>CM012456.1:17372421-18003785 GCA_003999625.1 Oryzias javanicus
TAATTTTGATTTTATTTGTTTTTAAATGATTTATTTCAAGCAATCAAAAATAAGAAAAATGCACGTGCAATACAATCAACAGAGGTTTTGTACAGTTCCTTACAAATACATGTCAGACATCAAATTATAGATTGCTTGAAATGAACTTATATAATTCCACTGAACCATTTTCTTCACGTAAATGATCATTTTCCAGTTCAAAACTTCTAATCAGAAATTTATAACCTACCAACAAAGCTAAAGGTCATTAAAAAGCATTAAGTATCAATAGATCATATGACCTTATTTCTGAATTAATCATAGAATAAGCAGATTAGTAATCAGAATTTAAAAAAGGGAAAGAATAAAAAAGAAAAAAATATTTGAAGTACAGGTATTCTGGATATGCTAACGCTTTTAACGTGGCTAACATGTAGCGTGTTCCAAACAAGTTCTAGAGTTAGTGAGAACACAGTTAATAAAGTCTAACTGAATGACAGATTCATTTGTGAGTCTTTTGTTTTATAGTTCAGTATACCTTATATATGACATAAATTTAAAAAACATCTATTGACGGTGTACCTTTATATTGTGGAAATATGGTAAATTGGAATTTTAATTCTATTTATAAGTCAAATAAATCAAACAAAAAACCTTTTAGAAAGTGGTTCAAAAATGCTTTTATTAGAAGCTGATTGCTGAAATGTTTAAGAAAAGACCATTCACAAAAATAACAATTTTTACACTGAAGCTTTAGCTTTTCTCAATGTTGACATTCTTTTGAGTACTGTAACTCTACGACCTTTTTTGGCAGTTATTGTAATTCAGATTCTGAAGCAGATTTCTACTGATATGCAACACTTTACAGAGGTAAAATGCTCAACCAATCAGCACAACTCAGCTGATTCTGACATGGACTTTTACACCATTTTACACCAAATTAAAACAATGACAAGCAACATAAACCTGAAGCAAAATGTGACATAGAAAAGACGAAAATCTGAGTGAGAGCAGCTGGAAACTATGAACTTACACTGACTGAGGATGAATATGAAGCAGCTGTGCTAAATGAAACAAATAAAAAGTAATGAGAAACGGCAAACCCGACCCAGCTGCTCTGATGGATGAGGTTAGCACCTCCTTTCTTCTAACCAAAAACTTCCAAACCAAATTTGAAAAAATGTTACTTTTACTTCAATAACTTCATTTCTGCTGATCATTTATTGCCTTTTTGTTTGCACATGTCTCCTGTTGGACGGTCAAAACAGCATCCTGTACATGGATCCATACATCCTGCATATGGACACTTTTTATAATAGCATACATCAGAGGCAACATGCTAGCTTGCAGAAACCCACAGCTGAAGCCCCGAGCCAGACCGCTGGGTTGACAAATTAGAGAGCGCGGACATTGAACGTGCAGATGAACGATCCTGACGATTGCACACGATTGTAATAAAACACTATGTCAACTCAGATGCTGTTAGCATTCCACCCGTCTGCCGATGACTTTCCCATCGCTTCATCCCGACTCTCTGATTCGATTTCTGCAGAAAAATGTCGGAGCTGCTTTGTATTTGTCATGTGGAAAATTAAGTTTCCAACAAGCAAATTTGCATCAAGCAGACTTGAATATTTTGAACCACAATAAAAAGGCTTTTTCTTCCAAAGCAGGTCAACATTCAGACTATATGTTGTGGAGTTGTCACGCTACACTGTAAAAAGTGAAACATTGGATCAATTAACCAAAGCGCTGTAATTTGTTACGTTAGAAAACATTAGTTTTTATCAAATTAAATTGTTGAAGTTAAGTAAACCATTAACTCAAAATTTGAATTTGATGAAAATTAATACTTTAAATGTGAAAAACTACATACATTTGTGTTAATTGATCCAATCTTTCACATTTTTCAGTGTATAAAGCTTTTTTAAATCTTGATTATACAGAAAGCTTACTCACAAGAAGCTATACATATCTGAAACTTGTTTCAACAGTTATGAATATCTTCTTGATCACCAGAAAGATTGGTCAATTTTTTTTTACATCCATCAAAAACAACATTTTCCAGAGCTCCACCCTTCATGTGTTATCATTTTAAACCTCTTATTAGCGTTTGTGGCCCATGCAGGGACCATTACCAGTTTGCAGCCCAGAGGTTGGGGACCCCTGTTTCCCCCTCTGATGAAAATCATGTTTTTGGAGGATTTAACATGTATGTCTGGCATTCCTCTAATGAAAGAGAACAAATGTAAGAGGAAATCATTTCTCTTTTTTAATTAATGATCTTCTTTCTATGACAACAGCTCTGCTGCACATGCGCTAAACCTCTCATTTGGTCCGGCTAGCGTGTCTAGCTCAGGTGCCGCGGAAGAGAAGATGGCATGTCAGCATTGACTGCTGTCAAATGAGCCGCCGTTCGCATTTCAGTGGTCAAATCAGCCGCCATCGGATTTGAGAGCTGGATCAGAAATGCGAACGGCGGCTCCATGTAAAGCTTAAAATATTGGCTGGTAGCTCCTCCCACACGTGGCCGCAGCGTCAAGATATGGAATGCATTTTTTAGACGGGTGGCGAGCAGCAAATACACAGCGCGGCGAAAGACTTGAGGTGTTGCCAGTGATGCCTAAGACAAAAAATCTTCAACATACTGTAACTTTTCAACCGCTAACATGATCAACATAATTCCAGCAGATTCTGACGGAGAAAAGAAGTGTTTGGCGTAAGAATCCATTACGCTGGGTTCACACTGGACGCGGAAGCACCGCGAAGCAGAAAGCGCGGCGCCATCCGCTCTCTCCTGCAATTCACACCAGACGCACATTTTTCAACAGTCAACAGGCGTTTCTGCTTGAGGTTTTTTGTTTTTGTATTGCCATTATGGGTAAGTTAATAACTTCAAAATATTACCCCATGTTTCCTCTAAATGCTCTTTGACTCCCTCCTGTTTTTTAGTCACAAAACCCAGCCCCACCCCCCACTCTGGAGTCGGCCCACTATGTTGATCTGTGTGTATTGTGACTGTGTGTTCTTTTTCATCCCTACAGTCTATTCAGAAACAAAAATATGATCACAATTGTCAGTTGCTGTGTTTTATTATAAAAAATGTATTATATTTTGAAAATAAACTGTATTTTCTCGTGTATCTTAATAATCTCCTGGCAGAATTGATGCGGATCACAAAATGGACCAGACGCCTAAACGATCTGCTGCTTCCGCGGAGGACCGTGGCGCTCCACGCCTGATGTGAACCACACCATCCACCACAGGTCAACAAGAGCGCCAAATGGATGCGGCCTCTGCTCCGTGCCGCTACATGGTGATACCGTGTTCAGTGTGAACCAGGCGTTCGTTTTTTGGTTTAATTTTGCAGCACATTAACCCTTTAACACCACAGATGTTACCGGCAACATCTACAGCACACATTCTGTGACAAATAAAGACTTTTTATTCTAAATGAATGAAACTTTATATTTATATTTGATACATTTTATACTTTTTCACTAGAGTTTCATGCTAGTATATTGACTTACTTATTACTTCTTCAGAAACACATGGAGTTGGAAAGCAGTTAGAGCGGCTTCAGGACTCATTTCAATACTTTTCCACTGAATATCAGGATATAAATGATCCGTCTGGTAAGAACGGGTTCACACATTGAAAGATAAGCATTTCAATACCACATTAAAATGCATTACAAAGTATAGAAACACATGATTAAAGTGTTAAGGCCATGAAGTACCTGGGATTGGTCTGGGACCCCTGGAGCTATATGATATTTTTTAATCTCTTTGTTTACTTTTTTTTATTTTTTTTCTTACAACCCAGAGCTCTTTGTATAATTTTGATCCAACTTTTCAACAAAGGTCCTATATAATCTTAATCTTTTCAGAGAAAACTATATTTGTGTATTTTATCATATATTGACACACTAAAGAACACATTTTTAATGAAATACAAGTTATACAAGTTTTTTTTCCTATATGGAATAAAGATGACTTGATCTCCAAAGCTCCGCCTTTCCCTCCTTGTGGGTGCCGCCCATTTCATGAAGTCTTTCTAGATTCGGCCTCCGCAGGGGGAAAACAAACATCATCTGACTTTTCTGTGATGATGGATGTGTATATCATGCAAATAAAATGGAAGTGTTTTTCAGGTCACCACTATAGCTCCGCTGAGAAAATGGGTGTGTATTAGCCTGGGGGCGGAGCTGGCAATAAGAAAGCAAAGTCTGTGGCCTCACGGCTGTGCACAAAGGTTAGACACATTTAATTGTAAAGATGAAATGTATACGTAAACGTATAATTTCCATCACACAGGGCAGACTCTTCCTGGAGGGGGCTGTTCCTCACTTGTTTACATCACATTGTAGGGACCTGCTTGTTTTCATGGATTTAAAGGGGCTGGTGCTCATAAAGTAGGTTTTAGAGGAATGCTCAGTGATGTGTGAATGGATCAAAATGCCACTTTGGGTTAGAAACCAGGAATGAACAATATAATACACTTAAATGCCCAAATAAGTGGATTTTGCACAGTATAGGTCTTTTAAAAAGACTAAATTCCACTTGAGTTTTTGTCACTTCCAAACTCACTTACTGTAACTTTAAATGATCAACATAAATCAGCTGAAGTGGCTTTTTATATTGGCTTATATAACATATATATTATATGTAACTCTTTAAATGGAGCAAGGTCATCTTCCTCCATGCTGTTATCAGTTGATTTTTGTTACATTTAACTAGTATAAAGTGTGGAAATACAATATTTCCATAAACAATTGAAGGATTGGAACTCAAAGTTCTGGTGTTAAAATCTAACCCCGGTGAAAATAAAGTTTTTGGTGTTTTTAAGATGTTTTTGATGCATTTTTTTTTATGATGAAGGAAAAATATTGAGAAATTTAGGTTTAAGGTTAAATTTTTTTTAAATATGTTTATTCAAATTTTTGTGAATCAGGATCAGACAAAAAAACACAGTTTGTAAAAGATCGTATTTATGACATAGAAAATGCGCTGAGGTTGTGAGAGATGAGTGGGTGACGAGAATGGGGGCGGGGTTACTCCTCAACAACTGTCTCGCCCACAAGTCAGAGGTTTATTTCTAACAAACTCCTGCTGTTTTGCAGGAAAGATGTCCTCAGCAACAACACAAATTTTTTCTTTATTTTAACCACATTTTCCGAATACATCAAAAGATGATCAAAGTGGGAATTCAAAGGGTTAACTTAAAAGAAAACACAGTGTTGTCTCTTGTCTTGCTTGTCATGCCTTTAAAAAACGTAAAATAGTCATTAACTATGAAAAACATAATGATTAGCATAGAAACTCATTAACTCTGTGCTGGACATATTCAATCTCAAGTCTACATAATGTTTTTCTTTTATTTGTTTGAGTTGGTGTCATTGTAAATGTGCTTGTTTAACGTCCCCCCCTCGATCATAAATATTGTCACCATCATCCATCAGGGTAAAAGTTTACGAGGGTTTTCAGGCTGATTCATGCCAGACAATAATTTATTTGATTACAGTGACAAACTGGAACTGACAGGCAGCACTATAGTACAACAAATTCATGGATAATATCCTCTGTTATTGTCTTTATATATTTATTCTTTTTGTGGCAATTTTCTGACTTGTGCTGATGCTTGGATTTCAGACAGCTTGTTTTGATGCATTAAACCACACAGATCATCCGTCTGTTTGCCTTTGAAAACAAGCTGTTTTGAGTTTTCCCCAAGGGTAAAAAAAATAAAATTATATTTGTTTTGAATAACTGCTAATTAAGCTATTAGGGAAAAGGCCATTTTTATCATTTCAAATTTCAAACTACCAGCATGTACTAAAGTGTAAGAATATTTGTGTTTATGTCTTATAGTGGATTTTGAAACTCTGATGCAGAAAAAAAAAGGAAGTACGTTTTGATTTTTCCTGATCTGATGTATGATGGGCCGGAGAATATTCTGTTACATTTGAAAAAGGAAACAGTTTCCTAAACATAATTAAACATCACCTAATTGTGGATTCAGATAATCATTTGTATTGATAAGAGAACAAAATTAAAAGCATGAAATTTGGGGAAATTCAAGTAATTGATTATGATTTTATGTCAAATTGTATTTTGAAATACTACATAAAATGTACAATTGTATTTGTTTAATTGAGTCAGGAAAGATTGCTGACAGTAGTTTTTTCTTGCATAGGATAACAACTGGAAACAAATTTAGGGTAGAAACAAACTCCGTTTGAGAAAAATAATACATTTTAGGTTTTTTAACTAACTTAGATTCTGGAGCGACTTATAGTCTGAACAATTTAGAGCCTTTTTAGGACATATTTAGTATTTAATTTATATGAAATACTTATTATGCCCCATAATTAAACCATTTCATGGTTAATAAAAAATACATATATTAGGACTTAAACACTTAAGTCGGTTTAGCTCAAATCCAAGATCCGATGATTTATTTCCTACATGAACAAAACCAAATTTTCCTAACTTTTATAACATTTTATAATGTATTATAGGTTTAATCAACCACAATAAATAGAAAAATAAGCAAGAAACCTTTTTTTTTTTTAATATATAGAATTGTTGGCAGACCAATAAAAAGCATTTGGTGAAAAAAGGAAACTGCTTTCTTTTGGAACCAGCCTCATATGGTCTTTTTAAGAAATACAACATTTGCTACTTCTGTTTTTTTTTTGTTTTGTTTTGTTTTTTACTATCACAATTGCAACTTAATTATTTATCATCAAGGTTTTTAAATGCTGAAAACACTTTACTATAACACTTTACATTACTTAGATTAGCATTCATCTTACTAGAAAAACAATTCCAAGAAGACAGCTTTTGATGGTGCATGATATAAAAAGGCTCAGGCAAAACTCATCCTCTCACATCACATGAGGCCGTCTGGCCTTAATCCAGCCTCTGCATTCGGCTGCTGTCAGTCACTGTCCAGAATATATGCTGCAAAAAAAAAAAAAAAAAACAGGGTTGGGAAGGATCCATGTATTCCATTAGGAGTAATTTCTTGTCTGATCAAATGCTGAGTAAACGCATGATCCTTCCAAGAAGCTTTTTATGAACTCATGCCGTGATGTGTTAAATAGATTTACTCAAATAAGTAAATGGGAGGAAAGTAAGCTGTTCTTGTGACAAGAAAACACATTGTCTTTTTGTGTAATCAGTTGGGATATTTCTCAACAAAATGTGTCACTTAACAGCTTGGTGAGCAGAGTTTTAAATTCTTGTATTTTAATAAGGAAACATTAGTTTCACACTGTCGTCCAGGCAACTTCTACATTAAATGAAAATGTATTTGGATGGGAAAATTCATGAAATTCAGGTATAAAAACTCTCAAGCTCACAGCTAAGCTGAGGTTTGAAAACTAGTTGTTTTATTTCTCTTGGAGTTCTGACTGTTGTTGAAGTTAGTGCCCTAAAACACAAAATACATTTAAAGATAGATGTCTCCCAGCTAAACTACAATGTGTCTTTCTTTTTCTCAATCATACCATTTCATTGTTTATATAAAAAGTATATAATTTCTATTTATTTTTCATTTGTTTATATTATTTTGAGATTTCCTTAATCATTCTTTGCAAATAACTTTTTATATTTGTCGATTTGTTTAGTGATGCAGGATGTTGCCATATTTATTGTATTTTCAGCACTGTGCGGTTGTGAAAACGCATCATCAATAAATGGTCTGTTTTTAGACTTTTGTCCATAAGACATTAAACTATAAGGCGCATTAAGCTATACAAATTATTCAGAGATGAGTCCATTAGTCAGTCAGACTTTATTATCTCCGTTCACATCAATTCTAAAACTTGTTTGATAACACGCTACACGTTAGCCACGTTAGCAAACTCACAATACTCGTAGCTTCCAACCTTGATTGCAACACGGAAAATCAACAACTGACACTAATATAACAAATGTTACTGTGATTACGCTAACTTCTAACCTTGTTAGTAACACATAAGAGAAACACATTGCAACAACGCTATTAGAATTGCTAGCTACATTAGCTTCCTAATAACCTTTAATCTGTAACTCCCAACCATGTAAGTAACACACACACAAAAAAAACTCCACAGTCCAACAGGGCGACACCATTATTCACATGAGAAGCGTTAGATACATTAGAGTAAAGACAACACTTGTAATTCCAACCTTGTTGGTAATGTACAAAGAAAAACAAAGTCCGACACTTTAGCTTCACTTGTGAATATACAATAACATGCAACCTTGCTTGCAAAAAATAAAACACTACTCTGACTACACTAACTCCCATCCATGTAAGTAACATGTAAACAAAACACATTTAGATACTGCTAAATGTTAGCCACCTTAGCGTTTATACAATAACTCCCAACCAAGTTTGCAACTTGTAAAAAAAAAAATGGACGGATATTTTGACCTAGCGCAGAGTAGCTCCCAAAATTGCTTCCACATTAATAACCACGACCAGAATTAATCTATTAAGTGTTTTGGGTTATAAAGTAAATTGCTATTTTAAAAAGGACAATATGGTGTAGAAAATATGGTAAGTCTATACGTATAGTAAAATTTTCTTTTATTCTAATGGATGAAAAAAGGAAGATTGTAAGAGTTTGTAGAAGAAAGTATGTACCAGAAGCATAAACGTCACCTTTTTTTTTGCAATAAATTTGATCCCATATGAAGACCAAACAGCCATGTCACCCAACCACTACATACGTTTTAAGTATTTTCCATAAATGTAACTTTGGTCTTTTGCGATACATGCGTGATATGTCTAATTCTCAAGTATTTCTTGCGTTCCTCATTTGTCGATGTGTAAAGATATCTGCTGATGGGTCTTTAGGTGAATTTGGTTTTGAGTTGTTTGAAAATTTTGGTTGGCTGAGACCGACGCAGTATATGTGTATTTGACATACACATCTATTACGAAAATTATATGTAATTGTGTGTGGTTTTGTGTAAGATGGATATGCAAATTTATGGCTTTCCACGTCTGTTCCACATATGTCTAAGTCACAGTTTTAAACCGATTTAGAAGTAAAGATAACAAATAAACAAAATTTCAGTGTGGAATATTTATTTATAAGATTCCAACGTGCAAATATTAAGATGGAAATGATGAAAACAAATCCAAAGCGACTAGTCTACAAACTCAGATTCAACTCCAGGGTTTTGGATTAACTGCAAAAATAAGAGGTTGTGAGTACAACTCAATGTCCATAACACAGAAATTCATTACTGTTGTGCGGAAAATTTTAAAACAGATTAACCCTCTAACAACTGAACTGAATTGTAAAGTGGTTGGTTTCTTCCATTAATGTCATAGTTAATTAGTTGCTTGCTATTTGGGCTAATGGCTGCATGACATGGTTTATACCCCTTAATTATAGCGGTATTATTGCGTGCCTCGGCTGTTCTGGAGAAAGCCTGGGTGTGGATAAGCGCTGTCAGCTCTTTCTGCCCGAGTCTCTGAATCACAGCGTTATTGGTTGTTAAGTGCAACATATGGAATGCTTTTGCTTTGTAACCCCCCCTACCCCCACCTCTCCAATGTATAATCAAGACTCAAGCTGCCCATCATAGTTAACCACACAGTCTGCTCAGTGTTGCTGATAAAAATAGCGAGACACTCAATTGCTGCTCTATGTCACGCAGCGGTAACAGTGCTGTTAAAGACGTGACACAAAGTGAAATATTTATCTAAACTCCGTTCGGCAGTCAGTGTCAGAACTCCTTTTTAATTATGATGTTTGTTCAAAATTCAATCACCACACAACATCCTTTGGTATTAAGGCGGTCACTGCATGTTTAATAGTCCAAACATTACAGTTAGTCAACAAAGCGAGAACGAATTAGCTGCATTTCTGTTTTGCCTGCATTGTCTTGCAGTTGTACCTTGCTGGACTCAAGGGGGGGCAGGGAGGAGAAACAAGATGTGACACCCCCAATGGCCAGACAAAATGCCGGCAGAGGCCTTGTATGTATTCAAGGTTGACTCCTCTCCTTGGGGACCATTAGTAACAACCTTTCAGAAGTACTGATTGAAAGAAGCAGTGCTCTGCATATCAACAGGAAGAAACATCCCCAGAGGTTGGTAGTCTGGTCGCAAAGGTGTAAAGAGGAGCTGACGAAGGGAGGTGGTGCAGAATGAATGAGAGCAAAGGAGACTATCCATGAAAGAGGGAAAAAGGTAAAATATTCACCAGGGATGCTGGAAGTTAGGCTAAAGGGCTGTAGCACCCCCTGTTGACACAGGACCATAACTACTAAAGAAAATCATTTTTGATTTTATTTTATTAATATATATATTAAGTAATAGGAACCATGATATTGAAATTTTAAGATGTGCTCAATATCCTATGTGAATAATTTGAATAATCCTGGTTGCACCACAGCTCTTCTGATGCATCCATAGTTTCAATGATTTACTGTCATCAACAGCACAACTGAACTCTAAAGATGAGTCAGACTGAAAAAAACACATGCGCAAAAACTTTTGTTATAGGTTTAGGCAGTGTTGGTAGTTTTTAGCCAACTGCTAACATGGCAGAAAGATAGCAATAGATCTTTGCTGAAGTTCTACTTACTTTTGAGGACCACCGAAAATATAGAAAATGAGCCACAAATGACAGAAATAAATCAGTTAGCAAAGATGCTAGCTAAAAAGAGTTTTTTTTATTTATTTATGCATTCCAAGGAAGCATAAATAAACATGTAAAAAACATACATGGTGTAAATTGAAAAAAAGCCAGAATCATTTTTCTCTTTTGAAGTTGTACATTGTGTTTTCTGCACAATGGGGCACACTGGATTATAAGGTACACCATCATTGAATAATGTATTCATTAACTCATGTCATATCTAAGGTGCAGTGAAGAATAAGGAGCATTAGGTGGGATAAAAAAGTCAGAAATAAATCTGTCAGTCAGTATTTATTAACTGCATTTACGGCAACTCTAGATCTTGTTTGTAACACGCTGCGCATTAGCCACCTTAGCCATGTTAGCGTATTAACAATACTTGCAACTCCCAACCTTATTTACAAAACGTTAAAAAATCAGACTGCTATCGCTAAAACTAAACTAAAACTAGCGTTACTCTGACAATGCTAACCCCAACCTTGTTAGTGACATGTAAAAATACACAATCCGACACTGCTACAAGCTAGCCGTGTTAGCATATAACTGCAACTCCCACTCCTGTTTCCATCACGTAAAAAAAACAGACTGATATCGCTAAAGCTAATGCTACTATGACTATGCTAACTTCCGACCTTGTTAGCAACAAGTAAAAAAAACTCACACAGTCCAACACTTCTACACAATAGCCGTGTTAGCCTGGTACTGAAATACCAAATCTTTGCAACTCAACATTTTGATAGAGCGCTGCTTAACACTTAAATTTGCTTTACCATTGGTCGGAACAACCAGAACGATTCTATGCATAAGGTGCTTCAGATTATCAGTCGTTTTGGAAAAAAATAAGGCTTTTAAGTGTGCTGTTGTGCAGAAAATATGGTTCTCAAAAAACTTAGCCTTAAGAATAAATGTATAGCAAATTACTGATCAGCTAAGCTGGTTAAGCTAATGTGCAATAGTAGCATTCATGTTTCTTTTGGAAAAATTTTTTCCGCAATAACCAAGTCCAGTTTATCAAACTTTACTGCTACTGCTAGGTTTGAATCCGAATTCTTCCCCTACCCCTCCAATTGTAGGGCATTTGGAGGGGTAGAGGTGTCGGAATAGTATTTTTTAAGGGGTAGCCATAGTGGCGGAGTGGTCTGTATCCCTCCACCGCGAGGATGCTCCACGTCACACTGTACCGCAGAGAAGAGACTCATTTCTTCAAGCACAAAAATTGACATTTAAATTAAAGCAAATACTTGTTTAAACATGACTTTGTAAAGTTATTAAACCAATTTTGAGTTTTTCGAGTGCTAGCAGCTGCACGCTAACGTAGGTGACTGGCCACTATTGATGACGTCATCAAGGGATAGTGTTGTCTGAATTTAAAGACACTATTTTTCCATAACTTGCTGTTTGTAGGCTAAATGTAGGGGTAGGGAGGAGCTGTAGGGGTGGGAGAAGAATTCAGATTCAGTCTAACTATTGACATGTATTTTAACAAGCTAGCAAATTGATTTACGCTGTGATAACAGATCTGCTTTTTTTCTGACCTGGTAAAATAGTTTAGAATATGATCTAATGAGTGTATATGAAAGGTAAAATATTGCCCTAAAAACGTTTTTTTTTTTTTTTTTTAATGAGCTGACTTTAGTTACCTCTAATTCCTTTTAAGACCTTAAACATGGGGTTAGTGTTGCTTCTTGGTTTGAGCTGACAATAAATAACCCATCTCTTTGGCTATATCCAATATATCTGAAACTGTGATTTTATTTTTTTTAAACAAAAGTGACACAAAGAGCATCTAGTTCAAATTAAAAGGAGGAATCATAAAATGCAATGATTTTTATCCTTCTCTGTAGGCTCTGCTGCATTACAAATCCCTACAATAAAATTATACTGTCAGCTATATGCATGTCTGAGCAAATTTTCTCATTACGGAAAATACTAATGGTAAATAGCATCCAAAAGTAGCAGTGAAAGGTTCAGAAAAGGTACAGATATTATGACATTCTTCCTCCTGGGGATCAGTCTGCAAAATTTTAATGAAGTGGCTCGATTTCCTTCCTCCCAGAGTAGCCATTTGATCGCATGTGCTTCAGTGCTTCTGCAGACTTTCTGCTTCCAGTCATCTGTAGATGCACCTACTGCGCGCTAGTAACTGAGATCCACACGTGTTGTTGTCCAGATGGCACACTGTTGGTGCTTCATTAAGGTGCGTTCAGTTAAAGCGTTGTTTTCCTGTTCATTTTGTGTTCGCTTAATCCAGGAAAGAGCTAAAGTGTTTGGGAAGCCTCAGTGTTTAACAGTGCAATAATAAATAAATAAAAACAGAAGAGAGATATAACCTCATAAGACATTTGCAGTCAGAGACCGGCACCGCTGCGCTGTCAAATCTACAGGGTGAAATATCACCTCTGCAGGAGAAAAGTGAATCAAACGACACACACTGCAAACCTAAAGACGGAAGAGCTTGCGGTGTATTGGTTGATCTATCAACACCATCTCTCTCTCGGAGGCAGCGGAGACGGGAAAACCATAATTCACATTTTTAAACAATAGTCTCTCCATCTTTGTCTTCCAGCTCTGGCAGGACAACTTTGCCTCAAATGTCTGGAGAGAAATTAGCAGCGATTGTCGGATTCGGGGGTCAGTCTTAAAAAAAACGGTCTCGACAGCCTATTTTGGTGGTTTAATTTAAAGAAACTTGCTGTGTGATCTTAAAATTCAGAGGAGTCGGGGTAACTGTGGCAGGAAACACAAAGAGAGCGTCAACATATCGATGGAGCTGCAGCTCACTAGAAAGCATTGATTCGAAGATGGTGTGAAGATTTCTAAGTGGAAAAAGCCTTCTGTGAAAAAGTGTCATGAGTCACAGAGGTTATCTCGCCACTTTTTGTCTGGGTACACAACTTGTTTCTTTCCAAGGTAAGGGGAAAGAATACGTATCAGTGCAGCCAGATTCTTTAGCTACATACTCCATTTGACCCAACTGCTTTCCCCACATCGCTAAGCGGTGGTGGTCAACTTCTAATGGAAGAAAATGGAGATTAAAAACTTAAATTATGGATAACAAAGGTGTAGATAGCCAGAACTTTATGTCATCTATTGAAATGTGTACAGTTTGTTAAAGGGGCCCTACCATGAAAATTCTACTTTTTGAGGTTTTAAATGCATTTTACTGTTCATTCCACACTTATTTTGATCCATTCATGCATTTAAGAGTAATCCTTGAAAAACCTGCACAGTCTGCAGCAGCCCCTGGGGAGGATTAATTTTTCTGTGCATTTTTTTTAAGAATTGGCAAAAGTAATTTTTTGGATTTCCTTGGCAACCGAGGTTTTTTTTGTTAACCACACCCACATTCCTTATATGTTCATATCGTATTTCATATAATTTCGTTCAGCTTGAGCCAACGGTTCATGTATTCTATCAACATAATATTCTCTTAAAAGTTTTGCGAGTAACAGGGCAACGCTACTTTATGCTAGCTTGCCTTGCTAGCACTACTCAGAATCTACAATCTTGGAGATCATCAATACATATTTTGGTTTCATTAGCTGGTTTTGAACGTTTTTGTCTTTTTTTTTTTTTTTAGAACCGCCTGATTTTTGAACCATTCATTTATTTTGACCATTACTCCGAATGTAATTTCATTGTTTGTGGGTGATATTCACTTTGTTAAAAAGTTATTTTCACCAGGTACCTACCTTTTTCGAATATGTGGCAAATTATTGTGTCCTTTTCAGTGAGTTTTCTTCTAGTGTTTTTTTTTTTTTTTTCTTTTGGTCTAAATTAAGCAAAGAAAGATTACCATGGTAACTAGTTGCTATAAAATGTTAATTTTTGTATTTCAATTATATAAATATTGTGTAAACCTAGACAAAAACAATACGCACTTAACTTAAGTCTCTCCAGCTGTTTTAGATTGGTAAAAAGTATCTTCTCTTAAGAGGACACACAGCCTTGTACAAAGTATAAAAAACCAAGCACTGTTGCTTTTTTACAACAAGTCTATAGCATTTTTTTATAACCCGACAAAGTGCTTTTTTTTTTTCGCAGTCACACTCCAATGAACACACAGGGGTGGTAACCTAAAGTTAAGCTGCCCAAGGACATCCAGAAAGCCAAGGCCAAGAATCAAGCGAGCCAGTGACCTTTCAATTAATAGATGACAGTTTTCCCATCTGAGCTAAAGCCAGTCTGCAGCATTTGTTGTCGTTTTGCTTAAGAAATCAAACCAGGATTTGGTTGTTTTTGAGCTCTCTTGCTTTTACTTGTGAAAAAAATGACAAACCAACACACATAAAATAATGGTTTAAAAAATAGCTAACCAACCGAACAACAGTTTTCCTGATAAGATATTCCGTCAGTAATTTTTAAAAAAAGTAAAAACACATTTTTGACGTCCTTTAGAGGAATAAGGAACAAATCCATTTACTGCCCTCCTTCAAGTCTCTTAAGTCCCCAATTCTCCAGAAGAAGTTTAAAAAAAAAAGACACCCAGCACTCTCCTTGGCCTCACTGGACAGAGTAAAGGGGGCACCTGACAGCCCTGAATTAATTGACATGCCCCCGAGAGGTTGTTCTCTAATAACATATCGATCCAGCAGGCCTGATATGCAAAGCATCTGCCACGCGTGTCGCTGGCGAGGTGAAACAAATGCCCTCCGAAAACCTTCGACCGAGCTGCTTTGATTAAGGGAAAGTATTAGCGACCGCAATCACAATGAACCAATGTGGCAGGTATTTCACTCTGAACCAAGGCACAGCCTGTCCTCATTAGCAGATATTTATCCCACTGCCGCTTTTAGAACCTACAAGAATTCAGGTTTTTTTTAAACCTTAGATTTGGAGCAAATGAATGGCACTGGCATTCAAGCAAAATTGGTTGACAGTGTATTTTTTGCATAAAAACAATGAGGACCTCAATGGAAGCCATTCTAATTGAGTTTGTTGCATATACATTGTGCGCTGGGCCAAAAAAAAAAAAAAAAAAAAAAGGAGTAACCCAAACCCCCCTTTTTTTTACGAGGTCTAGTGGAATAAAAGCTGAAATACTGTAAGTGGTCCATGAAAAGTGGTATTGACAGGTACATTCCTCACTACAGCAATGTCCTCTTAAAAGGTCAGGCAGGTAGACACTCTACAAGACTGCTTTAAATGAGACTAAGGGTGCTGTGTGCCAGAGTACACTGAGGTGGAGAGATTGTTAAGTTAAATGAGGGGGTACATCCATTCCTCCAACCTCACGTTCTCAACTCGGGTGAAGGTTTAAAGTAGAAGTAATTCAACATGTTATTTTTCTGTCATTGTTCTAAAAAATAACTTGCAATTCAAGAAAACTTCATGGTCTCCAAATACAAGCGACAGGTGCTTAATAACTGTTTCTGAGAAAACTCTTCAAAATACTGCATTTTCTGCACTTATCTAAACTGTGCTCTGTCAAAATGATTGGTGTTATGATTATGCTAATGTGGCTGAAGAGTAGTGACTGTATTTTTGAATGTATTACTAATAAAGTTTCAAGTTAGCAAAGTCACAGTAACATTTGTTCAAGCTGTATCAGTCTGTTTTCACGTGTTGCAAACACAGTTGGGAGTTACCGATGTTGTAAAATCAAATGCTTCTAATGCCACTTGGGAAGAGCAACAGAACCAAAACAAAGCTAGGAAACAGGTCAGAGACCTGCAGCACAGCAGCAATGAGGGGTTATAAGAAGAACGCATCCACAGACATGAAGGGGAGCAACCCCGGTGACCCTCCTCTGGGACAGAAAACACGATCAAGAGGCATTAACGGCAGCTACACTCAGGAACGGGACACGTGAAACATGGCCCCTCCTCAGCAACTGATACACAAAGTGGAGCACCGCCTGTGACCCTACTCCAGAATGAGACGGGGAACATGAATGAGCGATCCTAGCGACCATAAAGAAGAGTGGCCCTGGTTACTCTCCACAGGAACAAGGAACTTAAGGTATTGTGCCAACAACCCGAGTAGAGGCGCCTCTACTCTGTACCCTACTCCATGCTACACCCATATTTGTAATTCTGAGGGGATTACTGGCACCATAATACCATAAGTTCCTGTTCCTGTGGAGGCTCACATGGGCAGCTCCTCTTTGTGTGTGTTCCTGAGTAGGGTCACTGGAGGCGCTCTTCTCAGTGTGTCTGTTCCAGAGGAGAGTCGCCTGGACCATTCTTATTGTGTTCCTAGTAAAGTCACTTGTCTTCATGTGTCTGTTGCTGAGGAGAGTCATCGGGGTCATGCTTCATGTTCTCTGTTACTGAGTATGGTTGCCGGGGTCGCTCCTCTTCATGCTTCCTGTCCCATTCTTGAGTAAGGTTGCATGCCAACCCTCAAAAAGGGTGCAAATGACTAAGGAATGTAACAGGGAATAGAAGGACTACTTCCAGTTACCCTCCACAGGAACAAGGAACTTGAAGTATTGCCCCAGCAATCCCCCTCAGGACAAGAAACATGGATGTAGGATGGCATAACTCAAACATGGCTGCGGGAACACATTATGTGATGTAAGAAAAATCCTTCCACTACGGCAAAATTCTCCTGCTGGGTCCAGGGTCGTCATAATTCTGTCAAGAACTGGTGGTGTAAGACCCAATATTCAAGAGACTAAGCTTGCGAAGCGAATATTTCAGCGTAGGCCCATATGTTTTACCTTTGGGCTGAATTGGTGGGCCCAGGGGGGTTTGTCTGCAGGCTCCATGGTGCCCCCACCTGTGTTTACCCATACTGACTTGAGTGGGCTCTCAGTAGTCTGGCTCGCTGGGAAGCTTTTTAGCTTGCTAAACTGTCCGCCGGGTGCCTGGTTAGTACAGGGACCCAGACCATTCCGTCCCCACCTAAGCCAATATAGGAAAAACACAGAGGGTAAAACCATGGAACCTGCAGAGAAACAGAAATGTACAAATTCAATAAATAAACTTAAATGACAAAAAGCATGGAGATACAAAAAGGTGACAAAGCAGAGGAGCTGACAATAAACTGAAAAACAGAAGCTTACATAGAGTGAAGACGATGAACAGAAATGAAGACAGCTTTGGATGATTATTAACAACAACCTTGATCAACTGACAGGGGACAAGTCAAAATAAAACATGACCAAAAACATCAATGAGGCACCAAACTACAGTACACAGTCCTACATGAACAAGCAAACATTATTTAAATTAATCATTGGCGTGCCGCGCCGTAAGCCATTCTTGTCTTTCCTATTCGCAGTTGTGTTAGAGGTAGCTGTCCCAAAAGGCAGAGTGATGAACAGATCAACAGTCAATGATAGATTATGCCCAGAAGAAAGAGAATCTGTAGAGAAAAATTAGCCTTGGGATCTTTGTATGTTTATATAACAAACTCATACAACGTCTGAGTGTTTCGCTTATATAATTTTAAACTTGAGACAGAGAAAATACCTCTGCATTGAAATGACTGAAGCAGAAGTTTACACAAGTTCAAGCACATTGTGTATCCTCCGAATTCACAAGTAGAAGAGCTTTTATGGAATACAGCTTTAGTCAAAGCATAAAGTCTTATTTGTTCTGGAGGTAAAGTAGACCGTAAAATGTAAAGGAAAAGTAGAGTTTTCAAACTCTGTTAACCCTAGTGTGTCACAAAGCATTCATGAACTGGAACAAAGTAGTGTTTGGCTTTAATTTGACTAAAATGTATTAAAAAAATAGTAATAAATCTGATTTTTCTTAACTTTTATGCAAGTAGTAGTTCCAATTTCCTATGGTCCATGAACAAAGCAGCTAAATTTCTGTCTGGGGCTAACACGCAAAGCCCACTAATTAGAAGTCTGTCCGTCTGTAGTCTTGCCTTTGCAGAAGGCTCTTATTGGACAGCGGAACTCACCCCCCCTACACTCCCCCACCCCGCTGTTTTGCATTTTGATGTCTTCATCATAGCAGCGGTTTTGTTAAGATGGCCAACATTATTTAAAAGGCAACATGATTAAAAAACAAACCGAGCTATATGCACGGAGAATGGATGCCCTCCAGAGCCGCGACGTTCGCTCACAGTCAAATCATTTCCACTTGTAGTTTCTCATAGTTATGCATGTGAGCAGTTGCCTTGGGGTGCTTCATAGTTTGCGACTGGAAAACTGCCTGCAGGGGAAGGGAGGGGGGGACGGAGAGGCAATTATACACTGTGTCTTCAACTGTGTGTTTTGTGGCAGATTCAGTTGACACATGCTGTAAACAATGCTTCTTTATGTTAGGCACAAGAACACTAAGTACAGTGTTTCTTGGAGGGACCTGCATAGAAAGACGTCGTCATGAAGGCTCCTATATCACTGCATACATTTCTATAGGACGATCAACTGTCTTATAATAGCAATAACTTGTGAAGGTGGTTGGATAAATGTCCACACACAACCAGAGCAATGGCAGGCCTGCTGGAAATAGACTCAGCAAGGAGGTGTATGAAATGTCTGGACTGACCCTCCAATGAAAATCATCTCAACTGAAAATACAAAAAGATAATTGGGAATTAATAACGCTCCTTTTTAAAGACAATTTTTGAGCTTTTGTTGAAAAGTCTGTGACGAGTTATGTTCAAAACACCAGATGAATATGGATATATTTCACTAAGGGGTCTAAGTCACATGCAGTGATTTACCTCTTCGGCTGCAGCGGGTTTTTGGGTTGTCCAGGCTTGTGGAGAGTTGTAGACAGGTGAACTGTTTAAGGCAGGGGTGGGCAAACTTTTTGATTTGTGGGCCAGAAAGGGTTCTACAATTTGGCATAAGGGCCGGACAAGGAGTAGATGGAAGGAGTGATTTGGTAATGAACCTCATAAACTAAAAAAAAAAATATGTAATTTAGAGAAAAACATGCTTTAATTTGGATTAAAATTCACATATATCCATTTAAAAACAGAAAATTTGGGAATTTTAATTTCTAAATTTTGATTTTTGTTCTCTTTTTGGTGATCCAATGGAGTGATGTTCTTCAGAGGAAAATGTGAACTCAAAGAAATCCGAAAAATCACTTTCTGACTCAGAAACAAACACACACGAACGCCAGAGAAACAACACCATTCATGAGAAGAAACCAGAAATACAATGAAAATAAAACAATAATGAGTATTTTTGATCCAATGTATTTTAATTTGTAGGGCCAGATTAAGTAGCTTAAGGGGCCACATGTGGCCCTCGGGCCGTAGTTTGCCCACCCCTGGTTTAAGGTGTACTCCGCTTTCACCCAACACTAGCTGGGATAGGCTCCAGCGACCCATTGACCTTCAAAAAGTATTGAGCCAGTTTTGAAGGTGAATGGATGGATTTCAGCTGTATTCACAACAGACAGCTCATGTTGGCGAGTGGCAAAAAGTTCATTAGAGAGCATAGGGATGTACTTCCGATCAAAAATTTGGACAGGTACCCCGCCCCCTATTTCCACCAATCAAAATGCCACCGAAAGTCCCCCCATCAAACCATGTCCCCAACCTGCCCCTTTGATATCAAATCGATTTGATAATAATTGGTCCAAATTTTTGATGGAAAGTACATCCCTATACTGTTTTACATTTATTAAGGAAATCAAAGTCTTAGCAGAAGCCTTGCAGCCTCAAAAATGAATCTTGACTGTATAAAAATGAGCTATCCTGACAGAGACAGATGTCAAACCCCAAGCTTCAGGAGCCAGTGTCCTACATGTTTCCAACTACTCTGCCATTGTAGCATCTAAGTGGTAAATTCTAACCAGGTAACCACCAGCAAATGAAGCTTGGAAGACTATAGGAGGACTCTGGCCCTTGAGGCTTGGAATTTGACACCCCTGCACTAGACCAATGAGTGTAGGTAAGCAAAAACTAGTATTTGACAATTTACTACAATTTAGCATCTGAGTGAGAAAAAAAAAGCTGCTTATAATGCAAAACTTAAAGAAAGGGAAAAAGCAGAAGGCTGGAAAACATCTAAGAGTTTAGGTGGATGTTGTGAGAAATGATCTCCTGACCATAGCAACCCCAAATTGCTGTGAGGCTCCCAAAGTGCCTTCTGCTCGGTGCTATAAAGCCACAAAGGAGATACTTTGAACATCATTTAGGAATAAATAACCAGTTGCAAGCAGAGACGTTAGTTACCACATCTTTTTGCCTCTCGGAAAGCTGCTATGAAAACTTTTAGAGGACACTCGATTAAGACATTCTTTATAGTTTAAAAAACTCTAAAAACATTAATCTTTAGTAAAGTAAAAGGGCAATAGTAAAAGATTTTCATATGGATTAGGATGAAGATGGAGCAGTAGGACTGGTCTACTTTGCACTGTGGTTATGATGCAATGATAACGTGAAGCAAAAAGCAAATTTTTAGACATCGCTGCAGCTTGACTTTATAATCAGCTCTTGTGTCATATGGCAGAGAAATACAGTATGACATAGTACGCCTCCTAAAGGGTCTCCAGAAGATTTCAAAACCAAATAAACATTGCTCATCATGTATCATGTTTTACTGTGTTTTTCTTCAATCAAAATGTATAAGCGATCCAAAGTGACAGCAAAGCTCTTCAAAACTGCATGAGAAACTCATATTTATGCAGAACAGTGGATTAAAGCTGATTGATAACTGTTTATGCCGGCGGCAAGAGTTTAATGTGAGTATTTCAAGAAAACTCACCAAAGCCGGCCCCACAAAGCGCGGGGAGGAGTGTTTGCCGGCGTGCAGGAATGGGTGGTAAGTTTAGAGACGCGCATTACACAGCCTGTTATGCTAAACACGCTGTTCTGCTCCCCCCTCACATCCCCCCTGCACTGCAGGAAGATCAAGCATGGGCTTAAAGAGTAAAAGAACTGACGTATAGAAGTGAAACGCAACAGCGGGGGGACCAGCATTTACCGTCAGACCAATCGCCCTGATCCAAATAAGGTGGATCCATTTTTTTTGTTTGGACTTTGATTGTTATCTTCTCTTTTATCGGCACATTACACTCGGGTGCCTTTGTTTGAGTCCGGAAAGGAGGAATTTAGATCTTAACCGATCGATCAGTGCGGTGTCTGCAGTTATGCAGATTATGTGCCGGTTCATTGTGGCGAAAGAGAACCGAGTCAGTCTACCTACATTCTCACTCCTACTCATTCTAAGGAGCTGTAGGCCGCTCACAGATTCAGGTGGCAGACACGAGTGGCCGGCGAAGCTGCATGATCACACTTACCAACTTATAAACGGGTCAGAAAATAAATGGGATCAACTTAACAAAATGTAACTAAAGGAAATTGCAGACAAAATCAAGTAAACAACAATGGACCCACGAAACACGAGAGGATTCCATGCTAGCTGATAGGCTATGGACACAAGAGGGAGGTAACTACAACGCGAAAACTTAAACACATTAACCAGAAAAACATATTACTAGTAGGGCTGTAATGAGTATCTGCTCTGGAAAATTCGAGTATGAATATTCGTGACGTCCAAGATCGCTGATTCGCGAATAAATATAGTAAAGTGTGCTAAAAGTACAACTCATATATTTATTGCTCTAAAATGCAGAATAATGTTTGATTTTAAGTCTGTAACCAAAAAAATAAATAAATGAAAGCAGAATATGGAGCGCTACTGTCATCAGATGTAATCAAAACTTCAAGGTTGCTAGAAAATGAAATATGGGCATCATGTAAATATGTCCATAAAGCAAAAATGTCGATGCACGTTTGTACTACACCAATGCTGTGGTTGTAGGGAACACTTAAACAACACGTAAAGATGAAGTAGGTGAGACGAAAGCTCATCGTACGCGTTTCTCTTTTTTTTAACCTACACGAAACTTGAACAAGAAGCCCATTAGAGCTGTTCAAGTGCTAACCCTAATGTTTGAGTAGAGAAGCAGAACATGGACTGATAGAAAAAAATTAATTAAATTGTATCAATCCACAATTGAAAAACTCAAAGACATAGGTAAAGATGGATTAGAATACATCATTAATGCAAGATAAGTATAAAATCATTAAGATCCCAAAAGTATTGTTGCACTAAAACCTTTTTATTTCATTTATAGTGTTGACCCAAACATGTAATCTTTGTTGACAGGAAGAAGTATTTTTGATTCAAAAGAAGCATGTAAAAGTGTTAAATATTTTACGCTTTGATAGGAATGTTGAAAATCTGTGCACAGAAGCACTAAACGAGGAGAGGCTTTCAGGTACAGGGTGCTATAATGTTCGGGGCATGACTTCACTATCAGTGTCACATCGCCTTTAGCAAAAGCTTTGCTCACTTGACGTATGACAGCAATGGTGACAGAATTAACATTTTGGACATTAGTGAGATTAATGAGCTTCTGTGTGAGGTGGCCTCTCTCTTCCCTGTACATTTGAATTTATGGGATGGAGCACATGCACTCTAACATCTTGCCTATTAAAGTCATAAAACATATCCTCATTTCAGTTCTACATGCATCATGTTAAAGACTTACTTCCATAAAAATTGTGTTTTTAGCTTTTTCTTGAGAACATGCATAAAAAAAAGCTCAAAATTGCATTTCTGAATATTTCTTTTTTCAAATTGTTGTAAAGAGGAGAGAAAAAAAGCAATTATATTCATTAGATTCACGTGTTTCTGTGTTTTCTCGTCTGAGCTGGATCACTCCAATATCGTTTGACATTTTGTTCCACTGGAATGTTAGGTTGGAGGCCTGTAAGCTAGTAAGAAAGCATGTTAGAGAGAGCTCTTAATTATGGGTGATGGGATGAGGGGCGGAGTTGCCTTAAACCAATATTTCGCCTTGATCCAATGGTTCCACCCACAAATTAGAGGCACATTTCTAATGAGCTCCTGCCGCTCAACAGAAACCATGTCCTAGAAAAATGACAATTTTTTAAAAAAATGTTGTTTAAAAATAAAAAAAAAAAAATTTACAGCATAACCAAAATTCTAGGACAACTGGAAACTATTTTGGTGACCCCAGGTCCCCCAAGCCTTACATCGATGTGTTGTCCTCCCATGAAAAAAGTGGATGAAGGTGGACAGGATTTATGTCTGCCATGGATACCAGTGAAAATTAAAAATTATCGAAAAAAAAATAAGTTCAGCGCCCTGTCTTGTCGGGTCCAAATGAGCCTCACTCCTAACCTCAACATACCTAAGACAAGACTAAAGTTAACTTGTCACTTTGAATCAGTTGTACAGTAGGTGGGGGGGTGGAGATGGTCATTTCTCCAGCATGAAATCACAAATAATCAATCTTTCGCGTGCTAAATGCTAACTTTTTGGCGTTAGCACTTAGCATGCAGATTTAGCCGCTTTTAAAAATGACTTTAAAGTTACTTTTAGTACAAAGGCACCAGATTCCAAATCTTTGTGCCCAATGTTTAGTAAATGTTATAGGGCACCATTAAACACCTATTAGCATTTAGCATGAAAATGTTTGCTCTGGAACTTTCCATCTTTATCATGTTCACTCGTCTTTTTCAGATGTTGAGGCCACAAAAAACAAAAAATGAGAGTGAAATCATGGTTAAATGTTTGACTTTCAAACTTTTACTGCAGCTGAAAACACATTTTTACAAAAAAAAAAAAGTATTTCTTTTGTCCCACATTTGCTTCCTTTAATTGTCTTCTGGCCTGACTGAAGTATCCTGTTATTTTTGGAAAGGAACCGTCCTTGACTATAACATGAAATAACAACATGTAGAAGAAAATGTCAGCATTGCTAGCCTTGTTGTTTTTACAACGCACTACAATCTATTCAGCTGTGCGTTTTGTAACACCACAGCTGCTTTCATGTGAAGGATTCAAGCTGTGAAGTGATCCTGTAAAGTATTAATGGTGCTCTCCAGTGAGACAGGGGCCTCAATTATCCAGCAGAGCCGCTAATACTAAAGCAGAAAACAAAAAAACAGGGGGAAAAAGGCAAAAATTAAACATATATGGCAAGATATACGACCCAAATGACCCCATTCTTTAATCAGCCATTTTTTTTTAATATTAGATTGGCTGTATGGAGTGTATAACTGTCGCTCTGTTTATAATTTCAAGGTAGAAACCAATTATTTTGTCACTCCCAGTGCATTTTTGGTCTCTAACTATACGTAAAATGAATATTTAAGTTGTTGTTGCAGGATTCCTTCTGTATAATGTAGGTTGAGTGATATTATTTTGATGACTGTCAGCTAACCTCTTTCTCTGTCAGCAGGTGGGTACTATTGTAGGAGTGGGTGTAAATGGAAATATCTAGAATCCTTTAACCATTGTTTTGAAGTCTGAGCTTAAACTATGATATCAAGCGCTTTTGTCATAAACGAGTTTCCGTACAGCAACAATGTCAAAAAAAACAACAAAAAAAAGGGACCCTACTAAAACTTAAAGCACTACTTCCTGTTTTCATGTTCATTAAATCTCCCTAACCCTGAACCCTAACCAGATATTACTGCCTAAGTGTTCTCCTAGGTGTTTTTAATTAGAGAGGGATCCTTGTTATGTGAGGCAGATGGCACAATCCTCCGTCTTTTGTTAAAGTCACACTAATTAGGATTCTCTGAGAAGATGCATCCAACCAGGATCCTTAATGAGGGAGCCGGCTTATCCATGTAATAAGGAACCTGATGTCTCCACAACGGTGGTGCTCACTTTGAAACTCATAAAAAGAATCCAGTTTTCGTTCAGATCTTTTTGTCCTTGTGGTCTGTTTGTGTGTTTTGACATGATCATTTTGTTAAAATTGTACTTAATTTCTATTTATTTGAAAAAAAGACACAGTTTCTATGTGATACATTCAAGTGCAGCTGGAACAGAGCGGTCTTATTAAAATGACAGATATAAATAACCCAAATCTTAACTGTTCAATAAATATTAATTTAATAATTATAGAAATGTGCTCTTGAGTTTTCATTTCAACCATTGTTCTTGATCTCTTTTATCATAAATCTGTTAGAAAACATCTGTTTCATTGAGGAAAAAATGTCCCAAAAATAGTGTCAACAAATAGACTTTTATCTTGTTCATCATTATATATGCTTGGTGTTCAAGTATAACAAAAGAAAGATTTGTGAAATTTCAGTTTGTGTTTTTTGTGTTGTTACTCTGTGGGTATTAATTTTCCAATGTCAGTACTTCTTAAAAATTATAAGGTGCAATGTCATTTTTTTTTTTTTTTTTTAAGGTTTTCTAAGTCGTCTGTTCCCAAATCAAACATTGTGTTTTTAGCTTTGCTGTGTTCCACTGTGTTGTATAATTTGCTTCGGGGAAAATCTGCAATTACTCCCACCACTTGTAAGCGTCTGTTTGTAGCAACAAAGATGTAATGCACTTTCTGGGAAAGCAGAGCCTGGAATTGTGGGAAAAAAAACAGGAGAAGTCAAATGACTCAACAATTGTGGCTTTTTTTTGGCAGGATTTGGCAACATGGACTAACTGTTGTGTGAAAATGCCTGTAATTTGTTTACTTCACCTCTTGTGACAGCGTCAACATTTTTTTGTTTGATTTTGTCCTGCTGATCAGATTTATCAGAAATTCTTCTCAACTTAACGTAATCATTTTGTCCTTTTTGATTTAGGCTCTGAGTAGAATCTATTCTACTTTGGACAAAAACAAAATGCTACTAAAACAGTTCGTTGTGGTGACTTTAATATGAAAGTTGCAATCAAATAAATTGAGTGTTAAACATATTTTGTGCTGCACTTTATCTTAATTTTTCATTAAATGTAAAAATTATTGGATTAACCAAGTTAACCCATCAGCAGTCCCACATCCAGATCAGAACAGTAGAAACTGGGAGAACTGAAAGAACATTCTTTTTTTCAGGATTCCTTAGCTCAGCAAATAATATCCTCCAGCTCAGTCACTCAGTCATGCTGCGCTCTAACCCTCAATAGGACTTTGTGCTGTCGCTCTGCTAATATCCAATTCCAATGCAATATTCAATGTGTAAAAACCAGGCATACTAATGTAGAATAGAAGGGACATGTGAATAATAATACAAAGGAATGATACAATCATAAAATAAAATGCTAATAACATAAATAAACACTGATAAGAAATTCCAAATTTGTTTAGAAAATCTTGAAAAAAGTCAAGGTCTTGGCTAAGTTTTAGTTTATCATATTATGATTGTTTTTTACAAAGTCTTCAGACATGATTAGTTGATTGTACACAAGCTCATAATTTATCAGCCTTCTTTATAAATGAAAGAATGCACCACTTATTCCTCCAATCAGGGCACAAAGTCTGCCATAAATAAATATGACGCCAAAGCAAAACTAAAGGGCCTTACCATGAGATTTAATCTGTCTGAAAGCATAGACAATCTCAGTCAGAAAATATAGAAACTTTCCTAAAAGATACAATGGAGCTTTAAGAGAGCCAAAAGTCAATCTAAGAAGATGTGTAGCAGCAGAACAATGAAACAGTTTGGTGTCATGAGGTTAGATCATACTTTGTGTTAAAAACTCTCACGTTCACACGTTGCTACTGATTTTCAGGCTCCACGTACAAAACATTCCTTGAATGGATATTAAAAGTATTGGTAGCACCTTTTCAATTAATGTAAATTGTAAATTTATCATGAAGGAGAAATAAATAATTGTGATCTTTGCCCGGCCAGAATTCTATGACACCAAATATTTCATATATCAGAATAGATTTGTGAATGAAACAGCCTGGAGCGAGATTTACACGATTTGCAGGACCTCAACATTTCACAGCAAGACTCCTCCAACTGTGAGTCCATGTGCATCTTTGTGTAACGACAGTCCAGTATGAACATGATATGGTGAAAACAGAATGGCCATTTAGCATATTCTTGAACACGCATCATATGCCTGTTCTGTATAAGAACTGCACCGAGTGAGTAAGATGTCGTCACTAGAAATTGACTCATATCTGGTTCTAAATAATTTTTCGTGATGAGGACGCCGCCATGTTGGAACCGGACATCTTTAGTAAGCGGTGATTGGTCCAAATCGGTCTGAGTCAACGTTTCTGCGGTAACCACTCTCCAATCAGAAGTGTGAGCTTGTTGGAAGAACAAGACCATATGCATGTTCAATGCAAGACCATATACTTTAATCGAAGGATTTGATTGGACGGTTTATAACTTGAATAACTTGCAATCAAGAAAAATTTTACAAAAAAAATAAAAAATAAAACAATTAGGATTAGCAAGAACATTTTGAAAGTAGAACAATATCATAACTAACCAATAAGTCATCATTTCTCAATTGAAGTCTATGGGATTTTGAGCTTGTTTGAGCTACTTCCTGTTTGGAATGTAAGGGGGAGGAGTCACTCAGCCTCTCATACAGTCAAAGGGTTAGACACAAGCAAAAACAGGTTCTTTAAAAATGACATATTCCAAACAATAACATGTTTTTAGTTGTGTTTCCATTACTCGATGCAGAGGGAGAGATACGATGCAACAACAAATTTACAAAAAGTAATGAACAAAAACTTTTCAAAAGTTCAGACACAAAAGGGAATAAGGCAGCCATCATTATTCTGACTGGTTGCTTTACCTTGGAAAAGGATAATGAATCAGAAGACTTTTTTTTCCTGTTGAATCAATAATGGTTCGATTTCTCCTCTGGGTGCTAATAGCCTAAGCTGGCGACACAGAAATAAACAAGCTTTTGCTGAGAGAGACAACTCTTTAGTCCATGATATCTTCTTTAATTACATGTAATAAATCATCCAACAATGAATTTGCAGAACAAAGCTGATTCCTATTGCATCTGATCTGGTTATGCTTCTTTGTGATTTGGCTCTTTTTTTTTCATTCAACTGCAGCTGCTTTTTCTTTTGAACCAATATGGACATCATAATTAGAGAGAATAATGCACCACTTAATTCAATTTGCTTTTATAGATGGAAGTTATAATGGAAAGGGTGAATGGAATTTTTTACCTGAATCATTTTCATAAATCTTTATAATTAAGTTCATTCCCCTGTTGGCTCTAAATGTCAAACCTTGAACTCAGAAACACGACGCCTTACTCTCCAACCAATTAATCCTTAGATTGAACTTTTTCTTTTTTTTCCAATAACAAACTCTGTCATTTTTTTGATTTTTTTCTTTTTTTTTTTAGTCTATAAAGTATTATGCGGTTTGGTGAAGGTTGTGTTTCACACAAATGTGACAATCTGCGATTAGTTGGAAAAAGAATTTGCGAGGAAAAAAAACTTTTAAAACTTAAAAAAAAAATTAGCTAGCATTTACTTTTGTTTTTTTTATACCTATAATTCAATTATGGGTTCAATTATACAATTAAAAATATAAAAAATGACAGGACAATTTTTTGTTCTGTTATACCTTTATTAAAAATGTATGTGTGTATGTATATATATATATATATATATATATATATATATATATATATATATATATATATATATATATATATATATATATATATATATATATATAATATTAATTCACCATGGTATTTTGCATAAAACTTCAAAAGAAATTGTGAAAAAAACCACCTCCCCCAACCCCCCTTTGATGTAATGTTATTTTATCGTGCTTTTTTTTCATCCTAAATTTGAAATTGGGATATATTATGCACTGTGTGGAACATCCTAAATGTCTAATATCATCCTAATGTCGTATATGTTGTGCATCGAACTATAAGGCACATTCCACGTTCCTATGCAAGTTTCTACAACCATTTTTTTGGCTGTTTGTACAATATACACAGTTCACAATTTACATTGAAATTTAAATCAGCTTAAATTTTGACCAATCAGAGACTCTGTTTTGGTAGTGATGCACTGGTAAAAAGTAAGGGTTTAAGAAAATATTGATGCACTGAAATATTGCTTTAATTTATTTGGCGATACTTGTATTGACTTAAAACACTTCACAGGCGATATTTGATTAATTGTTTAAACGCGAACGTACTTCAGTCTTACTTTTGTTTTCCACTTAAAAGGCCCATACCTTACATTTCTTCACATAAAAGCTCAAATAGTGGTATGGCCCTTTAACTATTTCCTAAATTATCAAAAGAATAGTACCATGAGTGAGCTTGGGTATATAAGCATCTTGTGAGATACAGTTGCGGTATTTTCAATGTATCGTGTCGTGAGACAAGTATCGTGATATGTATTGCGTCGTCAGACTCTTGCCGATTCACAGCCCTAGTAAAAAGAAAAAGATGAAGTAGCCCCTCCCAGCTTTTCCAGGCTAAACACAAGTTCATTAAAGCGTCCCATTCCATTGAGAACGTAGCTTTAGAGCCACGTCTTTTACTTCTTTTAGCAGCAGAGTCTAGGCTAAAGAACACAAAACCATTTAATCACGCCGTACTTCCTATGCAGACAATTATTACTGAGAGCTTTCTGCATCAGATCATCAGCACCTCCTTGAGTCTTGATTAGATTATACCTCCTTGACTGATTTGGCTTTGATGCGCTCTCATCCAGTAGAACGTTCTATTGCCGAAAATAGGCAATCGCCTTACTTGACCCTTAAAATATTTTTGAAGGACCATAAAGGCAGAAGTTATTACGCAATTCGATTTCTTGTTTGTCTCCGAAAAGTGACTGTTGAATTCAAATCCCCTGCAGATAATGAGGGCATTAAGGAGAACGAGGATGAGGGGGGTGTCTCACCTTGAAGTAGCACTTGCATTTGCTTATGAGCCAATTAATTCGGGTGGATAATTAAGTCACAGGTTGGAATCGTTTGGTGGGTTTTTCTGTCACACGGTAAGGGGCGGAAACAGGAACATTTACCTCTTGCCTTCCCTAAACTTGGTGCTTTATTTTTCCTGAGAACAAATTAAATGCAACAACAAAAGGCCAGTGGAAACAAGAGCTATGCGATCTTAGTAAAAAAAAAAAAAAAAAAAAAAATAGCCTGAGCTCTCTCCACATTTGTCATATTGATTTTTCTATAATGATATGCACTTGAAAGTAATTTCCTTGTCTCTGCATTGTCAGCGGTGACTAATCAGATTTTCCTGAGACAACCAATTCCATACCTCAAGGAAATGCTTTGCTGCAGATACTGGTCATCCAAGTGACACAGACATCACCTAACAGCTTGTTCTAGTGCAATCTCTGTCTGCAGCCAGGGCTGGAATACTAATTGTGTCTTACCTACACTGCGTCCTTGGCGCCTTTAAAGCAATGTATACATCCTAGACGCTGCATTAAAAATGTAAGGTGTTGTATGACCGACATGCATATTTCTGTTGTATCCTGTTGTATCCACAAAAATGGCTAAAGTTCAAACAAAACAGTTTAGGAGCAAAACTGATGCATTAATACAAACTTTCAAGCTGAGCGGTTTCCAATGACCAATAAAAATTACCAAAAAGCCCAAACCTCTAATAGATTAAGCATTCTTGAGGGATATTTTTACACTTGTCTTCAATTTTTAACCTTGCCCGAGTGAAATCTGAATATCTAATCAATCATGCCATATTAAAGTTGAATGCTAATCGCCATAGGCTCATTATTATTTCACAAGGCGGCTCCATTTATGAAATGTCACTCAAAATAGTGTACCCACAAGCCAATCGATTGCAGCCGCCTTTCTGTCTGAATGTTTCATTCGCTGTAAATACAGGAACTGAGCGATATGGATCAGGAGCAGACGGTTGGGTGTCCACATGTGGTTTCTGTGCCGGGTGAGGGCACAATGAAAAGCCATTGATCAGCTTGGCTTAGAATACAGTTTCCTGCAGGCTAACTGTAGTCTGCAGCTATGAGTCATTCCCAAGGGGTCCAAAATGTTTGGAGTCAACTCATGACCTTTGAGGTTGGTTTCAAACCATGTTATTGATAGAAGACACTGTCAAGCCCCAACTGTAGGTAGTCATTTTCCAATATGTGATCAGTGAACATTGCTCAGAGGAGCATCAAATTTCAGATGTTGATTAAATCTTCTTTCGTAAGCTAGAATTAATTTCCTTCAAAAACAACTGATGTTTGTATTTGAAATGTAAGTAATATAGTGAAAAACATGTTTTGGGTCATTTTATACTAAGGTATCAAAACATCTCACCTTAGAGCTTAAAAAAAAGTCCAGCTGGTCCTTCCTGTGTGGAGTTTGCACGTTCTCCTGGTGCATGCATGGGTGTTGTCTGGGATCTCCGGTTTTCTTACACATTCCAAAAGCAAGCTTCATAGGTTAATTGGTTCCTCAAAATTATCCCTAGGTGTGCATGTGAGAGAGTGTGTGTGCCCCTGAGACAGAATGGTGACCAGCACCTCACCTTTGCCTAACAGTACCTAGGATAGGCTCCAGCAACCTCGTGACCCAAAAAGGGATTAGGTGGGTTAGGAAGATGGCTGCGTGAAAAGAACTAAAGAAAAAAAAACATAATCCTTAAAACTTTAAGGTAATTAAGTTTTATTTTCAATTTAAAATCTTGCTTTAGATAACCTTTTATTCACTGGATCAAAATGTCATACACTAAACCCAGAGACTACTATAATTGTGAACAGAATTATATGACAAACATCCACACTTACCATTGTAACCAGGCATAGATATCCCCCTCCCACAATAGTTTTACAGTGTTTTCTCCCTTTTTCAGAGACATCCGCGAATGGGGATCAGCATGTAAACCTCAGCACCTCACAGAAGTTTCATACAAGCATCTTGAGTCATGTGAGTTTTGTGACAAACTGGAGGAGTCACATAACTGAAAAAAAAATTTGCCAAATATATGAAACCACGAAAAAGCGGAGAAACACTGTATTTATTTAGTTGATAGATTACAAGTGGTAATGCATAAAATCTATAGATTGCTGGACAAATACGTCTATATGCAGATGACTTGTCTCTTTACCTACATCATTCATATTATTCATTAAAGAAAAAGTTCATGCTACATGAACTCAATATGCTTCATGTTGTTTAGATAAGAATGTTGCACTTGATACCATTACATGTCCGCCACCTACAGAAGGAAGACGATTGGTGCAAAATGTCAGAGTGTTGTTAATCTTTCAAATCTTGCTCCAGGACTTTTCTTTCACAGCTCTATATTGCTATATGAAATACTTATTGTATTTGTTTGTAGAGCCCAAAAATGATCTTAAAATGTAAAAAAAATATCTACATGTGAACCATTTATGCGCGTTAACATAGAATTTTCCTTGATTTTATTATTTCAATTAAATTTTCCTTTTAAATAGGATTTTACATTTTTATTTTTTTTTAAATTTTCTTTATAATTATAATGTATGACATTTTTTTATAGCACTTTGGGCCTCCTTGGGTGGTGGTAAAAGGTGCTTTATAAATGAATCAATTAAATAAAATTGCAAGTGGTCACCTGAATGCGTGTTGCCAAAAGCGGGAACGTACTTTAAAGAGAGTCGGGGGTTGTGTGTCACTTTTGGCTTTCAGGAAAGTTTACCTGCTCGCCTAGTGGTGATCATAACACGATCCCTATAGGCTTATAACTCTCCTATGGTTCTCCCACTTCGCCATATATGGACGTATGGTTCGGGCCCCTTCCACGTCACTTTTTGACATTTTGGGAGTCTCCAACTCATTGTTTTTTTATGTGCTGGTTGTTCCCATTAAACCATGAGTCCTCAACCCTCAGGACACGGTACCAGACGCAGAAACAGAAACTCAACTAGGTTAGGGTACTGGTCACAGCTTGGAGGTTGGGGATCCCTGATTTAGTTGGAACAGTCGCACATCAAAAAAGATGAGTTGGGGACACCAAAAACATGACATGGAGGTGGCCCGAACCATCCGTCCATACATGATGAATTGGGACTGAGAATGCCTCGTAAATTGTGGATCCAACTACTCCTGTTTTCAAGGCTCCTCAGTGTTAGAAACCAAACAGCATTCTGTTTTCCTGGCTGTTTTTCTTGTCCTCACCATTAATCTTCATCTCTGAGTTTCTGCTGTCACAGCTGTGTACCTGTGCACTCTTAATTAACTTTAACATCATATTTAAGGCCATAAATATCAATTTATTTTTATTGCTAAGACCCATTGCGTGTGTGGCCTCAGAGAGACATGAAAATGTTGTTTTGTTTGGTAATTTCTCTCTCATCAAATGAACCATTAACTATCCTGACTATTAACCAGCAGTTTTAGTCATAATGGTCATCCAAACACAAATGTTTACTGCAGGCGGAGCAACAGCACACCAAAAAATTATTAAAATAAAAATGAAACCATGACAAATCTGTTACTAATTTTTAAAACAAAGAAGAAAAAAATGCATTTAAGGACCAAGGTAAAAATGTATTGCCAAAATCACATTTCTGAAGTCATCCATTCATTTCTAAACCTGTTTTATCCCTCTCAGAGTCCCAGGGTTAATGGAGCCTAATCTGACTACTGTTGGACGGAGGCGGGGAATACTGGACAGGTTGCCAGTCAGCCTTGCTGAAGTCATATATCCGTAAATTTGTGATATAAGTTAGTTATAACATGATAATAACAAAAAATAGCAATCTAATAATTTTTTTTGTTTTTGTATATATATATATACTTTTAAAAAACACATTTGTTCCTTAATTTCCTGTATTTTTTCCCTGACAAACTATCATGTAGTGATTTTGAGCTGCTTGATAACGTTCTGCAGATAGAAACACTTGACCTGTTTGCTCATCCAGGAGTGTTCGTGGCTCAGTCTCGCTGCCACTGCTGGAAGCTTCTCTGCAGTCACACTGAGCTGTGACTCTCACTCTCCTATCTTAATCCTACATTTTGTTGTTTGTTGTGTGCATTAGAAAGTTTCTTCCTTAGGTTTCGTGCTGCATTTACACCAGGCACGTATCCCCCACGTTTAGAGCATTCTTGAAAGCGCTTCAGTATAGGGTGTTCACACTGGACTGTCGGTACCCGATACTAGCAGATATCTGTCCCCTACAGTTGGAAGGAAATCAGTGGTGCAAATAGTTCTTTTTTTCTTTCATATCATTATTTTTATGTGTGAAAGACTTGGTGCAATATAAAACAAACTCCAATAATTAGTTACTCCTTCACGATCAATTTTCAATCAGTCTGCACTTACGCAAGTTAAAAGGGATGCTATCCATGCATTATTGAAGCACGAAAAAGTACAAATAAACCACACAAAGCTTAGACATACCTGCACTTCATTGAGAGGCCGTGGTAGAGCGGTAGGGCGGTTGACTCCTGATCTGAATATTGGGGGTTCGATTCCCACCTTGCTGGTCCATGTTTCGAAGTGTCCTTGGGCAAGACACTGATTCCCGAATTGACTCTGGTGGAAGGTTGGCACCAGTGTTCGCCAGCGGAGCCACCACCAGTGTGTGAGTGGGTCTGTGACTGAAGACACAAAGATAGAATTTAGGAAAGCGCTATATACTGTATTATACACCATTTACAATTTCATTTCTTCACTTTGACATTGAAAGCACTGGGAAGAAATCACATTGCGTCAGCACCATGGACCGCAACTTCCGCAGACCCTCGTGATCCTTTGTTGCAATAAAACATACCCCCTGGTCCTCACTAGTTCTAAGTCAGCTGCTAGGGACTAACCTAGAACCCTACATGGTTCTTGCATGGGTCACACAATTGCGTAGGATTGACATATAAACTACTAATAGACAGTGTTATTCTCAACTGGCCAAAACTTTTGAATACCTCAAAACCAAGTTCACATGAAGACACGTCAGCGGAGACCCTCGACGGACTTCTGTGCACATTGACAAATGAGGAACGCAAGAAAAACAAATTAATTACATACATCACTAATGTAGAACAAAGATTAAAAGTTGCACAAATTGCTGATGAATTGTATATGAACAGTGGAATAATCAGCCACAGTTCTTGTATGATTCGCTTACGGGTATGTAGCACGGGAATCCGACTATTGAACTAAAGCAAAGCATCACAAGGACCCGCAGCGGGTGGTGTCCATGATGCTGATGAATGTGAAGAAATTAAATGATCACATTAAATTTCACACATAGAGACTACAACTTTTTTTGTGTATAACCACGTATGACCAATTTCCTTACGTGGAACACGCACAAAACGTATGCAGCGGCAGTGTGACTCGGTCTTAAGGGGCCAAATATTGCTATAAATAAGTGGTAGAATTTAGGAAATTCTGTCAGTGTGGACATTGCAAAGCTGCTCAATCATTGATCTTAGAGCGACACAGGTGTTTGACTGGTCAACTCACTTGTCAATCAAATCCAGCAGAAAAAACATGCAGAGGCTGTACCTCCCTCTTTCCTCTAACCTTTAATCCCGAGTGGCAAAACGTGTGAAACTGATTTGTTTTTATTTTCTTCTTTTCTTCGGCGGTTCAATTGCTAACAAGCCCTGGGGCTTCAGCCCGGTAAGCCCCGCTAATAATACAGAGCTGCACACATTCAAACTTTCATGGTGGCAGAGCGGTCATGCGAGGCGCTAAGCAGGCCACCGGTGGGGTTCGGTGTCACGCTTTGGTTCTTCCGAGAAGGTGGAATTCACTGTGTAAGTACACACTATGGTGAACGGTGTGTACTTCCACAGCACTGCAGCATCTCAGCAGGACTGGAATAGTCTCACAAATAAGCAGTAAATTAGGGTGTTATGACACACAATAGAGGAAGAAGCAATCCTCTCCAGATCTGCAACACAAAAACCTTTTATTATATAGAATTACCAGAATTTTCACATAATGTTTGGTCGAACCATATAGTTCTATTGCTTGTATGTAAATAAGAAATCATGAAACGTCTATCTAAAGCAGGTAATGTTTTTAGTGAATCAGATAAGTACTGTACTCTTTGGAGTATAAGTCTCTTTTTATTTATTTATTTTTTGCATACTTTTGGTGGGGGTATGGCTTGTACATAAATGGGACTTATGTGTGAGTGCTTTTTTTTTTTTAAGGCTCATATCTATGTAATTTTCCGACTAACGACCACTAGAGGGCTGTCCGTGTGCATGTCGGTGTTCACTACCGCCAGCAACACAGAAGAAGAAGTTCTGGCCTCGGTGGAGTTGTTCCAAAGCGTCTCAGATTATGAAGAATTAAAATAAATTCAAGAATTTAGTTAATTTGTTGTTTCTATGTTGCACTGATGTACTGGACACGTTTCTAATTCCTCCAATGTTTCGCAAAGCTAAATAGAGTTACGTAATGATTGTTTTTTTTTGGTTATTGTTTTCTATTCCGTTATCATGATTAGTCTTTCCAAGATGAAATGTCCATTCTTGGGTCAGTATTTTGTTAAATAATTTTTTTCTAAAAAAGCATCTTACATTTACGTTTTTTCTTTATTTTGCTTTTTCTTTTGCATCTGCAACTTACTGAATACTCCAGAGTGTCAAATACTCTAAAAAATGCAGTATTCTGAATAAAAAAAAAATAGATAAATTTAGACAAACAACAATCAGTGATCTTTCAATTTTCTTGCAGAGCAGCAGTAGTTCAGGAGATATTTGCCTTTAATCTCCTTTTGACACATTGATTTGAATAAAGAAATACATAAAAATGTAGTTGTAATCTTAATATTTATATATGTTCTCCATCATGAGAAAATAACAAAGTGCATGTTAAAAACAAAAGTGGATCTTTAAGTGGAGGACAAATCATCATTTCACGATGAAACCCAAAATCAAAAGTCCCATGAACGTTTCTGCGAATCTTTAAAACATAATTAAAGCTAAAAACTTGTGAAAGTTTATTAGATTTTTTTAATAGTTACAGACGAAATTTTCTCTGTATGAGATAATTAAAAGAAGAAAAGAGCCAGTAACATTAATGTTCACGTTTGAAAGCCAATGTATATTTAATTCTAGTTTGCACACACACCCACAGACAAAAAGTTAATTTAGAGACATTTTTAGAGGGGTAAACTAAAAAAGCAACAAAAAATGTGCAAATAAAGAAACGTCCTCGTTGCCATGGCGATAAAGCATACATGTGTTTTAATTGCTGTTATCTCCAAAGGCATTTTTCTTTATCTTTAAACACCTTAAATCCACAAAAAGGACCGGATCCACAACACACACATACACAAAAGTATAAAATCTCGACCATGCTCTGCAAATGCCCCCCCAGACACAGATTTCATTCAAGCACATTCATTACTTTTTAATTGCTTCTAAATTGCAATGTGACCCGTCACATCAATAACACTATCTTTGTAGCGCAGATATGAACCTCCACAAGGTTTCGGCGCATATACGTGGAAGTCCACGTCCGCATGTGAATGCTTATAATTGCATATGAATTGTTACCGCGTGGCTTCATTTCTAAAGAAAGGAGCAAAAAAAAGAGCGCAAAGACTGGCGCTCGTACCGTGTGACCTTAGCTTTGCTCGTCAGCACGTTTTAAAGCGATATTAGCGGATATTCCCAAGATGAAGGTGAAGGAAAATGTGTTTCAATTTAATCTCCTCTGATTACACCCTGTTGTGGCCTGCCTTGTGCCTGCAAGCAATGCTGATCCTGACATTCCTGCTGACCTTCAGTGTGTGCAAAGACGCCGTCTTGCCCGCCGGAGCCCTGACACAAGAAGGATTGAATCAGCATAACTAAACACCATAAATAAACATTAACAATTAGAATGTTCTAGCTTTAAAACAGAGAAATTCTCAAGGAGAGACGGAATAGAAGTGTGCTACAAGATAACTTGAATTTTTTTTTTTTTTTTTTCTGGACAGGAAATGTACCCCGGAATCATAAATACTATTGATAAAAGCACACATCAGTGGCTTAAGCTTGCCTGATTATATTCCTCGAGTGTTCAGCTGGAGGTGTGGGTAATGACGAACCCGCTGTCAGACATGGAGGGGAGACATTTTGAAATGTCACAGTGTGAACACGGGTTTGGGAAACTTCAAACGGGAACGGCTGGAATCCCTGATGACCACGATCCACTGTCATGCTGTCATGTCTGACATTTGAAGGAAACAAAGTCGTCATTAAAGCCATTAAAGTCCTACTCCCATCGTCTTCTAATCTATTGTAAAAACCTTCCCAGTGGTCTTTTAATTATGATTATGCAGTTTTAGGCCAGTTTCTCTAGAGGGCAGCTCATGAAATATTCACCTCTGAATTTTGGGCGGGACGATTGGCTCAAAGCAACCCCGCCCCCCTTCCCTAAGCGCTGTCGGTATACATGCTCTGCCGCTAGCTTACACCTCCAACCTAACAATACCACTGCAACAAAAATGGCGAGAAATATTGGAGCTTTTCGGCAATTGCCATGGAGCAACCCCACCCCTACGTCCTGTCCCAATTGCTAAAAGCTTGGAGAGCTCTCTGTTTACCTGCAGTCTTGCTACCTTATAGGTCCTCAAAACCCCAGCCTAACATGACCAGTGCAACAGAAATGGCAATATTGGAGCTATTCCGCTATTGGTGTGGAGTAACCCCTCCCCCTCTTCCTGTCACCTACAACCAAGAGTCCTTGTTTAAACTCTCTCCTGCTAGCTTATACCTTCAACACTTAAAATAGCAGTATTGGAGCTAATTAGCAATTGGTGACGAGCAACCCCACCCCACTTCCTGTCCCCATTGCTAAAAGGTTGAGGCAGCAAGCTTGCGGCTCATCCAGTGTATTTCCTACATCACAAAAAAGTTTTTTTTTCAAACTACATTTTTGTCACCTGCTCCTGATTCACACTGATATGAATAAACTGAGAGTTCTCTGTTTACATGCTCTCCTGCTAGGTTACAGGTCCTCACAACCCCAACCTACTCTAACATCACTAGTGCAACAAAAGCATCATTATTGGAGCTAATTAACCTTTGGTGCAGAGCAACCCCACCCCCACTTCCTGTCACCCATAACTGAGAGTTCTCTGTTTACATGCTCTCATGCTAATACATAGTCCTTCACACCCCCAACCTACTGTTACCGGTGCAATACAAATATAAATATTTGTAAAATTTGGGCTTATCAGTCGTTGGTGAGGAGCAACCCCACCCCCACTTCCTGTCACCTGTAACTAAGAGCTCACTATTTACCTGATGTATTCTCACACCTCCAACCTAACGTTACTGGCGCAACAGAAATGGGAACATTGGAGCTATACAGCCATTGGCATGGAGCAACCCTGCCCCCACTTCCTGTCCCCATTGCTAAAAGCTTGGAGTAACAAGCTTGTGTCCCACCCAGTGTATTTTCTACGTCACAAATACACTCTTTTTCAAGCTCCATGTTTTTTTTTTCTTTTTTTGCCTACTCCTTACACCAATGTGAACAAAATGAGAGTTCTCTATTTACACTCACCTGCTAGCTTATGCGTCTCACAGCCCCAACCTAACATTACTGGTGCAACAAAAATTGCAATTTTGTAAATACTGGAGCTAAACATAGATTGGTGCGGAGCAACCCCACCCCCACTTCCTGTCACCTTTCACTAAGGTCTCACTGTTTAGATACTCTCCACAAGCTAAACAGCTATCTAACATTACTGGCCAATTAATCTAAAAAAATGGCCACCAATATTGGAGCTATTCAAGCATAAGTGTGGAATAACCCTGCCCCCCCAAGGCATGGAGCCCGCCCATTGTATCTTCTACATCACAAATACAATCTTTTTCTAACTGTATTTTTCATCTTCTCCTGATTCACGACAGTTTGAATTAAATAATAGTCAGAAATTCAATTTTAAGTGTAATTTTCTTTATATATGTTCTCCATTATGAGAAACACTCCACAAGACTTTGTTAAAAAACAAACAGTTGGGTGGGTTGAGTGGGTCTTTAACAAACCTCATGCTAAATGCCACAAGGGGAGATCTTATTGTAGCTATGAAAACAGACTGACTCTTCAGCAAAGTACAACCTCACTGTTGATCCTCTCAGTTTTTGTCTTTCATTTTTACACTTGAAGAGCTACATATTCCTCACAGGACTAATGACACAGAATAACTAGGTGTAATTTGGAAGCCATAATGTGTTTCAATTATAAAAAATTTAATGATCCACAAGATGTCTGCCTATTAAAAATGACATAAAACATAATGGATATCCCTAAAAGCCCTCTGTAAATCCATTCAAAAAAAGGGACTTGGTTGTTTTACTGGGTTAAAAATGACCGCGTTTCCTCAAAACAAAGTCCCAGCAGCATTCAGGCCATTCAAAAACCTGCCCGTCTTGGATTTCAGCTTTGCAGACCTGTGAGTAGCACGTCTGCCACAGGATGAAAGTCTAATGTGGTCATGTCTGGAGATTGCGGCAGACTGGAGGGTTGTTCTAAACAATTTAGGGCTGGAGTCTTTGTAGATCTGAGAAAGTCACTCTTTTACTGTAAGGTGCAATTGAGCGGGGAAGAAAGTGTTGGTCTGCGGGGAAATCTTCAGTAAAGCCACATTTTTCTTCTTCACTCATTCATTCGTCTCTCAGAAGTCTTTCGAGTTTGACAGGCAGTTGTTCAGGTTAAACTCATTTGAAGGATTACTGGCTGGTACAAGAACAAATGCTAACACGGGATTTTTAGACCAGAATTTGGATTTAAAATTTTGTTTTAAATGTTTAAGTTAACTACAATTTCCTCAGATAACACCAGAAGTAATTGGTGCGAATGGATTATTTTTAGTTGATCTTAAATAAAAATGGAGACGGGTGAGAAAAACTTGGGATGTGTGATATTAGTGACTGCTATTGGGATGAGGCAATGATACATAAACAAATAGCAAATAAAAAAAAAGCATACTTTTTTCCAGCTCACTACAACAGTGTTTATTTAAATAAAAGTCAAAGTAAATTATACAGCTAGTTGTCTCAAAAGTAAGGGGGTTAGAGGTTTTATGACGGGGAATCACAATTCAATAATTAGCTATCTCTCTGGAAATACTAAATCTCAGGATGATATTTATTTTTTTAAAACAGTGGTTTCTGTTCAAGCATGTGTGTAAACATTCAAAGTAACCATTTATTACAGTTTATGCCGTCTTTTGCGATAAGCTGATCTTGCGATGTCGATACATTTTCGATTTATTTTGCAGGCCTAATATTTCGATTTTTTGGAAGTTTTTTTCTGTCAGTGTTTGTGGGACAAACAAGCTTTTACTTATTTTTTTTCTTTTTTAAGGAAACTAATAGATATTTCAATAATTTTGTTTTTAATCATCCATTTATGAAGTCTTACACACTAAAAATGCCATGGTTGTGTTTGTGTTTAAGCCAACTATGAGGTTAAAAAGGGATGAACTTTTCTGGTTTATTTTAACTAAAATATTTATATAAAAAAAACATTAATTAAGTCTAACTAAAACTGCTAAAACCTAAAAATGTCTTGCTCTAAAAATTAACCAAAAGTGTAGCTATCCCAACGTGAATAACCTAAGAAATAGGTTGAAGAAAAAACTCAAGTGTTTCTTTTAGAGTAGAAAGGCACTAAAGGTTTTTGAAGCTGATGCTAATGAAGTGGTCTCTTCCGATGACAATATTTTTCCATAATTCTCCATGTGGAGGGCTAAATGAAGGGGAAGGGAGAAGGAAGAATTTGGATTGGGCCAAAGACTCCAGCGGCTGCACCGGAGCTGGACTGGATGCAGTGTGAGCCCGGGTTTAGAGTGCATTGTGTTCTGTGTCCTGATTGGCTGTAGACGGTTGTCAATCTCCTCTGTGCCGTGTCTCCAGTACAGAATGTGGTCAGCTTTCCATATTTATAGAAACCTTCAATCACTAGCAAATCTTTGTCTCCTATTTATAATACTCAAGAGTATTTTTTCAAGCAACAAAAGTTTGAATTTTAAGAGTTCAAATAAGAGAGAGAAGTTTGAAAATGACATTGTCTGTTTGATAAAAGTGTTTTATGTCTCGACAGATACCTTTAGAACACAAACGGACCGTGAAGAATTTAGAAATTTGATTAAGTCAAAATTGAATTATACGTTTCATTTTGATCTCTTCAAGAAACCTCCTGTGGGACATCTGTGATATGATTCCAACTAAGTGGAGTATGATGCTCGATCTAGTTCTTCTTAATGGGAGCGCTATTTCCAGCTAAGTTGGGAGCTGCTCAGCCTCTCACCAGGAAAAGTAAGACCCTGAGGAGGCGAAGGTGTGAGGATCACACCCTCTGTTGATGAAGTCACACTAAATGACATGGGTAAAGGCATCATTTAATAATTAGATGAAGCAATTACTTGTCAGATAATTAGCACCTTATTGTGACGGCAAGAAAAGAAGTGTCAAAAGCGTTTTTGAGAACAGATTTAAGACAGTTTTGTTGCTGTTTTGTGCAAGTCTTTTTTTTTCTTTTTTAGGTTAATGTTTATTCATTCTTTATGCATTGTTCACACTTGGAATTTAATGTAGGTTTTGTATATAGTGTTTACACTGGACTCTCACTACCTGATGGTAGTGTATGTCAACCACCTGTACTCTTGGTGCGAAATGTCAAAGTGGTGCAAATCTAGTGAATGTTGGTCCAGGCTTCTTACAACACAGTTTTATTCTGATATGTGAAATACATGGTGTCATATAATCACAAAACATATTTATTAATTTCCCCTCAAAGATCAATTTTCAACCGGTTGTTACCTTTAGCTACCCGTAAATAGCTGAAAAAGCTGTTTTATTTCAGCTAAATGACTTCTTAATATAAAAACAACTGAAATTATGTCTTCCAGTCAGGCTTTAGACACCACTACAGCATTGAAACAGCTCTGACCAAAGTGACTACTGATTTACGTTTAAATACAGACAGTGAAAATATGTAGTTGCTCGTTTTATTGGATCTCTGCATTTTGACACAGTCGACCACACTACTCAGACTGGAAAACTGCCTGGTTCTCGCTGGAAAACTACTTGGAAAACAGGAAATATTGGCAACTTCACATCTGAGTCAACAGAAATCAAACGTGGGGTTCCCCAAGGTTCCATCCTGGGGACACTTCTATTTAACATCTAAAGGCTCCCAATGGCCCAGGTTATAAGCTACCACAACATTAGTTACCATAGCTGTGTTTTGAATTCAGTTCTATTTAATTTTTTTAATCTTATTTTAATAATGACATCTTTACTACTTCTCTTGATTGTTTATTTTAATTTTGTAAGTAAAGCACTTTGAATTGTCTTGCTTAAAAAAAGTGCAATAAACTTGCCTTGCCTTCCCTTACCAAATCCAAGTCCTGGAGTGCTCAACCTTGTTTAAACTTCAACAGAGGTAAAATTGTTTTGAACGTCAAATTCAAAAGCTATCATAGAAACTTGTGTAGCGACATGTGAATGCCAGAGTAATGAATCAAAACGCACGTTTATAGACTTTTCATTTGAAGCGGCTGCTCCTAGGCATGTTTACATTAAAAGTGGGGTCATCTAGGTCTCACAAGACAGCGTGCTGAAATTATTTTTCAAGGACTTTTATCTTCACTTGTGTCCATGGCAGATATACAATCCTGTCCACCTTTGTTGGTGCAGAAGTTAGCTCCAATCATATTGTCAGGACTCAGCCTGTCGATTACTCCTCCGACCACCAGAGGGAGCTCTCTCCAGAATATTAACTCGTCTTCCGTCACTTTCCAGTTCCGGTTCATCAGCTGTTTCCAATCCATTCATCACCTGGACTGTTTATATTCTTCGCCACCACTGTCATCTACGCGTAGTCTTGTACAGTTACCTCGAACTTCAGACTAAGCATTTCACTTCTGATTGCCTTTCCGTGTCTTGACCTTTAGCCTGTTTCTCTTCGCTCTCCGCCTCGTCCCTTCGTTTTGACCCCGGCCCGTCTTTGACTCCGCTCTTCGCCTCCTGTTTTGAATCCATATTAAACAGTTGCAAATGGATCCACACGCCGCCTCTGCCTCGTCCTTACACATATCCCATCAAGCCTTTATCTGCACTCTCTCATAGTTTATAGCTTATCACAACACCAAGCTAAAATTAGCCAGTTTAGGCCAGTTTTTTCCCAGGACAGGTGTGCTCGCTCCAGTACCTGGACCTATCCAGCAACCACCCAAACAGTAGCCAGGACTGGCTCTGGCAAATTCACAAATTACACTCCTAATGTACTGCCCTGTCTCCTGGTAGCGCCTCCATGCTCTGGACACTACGCTGACAGACACAGCAAGCCTTCCGGCCACAGGTTGCATTAACGTTCTGTCCTGGATGAGTTGCACTATATGGGCCATTTGTGAGGGTTGTAGACGCCGTCTCATGGTACCTCTGGAGTGACAACACTGGCATTGAAAAATCACCAAAACATCAGCCAGAAAACACAAACTCCTTAATTTTTTTTAGCATAAATATAGATATGTAAAATTGCTTTCATGTGATTACTTTTTTCAAAAAATGAGATAGTTGGTCCAGAATAGTCTTCCTCATATCTCTATGCCATTTCCTCTAATTATATCCTATGGTCAGCAATATTCAGATTGACTCGGAAGGATTGCAGAGGTATCAAGTTTAATGAAAGAAAATACCCTCGCTCTAATTTCTATGATACTTGGGTTGTAAACTCAAGACTCCTGTGATTAAATCCCCCTCATATATCTGACGTCTACACCACGAGTTCAAGTCAATCTGTTATGATCTAATGACATTACTGTAATAAAAAAGTGTAACATTAGCATGGTTATTTAGAAGCTGCCACTATGATGAGATTAGCTGCAAGAGACTTTAGATTTTATATTAAAAAAGCACTTTTTAAGTCATTAGCAATTCAAAATATCAAATATTTATTTTGTACATTTGTAGAGAATAGGTATTCCCCTTCAAACTTGTACGGTGATAATTCAACAGTCTGTAAGTTTCTCATCAAAACGAGTCTGTCAACGTATCAGCCGTACGGGTTTCTACAAAGCTCAGCAGCAGAAGCAGTGACACTTGTGTTGTGTTGTCTTAGTGACACGTTTGTATGTGTGCCTGTTCTGTGTCATTATGGGGAGTGTGGTTTGACAGGAGACTATTGTGTTCCTGTGTGCACGTAAGGTTTTGTATTACGACAGGTGGGGGAACATGACACGACACCATCACATGAGGACCTCCTGCAAAGCGGAGAGGAAATTCTTGGTCTGTCAAGTCAAATCAAGATGATGTGAATTTTATTGAGTCCCCGCCCCCACTAGAAACATTTTGACCTGATATGACATCACCATGTTCTGACTGTTCTGAAAATGAATGGTGAAATCACCTTTTAAAGTAATTGATTGTCTCATCAAATTAATTTAGTGAAACATTTTCTGGTCAAATATGAATTGAGTTAGGGACAATGGACAAGGGATACTTTCAGTAAAAATGTCAAATAATTTTTTTTAAAGTTCAACAATTTTACCTGGCTGTACACTGGTACCAACTATTGACGTGAATAGAGATGGACAAAACAAGGCTGTTGCCTCGGGTTCCAATGAAATGAAATCAATTCAGTCACCATATTTCCACGGTACGAATATCGCCCGATTTCACCATTTTAGAACCAAACAACATTAGTAAGCAGTGATTGGTCCAAGAATCTGTCAAACGCTCTGAACGTTTGATGTGGGGCCAGCGGGCACCACATTCTCTTATTGGTGCATCTGGTTGGTCTGTGGTGCTGCGATTGTGAGTGGTAATGTTGAATCGTGTTGAAGATTCAGCGGACGCTCAGTGTGTGCCCGATTTGTACTTAGAGCTTGCGACTCGATTTAAAAACTTTGGTAGCAACGCGCACTCACGCGCGCTCCAGACGCAGAGGCTAGGAATTCTGGTATGTGCGCGTTTGCATTGACTTTTCATTGAAAGTGTGCACTTGATTGCACGCCAGCGTGGCCGGTGTGGAAGCACCTAGCTCGACGCAGTGCAGGAGACGGCGGGGGTAAAAGTGTGTGCGCACGTGCATGCATGAGGGAAGCAGCTCGCGCTGCGAGGAGAGAAGAAAAAAAGGCAGTACATCATCGCCGACAGTTGTTGTCAATTGGCAAAGCAAGGAAAAGCTGTAATAAAAAGTTCCTCTCAGATCTGAGACTGAGTCTTTTGCTTCAAATGCTCCGGAGGCTTTGAAGCCCCGAAACACGGTGGAGAACCCCAGCTCTTTGGCCCGGAGAAAATCTCCCTCGAGACTCCCGACCACCGTCGGGAAACAAAGCAGGAAAAGTTCAACACCGGGGCGGAGAAAAATCCATCCGAAAAGAGGACAGAACTTTGAGTTTGGATCTTGAGTTGGGAAAAGCGCTGGTCGGATGCTTCCTGTTGTCGTAAAACCTTCTCACCAATCAATGGGTTACATTGTACGACGTCAGAAGCTCCGCCCTCACGGGCCCATTTCGTTTTCCAATGGACCTACAACCAACGCAGGTCTAAAAATGGTTCCAGTCGGACCTGCTTACCGGGTCCATTTTGTTATGGAAAAGCTAAAAAGTCCAGTCCGGCCCAGTCCAGTCAGGACCACTCGGTGGAAACGAGGCATCTATGTACTGTCTATGGTACCAACCATTGAAGGTATATAAGAATGATCCATAAAATAATGACTCACTTCTGGCTTCAACAAATTGAAGTTTGTCTTCATCGTTGCCATGCTTGAGCCCCTAGCGGCTATTATTTGGTGAATTGACCTAACCCACTTACATTACCTTAAATTTTTAAACTATGGGTGTTAGTTTATTTTTAGAAAAAGATATAACATTGGAATATAAAAAAACCATGAAAGAAACACCTCTTATTTTAGGAACGGTGTGTAAATTGCTATTGTGTTCAAAACACGTAGAAAACCCAACAAATTGTGAGAAATGTTTTATATAAGTTACATCACATAAGGGGAGGTTTAAACTATCCAGATGCCACATGGAGCAGCATATAACCTATTTTACATATTTCAATATGCTATCAGAAGTAAAACGGTGCATAATCAACTTTAAAACGGTCTAAAACTACCTTCAAAGTTAATGAGTTTATTGCATCTATTTACATCTCTTTGCTGATCCTGAAAAAAAAAAAGATATAAATAGATCGGAAGTGCAATTCATATATATTCTCACATTAGTCCGGAGAAATAAAATATCACCAGAATTACAAATCATCCATGATCCAGGAAGAGTGATAAAAGCAGGCTAAATATAGAAGATGAATTACTATCCCAGGGAAAACAGCTTTTTGAATAATTCATGGCCCAGACCTTCAATTTCTCTGATGGTGAAAAAGAAGAATCCCCTTTTCTTCTTCAAGAAAAGTTCCATCTTAAATTAGTTAATTACTTTATCATCCTTTTAAAGTGCCCTCTGTGGAGCCATTAAGTTTGAGCCGTCAGTGGGATGGACACATTCGCGTAGTCCCTGTTGTTTTGTTTTATACATCTGATTGAAGGATATGTATCCCTGCAAACCTCCTTAAAAATGCTGAGCACCTTTTATTCTGAAAAAATCCACAAACTTCAATTTGCAAATTACGATTTGTGAGCATAAACACGTGTTTATAAATCTGTTGTCTCTTGGCTGAACGTCTCATTTGCATCATATAACGTATTAACATTTTCACTGAATATTCAATTGCTCTTACTTGTAAGTCACTCAAATTAAAATCCAGAAATATGCATATTGGCAGCACGTCCACAAGACAGTGTCTTACAAATAGGCAGCGTACAGTATTGGGAATAGGACTCCGTTCCTTTGGCTGATTGATTGGAGCACCGTTGCTTTTCAGCTGTCAATCACACCACCAGATTTGTTGCATCTGCTGCAGCTTTTATACCAATTTTTGACATTGTTGTGTCTCTCTCCAGCTGTGGTTTTTCATAGAAAGGTTAGGATGAATTAGTTTCTTAGATGGCAAGCTACTTCTGTCTTTTTGAAATTGCCTTTCAAAAAAGCAGTTTTTCCCTTTGGTTTCCTGAAACGTTAGTATATAGTTAACAATGCTATTCCAGCCGTTTCTTTAGAAAATAATTTAAAAAAAAAATAATTAAAACGAAATCTGTATCACCAAAAATGTAACACAAACCTCCATCCGTCCGTGGATCCGTCTGCTGGGCGTGTATGAGACGCCGCAGGCTGGGAGTTTTCTGGCATGCATAGAAGCATAATGCAGAATGTCATAGATCAATGTGTCAAAAAATGTATGACTACAGTCTATTTGAGAGATGTCTTCCTCAGCTAATTATGGCAAGAGTATATTACAACATTTAACTGCACAGACTGTGCAAATACTAAGCAGGTCATATCATTTGCTGGTTGTGGTATTCATATATGTAAAGCTAAACTCTTATGCTTCATTCACACCACATGCAGCAGCGGCGTTAAGTTTTAATGTAAAGTAAATATAAAGACAAAGTCTGTGGTATTGCGGTGTGATTTGGGCGCGGCATTGCAAGGCTTAACGCAGTAGGTCAATCAGTCAGGGACTCTTCTTTGTTCATGTGATGTTTTCAGTAACTAGATCAAAGGGTACAAAACTAAATTCAACATGGCTGCTCAATGTGAGGATTTTCACCTTCTGTTTATCTTTTTATTGGTCTTGAAAAGTCTAAGACTTGAATTTTAAAATTAGGAAATAAGGCCTTAAAAAGCTTTAAGTCTTACATTTTTATATCTTGGTCTTAAAAATGTTTCACTTTGAAACGTTTTTCGTATGACTTTTCCAGCACATTCTCAATCACAACTCGTCAAATACTGACGTTTGGTTAAGGACTCCTCCGCATCACTTTTTGATGTTTTGGGTCTCCCCAAGTTGTCGTTTTTTGACTTGCTGGCTGTTTACATTAAATCATGGGTACCTGACCTCTGGGCCCAGTACTGCGAAAAATAGCGCACTGATACTGGTACCCTAACCTGACACCTAACCAGATGCGGTACCTGGCGTGGTAACAGATGCAAACCAGTCCTGGGTTAAGGTTAGGTTAGCAGAACTGGGTTAGTGTACCAGCTCTGGATGCGTGAACTGAGGACCAGTGCTCAGGTACTGAATCTAGCACCGCGTCTTGAGCATTGTGGACCCTTCATTATATGAAAACACCAGCACGTTTAAAAGTGATGCATTAGGGACACCCAAAACGTAAAAGGGTCGCAGATGGGGCCTTATCCAGACGTCAATATGTGAAAAGTTGGGGATGAGAATGTGTTGGACTTTTCTGGCCTTAAGTAATATTTTTTCAACCACAATTATGTAAGTAAAGCATGTTTATCAACACGCCAACTGCTGATTAAAAAAAGAGAAGTGGAAGAAGAGGGGAACAACGGAACAAACTTCTCTCTTCTCTGCTTAAATTAAAGACTAATTTACTACAAATCGAAAGTGAGAAAACTTTTTCCCCTTAAAACTCATAAATTTATAATTTTCTGAAGTACAGGATTGAAAGAAAAATACATCAAAGATCATGAGACAAAACTCGCTATTCCTCTGATAATTCATGGTTGGTCAAACTTTAATTTGAACTGAATGTCATTGACTAAGTCCTTCCACTTACTAAATCAGAGCATTATTAGCTTTAACCCATATAAAGGTTGAACACACAGCTATATCTGTGCATTCAACCTTTCAATAATCATAAGAGGCATGCACAGGAAGTCCCAGACGTCTCTGAGGATGGTTATTGCTGCATTGACTTCTTCTGGAAATATTTCACAGAAGATTGTCACTATAGGGCTCTTTATGAAAGCCTTTGAGAAAAACTCTGAAGTTCAGCAGTGGGGATTTAAACCATAGTACGGTGATGTTTGAAAGGTGGTTCAATTAAATCAAACTTGAGCTGTTTGCTCGCGTGAACAGTGGCTTTGCTGGAGCAGCTTGGCACATGAAGCGCTGTATCTCCACTGCAGCCATCACTGAGACGCATTAGCTGGTACACACAGCAACAGTCATCCTTGAAATGCTTGCCTCAAACATCAGAATGAAAGAATAAATCAAGGCTGCTCACAAAGGTATCAAAAGTGGGATACGTGAAGAAGTCCTAAGACGTTCATACCCGGGGCATTGGAAGGATTTACTACTCTAAGAATGGACAAGAAGGGAGATTGGGGACAAACGCTGAAGCTAGTACCCAAGACGAAGCAGGGAATCATGTGGAACTTCTGGATACAGGTTGTTTTATTGGTATCAATCTGTTTTCTAATGTGTTGCAAACAAGGTTGGGAATTACAGGTACTGGGAATACATTGACGTGGCTAACGGATAGCATGATACAAATATGCTCTAATAGTGTCACTGTCAACACAGTTAAAGTCTGACTGATTTATTCATCTCGCTATTATGCCCCTTATTGTTCAGTCCACCTTAAATACAACAAGAGTTTGAAAATAAATCATTCACTGACAGTGTGTCTTGTAATCCGGATCCGGATACAGATCCGGATCTGTATGTGGGTGATGCTTCCCCAAAATCATATGGATGATATTAAACGAGTCGTGGATTGTCTCTCTTTGACAACCCGGTCATAGTTAGAGGAAGGTTACAGGTACTTCACTCAATGCTGCTTGTTAGATTATGAAAGTAATTAAGATTTTCTTCTTCTACTTTATGCTAATGCTAACGCTAGCTTTTCATGACGGTGATGAGACGTAGAGCTGCAGAAGATCTTTTCTGCCAGTTAAAGTTGCTTTCATTTAAAAACTGAGCTCATGTAAGACAATTTCAACTTGTCTTACAATAAAAAAAGTTAATAACTTTTATGTTATTTTCTGATGCAGTTCCCTTTGCTGCTGTGCTCATAATCGTGTCTAATCCCTGCGAGACAATAAAAGTAAACAAAGATAAAAAATAATTTGTGACCGTCAAAAAATATATATTCTTATTAAATATATTGCTATTTTTAAAATTACACCTTCAAAAACCCAGAAAAACAAAAAATACCTCTTATTACATCAATTAAATGTAGCCTTGGGCGCAGTTAAAACACACACAGTCAACATGCAACAATGTGCACCTCGACTCCGCCTATTACATGTGGCCAACATGAATTTCCATCAGTTTTTGTGCTCGATTGCACTTAAAACGTGCGAATAACATCAAGCAAAATAGAACCCCTCAGAATAACAGTTGCTGAAATGAAAGGTCAATATTTTCAATAGAACCTCTAATACTGAAGGATTATTCAAATTTGTATTTTGATTTGTAAATGACTGGAGAAAATAAATGAAAATACAGTTCGGCAGGACATTTATAAAATAAATATTGAACTTTTAAATTTAAATTAAATTTTAAATTTGTATGGTTACCTTTTATTACTGACATAAAAATGTGTTAAACTGCATTCATTTCTTTGTTTTTCCAGTCTAAATCCATTAATGTGTCACATTAACGGCCCTGTAGCCATTTTGTGTGACGTCAGTGAAAGGTCTATTATGTAAAGTTCTGTAATTTCTTATATTTAAAAATATTAGTTTTTAGCAAAATACAATTTTGAGTTTTGAATCGAACAAAACCGAAAATCTTTAGTTTAACAAATTACAGAACTTTTGTTAATTGATCGAATGTTTCATTATGACAGCGTAACTGTTAATTACATAGTTAATAGTCACTGGTAATCTAGGTTAGTGTGTAGCTGCCAGCGCTAAAAAAATAAGTAACATCTGTTTTATGACTTTAAAAAGTAATCCTAGAACAAAAAGTCATTACTTAAATTTAAATGTAAACTTCTGTGCTTCAGGACACACCCACGTGAAGAAATGCATTTCTCCTCTGTGGCGTGGCGCGAAACACCCTCGCGGTGGAGAGGTACACAGTCATAAGTCACTACAGTTCCCCACCCATTTAAAAAAAAATAAAAAAATAAAAAAATAAAACAGTTTTGCATACCATTAAAACTCCAAATGTCCCAACAATTGGAGGGGTAGGGGAAGAATTTCAATTCGTCTTTCCTGAATAGAGTGTGAAAGAAAAAGCTAGGAGAAAGATTCACACCGTTTGGTCATTTCACACTAAGCTTCTAATTCAATTCCAAACCATAGAAGGTATGAACACTTTGTGGTAAAAGCATGTTCAGAGTTTCATTGAATGAGCAACAAATTCCTGGTGAGTACTTAACATCAGAACTGTATTCAAGCAAAACTTACCTTTAGTCTATATTAATCAATTTTTTACTGAAGTATTTCCTCTTTGACAGCTGAAGCTTTACTCTCCTGGAATCCAAAAAGTGCCAGCTTGTATTAAAAAACATGTCATATTATACATCAACACCATCTCCCATGGTAACAATTTTAAACAGCACTACTGCTTGGTTAAATACTTTTTTGTAAAGTAAAAGCTAAGAACTATTCTCTAATTTTGCAGTTTTTTTCCCTCTAGGCATTGACTTCCTTCCCGCCTTTGGACCTTACTTTAACTTATCAGTTGCCAGTGGACAGAAACCGAGCGACATGTGGAAGGAAGAGAATTTCTGATTGGGAGTAGAGAGCATGCTAATTGCCACAAGATCTGTAAAGACAAATGTTATCCATCACATTGATTAAACTCCTTTTAGCCCGGGTGTCCTTGGCTGGGGAACACTGGTGGGGTGTTGACGGCACAAACATCCAGAGTCAGTGCAGTAATTAGAACGACACCAAATGGTCAGTCTTTGAAAGCCAATCAGCTTCCGGTTGAAGTTCCGCCTGTCACGACGGCTGATTTTATTTTTCCGAGGCATAAATAAAGCACGGACATTATGTTTTGTGAGAGTAAGAAAAAAAGAAGTTTATTTTTTTGATTGAAAGTTTGCTGCAAGCAAGTGTGGTTGACTTATCCACTGTGACTAGCTACTTTTTCAGAGGCACAGCGTACCCTCCAGGCTAATCTCTGTCCTGATTGGCCTCAGGTTACCTTTCATATTATATAACTCACATCAGCGTGATTCGGTGTGTCACGCCTTTTGGGATAAACGCTCTCAGTTCCCTGATTACAAACCCTTACCTTAATTGAGACACTGTCAACTTGATTAAAAATGATGAATCTCACTTGGCAGCAACAGTTTAGGGATGTTTGGAGGGGAAAAGTGTCAGGGTGCTTTATGAAAAAAAAAAAACTAGCTAATGACACATTAGGAAGAAACTGTTTAAAGAAGAGTTGCAACATCATACCCTTCACCTCTTTGTGTCAAAAAGCGCCGATACATGTACAAAAAATCCAGCTTTTCACGAAAGGCTAATCCTATTAACTGCCTCCAAAAACAAATGTGGATGGATGCTGCGGCTCCACCATCTTCTGCCGTTTTCTTGTAGATGGATCACTTAGCTGTTTAATCAGTAGTTTGATATAACCCTTGGCAATTTGTCAGAGACACTTCTACAATGAGTCACTTGGACAGTCGGCACTGGTTGTTGCAGGCGTTCAGTGAGATTGATTCATTTTAAGGGAAGATTGGGCGCCACCAGTCACCTAATCTTGATGGATGTGACAGCTGTTGGAAAGCTGGAGAAAAGAACCACGATGGAATAAAATGGATGATTATTTCCTTTTATTTTTGGGTTCTGCTGTTGTTGCAGATCAACAATCAGGCCGCTTATGGAAACATATTTCGAGAAATCTCCTTTTAAATTAGCCATAAGTGTTTCCGCCTCCTTTAGCTATTCCCGTTTTGCCATTAAGCTGCCAATCAGGGTTAGGGAGTGGCTTGGGATTCAATCAATCAAGCTGATTGGGAGTGTCAGGAAGTAGCTGCTTTAAGCAGCCAGAGGTTGTGCCTGTTGCAAACTTCATTTAACCGGCACAGCATGTTTAGCCAGCATGATAATTAGAGCAGAGTCCCTGTTAATCTTCCCTCTTTAGCTTCAGACTCGCACGAAATGCAAATGGAAAAGGCTACAGTACTCCTCCGGATTTCAAATAGCTTCACCGCTTCCTTGCTGGGTTTTTATTTATTTATTTTATTTTACTGCTCTGTTGGTACAACTGGAAATCCTATTTCTGACAACAATAACATTTGCTGCAAAGCTGTGAGCTTCATTGGTAAAACGTGTTGGAGTTCTGGGTTTCTCAACATGCCAACGTGGTGCTGATTAAATCTAGTAAAAAATTTTGCGAGTTCCACAGCCAGTGCAACAAAAAGTAAAAGTTTGTAGCACAATATAAAGCTTCTAAGACTCATTTAATGTCCATTTGACCTTAAAGGGAAATGTTAACAGCATGAATGAAAACCGTGGTGTTTTATTTTGAAAGTCATTATAAGGTGACACCTCTCACTTGGATCTATAACTAAGAGCAACAAAAAGTAAAAAAAAACAAAAAAAAAAACATCCCTCCAATCATCTTTTGGACTATTTTAAATACATTTCTAACTATGATAATGTGTCTGATGCTGTGTCCTTTTCTACAATGTAAAAAATAAAACATTGGATCAAACCACAAAAATTCTGCAATTTGTAAGATTTTAAATTGTTAGTTTTAACTTTTTAAGATGTTTAATTTAAGTTTTCAAATTTTGTGTTGATGAAAACAAATATTTTTAATGTAACAAATTACAGAGCTTCTGGTAATTGATCCAATGTTTCACTTTTTACGATGTAGGACAAGGTAATTAGAAATTTCAGTCGTGGGTGGAAATGTTGGTGTGGAGTGAGTCCGTCCCAGCAACCCATCATCCATCTGTGAATGAGAGTCTAAGGCAAAGTCAAGGCCCAGGGGCCGTATCCGACCCTCCGGGCAATTGTTTCCGGCCTTCTAGGTCATTTTATTTTATTGTTATTAATGGTCCGTTGTTACCTTGCACTTATTTCTAACTTGTTTAATTTTGACTAAACAGATTTTTATTCAGAGTAAAATATTGAAACTTATTTAAGGTTTAAATAAAAAAATAATAATATTCCAACCTGTTTTTATTCATAGTAATGTTAAAAAGTTATGCTTTAAAAAATCTAGTTTTAGTGTATCCAATAAATGTTTATCCTGTTCGGCCCGTGACCTAAGGTGTGCTATGGATTTTGGCTCCCTGCGTGATTGAGTTTGACACCTCTGCTCTAAGGGCCATGAAAACCAGTTTAGCTTAGTTTAGCAATCAGCTATTGTTTATATTTCATGACCGACTTTCTGCTTTAGTACCTGTATGAAGCCCAATGAGGCAGTTGCTTTGTGATATTGTTCTCCATAGATAAAATTGAATTGAATGGTTACACTCTCTCCTGCTATCTAGCAACTCTTTACACTGCAAAGCTAACATTAACAGTGCAACAAAAACACCAAGTGAAATGTTTTTAATATATTCTTGTAGCCTTTTTTTGAACATGGAAGTGCAAATCTTCATCTGAGTATTTTTTTTTTTAAATCGCTGATAAGCATCAGACGAAAAAATCTAGTTTAAAAAAGATTGTCACGTACGATAGGCTGGCTCAATCTCATTGCTAGCTTTCAGGAAAGAAGAGAGAAAGGGGGCGTGGCAATTCAGTGTCTATGGTCCCAACCATTTATGTCTTTTTTTTTAAGTGTTAAGATTTTTTCTTAAATCATCAAAATCAAAAAAAAAAAAAAAAAAAAAAAAAAAAAAAAAACAGGCAACGCTTTTACAATTGATCAAAAAAGGATCAGAATGGGCCCTTGAATTGTGTATTCGACAACAATAACACGAATCCCAATCCAAATCGTGACATCATGACAGTTCCCTACAGCATCAAGGTGCAAAAAGCTGGTTTTGGTACTGCAGTGTGTATACGTGCAGCAATACTATAAAGGTTATGAAGAAAGCTGGTGGCCAGAGGGAGGCTGGTTTGCATTGATTAATACAGTGAGGCTGCAGCTGAGAATATGACCTGAGCCTGCAGCCAGCTCTCCATCAGCCCAACCAGCACTGTCTGTCTCCCCGAGCTGTCAATAGAGCCTGATGGGCCTTTTAGACACTTATCAATATTTAACCAGCCTACCCCATTGACTCAGCAATTACTGCCTAATTGATCTTAGATTGATTATCATTAGCAGCATACTGCCAGCGCCGGACAGAGGCAAAAAAATCCTGAGTGCAAAATCACATAGTCCTTTTATACAATCACTGCAAGAGGGAAAGGAGGGAGAAGAGAACCGAGTGGATGTGGTACAATGCCGCACACATACCTGCAACTTCTGAAACAGATGGATGTCACTTGTACAAAATAAAAGAAAAATGTTTTAGAACACATTTCAATAGTAGATGATGCTTTTTTTTTTTTTTTTTTTGCTTTATCTAGATCAGGGATCTCAAACTCGCGGCCCGCGGGCAATCTGCGGCCCGCGGGATGATAATTTGCGGCCCCCGTCTTCATATGAAAGATTACTGTTCGTGCGGCCCGCAAGACTGATATGAATGACAGTTGTTGTGTGCTGAGCTGAATGAACCAATCACGATAAAGTATATGGTTCTGGAGGGCGGGACATCGGCGGGCTGTCCGAGCCTCCTCTCTCTTTAATTCATTCCTCCAATCAGCTGGGAGGAGGAGGAGCCATGAAGCTGTGAAGTGCTTTCTCACTGAACGTGATTCGCGGGCCCCGCTCCTCTTTCTCCACGTGACAACCCGTGAACACAGCCTGCCGCTTGTCAAAAAGCGTGTTCCTGACGCCGCGCGACAATCCCGCGCACGCATCAAATATTCAGCGCGGACAAATCTGACCCTCACGAGCGCTTTTTCCTCCTCCACAAAAAGAAAAAGTCGTCGCGAGAGAGACTGACTACTTCCGCGTGCGTGAGTGATGCCCGCGAGCGAGCAGAATCACCGGAGCAGCGCGGTCACGCACGCAGCAATAGAGAGGAGATTCTTCTTCTATGGTGCTTTTACCGTTCATTAGCGCTGCTGCGACTGTGCGTGAAATATTGAACCGGGTTGAAGACTCAGCGCGCGCTCAGTGCGTGCACGATTTGTGCGCAGAGCTTGAGACCAGATTTAAAAACTTGCGTAGCAACGCGCGCTCCAACCTTGAGTTGAGTGCGCTGCTGTCAGCTCAGAAATGAAGGAGGTTCTGTAAATACAGACGTTTGAAACTGAATAAAAATAGTTTTCTCTTGTCTAGTGTTTGTCAGGTATTTTTTCTTAGACACCCCCCCCCCACCTTTTCAGCTGCAAACATCATCAGTATCAGTTAATTTGCTTAAGTTAAACGTATATCACCTCAAAATATCATACTTTTATTATCATTAAAGAATGATTTTAAAAATACATCTAGATAATCTGTTTTATAAATTGTTTTCTTTCTTTTTTTTTTTAAGAATACTTCCAGACAAAGTAAAAACAATCTTTTCCTTGTTCCACAGTAGTGATGGAATTCTGTCTTTTCTCAGAGATTCAGTTCATTTGCATTGGTTCACTGTAAACAGCAGCACTTTCTGCTACCAAATAGATTTTTAGGTTGTTTTTGCTATATTTAATTTACTATTTAGGATTATGCACAATATTCATCTCTAATGTAAACATGTTTTTATTTGCATTCCCTCCAGGGAGGCGCGCCCCACCATTTGTGAAACACTGCTGTAGTCAGTCAGTCAATATGTGGTTTCAGTCGTCTGTGTCTGCTGTATGGTCATTGTTATTATTTTAATTATTAATGATTGACTTTCTAATTCATTTTTTTTAATTAATTCATTCATTCATTCATTATTTCGTGTTGAAAATAAAGATATTTGAGAACATCGGAATGTTTTATCAGCGATTTTCTTGTGGAAATCCTGATGCGGCCCGGCCTCACCCAGACTCTGCCTCCAGCGGCCCCCGGCTGAATTGAGTTTGAGACCCCTGATCTAGATGATTCTAAAATGTGGCAAAGCTCAACAGTTCCCCACCACAGATCCATAGGGTGGGCAGAAAAATAGAATCTGCGCTAACATAATACTTTAACATGTACCATTTCCACTAAGTGACTGAATAGGTGTGTTCTATGTGTTTTGAAACCACTGACCGTATCTGAAAACTGAGCCGAATGAGTGTGACACCACCCATGTTTATTTGTTTATTTATATGGATTCCATTAGCTGAGAGCTATAGCCTTTCAGCTAGTCTAGCTCTCAGCCATGTGGCTTACTTTTGTTTCCAACAACATGAAGTTGATTTACCCGCCATGTTGGAGCCAAATGAGTTTAGTAAACAGTGATTGGTCCGAGTTGGTCTGTGTCAACGTGTCTATGGCGACAAATCTCACCAATCAGGAGTGAGTTTGTTGGAAGTTCACACCCCTACAGCTGAAACCAGCACCTCTGTCGACATTAGACATATGCGCAACACTTTTATCAAATTTCTAGAAATATTGAAAAACACAATTTCAGAATTACAGTTTCCATTAAATCCTGATTATGTGAATAAACACAAAATAACTCAGTCATTAAAAACACAGCAACAGATGTGAACAATCCTTTTATTTAGAGCAGATACATTCACATTTCTGCCACGGCACTAGCGCCCTTGCTTCCAACTAATCCATCACTATCAAATAGGAGACGCTCCGGGCTTATACTTCAGTTATGGAGCGGCGAGCTATGTGGAAAAGGCTACAGATGAAGCAATTTTGTGAAATCGTGGTTGATGATTTTACAGAGTAACTGTAGATCCAGCACATGACACGCTCAACTTTTGATGAATGTTGTGATGCTGTGGGATCTCTTGTGGCACTCCGTTGACTCATTCGGGATCGCTTCGCACTATATTATAAAAAAAAAGTGATTCCTATTCTGCAGAGTTTGGCAAATATCTGTCACATACGATATCCTAAAAAAAGTTGGCTATTGCTTCGATACATTTTTTTTAACATTGATCTGTTTTCATTAGGGCAAGTTTGTTATCGCAAATCCAGTTTGTGCAATTTCATAGTCACTGGAAACCCAGATACACACACCGTAATCTTATTGGCCAATAATATTTTACTGTCCCAAGAAGGAATTTTGTTTTGTACTCACAATGCTCGGGGTTACAAGTTACAATTGGGCTCAGACACAAGTCAGTACAAACATGATCATAGAAAACACAACACAGGTGCACATAGACTAAGACTTACGAATAACTTGCATTAGAGAGAAATGTGATAAAAAGAAATGGTGATTCTAACAAATACTGAGTAATAGCTGTTTATTTCTCAATAGAAGTCTATGGAACTTTAGATTCTTGGAACCACTGAGTAATTCCTGTTTAGAACATGAGGGGGTGGGGGTCACTTAGTCCAGTTCTCATATATAGTCAATGGATCAAACAGTCTCATAAAGTAGGATACTTTTCAGGAAGAGGATCTTAGAAATCTTGGTGAAACTCGTGACTGTTAACAAACATATTTTCTATTATATGTTTTTCCCCTTTAGTTTCCTGCTGAAAAGGATTTCAGAAGCTTGTTAGAGTTTTAATGCACCTCAGGTCACAGAGTTCTTGTCCAAGGCTGCAGCACAATGCAGCAAAACTAGCAGATCATTTTGTTCAGGCTCTGTTGTCAGCTACGTGTCTCTCAGTCCGATAATTCCCATCAGCGAAACATTAATAATGAAGCGATTGAAAAATCTTTAAGGAGCTAGTTTGTTATGAAAGCTGAAGATCTTGGGGATAGAAGTGCATTTTTCAATCACCTCAGCACATAAATACACTACCAGTCACGCACTTCCTACACAAAAAGTATGATTTATAAAGTCCCACTTTGATCATCTTTTGATCTATTTTCCAAAGCGCCCCCAGTTTAATTTAATTATGATTTTGTTGTTTTATGGCAAAATAAAAAAAACATGTGTGGTTTTCTAGGACATAGATTCTACATAGTAGACGGAGTTCATTAGAAATTCACCTCTTAAGCTATGGGTGGGACTGTTGGTGTGGAGCAATCCTGTCCCCCCCTTCCCCTCTTCATTGCTGAGAGCTCTCTGTTTATATGTTGTCCCATTAGGTTATGGCCCATCCAGTGTATCTTCTACATCACAAATACGCTCTTTTTTCAATGACATTTTTCTGCCTGTATGTAGGGTTAAATAATAAATATTTGTAAACAGCTAACTAATGCATTTAATACTATATATCTTCCAATAGTACTCCACCTTTAATTGATGTCAGTCTCCAATAAATGCTGGGTTTGTTACTTTAGACACCGGTTTCTAATAGGCCCTTTTAAGATCTGCCCATCCCCTCTGGGTCGAGCACAGTCGGGCAGACTTTGTGTGGTGGGATACGCCAAAGAACATTCTGGTGAGGAAGCTGCTCGACATTTTTTGGTGGATCCTAAACGTATCCGAGAATGGCGCTAGCAGATGGTTGATGTGGAAAAGACGGCTACAGAAAAAGGGACTAACAATCTCCTGGTGGAGGTACAAAGAACATAATCCAATGTTCTCATCACTTCCATAAATCCTGAAATCTTCATCTGGAGTTGTCTGCATTTTGTAACCAAATTTTTGGACTAAATGCTGGGGCTACTATTAGAAGATAAACAGTAATATCCATATTAATTCATAAAAGTGTCTCTTTAATATGTTATTTAACAGTTAGATCATGCTTAAATATGCATTAAATGATATAAATCTATATAATCTTATCCAACAATTTTCCTGGAAATTTGCAGAAACAATTTTGAAAAATGAATCTTTCAAGAAAGCTCTGCACTTGTGGAATCTAATATAGTTCATACCATGTTTAACCAAAGATTCAGAGACCACCCATCCATCTTCTGAACTCACTGAATCCCTTTTGGGGTCAAGGAGTTGTTCGAGCCGAACCGAACTGGGTCAAGGTAAGGTATACCCTGGACAGGTCACCACGACCTGGACCTTGGACTGTTGGAGAAAGCCCAGTCATGCACGAGGAAAACATGCAAACTCCACACAGAAAGGTACCAGCTGGGATTTGAAACAGGGCCTTCTGGTTGTGAGGCGAGGGTGATAACCATTGCACCACTGTCAGGCCTGGCTCAAACAGATGAGGTAAGATTAATTTTACTTATATTTGAATCCTGAAAATGACAAAATAATCACTCCATAGCCCATCCAGTCATTAAAAAAAAAAAAAAAAAATCACATTTGAGATCACTAGGTTGCTGGAGCCTATCCTTGCCACTGTTGAGGCAAAGCTGGTTATACTTTACACAGGTTGCTGGTGCATCAAAGGGCCACACACCACATATATTGGTTATTTCTGATGTGTTCGGTTCCCTCACGCGCCAGATGAATTCAGAAATAGGTGTAGCTCCAATGTAACCGCTCCATTGTAGTAAACTCAATAGTTAGGAGGCTAAATTACTATGTGGGAATCCGCCTGATGGTCTTTGCTGCACACACCATACAGTATTTCATTCACCTCCAAAGCTCTTAAAGCCTGGGAGCTTTTAGAGCTTTGAAACAAAGTAAGTAACGTTGGTTAGCGCCTTTGAAACACAACGGCTTAGAAAGAAGTGCGGCTGTGTGGACCCGTGCAGGTCATTAGCCCGCTAAAATACCTCAGGCTCCAAAGTGATTATGACTGCACGATAGGCTAATTAGATAATATGCTAAACATTCAACAGAGACTGTTTGTGAAGAGAATAAATAACTGCTCCCTGCAGAGATATTAGCCATGCTTTTGACACCAGAACATGCATGAAAATTTCAAACCCAGGAGAAGGGAGTTTGCCTCCTCCGTTTGCGTCGCTCTGACACCAACAAGCAGAATCTCCAAATGAGAGTCAAATCACAAAAAAAGAGAAAGAAATTCCCTTTTACTGTGTGATAGAAGGTGGGTTCTATATCATTTTTTGCCTCCTAACCTTTTCAGCGTTAGTTATCTGCTTTGGCTGATTTGATTTTATCTGTTTGGCCGTCCTCCATCTTTTTCTTGCATCCTCCTGCTGTCCTTCATTTTCCCATCCTTTAAAAGTCATCTCGGGTTAGCTGGAATGTCACATCACTCACATGTACCCTCTGGGGCAGCTCCTGTTATTTTAAGGGGTCACGTACATTTATCTGTGCAACGAATAAAGAGGCAACCAGAGGCTGGATATAAATGGCCAAAGAAGTACCGCTAAAGTCTCACTTCAATCATCTTTTAAAATGTTTACATTTTTTAAATGTAATTACGCAGTTTTTTTTTTTTTTGCCAAAATGATAAAAGAACTCGTAAAGAAGTAGTAGTATGAAAAAAAATTACCCTTTGAGTTGTAGGCAAGACTACGAAGGGGGAGACTTCCCTTCCCTTGCCTCCCCTTCCTGAGAGTTCTCTGTTTACATGCTCTCCCGCCAACTTACAGCCCCTTGCACACCAAATGGAAAGCAATATCGGAGTGCGAGATGCCAGCTCAGACGGGGATAAAACAAAGATGGATCATGGATCTATTTGTCTGCAAATAGATGCATAAAGAATGGGGCCGGGAGATTGTGCCCCGCCTGTTTTATGTTCTGAGTCACAAATATGATTTGTTTATAAACTGCATTTTTCTTTTCATCTTATGCAAATCAAATTTCAATAAGGAAATATTCAGAAATTTTTTTTAACTTACCATATTTTTCCAGAGTATAACGTCTGGCCCAGGACGCAGAAACGGCGCGTAATGGAGGCCACCTCCATTTGGCACTCTTGTTAAGTTATAGTCTTGTTCACCCCATGACGTGAGGCGCTGCAGTTTTCCGTGGCCGGCTCGCACCATGGAGCGATTGTTTCACCGTCTGGTCTATATTTTGCGGAACCAATTCTGGTAAGAAGTTACACCAAGACACATGAGAAAATCCAGTCAATTTTCAAAACCAATTTTTACAATAAAATACCATGACTGAAAATGTCTGTGTTTTATTGGATCTAAACAGACTACAGGTGAAAATAAACACAAAAATGCAACATATAAAAAACAAAGACACACATACACAATGTAGCACGCCGACTAAGAAGGCGAAAAAGGTCTAAATAACCTCAACTGAGCAGAAGCACCTGTTGGCCATCACGAAAAAATAAGTGTCGGATGGAACTGGAGGTTATACATATACACACATACACACATATATTTACACATATATAATAAGGAGAAAAATGACTCGCTAAGCCCAGAGTAATGCTTCGTTCACACTGAACACGATTCATGCTTCATATTTTTTTCCACTACTTTTATTGACGCTCTTCAAATGTGATGCTTAATGTTTGCTAAACAAATGTGTTCATAAAGTAGACAATCCCGTCGCATGTGAGCTACTATCAAATTTTTAGCCTCATCGCTAAATCAAATCAAATCAATCTTTATTTATATAGCACTTTTCATGTAAAAAAGAACACAAAGTGCTTTACAACAAAAGCAAAACAGTATACATAATATAAAAACAGGTTAAAATTAAAATAAAGCCCCCTGCTCCAAACCAGCCCACAATGCCCCCACCCCTTTCTCACCACCCACTCCCTAACTGATAGAAATAAGACAATAGGAAAATTAGCTGAGCACGTAAATTGGTTGTGGGAAACTGATAGTTGGGACCTCCCTCTCAATGAACAGCTGCAAAGCCAGCCAAATGCAGCATCACAGGTGGGGTCCGGCCTCACCACAGCAAGGCAGTGATGCAGGTCCCCATCCAGAGCCGCAACGGCTGAACCGCAGCTGACCCAGAGAGAGAGGTCCCAATTGGAAGCATTGACTGTATATTTCCCTTACAATATACTGAGGACAGGGATAGATGTTTATATAGTTTGAAGAGCTCTATAAAATCATTGGTAAACACGTTCCCATGTCTGGGTGCATTAGATCATTGTTTCTGATATCATACCCTCTACTGCAGGAGCTGCTTCTGAATGACGGTGCTTTCAGCAGTACTTCCGTGTTGCTGCAACCCAGTTTAATGCTGTCTTACATTCTTCTGAGCAAAAAAACAAGAACAGTATTGTCTTGATGCTTATAAGAAAAATCTCATCAAGTTCAGGAGAAGAACAATGAGATGCCACATTTCTTCTTCTGCATTGATCTCAGTAGCAAATGCTGATACACATGCCTACAGTGCCCTCTAGTGGTTGTTAGTGGGAATATGACTACTTATGTTTAAAAAAAAAAAATCACAAATGAGTTGCTCTGCACATCCCTGGTGAAACAATAAAATAAACCTGTGATAAATAAATATAAATAAACATATAAAAACACAATTTTCATCGGAGTGGGTGTTTAAGTGGAAGGTTGAAAAAAAAAAACATCTGTGAATTGCACCTTAAAATGCTTCTTTTCCCCTTGTTTTTAAAGGTTAAAGTTTGAGGACTGTTCACCAGCTGTCATCATGCACATTTGGGTCTGGTTCAGTGGACTTTAAACCAGGAGGCTTGCAGTGAAAACACCCATGAAGCACCTCTTTAAGGTCCCCTGCTTCTCTTCTAAGGGAATAAACTCCATTTATCCCTGCTCTAATTAAAATTATTACATAAAAAAAAAACCTCAAAAGTGTTCAAATATTTTAATGAATCTGTGAGCCATTCTTGCAAAACACATAGAGAAAAAGCAGGTTAAAAGAAAGGAAAAGGAGAGTTCTTCTGACCATTAGCTGCCGCTTAGAATACTTGCAGCGGGCGCAGTGCTCATTAAGCAGTGATATAAAGCACAATCTCATAATGACTAAAGATCTGTTGTCTGGTAAGCACTAACAAAACGATTGCTTCATAAGCAGGAGAAGAGATGAGGCCAAGAAAAGATAGAAAATCCTAATGAGAGTGTGTAAGAGAAGGGGGAGTAAAGAGGCTGGGAGAGGCATTTAGTTGGCAGACAGTTTCCTGATTCAGCCGGGCTGGAGAGCAGGGCTAGCTGTCTTCTTCCATGTAGCTCATCTATCACTGCCTATTTCTAGAAGACTCACCCATTTCTCCACCCCCAACCCCCCCTCAGCACACACACAGATGGAAGGGAGTGAGAATTCAATCTTTCCTTGCCTCTCGGTCATCTGCAGAAATGCATTCGTTCACCCTTCGCGGCGGGGCCCCAAAACCTGCCAATAACCCTCCACCGCGGCGGGGGCGAATGACTCCAGGTGACCGAGCTGTCCTCATGTGATCTCTTTCCAATCTGTAAAGTTACACGGGTAGATTAGGGACATGCGGAACAAGTCTGAGGGAGTAACGCCGAGCTTTGACAGCAGGCTAACACAGTTGGGATTGAATTTGGAACCCCAAAGCCTTTATTATTGTGTTTTCCTAAAGACCCACTCCAATGAATATGACGTTTTCAACATCTAGCGTTTTTCCAATGATGGAGGACATATAGAAAATTAAGCTTAAGTTTGCAATTTTGAATATTTCTTCATTCAAATTGTTGTAAATCAGAAGCAGACAAAAATATTGTTGGAAAAAAGACATTTGTGTTTTAGGAAAAGCATTGGGCAGGCCACGAGCTACCTACTCCAAATGGGAAGGGGGGCGGGGTATCCGCTCACAATTCAGAGGCGAATTTGTAACAAGCTACTGCCGCTCCACAGAAAACGATGTCCTAGAACAGGGGTGTCAAACTCATTTTAGTTCAGGGGCCAAAATCAACCCGTCTGATCTCAAGTAGGCTGGACCAGGAACATAATAGCAAAATAATCTTTGGTGAACTTGTAGCTTTTGTTTTTGTTTTTTTCTCAGTTGGAAAAAATGGCTCAAACAATTTAGTAGCTTAACCACTTATCATTACACTATTTAATGTTTATTTTTTTATCTCTTGTAATGCCGGTCACACCTTTCCATTGCTTCCCCTAGTGACAGAATTGTGCATTGCTATAATTTCTTAAAAGAACCATAACTCACCACAGGAATGGATTAGAAACTTTTTTTCTTTTTTCCAACATCCATAAATATTTTTTCTCTTCATGACTGGGTCAATTTCAACTATCTGGAGCCTTATGTTTGACACCCCTGTCCTCGAACAAAGGGATCGCGTCCTGAGTCTCTTTGGCTTCTAAGAAAAATGCTAACAATTGGAATAAATAAATAATTTGTTAAGTTTTGCCATTTATTTTTAGACTATTAAACTGAGGTGATCACTGCAGACATTACACTAAATCAAGAGGCATTGAGAGCTTATCATTTCTCCAAAATGCACACGTCAGAGTCCTTGGCAGAATGATAGTTTCTATTGTCAGAGTTGTTCGGTATTTCATTAAGTTTAAACTCTTATTTTATGACTACGGTAGTTGTTGTTCAGAGGAACAGGTCTTAGAGTACAATTTCAAAACCTGCAGCAGCAGAAGGATCTTAATTAAAAACAGGATGTATTTTATTTACTATGTTGTATGTAAAAAGTATTTAACAAAAATTACAACACTTGTGATTTAATTTTGCAAATATTTATAAGATACACTTTATAGATTATTGGCTTAGCTGCCACTAAAAATAAAGACAATGTTTTTTGTTCTAAATATTGATTTTGCAGCTCCCACTGGGTTTGGGTTGGAAAGAAACTGGACCAACTGGTTCTTTTAGCATTAAAGGTTGTAGAACTACATCGATCAAAATTAACTTTTGTTTTTGCTAAAAAGCTCATAATCATAAATTAAAAAAAAAAAAAAAAAAAAAAAAAAAAAAAAACACTGGGGTCGCTTTAAAAACAGATCAGAAGATGATCGGAGTGTGATTTTAAACCAAAAACCTGCTAATTTGATCATTTAAAGAAATTAAAGGAACCCGCTTTAGTGTAGATTACATACATGTTAATATGCACTTCTAAACCACTTTGTTCTCTTACATTGTGCCAAAACAGAAAATGATGCCAAAATTCTCTAAAATCAAAAACTGTGGAATTTTTCAACAGGACAGAGGCCCAGAGTACATCAACAAGAGAATGGCTTTGAAAGAAAAAAGAAAGGTGGTGCAATGTGTCCATCATTGTTCAGACAGACAGAAGTGTCAGGGATGGTGGTGGAGGACCCAAATGCAGGAGACCAGTCTTGGTGGCAGAACCATAAACATTTACTAAATCAACTTAAACTTGACAAAACCAGGAGACCAAATCAGTGCCGTGACAGAACATAGATGATCAGATGACCTGACAATGAGAAACTGAAAACCAGACACTTAAATACACTGAGGTTGATTGACTAAATGAAAACAGCTGTGGATGATTAACTTCAATGTGGTGAGACTGACAGAAAACAGAACATGACAAAACCTAAGCACTGAATCATGACAGGAAGAAATCCTTCTGGAAGCAACAGTTTGAACCAATTTATTTATTTATTTATTTTAAGTAGAATTTTACAGAAAAGTTTGACTTTATATAATGACTGTAAAATGGGCTTTACAAGCTGATGAATAACAGACTGGACTGAATATTTCATGAATGGTTGCTTTATTCTGACAGTCAGCTCAAGTGTACGTCAGATAAAGTGTTGTACCTGCAAACGTTATTTTATTTTATTTTTTTCCACTAATGTAAAGCTTTATCTCTTTACTTAAACTAGTCTATAAGTGGTTCTTGACAGCGTCCAAACACAAACTTGTAAGAATAAGAACCACAGCGCGGATGTTGCATAATGCATACATCCCACAAAGTAACTAAATGTTCACACACATAGACGTTTTGTGCCAAACAGACTTTAAAATTGTTAAAATGCTTTAGGAGATTTTTGGAAATTGTATGTATTAAGAAAAACGTTTACGTCACAGAGCAACAATAAAAAGGGTTTACATGAGGACTTGGTATTTAATTACACAGCAGACGACCTTTATGCCACCAGCACCCGCTTTTCATAGACTACAGGCTGGCAAACTCTCTTCAAAGGGAAGTTTTGGTCCAATCTTCCAGGTAAGCTGGGTTTATAGGTCACAACACGCCATCAGTAATGAGGCCTTCACTTTCAAGCAGTAGCCAAAATTCTCCTTTTCTTCTCAACCAATCAAAATTCTTTTCACCTTTAAAATCATGGATGATTGACTTTCTGCATTCTAGACAGCTTTCTTCCACCCCGTAATCAAAAACGATCCTATACCATTGTTCGGTAAAAGATCTAGGCTCTGGTGTTTATTCATTGTTAGCCCAGAATTTATCCAAAGCACACAAGAAATCCTCATCCCAGAGCATAACCGCTAAAGACTATGGTCTTATCTTGCATTTTTGTATCACACTTAAATCTTTGTGAGTTGTCTTCATTGAAATGCTGTTGGTAATTTGCTGGAACTTAGGAGCACACTCAGTTTAGCGTCACATCTGGACTACATTTGATTCAGATATCCATTCAATCTAACATATAAGTGAGACCCTCCAGGATTTTGTGATGTTGCGATCACAACTATTAACGCAAAATCAATCAATTTGTTGCGTAACTTGCAACTTTTTATTTTCCCCGCATCTTTGACCAATCTACCGGGACAATAGTCATGGATTTCGCGTCTTTTTCTCTTCTGACTTCTTCCGAGTGCCTTCTATTTTTTTATTATCATCTATCTAGTCTTCTCTGACGTTTTTCTCTTCAAGATGTGCGTATAAGGTGACTCCGCCATGTGTGCGGGCGTGCACGGGGTTGGGGTGTGCTGATCACATAATCACATACGTGGCGGGGTGGGAGTGCGCGAATTCGCGCACGCGGCGGGAACAGGGATGCACGCGACTTTGTTGAGCACAAATCTAAGCCTTAATATTTTTTGATAAACTGCAGTGCTCCAGAATGCCTTGCGTACGGATTCATTCTGCTTGTGATAATGCTAACTTGTTGTAGTGTCGAATTGTGCATTTTTTTTTTTTTTTACATGCTACCAGCAATGTTGGGAGTAAGAATTGTCACAGTGATGCTTGTTTTAGGGTCATCAGACAGTTTTCTGTTTACGACTGCCTACGAAATAACAGGTATTGTGAATATTTTAACACAGCTAACATGTAGTGATGTTGGACTGTTTTTTTGAGGTTTTCTGATACTAACGTTAGGAGTTAGCGTAGTCACAGTAACATTTGTTTTAACGGTATCACTGTGTTTTTTACACGTTGTAAACAAGGTTTGAAGTTACAAGTATTGTTAATATGCTAACGTGGTTAACATGTAGCACTTTTGGACTGTATTTCATGTTACGTGTTCCTAACAAGGTTAGGAGTTAGCATAGTCACAGTGAAATTCGTTTTAGTGGTATGCATCTGTTTTTTTACATGTTTCGAACAAGGTTTGGAGGTAGAGGTATTGTGAACATGCTGACGCAGGTAACATGTAGCGTAGTGTAGTTGGACAGCTTTTTTGTATGCGTTCCTAATAAAGTTAGCCGTTAGCGTAGTCACAGTAATGTTTGTTTTAGCGGAATCAGTCTGTTTTTTTATGTTGCAAATATGTTTGGGATACCAGATATTGTGACAATGTGGCTAACATTTCTAACTAGCTAATGCATACCGTGATACAAAGAAGTTCTCAAAGTTTTGTGAACACATTTAATACATCAGACTGGTTGACTTATGCCTGACTCTTTTGTCTTAATTCACGCACCTTATAGTTTGGTGCCCCATATATATATGATATAATTTCAAAAAACGTTGACAGTGTGCCTTATAGTGCAGAAAATATGGTAATCATTTGTAAATATGTAGTTTATGGATGTTGTTTCCCTCTAATCTGCATATCAGTTACTTATAATTAAGGTCTTAATTATTATTAATTAATAAGGAATTCAAGGGGTAGACATAAACACATTATTAGCATTAGGTATCTAATAATTTCTTGTTTAAACCATTTTTCCAACTCTTTCAGTGTTAGGGAATGCTGTTTCCTGAAAACAAAAATCTGTTTCCCCAGAAAGCCGTCTGGCTTTAACCACATTCCCGACATCATTCTTCTGGCTGGTCCACACTCTCTCCACACAGAACGTGTCCCAACATGAGGTTGACCTTTTCAACAGGACTGCCTGTGAGGTCAGAGCAGGGGGACGATGATAACAGGCGGGAGACGAACCTTCCAGACAAAATTATCTCTTTCTGTTGAATGCCAACGCAAGTTTGCAGACGTCCAGCCTCTTGTCTTTTCTTTTTCTTTTTTTCCTTGCAGCTCTTTCTTCTTCATTAGCATAATCTCTGTGACACTCCGATTAATAACTCCTGTGTGATTTGCATATCTGCGTCTGAAACTAAGAACAGGAGCTCACACGGTAAATACACTTCAGCCAGAGACCAACTCTTGAGTATTGCACTGTGGGAATGAAGGATCTCCGTGTATTCTTCCAGTAATTATCACACTCCGATGGCCATGTGCACGCCCACACACAATCATCTCAAGCCTTTTCCACAGCCTCGACACCTATCAAACTTAGAAAGAATCAGAAAGAGGAGATCTTTCTACTCTTCCAGCTTCAGAACACGTAAAGCCACAGTTAACCCCTTTTTTTCTGAGACACACTGAGAGTTTGTACTTGTTTCAACAGTGCCCTCCAGTGGGGCAGAAGCAAGGTTCATGCCTATTTTCCCACCAAAAAACTGAACTTTAATGTGATATGATATGTTTATTAAAATGATTATTATTGGAGCTGCAATTTTGTAGTTTAACCACAAACATTTATATTATTTTGATATAACATATGCATAGATACACATTTAGAGATAAAATACAGTTTTTCAACATGTCCAAATACACCTTATTGAAATAACAAAAGTACTTTTACATTTAAAGTACATTTACTTTTAATTGGAAGACAATTGAAGGGTTTTTTTGTTGAATGAAGCATCAACCCAGGATTTCAATCTTTCTTGTGTCTTTATTTTTAATTTTTATTATGGGGGTCAAAAAGCTGAAGGGATTAAGTGTGTTTTTATAATTTTTCACAGAAGTCTGTGCTTTGTTTTTTATATTTAAAAGTATTTGTATTTTCTAAAGCCCATTGTGGTACAATTTCATGTCGAGTCCTTTATTAATAAAGTTTGGTTTGATTTCAAGTGGCTGTTTGACAGTACAGACCCTGTCCCACAGACACTGTCCCAATCCCCTTTCGACTCCCTAACCCTTGTGCAAGACAATCAAGTTCCGTGGATTTTAACAGGATTTTTTTGTTTTAGCACCAAATATGACCCATACCAATTTCACAAAACTAACAAATATGACGATTTCTTGAAGAAAATGTATGAATCTACAGCATTCTGATGATTAAAACTTGGATAATTTATTTTAAAGAATAAATTTAAACACTTTCACGTTTTTCTTTTCAAATTAAAAACTCTTCAAATGCAATGCATTGTGGTCTATTGCATATTGTATAATTTAGTTAGAAGCAACGCTCATTAGTTTTTGAAATTGTTGATTTGGAAACAAAATACTGAACACTATACGGTGCGATAAGTATTTGGATATTTGGACACAACCAGTATTTTTTTCATTTTATAAGGAGGAGCTGCTTTGACTGAGAGGTCACCTAACAGAAATGTTTTCAAAGTGAATCAAATGATGCAAAAGTAAAATCTAATACTTGAATAAGAAACTTATTTAAAACCAACAATTCCAGTTTTGGTTTGATAAAAAAAAAAATACCAAAAATTGAACTGATGAGATCTGATGAACCTGGATTTACCCACTTATGGGTGAAAAGGGGTAAAAAGGACGACCTCTTGGGTCCCATGTATCAAAGTTGAGGCCTGGGGGTCGTACCCGGCCCTCCAGATAATTTTACTTCATCGCTGTTAATGGCCTAATGTTATCTTGCGTTTATTTCTTACTTCTAGAAGTGTGACTAAATATACATTTGTGGAGAGTAAAATACTGAAAGTTATTGAAATTTATTTATTCTGGAATAATATTCCTTCCTTTTTTTATCCATAGTTATGTTAAGTTATGTTTATAATGACATGTTGATATATTATGTTACTTTTTTAAAGTTTTAAAAATGTTGTTTTAGTGTGTTCAATAAATGTTTATCCTGTTCATCCCGTGACCTAAGATGTGTTTTGGATTTTGGTCCTCTGTGAGATTGAGTTTGACACCCCTCCCTTAGGTGATGATGACCTATTATGCCTTGACCACATAGAAATATTAAGATTTTGGGTCATGTCAGCTGTTTGAGTTTAGGACCTTCTCACACAAACTGCTGTGGAAGAGTGGCCTACCGGTCAATCAGATGATTGCAGATTTGGTTCTTGCCCTGGTCACCCCATGAGTCGAGGTGTCCTTAGATTAGACATTGAATCCCACGATGCCCCTGGTGGTTATAGGTTGGTGCCAGTGTTCACCAGCGGAGCGGCCATCAGTACGTGTGCATGGTTGAATGGGTCTGTGACAGTAAAGCACTTTGGGTCTTCAAAGAAGAGGGTAAAGTGCGATATCTGCCATTTACTATAACTGGAGGTCCAGGTGTCTGCCCTATATGGAATATGTTCAAGAAGGACAATGTCTCTAATTTATCACGTCGGAACATAAAAACATATTTTTTACTCATGTGATGATGCAAATCCTCCAACTTCATAAATTTACCAACAAGAGCAACCTGGATGAAAATTTTTTTTTTTCGTTTTCTAAATTTTACGAGTCTCATTTGAGGCATACATTCTCAGTTGGGACCTCGGTTACATACACTCACACTCACACACAAAGCCTTGCTGTCGCTGAGAAATGACAAGCCGGCGATGAGGTAATGACATTTCCCCCTTGCGTAATGCGGCCGAAGGCGTCTCTGTCTGTTAGATGACAAGAGGGAGATATATGGTCAGCCACGGTGACAAGCCCTGCTCTAATCGACAGGTACAGCTTTCACCGCGGCTCAGGACCCAACAGGAGTAGCAGCTTAATAATTGAATGGGTGCAATATGTTGAGATGGTGTGTGTGGGGGTTGTCTGCAGTGGCCTCTGCTTGGGGTAAAAGTCATCAAATGTTGGTTTGTGGAAATGTCAAAGTACTTGCCTCGCATATTGTGGTCCAAAAACATGCTTCTTTCCTCTCCAGTCCCCCACAGGCATCAGCTGTCAACAGCTATTTGTTGTTTTTTTCTTTTCTGAACTCTAGTTCTTTGATTTTTTTACATTTTTGGCCATATTTTGGGTTGGTTTCTTCCCCAGGTTGCTATGACCACAAATAGCGTCGTCATGCTGGCATTTCACTCTTATCTTTCCCTTGGCGTTACACCAGCTTCACGGTCATACCAATTCCCCGATTTCACGGGAGAGGCAGTCGATGGCGGAGAGCAGCGGAGCGTACTGTGTGTCTGCGTCGGGTCCGCCGCCTGTGTCGGCTCGGCTGACCTTGGGACATTGTGCAAATAATAAAAGGGGGGAAGAGATGGACTCATCTGGAGGCAGGTAACAGTCCACAGCCACACATGGCGAGTGCCACGGCGGCAGTCAGCTGAAACCGACGAGCCTTTTCTGTGAAGGCGAAGCGCTGCCCTCTGACACAAACAACAACATGGCAGCGGGTGGTGGCAGGGATGTGTGACGGAGCCAAAAGAGAGCAAAAAAATCAGGAACTAATGAGGAAGTTTAAAAGAAAAGCAGCTCAATAAACGCAAAATGGTTTTTCACTTCTTTGCAATTCATGGTTTATTTTTCTGACTCAAAAAAATATTCAGTGAATAGTAACCAAAATAAATAAATGCTGTCTATTAGTCTTGTGTGAAAGTAGCACACAAGTAGGTAGATTGGTAAAACTTTAGATTAGATGCTGCAAAACATTCAATATAATGTTGACAAGATGGTTAATACATTTGTTTATTAATATGGCCTTCAATGGTTTTAATCCCATATAATGAATCCTACTTAGTATGTTATAAATCTTTTTTGGCTGATTATGCTAATACATTTCTTATAAAAATACTATAAACACGATAATAATGTTTGTTAATGTGTTAATAAAGCTTGTTATGGGATCTTATTAAATGTTACCAGTAACAATAAGCAATAAAAAAACGTGTTCACAGTTTAATCAATAATGGAAAAACAAAAAATTCTACTGAACCAAAAATTCTATAGCCAAAAGATCACACTCTCTTCACCGTGCTATGCAGATGGTATTAAGGTGTTTGAGCAAAAATGCAGTTAAGTAACTACATGTAATTGACCCACTCAGATGAAAAGTGTCTGTGTTTTCCACGTGTTCTTGTAGCATTTTGTCTCATGGTTGATAACATATTTAAAGAAAATTAAGCCCAAAGTTTAATTTCTGAGAATGTTTTAGTCAAACTGTTGTGAATCCGGAGCAGACGAAAAAATGCCGTAGGAAAACGTTTGTTGCTGTGATGTAGAAACTACAGTTTGCTGGACCACAAACGCCCTGCTCCGCTTCATTCTGTACAGACTAGATCCATGAATGTCTTTTTTTCCTCATTCCAGCTGTACGACTGGAAAGCTCCAGTACTGGTCTCTATTTTACTGCACTGATAATGCTAGGTTGTGGTGTGAAGGGTTGAAAGCTAGCGGGATAGAGTGTAAAACAGATGGATGGCTGAACGTAGGGGTGGACTTACTTTGAGCCAATAGTACCGCCCACAACTCAGAGGGGAATTTCTAATGAACTACTGCAGAAAATATGTCCTTGAAAATGACAAGTTTTTTGTTTGCAGATAAAAACGCCATTATCCGAATTAAAAGACCAGTAGGACCACTTTGATGTTGAGAGTGGAACTTTATGCTCTAAAATATGTTCAAACGTTGATGCTGTTTAGGATAGTGGCAGAGATCTGCTCCTAAACACCAAAACCAAATTTGGAATGAGTGATTTTATGTTTTCCAGAAATTTCCTGTCTAAATACAGAACATTTTTCCTTCATCCTTCTTCTCTGTTTTGAGTTGGAAAAAATGTATGAGTGTAAACAAAAAAAAAACTGTTTCCTTTCTGGTCTCAGGTGTGTGACAGGTCTCCAGACCACAATAAAGACGATAAATGATCAGCAACAAATTAGTTTCCTTGTTTCCCCCTCTGCTGGCCTTTGAAACATTGCCCCACATTTTCTAATACAGTTGTTCACTCACCAAACAACAGAACAGTGTGTTCCACCTCTCTAAACAGAACTTTTTCTTCTTTTTTTTGGTGAGGAAGTTTTCAATTGTAGATTCCTAAGCTGAACCACAAAAATTACATTTTCTAACCTTCAACATTTGACATGATCTGGACAATCTGAGAAGTTCAATCGTTCCGATTTCTTTTTTTTTTTTATGATTTGACAATTGGCTTATTTTAAGGCCCAGTCTAATTATCTTCTGATCTATTGTACAAACCTCCCCAGTGGTCTTTTAATTATGTTTATTAGCCAAAATCTAAGAACTTGTGTCGTTTTCCAGGACAGTTTCTGATTTAACACTGATTTGTGGGCGGAGAGCTCAAACCAGAGAGCTCTCTGCACTGTCTTACATCAGTCGACAGCCCTAACCTGGCTCAGTATTGGAGCTATCCAGCCGAACAGTTTTGATCCAGATACCAGCTTGGACGAGGAAAACAAAGATGGACATGGATCTAGTCGTGTATAAATGGATGGATTTTCTATGAAACAAATACAATCTTTTTCAAAGGGCATTTTATCGTCTACTCTTGATTCACAACAATTTGAATAAAGAAATACTCAGAAATGCAATTTTATGCCACAAAAATTAGAAAAAATACAATTTTTTATCAATGTGGGTCCTTAAACACAGCAACGATTCAAGGCTTTCAAAAATAAAAGTAGATCTGTTTAGGGATCCCCAACACTGTATCCCCTCAAGGAACTCTTTAGAGACATCTTACTGTCTGGCTTACTGTGTGAGAAATGACTACTTAACCTTTTCTTTACCCTTTCTATGTTTGAATATAATCATTAGGATGCAATCACCTTCGTTTCAGTTAGTTGGAGAGGTCATTAAAAACAGATCAAATCAAGTCAGATTTACAGAACTGGTTTATGAGCCTTTTTTTTTTTTAAACTTGCAAAACAGAAACTAAGCTGATTGCAATTAAAAGATTTTAATTGCAGAACAATTTGTTCTCCTCAGTAGCTCTATATTCTTATGTCTTAAAAAGTGTTCCATATTGTTGTAACTCCTTAGAAATGGGGAAGTTTTGCGCAGTGGCTCCTGTGGCATATGTGAGAGATACACTCAGTATTCATTGGGACTTCCTGAAATATAAATAAATATGTGTCAAAGTCTGTCTCTCCTCCAGCGTGAGGGTTTGATTGTGCCGATCACTCACACGAGCCGTTGTGGCAGAGTGATGTGTTTTCCCCTCACATCGCCCATGAAAGGGAGCATTGTGGTTGCAACCTCCTCTGGACCCTCCAAGGTGTCACAGTAAGCAGAGCCTGTCAGACGCTTGTCACTGCAGGGTGGCTTGAAAGCATGAAAAATGCCCTCTCTGGGGATGGAAAGAGGATGACTACTGAGGATGGGCGGAGATGGGGAGGGTTAACTCATTTGAGCCTGTTGCATCAACTCTTGTCAGTCGTCCGTACAATAGGTTTCCGTCCTCAAAGTGCCCCTTTTTTCACCTCCTGCGGTGATGGCTGTATCATTCAGTGTGACAGGCCCTGCCGCCGAGAGATCAAAATCTTTGCTAAATCAAATGTTGACAGTTCAAGTTTGCGCACTTTGGAGGTTGCAGAGTTTAATGATGCAGCTGAAAAGCATTCAAAAGGAAGAGGGGATTCCATTAAATGGTAATCTTGCCAGACTTTTAGATTCAATGCCGCCACTTTGACACTTGTGACAGTTATGTCTTTAAGGCTTTTTTCTGCCTCGCGGTACTCTGAGCTCAGGCTCCAGTTCCTAAACTTTAGCAGAGGTGTTACAGCAGGGGAAGTAATGCAGGCAAATCCGCAACATTTAAGTGTCAGCAAATTATCTTAAGATATAGTTTGTGAAATGCCCTAGGTACAAAGAACGTCAGAATCATTTTGGCTTTCAGGCCTGGATTTAGCCAGCCCCACTGGGTGTGCTGAGAGTTTGAGGTGTCATATTCCTACAAGTACCTAAAATGCATAGAAAAGCATGATATCAGTTCAGCCACTTTCTCCTTTGATGTATTTGTCTTATGAGTTTTATGTTGCTTGCTCTTCCTGACACTACCCTCTGCGTTTACTGGGCTTGGGACAGGCACAAGCAGGACACTGGTTTGTGTCCAGGTAAGGCTACATTACTTTTTTTTATATCTTTCTGTCTATTTATCTATCCAGGGCCGGCCCAGCGCATAGATGACCTAGGCGGCTGCCAAGGGTGCCATCTTCTGGGGGGAAGGCAAATTGCAACGATCATGCCACACATTCATGTTTTGTTTTTTTTGACACACCACACATTTAGTATGAAATGTAAAAAAAAAAATTTATAATTAAAAACCTAAATAAAATAGCTCAAAAGTCAATAATTTTACCCAGTGCTAGCTCCTCCTTCCCTGACGAAGCCACTGTCTAAGATGTTATCGCTGTTATTGCTTCTTGTACCCTTGTGCTATCCCAAGCATGTTTACAATAAAAGTGGGGTCATCTGGACCCTACAAGACAGTGCGCTGAACTTTCTTTAAGGATTTTGTTTTCATTGGTGTCCGTGCCAGACATAAAATCCAGTCCACCTTTGTCATGATACCGATCACACATCATTGTAAGGGTGGGGTCATCTGGACCCCATAAGAGAGCACGAGAGGTCAAAATTTTATTGATGATAAAAGGGACAGCTTTAAGGTAAAAAAATGAAAGAATAGTAGGAAAAACAACTCAAAGCAAAGGTTTGTCCATTTAATTTACATTCGTTGCTTGGAATAAAATTTTTTGCTAGTCGGAAAAGAAAAATTTGATGATCTAGTTTTTTTTTTTCCTCTTTTTAAACTCTAAAAACAGAAATCTCTAAACCTTTAAAACTGAAGCTCTCAAATCATCTACCATGTAAAGTTGTGGTGTAATGGTTCGTACTTCTGCCTTTGATTGCAAAAGCTCATGTCCCAGTTTCAGAGAATTTATTACTTAAGTGGATCATTTAAATTTTGAGAATAAAATAAAATAAACACTTGTTACTACCAGTTGAATGTATGTATTCATCTATTCATTTGGCATAACTGTTTTGTTAGTATTGAGACCTAAAGTTAGTTTGTAGATGTCTTGTTGGGATGGCAAATTCATTTGGCCCACTGGATGGTTCTTCACATGTTTCTATTTTTCTTTTGCTGGGAGTTCTTACAATGTAGTTCTTCTTCTGGAATAAGGTCTACTTTAATGGACATGCTGTGTTTTCAGGACTTTGGCAAATTTGAAATGAGGGATCCTAATAATACTCACCTATGATAGGTAAAATGTGAGTACAAAAGTCTACATTTGTGGACATAAAACTTCTAATACACCCACCAACTTTGGAGTTATAATTTCACAGAATTGTAAGCTTTATAATTAAAAAACGTTGTAAACTTTGATGTGGATTATAAAAATAATAAAAGTTGTAAGCTCACACGTCAGGTGTTCTGTTTTCAACAAGGCAAGTTTGACCATTGCTACACAAAAGTCCATTAAAGATTCTCTGTGTTTTTCCTGTTCCCAGAGATCCCAGCCACTCCTCCTGTTCTGCCTAGTTGATGGAACAGAGGCAGGAAATTTGGATTGGACACCCCTCTGTTGTCTGGCGCTGACAGCGGAGATAAAGGAAAGGCCATGGTTTTAAGATGATAATTTCAAAAACCAAAGATTTCCATCTGTGTTCACCAGTGCAGCATATCCTACTCTCTGTTCTGCACTTTAACAGGTCAAGAAAACAGTGTGTATGGAAAATTGGCAATGGTAAACTGTGTTATTGAGAGAAACTGAAAGAAAAAGTCAAGACCTTAGTAGTCATGATGCGGCGTTTCAAGGAAGCAGCCCCTCAGCTGGTTGAAGTTCAGATCAAAGTGATTTGTAAAAGGAACACGCTCAGCAACTGTTGCTGTTCTCTTTTGTGACCTGCACTGCTGTCATCTCCACAAATAACGAAAGCAAACAGGTGAGCAGTTTACAGGAAATATCAAATCTGAACCCTGATGATCAGATTTTTATAAGACCTCAATGTTGTGTGCAGTCTGTTCCAAAATGTCTGGCCAGAAACATTATCCTTATCATCTTGCACATCTTAGCGGCAAATCTGTAGAAGACAATCAATGGTCTGGGGCTGTAGGGTGGTGTAGTGGGCAGAACTCTCACATCAGAAAAAGAATGTCCTTGTTCAAATCCCAGCTGGGTTCTCTCTCATGGTCTCCTCATACAAGTGTGGGTTTTCTCCTAACACTCATGTTTCTTCCCAAGAGTCCACTGCTTTGATACTTCAAATTTTTCTTCATTTGAATAGTGTGATTGTGTGTCTCTGCAACAGACTGGCGAACTGTCCAGGTTGTACCACTTTTTTACCAAACAGTAACTGGGATATACGCCAGCAGCCCCAAAAGGGATAAAGCATGTTTGGAAAATGGATAGACAATTGATGGGGCCTAGAAGGGCGTAAAAGTAGGAAGAAAACTTGGACTTCGGCTTGGAGATGCTACAAGGCTTTGCTCAAAATGGAAGGACCATCTTTAGGTTTCCCAAAGAGGACCTGTCAAAATTTGGCATACAAAGGACCACAATTACAGAATCCTCTGTAATTGAACTCTGACACCATTGAAAAGTAGAAGTAAGGGCTTTCCCAGATTTTCAAGGCGCACTTAAAGACACCCTTTTTTTTTTTTTCAAAAAAGCGATAGTGCGCCTTATAGACCTGAGTGCCTTATATATGGATTTGCTCTGGTTTGGGATACTGATGTTGAAATGATTTTAAGAGATACACGGAGCTCTGTCAAAATATTAGTCTGATTTGTTTCAAAACAAATTTGGGAGTTAGCGTAGTCACAGTAGCATTTGTTTTAGTGGTATCAGTGTTGTTTTTCTTGTTGCAAACAAGGTTGAGAGTTACAGGAATTGCGAATACGCAGAAGTGGCTAACATATAGCAATGTCAGACTTATTAACAAGGTTTGGAGTTAGGAGAGGCACCGAAACGCTTATTTTAGAGGTGTCAGTCTGTTTCAACTACTGGAGAAAAACATTCCTCTGCCTCCCAGGAGAACTCTATCCCAGGGTACTGGAGGGGAGAGTCCGTCCGATAGTCGAACCTCAGATCCAAGAACAACAGTGCAGTTTCCATCCTAGTTGTGGAACATTGGACCAGCTCTACACCCTCTACAGGGTGCTGGAGGGTTCGTGTGAGTTTGCTCATCCAGTCCATATGTTTTTTCTGGATTTGGAGAGGGCGTTCGACCGCATTCCTGTGGTGTCCTGTGAGGGTGCTCTCATAGTACGGGGTCCAGGAAGCCTTACTGAGGGCTGTCCGGTCTCTGTATGACCTGAGTGGGAGCTTGGTTTGCATAGCCGGTCAGTAAGTCAGACCTGTTCCCGGTACATCACTGCTAATCACCAGTTCTGTTCATTGTCTTTATGGACAGAATTTCTAGGCGCAGCCAGGGGCCGGAGGGGATCTGGTTTAGAGACCACAGATTTCATCTCTGCTCTTCGCAGATGATGTTGTTCTGTTGACTTCATCGAAGCAGGACCTCTAGCATGTACTGGAGCAGGGCCATGCTCTGTGGTTCAGAGCACACCCACGTGAAGGAAAGCACTTCTCAGCACAACTCGGTTTACCTTCTCGACAGGGAACTTAGTATCCCTCTGCTTGGAGGGTCAGATCTAAAAAATAAATATTCTGGACACACTTGCACTAAAAATGCCCCTTCAAATGGAGGGGTAGGGAGAAGGGACAAATTTGGATTGGGCCGTAATAGTGCCATGTATTTACAAACATCAATTAAACATTTAATTAGCTTGAATGTGTGTAGTAGCAATAATTACATTATCTATTCAATGTATGGTATAAAATGTCGACCAGATCCTCCTTCTGCAGCAGGTGATATTTGAGTGTGCTTTTTCCTCTGCCTGTGGATCTGATAGGAGACCAGTGGAATATATTATACCTTCAGGCGTCTCTGGAGGTTGCCTTGGCTTTCGTTAGAATTCATTTAGTAAGAAAGCCTCTGTGGATTATTTCTGTTTTCGGAGGCTTGAATTTCTGACAGGTCATTATTGTACATCACACTGGGAGCTGCTGCAGGGGGAAGCTGCAGAGCTGAAACCCCCAAATGCAGGGAGCAAGGCGCGCATTATCAAACGTGCCTAACTGGTTGATGAATATTAAAAGGAAAAGCCGATCATCAGGTGATTTATTTTAGTGGTGAACTCTCACTGATCTTACGAGGGGTCTCTTTAGTGGTGTGTCACAAAGGTAAGGCCAGGGAGAGCATGCATGGTGCAAATTGCTGACTACAGTGTCTGTGTGGATTGATTGTTGTATTTTTTAGTTTTTTAAAGCTACGTGCAAACCAGGAATTTGACGCACATTCTTGAATGCACGTCTAGCCAACAATCTTCACACCGGACGAGCAGGGAGGGGATTATTTTTATGTTGCTACTGTTTACTATCAAATGTCTGGCCCCTGCAGTTGGAAGAGATTTGGTGTGAAATGTCAAAGCAGTGCAACTCTTGCACCAGGCTTTTTATTTCACAGCTCTATTCCGATCAATGAAAGACTTGTCATATAATTCCGGCCGGGGATGAACTACAATAATTGTTTGCTCATCCATGATTATTTTTCAAACAGTTAGCATTTTGGTGAATTAAAAGGGATGCCATCTATGCATCAGCACCAAATCCAAGTCCCTGATTGGTCAAAGCTGGTTCTAAGATTGTGTGTTTATTGTGTAATAGAAGCTTAATAAAGGTCAGAGCACTACGTGAACACTAGAGTTTTGAATGAAGAAGCCTGAAACGCATGTTTACACTAGGAGTGTGCCAAAAAATCGATATTGCTATATATCGCGATATTTAGTCCCCCAATTGATTCTCGAGCATATTATTACATCACAAATATATTGTTTTATAAACTGTTTTTTTGTCTGCTCCTGATTCATACTTTGATTAAAGAAATACTCAAAAATTCTATTTTAAGGTTAATTAATTTCCTCAATAAATGTCTTCCATCATCAGAAAATCATGACAAACCTTAAGGTTTGTCTCTGGGATTTTGGGAAGTAATTAAAGATATCAGGAAGTTTGAGTTTCTCAGCAAAATTTGTCTAAATCAAAAACATAACAGAATTTAGATAACATCCCAGGAAAATAAATTCCAAACTTTTTGAGCCTAAGCCAAAAGAATCATGTAACTATTTTCTTTCTTTACAGAGTGAAAAGTTCGTCTCCTGGAGGGCTGTGGATAAAAACACATAGCATATCTGAATTTCTGTTGCTTTGAAGCTGGAACCTGATATGATTTCAAAGTCAGAGTGGAATTTAGAGCCAAATCCTGGTATGCAGCAAACCTGCAGTTATTTTGATAGAATCCAACTTTAGAGTCTCATTGCTTTTGTTAAAACCTAAAACTCAAGTTGCAAAAAAAATAAAGTCAAATGACCGCTTAAAGGAGGAAAAACGTATTGGTGGTTGGGATTGTATGAAAGCAGTTGAGACAAGCTCAGGAACAACTTAAATGTTCTGCTAGCTCCTAAATAATAAAACAGCAAACCCAAAAGGGAGCGTGCACCCATAATGCCTTTCAACTCCCATATTAACGGGTGACCTGACTCCCAATAATGAGCATCAGAAGAGAATTTCCAGATCTGCAAGGCAGCTAATTAGTGAGTGCTGCCTGGCTGTCTGTCAAAACCATGACAACAGAGCAGAATCGCAAAGAGCTGTCACAATCTCTATTGGATTAATGTAAACAAAAATAAATAGTTTACGATGAGGTGTTTTCAGCTGAGGAAGCCCTGTCCTCAAAGTGCAGTTTAAAGACTTGGATACTGACAAACTACAGTGCAAGCTGCTTAAAGATCCAATCCAATCATCGTTTGATTTTTGTACGTTTTCCATGTGGCCAAAATCAAAAAACCTTTGTTGTTTTCTAGGACATAGTTTCTGCAGAGTGGCAGTAGCTGACTCTGACCCCCATTCCCATCACCCATGCCAGCTCGGACGAGGAAACGCGCATAGTTGTCTACAAGTGGATGCATCAGAATGAGGTGGAGCTTGTGACTCGTCCAGTGTATTTTCCACATCAAAACTACCATCTTTTTCCAAATGTGTCTTTAATGCCACAAGAACATATTAAAAAACCACTTTCTTGATCAGAGTGGATCTTTAAATCATAAGCAGCACATGTTGAAGACGACGGCGAACACGCTCAAGTTTCCCTCTGGAAGGTCAGTGCATCTGCGCCTGTCCAGTAATTACTCTTGAAACGAGGATTAACACGTAATTCACCGCATAGGGAGGAGCAACTCCTTTCTTATTAACTTTTCCTCTGAGGAGAAACCTTCCAGGATTATTTCAATTCAGTTATTTTGAGCTTCACAATTGACTGGAGGATGTGTTGGTGGGGTTTGCTCACCACATTGATCTCCTCACCAGTATGGAGGGCAGAGCTCTCCAGACGCATCACTCTGCTCCGCCGGCCACCCTCACTGCAAATCTTATTACAGGTGGAAACGCTCTCTGAGAGGCACACAAGGTTAAATGAAAAGATAAGTTCAAGTGAGGTTGAGAAGATGCTCTCTCCCACTCCCCTGTGTCATAAGATTCAATTCAAACCTTTTCTATTTTCCTTGTTCAGAAATATTAAACTAATTTTGAACAAATGGAAGAATCTGTTAGCTAAATTCTAATTAAGTTAGAGAATAAATGGCTGAAAATAACAGTACAGTGTTCCCTCACTGTATTGGGATTTACCTTTTGTCTACACAAATGGTCGATCATTGTTTTCCTTCTATATCAGACTTATTTTTCTATGAAGGTTTGATCTTTCAGAGAGAAAACAGTGAAGGTGTTTATGAAGTGTGGAGTGAGGAGTCTTAAAACATTTATAATCCTCCTTCTGGATTCCACCTATCACAGGTTATTTTTGGAACTTATCCCCTGCAACAAACAACGGCACACTATTGTCACAGCTCAGTCCCAATTTGAAACTCTTTTTTTCTGCTTTCTGTTTTCTCATTGGATACCACATTTATCTACATGTACATAGACTGGCAACCTGTTTGGGGTGTACCGTACCTTCACCTAATAGAAGATGAGATAGGTTCCAATAACCCTGTGATCTTGAAAGGGATTTGTTGATTTTTGAAAATGGCTTTGTTGGGGTCTATGTGCTTCTAATCTCCTCCTCCTTTTTTTTTTCTCTCTGCTGGTCCTGCGTCTGGTTCAACAGTCGTCCATTCTCCCTCATCAAGGCTCCAGTTTATAAGTCACACCTTTTGCTTCTCCATACACTGAAGCCATGATCTGCTTTTTGGATCCTCGGCTCCTGAAATCTCCAGCATGCCTGCGGCCCAGGCCAATCCCTTTTCCTTTTTGCTAGAACAAACTGAAACCTCTGTCTGCCTGCTGTCTGCTATTTTTCCTACAACAGTTTTCTTTTCTTTTGTCCTATAACAGATGTTCCAGTATTTTTGAGTCTGTTATTTTCTTGCTTTCTCTCAGACTCAACTTTGTCACAACAGATTCCCGCTCTTCCTCAGTCTGGTTCTCCTGAGGGTTTATTCCTAACCTTCAATTCAAAAAGGAATTTTCTCTCCACTGTCAACCTTTATTTGCTCAGGATGACTCTTACACCAAACACTCCTTCAATGTAAGGTAACAAATATCAAAAATGTTTATTAAATGCAGATGAGAGAATGTAGCTTTATTGAAACTATCTAGGATTATCTGAACTGGATTACAATGATCCAAAACAGATTTGGAGTGAAGTTCACGAATTATTACATCATAATGAATATCATTTGGATTGTATGAATTTTTGTCCTTTTATTGTGAATTGAGGCTTCATATATAAACTTAATTATTTTTTAATGGCTAGGTGCTAAAAAGCATTGAGCCCATACCATGAATACTCCACCCATGTGTTTAACAACAAGATATCAGTCAAATGTTATTGAAATTCCAAAGACATTATCTAAAAAAAAGGCCTAACTTTTGCAGCTGTTTAACAGTATTTTCAGGTGTTTACGTAATAAAATCTTAGTTTTTTTTACATTAGGATTATATTTGTGTAGACTGTGATGCAGAGTAGAACAGTGACCATGAAACTTCAACAACTTTTATGAATTTCTTTTGTGTTCTAGAGCTCTCGTTTCGTTTAAGTTCCATTCATGTCCAATTTTCATGCTAACTGTTTTTGTATTTGCATTACTCAGACCAAAAAAAGAACTTAAAAGTCTGATCCTGCTTTGAGGAGTGAGTTCAATTTGCTTGACAGTTAGTTTAAGGGGTCCATGGCTGCTGCAAAAAGCAGACTGAAAATCCGACATGCTTCCTAATGAACGTCAGTGTTGCTGCATTTGTTTGATGTGAAGGTCGGCAAACTGTCAAGCCACTAATATGTGGACGCTGAGCGTGTCAGCTCGTTTTAAAGATTTTTTTCTTTCCTCCCCTCATTTTCCCCGCAGTTCCAGCAGTTATTCACCACTCACTGCTAAATAAGTAACGCGGTTTGTGTTCCCGCTTGTTTCCCTTATAAAAATGTAGCTGCAAACCCAAGCCTGCACTCACAACCTGAAATCAAGCCGGGACAATATACGAGTCTGCAACACAGGTGATTTGCTGAGTCAGGTCCCTGCTGGGTGGTAGCTAATGATACGGGCTCGCGGTGGATGGATAACCACTCTCACTTCAGAGGCGAAAGCCGACTTAGCTGCATTAGGAGTAAAAAAACAGCATTGCTGTGGCGATGTTTGGCATGCTGGTCGGCCCGTGCGCGTTACTCACACGGAGCACAAAGAATCAACCAGGGAATACTTTTCTACCTCTGCTGATCACAGGCCCGCGGCTCCTGGCCCTGAGAAATCAGCCGACGGGATTTATAGATTTAGCTTAGATTGGCTGTCCCGCATTTGTACCCCCATAAATACTTTTACAGCTTTGCTAATGTCACAGCTGGGAATAAACAAGGTTACTGCGGACGAGATGAGGCGGAGATTTAGTTGGCAACCCGGTCGGCACGGGGCAGAGTGATGAGGTGTAACGTCAGGGAAAAAAAACTAAAACAGGAGGACCCGCTTTGGTTATGAGTCCCTGGAAGCGGGCCACACTTTTACATGTCAATACAGTCTTTACAGTGTTGTCCAGTCTATGATAAAGATGTGATCGTTTTTCGATGAAAGCCGGGATCCTTTGGGAGCAGGACATATTTTTCCTGTCATTCTGCAGGTGCCCGAGAACTCCTATTAATACAGGGTCTCTCAGTAAACAAGTTAAATATGCAAATGAAGATGAATAAATAAACACCCGGCTTAAAGAAAACCGATGACCTTGGGCGTACTTCTTATCAAAGACATTACTGATTAATTATTCAAGCGCATTCCTTCACTTCAGTTTTAAACGCGACTCGTTCGGACAACTTCATGAAACTTGCAGGATCTAAAAGCATGAAAAATGCATGGTCGAGCCATCGCTCTCTTCATAATGAAGAAGCAAACATTGGAATCGACACATTTGAAGGGTTGGACTTATAAGACTTGTCGCCGGGGGTTGACGAAGCGCTGCGCGTCATCCTGGTGTTCGCGTCCTCTTGGTCAGCAGAAAGATCCAGCAGAGTTTTTGTGAGAGTTTCAGTGTAAAAGCAGGTCACCTCTGTGTTCATGGTCTCAGAATAATCCTAAATGTTCAGACAGGGCACCTTTAAATGGGAAGTAGTCAAACTAAGCAGGAATTCCTCCCCTGTATTGGCAGTGTGAAAGCTGCAGTCACAACTAACATGTGGACACGGGCTGTCTGCGGGGGAAAAAATGTGCCTCATGTAATAGCGAGGCCATAGAATGCTCTGTGTGTTCATAGACCAATGGATGCTGTGGGTGGCAAATTGTAGGGAACACGTAACCCTTCCACTCTCCTTGGCTTGTTTACATTAAAAGTGGGGTCATCTGGACCGCACAAGACAGTGCAAAGAACTTTTTTTTATCTTTGATTTTTGAGTTTCATTAATTATCACAAAAAATGAATGCACCAAATGTGACATAAGTGTATTTCATTTTTGTTTGTTTTCTGTTTTCTATTCAATACATCTCATTGTTTCTGTAATGAGTTTGAAATAATTGTGTGTTTTGTCCTGTATTTCTTTCAATCTATGCTTGAAATAAACCAATCAATCAATCAACTTTAAGTGGCAAAGTCCTTACGGGCTCTGACTGTTTTAATACCTTAAAAAAACTGTACAAAACTTTATAAAACAGAGTTAGGCATGGTTTAGTCACTACAACAACATTTGCCTAAAATCCCAAAGGAGAAAGAACGTTTACATTTTGAACATCAAGAAAAAAAAAAAAGCAATGCTTACTTATTGCCCATTTTTGGCTAACAACCAGCGCTTTCAAACTTTGGAAAAAAATACGTTTGAAAAGCAACTTTTATATTTCATTTCATTTCATTTATTCATTTAAACACATGAATATACATTTTCACGATGAAAAACTCAGCTAATGCAAACTCTGATACAAATGCAAAAAATTGTAAGGAGAACCACCAAGACGTTGCTATTTAACAAAGAATTTCTTTGTTCTATTTTTCTATGGCCTACAATGAATGAATGAATGAATGAATGAATGAATGAATGAAATGGTTTATTTCAAGCAATCAGGTTATAATGCATGAAATAACATCACATAATCAATCACAAGTAGATCGCTTGAAAGGGAGTGGAAGGAAGCGAACTTATATAGTCCCACCCCGGCTCGACCATACCATTTTCTCTACATAAATTATCAATATCCGGTTCAGGACTTAATAGCAAATATTAATATAGTTTCAGGTTATAAAAGATCATTTATATCAGTGATGTAATAAAGTAGAGGAGAGATGGAGACTGCTCGTGACCCGGAACCAGATCAATGAATAGGGGCCCTTAAGGGGTACGGGTTGAAACTGTTTAATGGGTCAATTTAACAATGAAAATTCTCAAAATACAGGATCGAATCGTACTGTACCAGACTCAGTGGAAACGAGGCTTAAAAGTTTGGTGAATGGACATCAAACAACAGCATCACATGTACGTCAAAGGTGTGTGGAACTTAAATTGTTTATAAAGAATTGTTTCTATTTAGGGGTGTCGAACTCCAGGCCTCGAGGGCCAACGTCCTGCTGGTTTTCCAGAAATCCTGCCTTATCTTCTGCTGATTACCTGGATCAGGTGTGTTTAGCCAATAAGGAGCTTCAAAGGCAGGTTGATTGGAAAACATGTAGGACACTGGCCCTCGAGGTCTGGAGTTTGACACCTGTGCATGGCCCCAGGCAGCTTAAAAACCTGCAGCATCTATACAGGTCAACCGCCTGTACCTTGAATGACCTTGAAGTTAATGGTTGTATTTCACTCTAAATTGTCATTAGGTGTGAATGTTGTTGTGAGCCCTTGTGATGGGCTGGCAAACCACCCAGGATGTACCCACCTTTACCCAACAGTAGCTGGGATAGGCTCCAGCAAACCTGTGAACCAAGAGAGCATCCAGTGGGTTTTAAAAAATGGAATGAATGGACAGTTGTGTTCTAGTCATACTAAAACACAGCAGCGTTTGTGCTCTGCTAGGCATAATGCAGACGGAGCAAAATTTTTCTGGATGTTTTTTACAAAGTGTCTCTGTGAAAGTGTCTACAGCACATGTGTCATAATCAAGGCCCGGGGGCCAGATCTGGCCCTCTGGGTAATTATATCTGGCCCTCCAGATCATTTTATTGTATTGCTATTAATGGCGCGATGTTATCCTTGGCTTATTTCTAACTTTTTTACTTTTGACAAATTATATTTTTATGGAGAGTAAAATATTTAAAGTTTAAATTGATTGATTCTGTAATAATATTCCTGCCTGTTTTTAATCTTAGTAATGTTAAAATGTTAAGTTTTTAAAGTTAAAAAAATTCAGTTTTCGTGTGTTTAATTAATGTTCATTCTGTTCGGCCGGCAACCTAATGTGTGTTTTGGATTTTGGCCCCCTGTGTGATTGAGTTTGACACCCGTGGTCTAAAGCACTGCATAAAAAGAGCTCTGTACTAAATTAACTGTCATAAGCGCGTATGTTCCTCTCATCAAATCTCATATTTGCATCATCTAAAACAAGAGCCCCCAGTCTGAAGATTGAAGAACAGGAACCTTAAATCTTTAGGAAGTGTCCTTTACATGGTTTTATGAACATGTATTCGGCCCGCGGTGTTCACACTGGACAGGGGAGTGGCAGGCCCGGGCTGCTTTTTCTACTGTTTGCTAGCTCAAGAGCACCAAGAAACTTGGTGTCATGTAATTCCGGCCGGGCACAAACCAAATTATAATTTCTCCTCCATGATCCCATTTATAACAGTTAGTACTTCTTTATATTAAAAAGGATGCTATCCATGTTACAACCAATTTAGAGTCTGTAATTAGTCAAAGTTCAGCTGTATCACAATTTATCAGTCAAATTTTCAACTGGTTGCTGACTTTTGCAGTGCGCAATCAATGAACGACTGAATTGTGTGTAGAACCTGAGAACAGACTCAAAAACCTATATAGTGACACAAGAATGTGAGAGTTTAACATGGAATCCTGAAATGCAGGTTCACGTGTGTTTCAATAGACTTTTCATTGAAAGCAACTGCTTGAACACGAGTTGCCACGGACAATGTATATATACCTTCAAACTTCAATACTTTTATTGAGGCTTCTGATAGCTCAGTTTTTAACTTGAATAACTTGTAATAAAGAAAAAATCTGATAAGCAAGAACATGTTAAAAAAAAAAAAAGGTAGCAGAGCAAGAATTGGGATTCTGATAAATGGAAAGGTATCGGTTGCGAGTATCACACACTACGTTTGTCAAAAGATATTTTGTGTTGAATTTTAAAGGTTATGGCCAAGACAAATTTCTACTTTTTATAGTCAACCGTGATGGGGTTATCTAACCTAAAGCTGCGCATGTTTTTTGTTGAACTTAAAATTTCAGAAAGAAAGAAAAATTTGAAGCATTCACACCTTTATTACTGTTCAAGCTAAAAGTCTCTCTCTTCTATGAAATTAAACGCTCAGACCTTGGTTGGAATTAAAAAATATGATGACTAAAAGTGTTGCACCCAGAAAGGTTTGTACATGTACAGCAAAGGGAGGCTGTAAATGTTTCACAATTCTTCAACGGTCGTCTTTCTTGATGAATTCTGATCATTTTTGTACAATGTCGTTTTTAAAGGCGGAAATGAGAAATTCCAAAATTGTTTTTGGACAGAGTGAAAGTCACCGCATACAGATGCAACACGAGGGTTGGAATGCAAACTCAACCTCTAGAATTGATTTCTGCAACCTCCAGCTGCACTTGTCTGACTAGAAATATTTTGTTTGTTTTTTTTTTTTAATCAAGCTTTAACCCGCACATTCCTGTGTTTTTTGATTTAGATGTAATTAGTACAGAAAGATTCTTCTGCACATGTTTTGCCCTGAAAGTTCATTTAAAGAATGATTGGAGAAATCTGTATTTATCAAAAGTTTACTGGGTTATGATCTAATCTCTTTTGTAAAAAAAAAAAAAAAAAATCAAGAAGAGCCAACAATCTCTACTGAGATCTAAGAAAAATGAAGACACATGTTGGGGATTTTCAAAGGAAGTTTGGCAGTTTTCTCACAATATGAGAAAAGGAAACTTTTGTTTAATCTTCCCAGCTAATGTCTACAACTATAATCATTAACCTTTGACCTTAAGAAGAAGCCAACATCTTGAATTTTCAAGAAGTATTTGAGCATTATCGGGGCACTTCTTGGGAAAAAATGTTGGAATTAAAAGTTGTAGATATTGAACAGCATTAGCGTGGCTAATACAGTAAAAATGCAATACATGAATTGTTGGCTCAAGGTGAACTAAATAATAAACAAATTTTATGAAAATATTAAGAATGTGGGTCAGCAAAAAAACTTCTGTTGCCAAGGAAATCCGAAAGTTTACTTTTGGTGAGTCTTTCAAAAATGACTTAGGCCTGCTCGACACCCCCAGCCAACCAAAAAAAATAAAAAGGTTCCTGTGGAGATAAAATTAACAGAAAAGCTGGTATTTTAAAAATAAAAGTTTTTTCAAGGGCAGTTCTGACCAGGGTGGCGGAGGCATACGGGGGAGGGGGCGAAGCACCTGTCCAGCCAGTGATGGCAGATAAAAGGGGGAATGTTGGCGAAAGCAGCACCTGGGGGCCATACACAAAACTATCATTTGACAGTACTTCTTTTGTTTATTTATTTATTTTTTTTTACTTTTAAATTGTTTCAACTTTTTGTTTTTATTTTCTTACTGAACGGCGCCTTCAGTGGCACCTTTATCAAAATATTCTTAATCTCCAAAGTTCTTAATCAAAAGGCTTTTATTCAAACTGCTATAGGAATAGTGACGGTCACGGAGAACATTGAACATTTATTCCAGTGCAGAAACAGATTTTATGAAAAGCTTCAAAAATAATTCCTGTTGATTTAAAATCTAACCCCAAAAGAAGATGAAAAGTTTGTCGCTATGGAAACCTGGAAATGGATTTTAAAACCAGACAGAAATATATAAAGAAGTCTTGGCAAGTTTCTTTTGGCTTCACAGCTCATTTGTTCCCCGTTGAATCCAGACAACTGACATAAAAAGCTTTTCTTCAGTTTATTAGAAAAATTGTATTGCAAAAATGTTAAATTTTTCTAATGATTTGGACTAAAAAACATCCTTTTCGTTTGCTGAAGCCCCACGGTGTGCTGGGAATGGACCGAGTTTTGCCGTGTGTTTCATACCAACTTATGAAAGCTGCTGTCAAATAAAGATGTACAGACTTAAAAGAAAGAAGATAAAAAAGGCGGGAAAAAACTGCAGAAGTCTACAGGGGCAGAGTCAGACGGACACGGACGTCAATGGAGGTGTCTGGAGAGCGCTTCTGCCCTCAGGCAAGTTAATAATATTGCCTTGAATTTCAACTGTTTCTGCAAATTTATAAGCAAACACCTCACTCAGTCTGCACAAGGAGCACGGAAAAATACTCTTTAGTAGGCTGAAAAAGAAAGAAGCACATGTACACAACAATCCAAAGGCTCAAGTCTATTAAGGAAACAAACTGCACACCTGGCTGAGGCCAAAATATGGAACATATTAGCCTAATATTACTCCAGGGAAGTGGCAGTATTAAAGTGAAATGAAGGCTAAGGCACAACATACATCTTTATCTGCATCCACTTACAAAAGGTTATCTTTCATTTTGCTCAAACCGTACCTGATAAATGTTCTGGCTACTCTCAATATTTCCACGGTGGGTGGCGCATATGTCATCGCTGAGATGGCGAACAGAGTGGTGCACAGATGGGGGGGTACCTCCACCCTCACCCCTTCCCCCTGAGCTGGCATTGATGGAGGAGCTGCAGGTCGAACCAGACGAGTGCGCGTGATGGATAACTTTTCAGCGCGGGAGTGTTAACTGGAGACGGGCAAAGCTCACAGGCAGCTGGGGCCTAATGAACTACAAAAAGACCTGACAGGTGAAACCGCAGACTTTACACCACCGGTTGGAGAAGTGTGCTCAGAAACAATGCAGAACTTGCTGTCAAAGTCTCTAAAAACTGCAGATATTAGACCACCTTTGCTGATGTGGAGCAGTCTGCTGTAGAGCGCGGCGGGTTCAGGCCTCCCTGCAGGTCTTCTTTAACTCCAAACTCTTGATGTATGATTGATGCTTGCACTTTCCTGTAAGGTTTTTTTTTGCTGTGCAACATGTGCTGCACAAAATGAGAGCAGCTTTTTCTTTGCTCCGCACTTTGAAGAGAAAAAAATACACAATTCATAACATCATAGATGATAGAGAATTTGCTTTATATGCTTTTTCACAGCCTATGGGTTTTATAAATAAACACCTACAGGTCTGTATTATTCTATGGCCAAAAATACAACGGCTACCGGGCAAAATCTTCAAGATTCTATTCAAAATAGTTGGCGTGGTCATGAATGGTGACGGCAGTAGTGTAGCTGCCGTCAAAGGCAACTCTAATTCATGTTTTTGTTTATAAAATATTTTGAGTTAAAAGGGTTAAAAACTGTTTTATAATAATTTGAAATAAATGTGATATTTTACATAAATAAATAATGATGTTAAGTTAAGTTAATATAAGTTAAAAACTTTATTTAAAAAGGGGGAACTTATTTTTTGTTCCTTGTAATTTTTGTTGCTATGGGGGGCGTTGTAAAGGTTGCAACATCAGAGTGAGTCTCACATGGTCCAGTAGGGAGAGGTCTGCAAGACATGCTGGTGAAAGAATTCGTAGAGAAATGAAGATGTTCTTCTTTTGTAAGATGTTACCCTCTTGACTTAATGCGGCCAATGAGGTATGGATTTATTTTGTCATTTTAATTTACAGTCTGAGATTGAAGAGGTTAATTTAAGTTTCTGTATTTTATTTCATAGTTCTGACGGCGTTGTTGGGACACTGTTGTGGCATGGAAAGAGCATGTGGAAGAATCTTTGTGTCCAAATAAATGTCTGTTAAAACCCAAGAACCGTTTGTGCCTTTCGTCGAGCTCAAGAGGAGTAACAAGTAGTAAGGCATTTGTCAGGCGTGCAGAAAAACTTGCTTTTATACACAACCAGCTGGTTGGCGGCACTTTATATGGACATCCACCGTCCTGAGAAATTTACACATTGTCCAATCAGAGCGATCCGCCCTGTAGCGGCCCAATTTCGTAAAGGTGTTGCCCCCATTTGTCACTAGACTCCCACCGCACAACTTCGAAATTTGCCAAGTGGCCACAGGCCAATATCAAAATGAATGCTGCGTTGACACAAACACGAGTCACGCTTCAACGTCACGTGGTCTGCCTCTCCTACACCACGTCGCAAACTTACTGCTCACCTCCCATCCTAAAATGAAAACTCCACCAGTGGGTGAGCCTGGTCAGGCCTCGTTTACATCACTCCTCCGGGACCCATGTTTCTCTTGGTTGTCCCTCACCTGGACAGGGGTGGGCGGCCCCTGCCTTGCTCCCTCCTGGTCCTCCCGCGGCGGCGGTTGTCCAGAGCTTGGGAGCCGGTCACCCTTGGGGCTGGCCCTGGCTCGTACCTGGGATGGGGCGAGGGGATGCTCGGCACTGCTGGGTGGTGGTGGGCTGCTTTTCTGGGGTTGGGGGGCTCTCTGGGGGATGGGGCCTCACGTTGGCCCTCCTGGCGTGGTGGGGGGCTGCTCTTCTGGGGCCTGTGCTCCTGTGGCTTCCTGTTCCCTGCCTGGGGGACCTCTGTGGCAGTCCCGCGTGCCCTGGTCTGGGTGTTTGGCAGGATTGCCTGGCGGATTCTCTCCACGGCCCCATGGCGGGTGTTGGGGGGTCCGGGCTGCTGCTTCCTTGGTGGAAGGGTCTTGGCGTGGGGATGGCCATGCACTCTCCCCCTATGTCCATTCCATCATCATCCACATCAGCAAAACATAAACACTCACCTTCGCACAGGTGTCAGCTCACCTTCGCACTAATAATATGCATGACAGAATGAAAAGCTTTGTGTGTGTGGGTTTGTTTGATCAAGTGTGTGAGCTGCAGTTGAAGTTGTATAGTGAACCTTTCAACTAGTTTAAATGTAAAGACAATTTTTGACAGTTCATTAACGCTCCTCCTCCATCTACAAGAGGGAGAACCTCAGAGCAAAAAGTCAAAGCGGTTGAAATGCAAATCTTGCTCCAGACTGGGGCGGATTGTGCAGTGGTCCGTCACATGGAGCACAATATGAACAGAGGATTTATGTATTATGTATAATTACTTATTTGTATAGAATCCTTTCCGTTAGGAAAACAGACAGTTTGATCTAAGGGGAAAAAAAAAACATACTTGGGCTAAAATACCTTCAATTCATTGTGTGTGTGTGTGTGTGGGGAAATCGAAATCGCGACTTTAAATTTGTGAATCATATCATGACTCGACTGAATCGTTACATCCCTCCTTAACAGGATCTGGCCACCTTTGCAGCGCAAATCGGATTTGGTGTGCACGCAGACTCAGGAGACAATCTTCCGGTATCTATAACATTTTTAACATTTTCGGCCACCATGCAGTGAGTAAAAATGCAACTGCAGTGTCCTAATTACAAATGCCGCACTACGGCCACCTGCTGAATTTGCTGAAAAACGTACATTTAGGTCGCCCTACGGAGGCATTTTAGGATATGTGACAAAAATATCTGATAAGATACTAGACAATAAAATATTTTTTTAAACATAATTTTTTGTGATATTTATTATAGAGCTATAGTAACGACATAATAAAGTTTAATTTTATAAAAATCATTTGAGTTAATAAACAGATTTTTCTTAAACCTTACACTGTAAAACTGAAACAGTATCAATTAACAAAAGCTGTCATTAAATATTAGTTTTAAATTGAGTAAACAATTAACTCAAAATGTTTATTTGTTTAACACCAATAATTTTAAATGTAAAAAATGACAGAACTTTTGTTAATTGATCCAATGTTTCACTTCTTACTGCGTCCGTCACTTTCAGACACTAAAAATCTCCCTAAATGAGATTTTTGTCGTCTTCGTAAGCGTCTGCGATTTTTCTCTCCTAATGTTTTGCACTAAAGCTAGATTACGATTTCACACCTTTTTATTTCTCGGGATTCACTCTATTTAATCAAAAATAAAAAAAAAAGAATAGGAGGCAGCCGGAGAGTGAGCAGGTAAGCTTACCGAGAGCTAGCAATTTCCTACAGGCTGCAGTCTGTCTGGCTTGTTTGCTGTCTCTTCAGGACGGTTTTCCGATTGTTTTGACAGCTTACCATCTGCTTCGGGGGCAGCCTCCATCTCATATACCTTCTTCTAGTTTGTATTTGCCCAGCTTTTCCTTTCAACAAAAATAACCAGCTTTCATATTTTATGGATTAAGTGTGCCAGCAAACTACAGAAATATTGAGAAAAACAAAACAACAAAAAAAAATACAACATTTGATTAAAATAAAAAAATGTATTTATTATTGTTTGAACGTACAGCATCTCCGAACACCACCTGAAAGTCAGTCAGACAAGGAGGACTTTAAAAATTATGCAAAACAGCACAAAAGAAAAAGTTTTTACAAATATGACAGTTGATTTCATTCTTTATGAAGCTGCTTTTTGTCTTTAGGGTTCACTTTTCCCAAAGGATATGTGAGAGTAAGGATACAAACGGTTCTGCTGGGCCACAATATCAGGCCGTGGTATCTTGAATAGATAAAGTGTCACAATCACAATGCAGTTCCACCAGAAGGAACGAGAGAATTCAAGACCCACTCCGATGAAAATTGTATTTTTTTTTTAGCATTTTTCTGATGATGGGGAACATATATAAAGAAGATTAAGATTAAAACCGCGTTTCAGAAGTTTCTTCATTCAAATTGTGAATCGTGAGAAGACAAATAAATTCTCTCACCGATAGGGAGGGGAAGGAGGGCGGGGTTGCTACGCACTAACGGTCCCACCCACAATTCAGAGGGGGATTTTCAATGTAATACTTTTCAGTAACTACTGTACTTTTTTTTGTTTTTTTAACTTATAAGTCACTTCCATTAAGTTGCAGACACTAAAAAATACATAATAAAAGACGGAAAAAAAATTCCTTTGCTTATTTCGCCTCATGAAACATCAGAGATATCTAGTACATTAGCTCAACATATAACCAGTTATTTGGATAATTATAGCATAAAGAACATGCTAACAAGTCAACTAAACTCTTCAATTCATTTCAAATCACTAAATCCAATGAATTTGTTTCACTTTAGGACTATTCCGCCAAACCCAATTTAAGACTAATTGTTGCTTCTACTGCTGCGTAAACACCTATAGTGCCCTCTAGAGGTTGTCTCTATTTATAGGTTTATTTTAAATAATAATATTATTGGATTGGATTTTTTTTCCAGATGCTCAAAGCGCATACAATGTGTGTCCATTATTCATTCATACCTTAAATACAAATAACGTTTAAAAAAAAAAAATAAATAAACCTGAGCACTTTCACAATAGATCAAAAGATGATCGGAGTGGGTCTTTCAAAATAAAAGCACGCAGCCGTGGGATGTTTTACTCACCTGCTGACTTCACCTCTGCTTTGGACCTTTCTTGGTTTCGGCGTTATCTTGTTTGGGCCGCGCAGATCGAGCAAATTGCTGTGAATTTTTCCGTTAAAGACAACAGAGACTTTAGGCGAGCTTATTATGGGATGCAGCAGATGATGAGTGATTGCTGAGCTGCAGAGGTCCCGTCTCTGGTGAAGCACACGACTTCCTTATAAAGGTCAGGGTGACTACAGACCAAAGCTGACCTTCTAAGGACCTTTAGTGTCTTTCCTTACTTTGCCTGTGAGTTTGTATCAAGTCCAGGTTTTGGAAAAAGCACAAATAAAGAGTGCTATCTTCAGAAATAAAAGTCTTTTTGACCATTTTATTTCCTGGTAACAAGCTGGAACTATTTGAGCACAATTTGTGCTAATAGCAGCAATCAAGGTCTAGAAAATAGCAACTTTTCTACATAATTGCAGTGATTGTCATTGTAAAATGATTTTTCTCATTTCCCCATGGAGATTAATGACTGTTATTGAATTGAATCACTTTAAATCAGTTTTAAAGGGGAAGCAGCATAATTAGAAGAGAGAAAAAGCACGTTTTTAAACATTTAGGATCTCTGGGCATTAGAACCAGCAGCTTTATTTTCATTAGCATGGTTCAGCCAGTGAGCGGATACCTGTCCTCTTCTGAAAAAACGCCTGATTATCTTCTGAACTCAAACTACATGGAAACAACCAGGTTTAGTCTCTGCAGCCAAGAGAGCAAAGAACTTAATGAAACCATTTTGTTTTTTTTCTGTTGTCTTGGAGCTAACAGGCGCACTCAAAAATCACCCGCATTGTTTTGTTAGACAAGTTCAAAAGTTGAGGCGTAATTATCTGCATAGAGATGAGGAAGAGCAGGTGGCGCCTCAGAGCTGCCAGAAATCAGACGCCACGGTCCTGGAGGCTCTGAGGGCGACAGCAAGCAGCTCAGAATTTGGAAAAAAAAAACCTAAATATATATAGATTTGAATTGATTTTAAGTTATGTTCAATAGTTTCATGAACCTTCATTAAAGCTTTTTTCCTCGCCAGTGAGAAGAAAAAACGATTAAATTGGGTTAAACTATAATTAAAGTGACGGCACCTTCCATCTATACATGTATCTATATTTACATAATTAAAAAATGAGACTTAGAAATTGCAAAAGGCTCGCAGTTTATCCTCTTTTTAAGTAGAAACGAGACAATAAAAAGGATACGACGACGAGCGGTTTGTCGTGGAGGACGAAGCCGTTGGTTTCGCGCAGGGCTTTCTCGGCGCTCTGCTCGTTAGGGAGTCCGATGAAGGCCTGCCCCTTCATCCGGCCCTCCTTCATCAGCACCACGTCAAACCTGAGGAGCAAAGCAGAGCCGGAGCGCATCGTAACCCAAATCTGGAAGAGCAGTGGAGCCACCGAAGCTTCATGTTTACACTCCAACCCAATGGTTTGAGGTCAGAGGGGAATTTCTAATGAACTCCAATGGAAAAAAAAAATTGTTACACAAACATTATTTTCATTGGGTATCAGCTTTAGTTTTCGCTTTTAAGTATTTTTCAAATTTTTCTTTTAGCCTAAAATTCTTAACTTTTTTTCTAATCTACAAACTGGATTGTCATTCACTTTAAACCGATCTTGATTTGACCCCATAGATATGACTCAACAATTATCCACAGTCTCTCTGTAACAAGGGTCATCAACCTGGTGCCTCAAGGACAACACAAGGTGCCCGCAGGTCTCTTCTAAAAAATCTCCCTTGTGAGGTGTGTCTATTCGATTGATTATGTTACTATTTTTTTTTTATTACACTTGCATTTACATAGATTTAAAAATTAAAACGTCTTAAAAATATTTTTCATGATACATGAACTTTAGATAAGTTTGGGTGACCTCTGACCTACTCCAGTTCAAAGATCATTCATTTTGTCAAAAATGCTGCAGATTTGGTCATTAATTCAAAATGTGAGAGAATTTGTTTAAAATGTGTGAGTGGGTTATTCTTTAACATGACATAATTGATAAACATGGAACGACATAGTGAAAATGGGACATTTTTCCCATGAAATGTAGTGATGTAAGTGAAAATTTAACAATTACTGAGATTAATAAAGTGCTGAATATTAATATCTGTTTCCTAGCTTTTTTTCATTGATAATTATGGTGAAAAATCAGTGTCTTCACACAGAAGAGTTTCATTATTCATTATTATTAGTGTATGACTAACTACTACGAAGCAAAATTTGTTATTTCAAAATGGTAGCCCTTCGTATGACTCGTTCCTCAATTTTAAAAAGGTTGGGTACCCCTGCTTTATGAGAAGAAATCAAGTTCCTTTCAAGAAAAAATGGACACAAACCCAATAAATCCCTAACTCGGATGACCAACTGACAATCAATCTTCAGCAGTGATTTACCAACTACAAAAAAAAAAAAGGCTCTTGACGTTCACATCAGAACCTTATAAGAACGAGACTCACTAAATCCCCCACAAACTCAAGTGGAGCTGCTGGATGTGGAGGCGCGCGTCATTACCAGGGAGTGATTTCAAGGAATCGTGACATTTCATGTAACGTACATGTTTCTCTCCGCTTCTGATGAGGGGTCGATGTAGCGCCCGTAGATGTACCGCAGATCCTACGAAAGAAGCAAAATGACAAGATTATCTATCTCTAAGTGGTACAAAAAAGATCAAAAGAATAAAACCAAAATAGGCTGAGATTTGTTAGAAATTCTAATATATATTCAAAGAATTTTTTTATTTTTTTAAGCTTTTTTCTTCAGATGAAGCTTCATCTCCACTCATCTGCTGCACATGTTCGTACCTTCTCCTCTACTTGCTTTGAGATGTTTTTCACGTACAGTCTGCAGGTCGGCTCCCCGGCTTCATAATTTTTAAACACGGACATCCTTTTCATCTCTGTTCCACATAAAAAAAAGGGGAAATCAAAAAGTGAATCAAAGAAAGTCTTTGTAAATAAACATCTTTGCGTAATCTATAAAGACAAAAACAAACTGTGGTTTTTAAAAGATTTTGTCAATTTTCTTCTGGATTTTTATGGATGGAGGAGAATATAAAACAGAAAAATGTGCTCCGACTCCTCCATCCATAACATATTTATTAGCCGAGAGCGGCACAAATCCATAACGTGAGTTAGAGTTGGTCACCATGGGTAGCACAGAATCTAAGACAAAAGATTTCCTCCTCCACAGATGGATCTCAGCAGAGTTCTGCTGACGTGAGGCCTTCGGCTGCAGCTCCTCCTCTTCGGAGGGATTCGTCTGTCTCCAAACCGGAGTTGGATTTTCCCCCCGTTTGCACTTTTTGTCTTTGTTTAAGCGTGACGCGTCTCGACCCACTTCCAGCTGATTCTCATCTGCATTTCAAAGGATCCGCTTTTCCTATGGCTCTTCCGAGGAGCGTCGTAAAGACGGACGTTTGTCCAACACCAGCAGGAACGGCAGCTTTGTTAAACGACCAAGTTTTAAAGAACAAGTGTTGATTTTCATTCCATTTTTAGAAAACCTTCATAGTATTAGGTGATTTCAGTGATTTAGTTTTTTCCTATATTAATTTTAACATTGGAGCGTCGATAATGTCGTCCACGTCTGCACACATCCCAGAATCACTACATTACAAAATGGCGGCAGGCTAACAGGAAGCCACGGTGACGAGCTTTGACCTGATTTTGCGAGGGCAGGAGGTAAGGCACTTTCTATGGGTAACATTAACACCTTGATATGTCCAGTAAATAATCCATGTCTATGATCCGCTCCTAAGCGCCATTGTGATGAAGCCATAACTTTAACTCTGAACTTCTGTTGACTTCTTTATGGAATTACAGAAACTTCTCTGATGAATTCTGATTAAAGAGAAAATAAAGGAAGCATTTTGTCGACTTCAGAATTGGTGGATATTTTTTAAATGACCTCATTTCACTCAATAATATTCCCCGAAAACCACTAAAAACCCTAAATGTGGACTGCTGTGTTAACATTCTGGTGGTGATGCAGCCTTGATCTCTCCTCGGGCTCCTCTTCTCCTCAGATTTACCATCTTTAGCTAGCCGTCCCTTCTCCAGCTCCTTCCTGGAGATGACATCAGACACGAGATCGTCCCCGTCTGCTCCGAGCTCCTCCTGCTGCTGGGAAGCCTGAGCGCTGGGGTACAGCTTCCCAAACCCTTCAGACGCCGGCTCCTCCTGAGCGCTGCCGGGGACGCCCTCCTGTTGCTCTGCTTCAATATCAGATTAAAAGATAGAAAAAAAAAATTTGAACAAATTATAAGTTAAAACCAAGCTTTTAACCTTATTTATTTCATCGTTTTGAAAATTAATCTGTTGAAATAGTGGGAGATTACTCCTAAGAGATTTCGTAGGAGGTTAAATACGTTTAATGAACAGTAAAAGAAAAAAGCGGAGAATTAAACGGCAAACTATCTGCATTTTGATCGGAGGATTCGCTCTCATCACAATCCCCTGCTGTTTCTCCAGGCATCAGTTTGAAAGGCAGCAGGAAGGAGAAGTCTTTGAGGAGAACATGCACGCGCACACACACACACACACACACACTGGAGATGATGGAATTACAAAGTGCAGCAAGCGTGTACAAATCTGATGAAGAGGGGAAAAAAGAAAAAAAAAACTTGTCATCCTCATGTATGTGTGCACGCACCGAAGCAAGGAGCTTTCCTGATACATCAGCAGACAACTAGATCAGCACCTTTTCAAAAGAACAGCGCTCCTTATCTACCCCCCCACTGCCTCTTCTTTCCATTTAAATAGCTTGTTTATTGGATCTCCAAAACAAGTCTAATCCAGAAAGCCACCTGTCATAGTTTATCTGTCTTTTTTTCACTGCAGAAAAGCTTTTGTGTTAGAATTTAAGATCTTTCTGGGGTTTTTTTCCCGTCTCAGAGTTGTTGCCAGTTGCAGCTGCAGATAAGGCAGACGGGGAACTGCAGCTAACAAGAAACGCAGACTGTGCCTCCAATGACATTTGCTCAAACAGATAACTTCGACTTTTTTTTCTTTTTTTAAACCTTTCTGCTGTGATGAACTGCTGTGCAACACTAAGCTCTAACTTCACCCTAAAAAGAGCTCAAACTCCTGGCAGGAACAAACGGAAACACCTCACTGTGGCTAAGAGAAAAAAAAGCAAAAAATTACTATGAATCTAAACTGAAGTGTGGACGTAAAAACACTTTTCTGCCTCAACAAGAAGCCAAATGTGAATTTTAAAGAGCAAAAAAACAATGCACTTTAAGTGATAATAGAATGATACTACAGTCACATAGAGAAGGAGTGATATTATGCTTTAATGATGCAACCATGACACTGCAGTGATGATAAGAGTCATGGTAGTAATTAGGGATGTCCCGATCAGGTTTTTTTGGTCCCGATCCGATTCAGAGTCATTGGATTTTGTGGATTTGCTGATACAGAGTCTTTGCCGATACTTTAGTAACATATTTAAAACATGAACAAATTGAATAAACAGATTTGTGTTGTCCCTTATTTATTTTTCATTAACCTTCTTTTATCATTAAAAACTTAAATAGAACACTTCTGTGAAATAGCTTTAATAGCCAAGTAAAAATAGAGCAAATATGATCCAGGAAAATAATCATATTTTCTTGTTATATAAGTGATAATTAGTCATGTGAGAAAGTTTAGTGACTTTAGCTTTAATATCTTTAAAGCTATTGAACATTTCTGACCAAATGTGATTCCTGTCCTGATTTAAAATTCTTAAAAATAAATGATGACTGTTTTAGCATGAATGTGATGAGTGTTCTTGACTAACTCATATCATTATTAATTTTCAGTTTATTATAGTTTAGTTTTTTGTTTGTTTTTTAAGATTATGTGCTTCTCTTAAAGCTCTTAAAACATCACATTTTTGGTTTTATTATCAGAGTAGTTAATTTTCTTAACTTTTATTTCTCTTTTAGATAAATAAAACAGGCATATCAAAGGACAGCTCAGGTCCTAAGGAGTTAAATCACGGCGCTAGCATGTAGCAGTTAGCAGCTGCTGTTTAGCTATTTGTCTGCTGCACGAAGAGCTTAACATTAAAAAGAAAACAAAACTCTGTCTTTTTCTGTTGAAATGCCTTTAGAGGTTGTTGTTTAGAGACACTAGCTGTCAGTTTAAAGCGTTTTCAAAAGAGTTATTGATCCCGGAAGTCTAAATCCGTGATCAGCTAGCTAGCTAGCTGTTTGCATTAGTCTTCTGCTTGAACTATTGTCGTTTTCTGCTGCATTTTCCGGGAATAACATTTTGTCATCTGTTCATGACATGCAGACTTCTAGTGGAGGATTTATCCGGAATAATAAGATTGAAATATAAAGCGCTGATCAGTATAAGAATAAATAAAATATCCGATCCTGATCGGACAACAGAGCCCGATTCCGATCGAGTCTTCAACCAGGTGATCGGGCCCGATTTCCGATCACGTGATCGGATCGGGACATCCCTAGTAGTAATGATACAGTAAAGTAATGCTGCAGTGATGTTACAGAGGTGCTACAATAAATAAAGCTAATGCACAATGAAGCTACTGTAAAGTGAAGCGACAATACAGTAATGCTACAGTATATTAACGATAAAGTATGGTAACACTAAAGTATAGTAACGCTACAGTACATCACTGCTATTGTAATGGTACAATGCAGTAATATGCCCACTGTATAGATCGTGGAGTTTTGTATGTCTTTTAACTAGTATTTTGGTCAGGAAACATGAAACTTGCAACAACTATAAAAAACTGAAAACTTAATTTCCTATTTTGTGGTGAAATATCCCAAACCGTAAAATGTGTTGTTTTTTTTCCAACTATTTTGATGTTTTAACAAAAACTGAAATTAATGGGTTTTTTTTAGTTTTGTGCAGCTGAAAGTTTTCTATACCTGAAAAAAAAAAAAGATTCAATAGAGTTATAAGGTTCTTTTTTTTTCCCTTTTCTGCTCTTTTGAATATCATTTGTTCTAAACTGATGTAATTTTCAGGTATAATAAACACTGAGCATATAGGGGAAGTCAAACTTGTACCTTTGCCTTCCACTTCAGGAAGTGAAATGTGGAATTCGATTTTCTTGGGACCAGAAGGGTTGGGCTGCTCAAACACATCGGAGGGCTGCAGCGCGGGAGCACTGAGGACAGCACAAGCAAACACCGTCACACTTAAAGTAAAAAAAAAAAGAAAAACCTCAATAAACCTTTCTTCCCTTGTGACCGTTTTGGGATTTTTTTTTTAACTTCTTTTGTTTTGAACCGGATATTTCCCAATCCGCAAACACGCAGCCGAGGGAAAAGCCAAGTACACACTTTAGAGTTGGGAAACAGAGTTTGTGGTTGCTCATATAGAGTTCATGTGAGACAAGAAGTCTCAGAGCGCCACAAAGCTGTCTTTATGAGCAGGATTCATCGCCTGGAGATTTTGCTTCTTCACTTTTTAAGCTGCCTCTGAATGCGGTCTCTAGATGAATTAACTGTGAGGGCTGTGACACACATGAGCGCTTCCGCTGTACCTCTGAGACTCTGGTTTGGGAGCATAAAGTAGATCCTTGATCTTGGGCTTTTTTCTTTTGGAAGCTGTTTTGGGTCTCAGGGGTCTCTTGCAGGCTCGGTTGACCAGGCCCATCAGACGAGCCACCCTGAAATAAAGCAAGAACAGAGAAAATAAAGGAGGAAAGTTTCCAACCAGCCAAAAAAAAAAGAGAAAAAAAATCTTTCTCCAGCTACAAACATTTAGGTTGAAGTCCCTACTGACCAACAGGGACGGATTTAAGGGTCGAACGTGAGGAATTATCCCTTTTTACCTCTCTTTGTCCTCGTCATCCTCACTTTCATACTCTGACTCTTCATCACTGGACACCTCCATGTCTTCCTCGGGTAGAGGAGGGAAGTCGGGGGGAAAGGGAGGAGGCATGGGCATGGGAGGAGCGGAGGGCAGGGTGTCGAACTGCACAAAACAAAGGGTTCACAACTAAAATCATTCATCGTTTGAGCAGTTTTTAAGTGATACAGTTGTTTTTCAGTCCATAAAAAGTGCAAAAACTCAAATATAAAATCAAAAAAGTTGAAATAAGTAAAGGATTTTCTAAGTTCCATCCAGCTGGATAAGAAACTCTCCCCAGGTTAGTTACACACTCCACTTCCTCGTTGAGCAAGGACATCTCCAACATACTCAAAATAATATCTAATTCCTGAATAATAGTTCAAATATCCATTTCTATTAATAAACCCTCACACATTTTGTACAGAATAAATATCTAAAACAAGTTGAATTTACTAGTAACTAGGATGTGATTTTAAGACAACAAATCTTGAGTATCTAAAGGGATTTGATCTAGAAAAAAAACATCTTATTTCAAGAAAAAATAACTGATGAAACCTTAACTTTACATCATATTTTTAAGCAGGAGTTTTATTTTTCATGGGTGAGTGTTCTTGTTTCAGGAAACAATTTTGCTTAATTTAAGAAAAACTGGAAAATGAATTGGATTGATCATTTATTTACATTTCATTTTTAAGACAAAATAATCTTAAATTGTGAAACTCTAGACTTATTTTAAGGTGATAATGATCTAAAATAAGGAAAGATGGGCAGTTGATGTGCCTAAAATAGGATTTTTGGGGGGTTTAAAAGTAAGGATATATGTGTTACTTACTTTAAAATAGGGATGTGTATGTGAAAGACTGTCAATACGATGTGTCTCGCGATACACATCTCATGATAAGATACGTATCGCGATATATCCCGTATATTCTGTAACAGAACAAATCTTTATTTTTATTTTAAAGTATGACTTCTTTTTAATAAGTCATTCTACTGAGTAGTTGTGTCTCATAACGCAAACTGTGAGGCTGAACCAATAAGATTGAACATTTAACACAATCTTGTTGTTCTGGAGCGTTTTAGAGCTGCTCAGTGCGCTGAGCTGCAAACATTTCAGAGGTTTAGGTGGAAAAAGGTAAGATGCTACAAGACGCTCACAAATAATTAAATATCGTCTTAATCAATACAAATATTGTCAAATGCAATATTGCGATATATCACCAAATCCATTTTTCCAACATCCTTACTTAAAAAATATAAAACTTTTTAGCAAAAAACTTCAGACAATATTTCCAGTTACCAGAGCAATAGAAGTAAATATACATGTTTAGATTCAATCTTACTTCTATATTTGGTTTAAGAGGATATAAAAGTTTGACGATAGAAATCTTATCACGTCAAATTCCATTAGTAGATGATTATTTTAAATTTGAAAAATAAAAACAAGAATATAAATCAAAAATGGAAAATAAAAGGTTTTGTCATCACCTGAGGCTCTAAGTATCATAAAAAAAGACGTTTTATGTCTCCTACAAGATCTTTGATTCTAGCACAGATTTAAATCCTCATTTTCAGACATTCTAGATGTTTTACAGCTTTGAAGTTGTTTGAACTTCCCTCTGCTCGACACCTTTACAAGATAATGCGATAAAATTCATATAAAATTCATATAAAATTCATAGTGTCTGTATTATTCATATCTGTTTTGATTATTTTGGGTTATTTGGGTTGAGTTTGGGTTCTTGCTGTGCGTTTTCTTATCCAAAATAATCAAAAAAGACCTTTACAAGACTTTTTCTAAATCAGCTCAATTAGACGTCTCTTTCGACGCTAAGATCTAATGACAAAGGAATTATTATTAAAATGAGTCAAAATCTATTTGCTCCAAACTCTCGACAACAGAAAAACCTGATTTAAAAAGTCAAATTTTACTGTAATTTTTGGTTAGACCGGCAATCATTGTCATCATTTTGCAAAAAAAAAAAAAAAAAAATGCACATTAATGATCAAAGAATAGGAGCTACTTCTAGATTTCATGAGGATTTATTAAGATGGGACAACTTTTACTAATATTATATTCTCATTTTGTTTACCACTTTTCATACTAGTTTTGAGCAACTATTAGGAACAGAGAAAGTAAAAAAAAAAAGAAAAAAAATTTGCTCAGAACTAGCAAAAAAATACCAATTATTGGGCTTTTTGAGCTTATTTTCCCTTTTTTTATGTTGAACTCCTTGTTTCTGCGTTTTGATGTCTTTATTGATACAACTGATGTACTTTTTCTTCATTTTAGGAAAATTCCTTCCAGTGTTTCTCAGCCTAACTTTGTGAAACTCCGTCCTTCGGTGGCTCCCACAAACAGTTTGATCTCAGCCGCTCGTGTGCGGGGACTCACCATGGGCGGCCGGGCCGTCACGGGTCCAAAAGGACACGGTAAATTCATTTTGTTCATCAGATGAAGAACCTGAATAATAGAAAGAACAGGGATGAGGCCGGCAGCAGCAGTGGCGGCGGCAGCTTTTAAGTGGCGCCTCATTCCTCAAGCTGGAAGCTTACACAAACACGCCGCTGCTCTCGAACGGCGTCCGTATGTAAAACAGATTGCTGGGTTTTGCATACAAATACGAGGATCAAGGTGGGGATTGAGGCTGGGAGGCGGAGAGGAATACCTGTGGCACGGCTCAGCCTGAGGCTGCTCTTTCTGCAGCACACCAGCACCCCCAAAATGCCAAATGGGGAAGTGAACGCCCCAAAAACAAAAATTAATGGGAAAAAAAAAAAAAAAAAAAAGGAAAAAGCCCCGGCATCAAGGCTTCCAGGGAAATGTTAAACCCATAACTCATGCCTCCTACTTACAGTTTATTATTAATACTTGCTCCCCAAATTGAAATTTAAAAGGCAAATGTTTGCCGTTTGATCTTTAAGAGCTCGGATGGCGCTCGGGAACCTCAGGGAGACGCTTTCCAGGGTTGACAATGAGAACCTGACACTGCGGTATCCTGCAGTCTTTGCATTTTCATTCTTATTTTTAACAAATTCCCCATTTCCATTTAAAAATAATAATAAAAAAGAGACAAAAATGGAAATCTAAACAAATGTTTATAAAACTGAAACAAAGACGGAGAGTTCACTCACTTGAACGTAAAGCTTGGGCACACTTATGAGGGCGTGGACGATGTTTGTGAGGATGCTGTTGGAGGGGGGCCGGTACAAATACTTCAACGTGGGATTGGACTGAAACTTCAACCTGAGAAGATTCAGAAGAATAAGTTCAAACTAAATCTGCACATTTTTCATGAAAAGTAGAGGTTAAAATGCAATTGAAGGACACATTTTGTGTCTTTGATGTCATTTTTGGTGAAATATAATGTGAATTAAAGACTCTCGCCAATGAAAATGGTGTTTTGAACATTTTATTGGGGCTTTTTTCTCTTAATGGAGGACTTATATAGAGAAACTTAAGCTCAAAATTGGACTTCTGTAATATTTGTTTATTTAGATCACTGTGAATCAAGAGCAGATGAAGAAATGCAGTTTGAAAAAAAAATAATCCATTTGTGATGTTTTTCTTCAGCCTTTCAGAGTAAACTATATCCATATATATAATCATATATTACCTTTGGAACACAAAAAACATATTATTTATGAAATATGAGTTATTTTTGTGGCCCGTTTTAATACCAGGAAGTAAAACGACTCGATTTCTGAGACTCCGCCTTTCGCTCCTTGTTGGTCCCGCCCATTTCACGACGTCATCCTTGAACCCGCCTCCCCAGCGTGAACAAAATTTGTAAACAAAACTACAAACTGCAAACTCTTGTCTGGATTTTTCCCTTTATTAAACTTTTTATTTTGCTGATGGATTTTGAGTCTGTATGAAGGTCAGATTCAACACTTTTACTGCTGGTTTGAGGAATCCTGCATGACGGTTACTGGAGATACAGGTACACACGCTAACAGACACGTCAGAAGAATCAATGTGGATCACGTTAAAAGTTATTTTATTGAGCATGAATTCATCTGACCACATTTAATGAGTTTCTGTGTCTCATCGTTGTGGTTTTATGGTTTGTTTTTAACAGAATTCTGTTGAAACTACAATAGAGCTTTCAGAGCAGCAGCCGGCGCCACAGAAAAGCGAGTTGTACGCTTTTCAATGGTGTTAAAATAAACGTTCCAACAAGTAAACAGTTGGAACAATGATTTCCTTTTGGATAACATGATAATTAATGCTCTACATTTGTCCACGGCTCACCAATCACCTCATTTCTAACGTGTTTACATCAAGTGACTGTCGGGTACGGTGAAGGTTTTGGTTCAATAATTCCGCTCTCGGTTCGTTTCATATTCAGACTGAAGAATCTCAGAGTGAACCGAAATTCTGTCCAATTGGAAACAAAGCGAGACTGCATTTAAAAAATAGGTCTGAGAGCGGTTCCTGGTACAGGAGGGTAGTTATTCCTGCCAGGAGACAGATTCTGGCAGCAGAGGAGAACTACATTAGCAACACAGCTCAGCGGAGAAGGTGGGTGTGTTTCCGTTGTAGTCTGGGGGCGGGGCTTGCAGCACAGATTCTTCCTGGAGAGAGCTGTTGGCATCGATCTTACGTCTTCCACCTGCTCGTTTTCGTGGGTGTGGGAGGGGCTGCTGCAGACTGTGCAGGTTTTTAGAGGATTACTCTTAAATGCACGAACGGATCAAAATACCGTTTTGGGGTTCTTTATAGTGAGGTATGAACAGTAAAATGCATTTAAAACCTCAAAAAGTAGAATTTTCATGGTAGGGCCCCTTGAAATAATTTTATTTTGTCAAAAATTTGGCAATGACCAACAGACAGCACTTTTAAAACTCCATTTATGGAGGTCAACAGACAAAAAAAAGTTGATTTAGGGTTTGGTTACCCTTTAAATAGGAAAGACTTTTTACGTCACCATAGTTTAAATCCATCTTTGTAGTTCAATTTACCATCTTAAACCTTCAAAGACACTTCTGTGGGAATTCATAAATTACTACATTTCTAATTATTTATTGTGTATCTTTATTCCAAAACTCAAAAATACTGTTCTGCCAACAGGTTGAACCCTAGTCTGAATAATTAATAGATTTATAATTAGTTATAGTATATAGAACATCTAGATTATTAAAACACATTTTTAAACATAAATATATTTGACATTTCTGAGGTTAACACAGAAACAGGATTGGAGCTGCAGCAGGAAAGACTCACGCTATCATGGAGAGAATTCAACACTTCTTTTCTCCGGCAAATGCTAATAAAATGTTTCAAACAACTAATTCATAACCAGTGTGTTTCCTTACCCAAGTTTAGGCGCCACACCGGTCTCTATAAGTGGAATGTTGGGCTGTGTGCTTTCCTTGGTCTTCTGCTTTTCTTTGACATTTTTAGCACTGTGGGAAAGACAGACAACCGTTAGACCACCAAGAAACCAAGAGTGTCAAAGGAAGTGAAGAAAACCATGAGGGATGTTACAGCTCTCGGCTTAAAAACCAAACCATGTGGTAAACCACTGAAATGAATCATGGGTAAAATGAATTCCTAATGCTTACCTGTATGTATCCTGTATGTTAGATTGAAAATATCTACATTTAATAAAGATTTATTATTGTTTTATAATAGTAAAAACCTAATGAAAGATTTTGCATCAATGTTACACATTATGTGTAACTGTAATTATATTGGTGACCACTAGAGGGCGCTTAATTATCAGGAACTGTTCTGTAAGACTGCAATGTGCAGAGGAAGCAAGCATGCGGAATAAAATAGACATTCTGGATAAATCGACGTTGAGATCCAACTCCGCCTGATGTCTTTTACTGCAGCACAAAAAGGCCACAAACACAACAACACACTTATCGAATTTAAAAATAGATTTTTCTGGCTTTTTTTGGTTTTTTTTTAAGTTATTGTTTTATAAAACACAAATTATACATCAAGTTAAAACAAAAACACAAGCCAATAATTAAGGTTTGAACCAAATTGTGGGAAGTGAACTCTTGCATCCCCAGAAACTACCAGGTCAAGAGTCTGGCGATACAATATGTATCACAAATCACAATACATTCCACAATTGTACCAGAGACGACATTTTATTTTTTCTATTTTTAAAAAGAGTATGACTTTGAAAAAAAACTTTGTCTAAATACTAATACACCTTTAACATGAATAACATTGTATAAAGTACAATTTATTCATTCAATTCAATTCAATTTCATTTATATAGCCCAAAATCACAAAGAAATTTGCCTCATTGGGCTTCAATTTATTTAAATATCTGGGCATTTAGGAAATTCACAGTGCTTTTGTTTTGGTAAATGAAGACTTTTATTTTAACTCAATTTTTGATTTTTAATAAAATCAAAATAATAACCTCCAACTTTGCTTAAATGTAGTTTATGAATTGAGCAAAAAGCTGCTGGGATAAATGACCAATTTACAAGTTGGAATTGTATCGGCTGTTGTTGGCTCCTAAACTATGGAATCAGTTGCCACCGACTACTTATTAGAGCGATCACGCACTTTGAGAGTTTAAAAAAATATGTTTTTTCTCCAGAACTGCGTCTTAGCATTAGCCTAGCCTTCTTATTTTTGTTTTAATAACTGTTTTAAAATGATTTTCTACTTCTAAATTTTCCTATTCCACAATGTTGTGGGTATGTTTTCCTTGCGTACAGCACTTTGGGCCTCATTGGCTGGTGGTGGAAGGTGCTTTTGTAAATAAATAAAATTAATGAATGAACGAATCTGGTACCTTTAAAATGGTTCAGGTGATTGATCAGATGCTTTGAAAGGAAAAAACAAAACAAACAAACAAAAAAAAAAAAAACCCACCAAATTCTTCCAAAATCATTTAAATGTGACAAAGAACCATGACGTAGTGAAGGAGAGTTTTTAAGAAACTTTGATTCATATTTTCTAACAGCCTGCACTGCGGCGCTACACCCTCGTTTTCACACACACTGAAATAAACAAAAATTTCACAGCTCATCGCCACGACGACAGTCAACTTTTTGGAGCATTGTAAACATCGCTCTTATCCATCAGGTCGCTGAGTTAGAATCTCTTGCAGGAGCAAAACTTTAACTTACTTTGCCATCAGTAATTTGCATGCACCTTTGCGGCCACACCCTTTCTTATATGAGCCCGCCCACAATTACTAGAAAGGAAAATTGATTGGCTAGAATAGCACAGAAAACCTGAGTAGAATACAAGTGATGGACATGTTTGAAACAAATACATGGTACTGGTGGTTCTTTATGCTGTGGCACAGGTACAAGCTAGGTACTGAGTTTTGGTATTCATCTCTGGTGAGATGCTGTTGTTGTTTTGGGGCTGTTTTGTTGCCAGATAACGGTCGGGGTTTAGGAGGAAAACAGGAAAACAGAAGTAATGTTACATATTTGGTTATAAATAACTTTTAATAGTTTGTGCAGCTTTTGAAACTGATACACATAAAATATTGTAATATTTATGTAAAATATTGTAATATTTCACATAAACAATCACTCTAGAAACCACCTCTATGTTAGTCCAGAACATGTTGGAGTCCATGTGTGATGCAGACTGACCTGTCAGACACAGGCGGGTCCTTCAACACTGTAATGTTGTCCTGGCCTTTAGCAAACTCCACCACAAGCTTCTGATCCAGGATCTCCAACTGATGGAGCCTGGTGAGAGCCTGAAAGAAGATGACTTAACACCAACATCCTCTAACAATTCCCCAAAACCCACAGAAACGTATTTGTTTAAAACTTCCACCTTAAATAATAATAACATAAAAATCCTCACCTTGCTTGCGAGGGTTTCAGTTTTAAACGTCGTAAAAGCTGCATGTTTCTGTGGAGGAGAGATAAGGTTAACATCCCTGAAAGCTGCTGAAGCGAAACGAGCAGCAGAAGACCAACCATGCGGCCGTGGTTCGAGAAGACTCGGACGGACTCGGCACCGAAGTATTTCAGGAGGTCTTCCTTTTCGTCCGGGCTCAGCTCAGACGGCAGGTGGCGGACCAGCAGAGTTTTACTGCCCTTAGTTTCACCCTCTTCCTCATGTTTGTTCATTATTCTAGAAAACAGAAAATAATTTTTAAATTTTTAAATTAGCTAACTCGTTGCTAACAAAATGAAACGGAAGTTTTCTAAATTTAAGAGTATTTGCTGGTTCCGGTTTCTATCTGCAGTTAGATCACCAAGTGGAGATTTTATTTATTATTATAAAAAAAATATAGCGGATATATGCATTGAATATTGTGCCAAAAAAAACTTTACAAAGCTTATTAGATATATTTTATTTCTCACCAGTTTTTTCTCCGGAGCTTAAAAACACACGGGCTTCCGGTTAAGCTCTTCTTCGGTTGTTTTAGGCGGATGAATCAAGTGAATAGGAGTGCGCGCCACCTACTGTGTTGGAGTGGGAACGCACGGAGACAGATACCAATAATTATATTATATTACATTATATTGCATTATATTATATTATTATATTATATTATATTATATATATTATATTTATTATTATATATTATATTATATTATATTATATTATATTATATTATATTATATTATATTATATTATATTATATTATATTATATTATATTATATTATATTATATTATATTATATTATATTACATTATATTATATTATATTATATGTTTGTTGTTGCAATTAGTATGACTTTCACAATAATACTTTTTTTTTTTTTTTTTGGTATATTTTAATTATTTTTACTAATATGAAACCAACAAAAGATGGACATTACTGTATTTTCCCAAGAGGGGTTCAGATATGGTAAAGGGGTAGTGCTGTCAAACCAATTTAAAAAAATCAATAGAGGTAAAAAGGTGATATAATAAATAGATCTTAGCAACTAAATAAGATTCACTGATACATTTCCTTGTATTCTTTTGAGAATAATTGATTTTTTTCAGTGTATGTTCTTACTTGTAGTAATTCTTTAATCCTACCACTAACAAAGTTCTGAGTTTAGCCTGAACTGAAAAAATGGGGTTGGGCGTAACACATTCTTTAACTTCATCCAAAGCCTTTTTCAAATTTTGCATGAAGTCATTTATTTATATATATATTTTTTTATGATTTTTATTCTTATTTGTTTTTCAGTTCAAAATAATAACAATTGTAATTAAAAAGGTAAAATAAAATTTAAGTATGGTTTTTAAAGCACCTTTAACGGGGAACTCCAGCACACTTTGTTTTTGCAAAATGTATTCTGATTGTTTATCCCCAAACTAGGACAAACATTTTTTGTATTTTATACACAATTATTCTAAGAATGAACCTGGTGTGTTCTTGAGCAGCTACATTACACACAAACACAAGTTACAAATCAAGAATTACACACACACAAATTGGATGGAACTATCTTTTCTCCATAGTATTTCAAGTTTCTAATACTGTCCATGGACATGTTGATCTGTAGTTGCAGTTCTTCACCTGCAGGTGTCAGTGTTGCTGTGTGTAACAGCAGCTGACAGATGTAAACTGTTCCAGTATGTACAACTGTTCTGTTTTCTATTAAAACAGTAAAAGGAAACAAACAAAGCTCAGTTTGTTCTTATTTTTAATATTGATACTAAAATGAGCTTTAATATAAAGACAGATTATTTCTGAAAAGGTAAATCTGAATTTTAATCTTAAAATCACATTAAAAAACCTGTTCTAGCAGCTGGAGAAACTGTTGTTTTTTCCCCTCAGGATGGACGCTCTGCGGGTCTTAATCCCCCCATCCTCACCCCTGAGGAACCCCAACCCCTTGCACTTCTCGAAATGCCTCCAAATTCCAGGCCAAATGAGGCATTTTCTCTGACGACCAACGCGAGGGCATTCCTCTTCAGGGGGGGACACAATACCCTCTTTCAGCGTGGCCCGGCTCTGAAATTTCACAGGTGATGGGAGGAACGGCAGACATCCGATCCGCCTTCCTCCCACCGATGTAACACGTCGGATCCAAGGGAGCGGGGCAGGAGATGCAGGTCGGGAATGTGGTTGGATGCTGAGCAGGAAAGAAGATTGCAATTGGTGTTATTATTATTTTTAAAAAACTGCAGCCGATATCTGGCAACTTCAGAAATATGTGTCAACAAACGCCAAAAACCCTTATTTGCCCATAGGAGTGGAAAAAAGGGGTGAGGCTACAAAGGAAGGGTTAAAGTTGAAAGAGTTTTGAAGGTCAAAAAGAAAAATAAAGGACAGAGTGTCTTTTTAGGGAAGCAGATTCATTAAAAGAATCAAAACTGGCCTGTCAACAAGGTACAATAAAGTTCAGAGCAGCCAGTCACCACTGATGGATATCTGGTGTGATTTAGAGCACTTAGACCTTCTGGAGTATTTTTTTGTTTGGTTTTCATGGTCAAATCCTCGTCACTGCATCCGTCTAACTTTAGTTTATTGATTATTTTTGTTTATGTCACCAAGCTAGATCTAGATCACGTTTCTTCAAGAGGAAGCCATCCTTCCTCTCTGTTCGGCTGTTCTTATAAGGGTCGCTCCTCCTTTTATCCTGCCTGTTCTGGGGGGTTTTCCGGGATTTCCCTCCTCTAATTATGGCTCCCGTCTCTCGGATGGATTCTGTTCTGGCCCTCCTCCTCCTTCTCCTCGCACCCAAGTTTGTGTTTTGTTTGGGGCATCTGGAATCCGCTTCGAGTCCCGGCCGGGTCATTTCTGTGTGGAGTTAGCATGTTGTCCTCATACATGTGTGGGCTTTCTCCGGTTTCCTTCTACAGTCCAAAAACATGTTTCATAGGTTAACAGGTGTCTCTAAGTTGCCTTAAGATAGTTTCATCAAATATACTCAGGTATAAGTTTAGCAAATATACTATAAACCAGGGATAGGCAACTCCAGGCCTCGAGGGCCGACGTGTTTGCATGATTTCCAGATGTCCAAGTCCTGCTCATGACTGATCACCTGGTTCAGGTGTGTCCAGCCAATTAGAACATGCCAGGACAAGGTATGTTGGAGTACGTTCAGAAATCTGATCCTTAAGGCCCGGAAATGCATATCCCTGCTATGGACCACGTGTAGGAAGTCTAACAGTATACTTCTAAACTAAGTTCACAATAAGTAGATGGTACATAAAAAGTAAACTTTCAAGTATACTGTCTCACTTTTAGTATAGACCAAGTATACTTGTAGTATTACATTTTTGCTGAGGGTGCTTTGGCACAATCCTTTAAATTCACAGAAAGAAAAAAACATTTAATCTCCTTTAATTGATTACTTTATTTTCTGCTTCATAACATCTCCTTAATTTTTTTTTTTGGTCCATTTTCTCAGCATCTCTTGCAAATTCTATATATTTTTTCATGATGTTTTTTCTTTGTCGCATGTTATTCAAGCTATAAACCGACCAATCAAATGCCTCAGTAAACCATGCGGTACTCGCTGGCCCCACCTCTAACGTTTGATTGACAGAGTCTCCTAAGCCCCTTTCAGTGGAAGAGGTGTGGACTTTGAACAAACTTACTCCTGATTGGTAACAATAGGTGCCATAGAAACGATGACTTAGACCAATCACATCTTTCTCAAAATGGCGGCATCCCGGAAAAGTGGCGGATGAATTGACTTAATTTCGCTGGCGCCAGAGGTAACGCATTTTTGATAGGTAAGTGTACTATCAGCCAACATTTTTTATAGTCAGTGATTTGGAATCAGCATAGTCATGTTAAGCCTCGGGCACATCTGCCCGTGCGAATGCTTGGCCCGTAGACCAGGCCCGTGACTGCCGCATGAGTTGTGGTCATTAGTACAGGAGCCCGTGCAAGTGGTCGTGTGAAAAGCTGATGTCATTCTCGGGTGCGGAAGTACCACGGGCGTCGCTACAGACGCTCGTGCGCGCACGGGCCCGTGCAAATGGTTGCGCGGGCGCGCGGGCGCACGTGCGCGTAGTACAGACGTTCGCAAGGCGCGTGCGTGTGATACGGGCCAGCGCGCGGCTATAAAAAGGGCTGCGTGGGTCCCGCATCAGTCTCACTGCTTCACAGATCTAGAAGACTTCACTACTTATTCAGCAGGACGCTCACCGCATCGCGACATCTCGCTCAGCATGCCGAAGGTACGACAGACCGCCCGAAAGCACAAGGAGAGTGCAGAGGAGAGGAAGGAGTTGGAGCAGCAGGAAGAGCTGCAGAGAAAGCTGGATGCCCAGAGGGATGAGGCCAGAATGCAGAAGGATAGAAGACAAGAATCGGAGGCCATTTCGCCCCTGTGGAGGAGCTACCACACTCGTGCATGGACCCGTGCATTAGAGGATGACACGGGAGTGGATTTTCACTCCTGTCCCATCCCGCTCCCACAGGGAATAATCCTGTCCCGTCCCGCTCCCGGACCAAAGTTTAAAAAATAATCCTGTCCCATCCCGCTCCCGGTAACCTGACTCCCACTCCTGCCCGCTCCCGTCAGAATTTAGTCCCGTCCCGTCCCGGTCCCGTGATTAATGGAAGAAATGACTCCCATCCCGTGGGAATCCCGCGGGAATCCCGTGACCCGCGGGAATCCCGAAATAATGTCAGCCTCTACCGTGCATGCCGCAAGGTTTCACGCACGTCGCCGTACAACCGGCTGTACTACCCTTGCGGGACTTGGAACACGGGAAACTGATTGCACGGCTCGTAAGGGTGTAGTACGGGTGTTGGTACTGCTGTTAGTATGGTTAGTACGGCTCTTGGGGTTGATGTAAACAGCTACGGGCCCGTACGGCCCTTACGAGAGTGGTGCAGCCAGCTGCACGGGCAGAGGAAAATGGGAGAAAACCGTGGCACCCGCAGAAGACTTTGGTGCATGTCGAACAGCCTCTCACGGGCGCCTACGGGCCTTTGCGGAGCCTGCTACCTTTGCGGACCCGTGCGGACCGCCGCACGGGGGCGGGAAAATCTGGCCCGTAGACCACCCGTGGGAGCCCGTGCAGGCAGATGTGCCCGAGGCTTTAACATCTGTCTTTAGCAGTATGACTGTTTTTTAATGTGTTACCAACAAGGTTTGGAGTTAGCATAGTCAAGTTAACGTAGCGATGTTAACATCTATTTTTTTGTTGTGTGTCTGTTTGTTTAATATGATTCCAACAAGGTTTGGAGTTAGCACAGCATAGTTAGCATAGCCACAATACCTGTATCTAGGGAGTTACAGGTATTGTGGATGCGTTAACATGGCTAATATTTAACGCTACAAACAAGTTCTAGAGTCACCATGAACGCAGTTAACAAAGTCTAAATGACTGACTTATCTCAGACTTTTTTTTTTTTTTGCTTAATGCTCCTCATGCAGTACCCTCTATAATACAGAAAATACGCTAAGTTTGACTTTCTGTCTTGTTTCTGAAACAGTAAAAATTAAAAAAATTTCTTAAACTTCTGGAAAATCTTTATGTTTAGGAAACAAAAGGACAACACAGACAGAAGGAAAAACCTTTTAAGTTGTTTTAATGGAGAAATATTCTACTGTGCGTTTTCCCTAAATGACCGTGTTTACCTGGAATCAGAAGAACCCATACTATGTTCTCAGGTTCTCATAAGGCTCCTACAGTCCCCGTGAACTCACAGTGGTGCATGCATGAACACAGAGAGAAGGCTTATACCCTTCTAGACAGTAAAGTGTCATATGCATATGCAGCTCTCAAAGCTATAAAAGGACTCTTTCATGGAGTGGGCAATAAATGGGGCAGTGGGGCCCTATGTGGCGAGATGTCTATCGTGCTTCCATTATGCCCGTTCACTGTCAAAGGTCTGGTTTATTTGAATGGAAACTTATGTGGATTTTACTTCAGCAATGACATTTATCAAACATTCTCTGTGCTAAAAAAAACCTTCTGAAAAGAGCTTTAGGGGTACTCAAAGTCCCAAAAACATCCACATTCCTGTCGCCGTGAACATCACAGACTATCAAGTTACCAATCAGTCATTTTGAAAGTGGATCTCTTCGCAGAGATGTGGACGGAGAGTCACAATATGAGTCTCTGCATCAAATGAACGATATAATACTGTTTGGAAGAAAGCTGACATGTTCCTCTTCCTGTTCTTCACAGTCAGAGACTGAGAGCATGTGTGTTTGAGGATTCTGTCTCTCAGATCGGTGTGGAATGTCCCCGTATGGACTTTTGAGCTCAGCAACGCTCCTTCCTCTGACAGCACTAGTCCTCAAGTCAGGTCCTCCATGACAACAAGGTTTCACAAAGTGAGCTAATTCTTTAAACGTAGTATTTGTCACCATAAAGATCCACTCCAATGAAATTTGTTTTTGGCTTTTTGAACATGTTCTTATAGCATTTTTCTGATGATGGAAGACAAGAAAATTTAACTTAAAAATTGCCTTTCTGAGCATTTCTTTAATCACTGTGTATTTGGAGCAGGCAAAAAAGTCTATAGCGTATTTGCTAATAAGTAGAAAATAAACCGTGTGGGCCATACCGCTCCATACCGATGTGTGCACGTCTTTGTTTTCCCTGTCCGTGCTGGCATTTGACTCAAAACTGTACGGCTGAATAGATAATAGATCACTGGGAACGCTTTTACAATACTTTAAGGATATATTCAGGGAGGACACATTCAGTTATCTTAAAATGAACCCGTTTGTTTCCCCCTATAATCTGGAACAAATTTTTAGCCTGGAACCGCTCTCAGATCTGTCATTCAAGGGCGTCTCGGTTCATTTTCAACCTGAGTGAGCTCCGGATCGATCTGACTTTCCTCACTCTGAATAGGCCCTGTGCTCGGAGTGGAACAACTGGACCAAAATGGCCACCATAGCCGTGGGTGTAGTAACAGAGCAATGACCAGACGCAGCAACTTATTGTAACGTGGCCAGATGAATGTAGGCTCATTGAAACAACTTAGCGTGATGAACACCGCTTCACACACTGTTATAATATGTTATAAACCCTTAACAGCTAATAATCATAGCCGATTGCCTCCTCAGTAACCATCTTGCAGCATGTCTTCACCGTTCCAATGTAAAATTAAAAAGTGTTGTTCCTGACGTTAATAGAGACATTCAAAATTTTAATAAGTGAACAATTTTGACCAAAATTGCAAAACGCAGAACCTCCATTATTCTTTATATTGTTTATTTGCTCCGCCCTCTAGTGCCTGGCCAATGACTGAAGAGGTATTTAGCCACATGGTTTTGTTTACAAGCTTCGGTTTAAAACAGAAAAGTCTGAATCCAGACCAAATGCGAGGTTCAGGACTCGATCTGGATCAAATTAAGAGGACTTCTCCAGTCTGAATACAACCTAAAAGATGATCGGAATTTGAACTTTGAAGCTCTCCTTCTGTGAAACTGAAAGTTGGACCCTCTCTCTGCAGCAGCAAGACTGGAGAACTTTCATGATGTTTGAATCTGTTTCCATACAAGACTAAAAGCTAAACTAAACCATCATCAAACAGACTGTGAGCAAAGACGAGAAATTTGAAACCATGTTAATCCACCATAGAGAGCCCACCCCATAAAGATCAGGCTGCCTGACAGTCGGAGAACTTAAAGTAACTGTAATGCTGCTGCAAAGGCCTCTGGCTGTCCATGAGTCACTGCTCCCATAAAAGATGCTGCCCGTGGTCAAACAGAATGCAGATGCACCAAAAGGTTACTTTAGAAAAAACTTCTCCATAGATTTTGCTTTTTGGTTGGCATGGAAACTCATTTTTTTTCATGCCTCACAACTTTATTTCAACTAAAAAGAAAAGGATAAACATCACAGTAACGTTTTAGAAAATAAATATCTTCATGAAAACTCAAGCGAAACTCTACCAGTACTGCATGTCATTTTCACTGTTTAGCAAGTTTTAGGTAAAGCACTAAAAAATAAAAACATAAGGTTTCTTCTGAGAAAAGTTTAATTTCTCTAATTTATTTCCTTGATTGGAAAAACCCTTTATTATTATTGATGTACAGAGACATTTAAGAAACCTAATTGAGCATTGGGAGTCACAGCAGTATCTACAAATACAAACAAGATTATGTTGGTTAAACGGTGTAAAATCGATTGGGAACATCGGTTGATGTACACATGACGCAAACAAAATGATTAGAAGCTTCCTTCTACCAGCTCAGCTCAGTTACAACTGGCTGGGAGACTGTGTGGTGTGTACTAAACATATGTATGATAAACCAGTTTTTTACAGGACTTCCAACAATAGCTAATAGAATAAAATAATATTATATTATATATTTTTTTTTTTAACACAAAGAACAGAACATTCTAAAAGACCCAAAAGGTCATTTTTATGTTTGAAAACGTTGTCAAAGACATTTTGGTTTTGTTGCTTAAAATAAAAAAAAAAGTCTCAGTAAAAGTACTTGTTAGAAAAAACCCTTGTAAAGACCCATTGTAGTGCGACGACTAGAAAAGCAACAACGATTGAGGTCATCCAGCAGCTCCTCTTTTTCTTGATTTACTTTAGATCGCGTATGACAGGAATTTAATGTGGTTGGAAAGAAGATTGAAAAATACCACAGTAAAATGGAAATGCTAGTTTAACACTATACTGGTGCTTTATAATGTCGTCAACACCTTCTGACAATCAGTGGGTGGCAACAGAGGCTCCGCCCCCATCATTCGATTCTACTTTTCTATGGACCTACAATGGATGAGGGCCCTCAAGAGGTCAGAACTGTTTAACGGGTCTATTTAACAATGAAAACACTCAAAGTACACGATCGAACCAAACTGGACCATATGGCCCAGTAGAAATGAGGCTTTAGGGAACATACTGTGAACTGTGCGTAAAAAATAATGAAAAAGGGTGAAAGTGTCCATCAATCAGTGGCAAACCATCAGGGCCTGCAAAGCCTTCAGTGACGGTTTAGATCTATCTAAAAATGACATACCTAAATCACAGAGAAATATCTTTTTTAATAATATATATATATATATACACATACATTTGGCCATAATATATTTTAGATCATTCCAACTGTTCTGTCAGTTTCTACGTGTGGACATCTATATGTGTTTGCATAGACTTTATCATTGAAAGAGGCCACTTAAACGCGTGTCCACACAGCCGGGGTGAGTGCATTTAGGGTTACACGATGGCGCGCTCTGGCCTAACAATGAAACAGCCCTGATTTGAATCCCTTTTGTGAGGAGTTTCCATGTTCCGTCCATTGGGTTTATTGGAATACTCCGTTTTCATCCCACTGTCCATAAACATTATTCCCAGATTAATTGGTTTCTCTAAATTGTCCCAAAGTGAGCATGTGAGTGTGTGGTCCTGAAACGAATTGACGGCATGTTTCCCGCATTCGTCCAACAGTAGCTGGGTTGACTCCAGCTATCCTGTGACCCCCAAAAGGGATTCTGAAGATGGATGGTATCGTAACTCAAGGGGAAACAGTCTTTTTGTTGCTAAGCCAACAACTATGAAACCATGAAATACCTTTGACAATGTATATTTTACCCCCATGTGCAGACAGTTCTTAAAGAAAGGAAGTGCTGTAGGTACTGGGAGCAGCTTATCCTGGCTGGCACATGGTAATCACAGCACAAAGCAGCTCTGAACCAACTATTAATTCCCCAGCTGATCAGCGTCCAGACAGACAGAAATAATATAATCTGCAGCCGTCTTTGTTTGATCAGCATTTGGCTACGAGCATTTGATAACCGGTGAAGCAGGACCAGTTCAGATTGTTGGGTGTACGTGATGAGTGGGTTTTTGAATCAACGCAAACATTAATTGTATACGCACGACAAGAGCAGGCTGAATTGACTCTGTTGTGTATAGCAACCCACCAGTTCAAGACGATGGAAAATAGGTTGGTTTTTTCCATCTAACATTATTTTGGTGCCACAACAATGTTTCTGTTTATTGTTGTTTTTACCTTCCTGTGTTTGAATCCCCAAAGATCTCTTAGATGTACAAGGAAAACTAACATCAAAGAGTCTTGACTTTATTAGTAACCACTTTTTCAACAAAGCAACAATAAACCTTTTTACCAAATGTTCCATCTGAAATAATAACATCTGTGTTGCTTTAGTCAGTTTTGACCCAGTTCTAAAACACAATTTTTGAAATCATGAGTGAACCATAAACAGAGACGAACAGCTTCTATTCCAGTTATGAATAGGAAGATTCTTATCGTGTTGGTTTCTCCACAAAAAAATAAATCAACAGAGCTCACCAAATGCTAAAGCTGTGATCAGGCCGAAACCAGTTTGCACTCGGCTTTGGGCTATTACATAACTGATGACACGATTGATGAAGTGATCAGTGGGTGGAGTCCAAAACCAACAAAGAGGAGAGTCGGATCCCTCTCCGCCTCGATGTGCATCAAGACAATAATAAAAAGGACCTCCCATTTTATTCTTTTTAAAAATGTATTTCTTCTTTGGGCTGATGTGGGGCAGCAAGTCATTAAACTGGGTCACAGAGAGACGGAAGTACTGCTGACAGCGGCCGTCATTTAGATGCAGTCCTGCAGTAGAGAGAATCTTCTCTGAGAATTATACATAAAAAAAAGGAAATCAATATTTATGAACATTATAAGATGGACTTCGTTTTTAACCAGGTATTAAAAAAGAACTAAGATCTGATACAATTTAAGAGAATTTTCTGGAATCTTGATAAATATTATAGACTTTGCTTTTAACTGACCAGCCTTATAAATGAACACTTGCTGTCAGGTAAGTACATTTTACCAACTTGTCCACCAACCTAAAAAGTAAACTGTGATACCTACACTCTAATCACTGGAACGAAAATGTACAATTTGTTCTATTTTAGCTAAAAAGTCTATAGTTGACCATCCTACCAAGATCTGGTGAGCCCTGTATTCTAATGTGGGATGTTGCGTCTCCCTGCGACGTCCCAATCCTCCACTTCCAGACTACCCTTTCCAAAGTGCTACTTATGTCTCTAATATGAGGGCACCTCCCTGAGTGTGACTGGTGAATACAGAAGACATCCATCACTTTTTCCTGTACCAGAGATTATTCATTCTGGGAGGAATTTTTAGATCCTGGAGGATGTAAAGTCACTTGCAGGGTATGATTGGATGAAATTGCTAATTTTTTTGCTCTTTTGATGAAACCAAGACTATGATTACATTGAAATCTTTTGTAAAGGCTAAGAATGACTGGAAATGTCAGTGCTACAAATTAGATTTTAGTTGCTCAGACTGCAGTTTTTCAGTGTTCTGTTTGCTTTTGGCTTATGTTGTGTCTGTAATGAAGTAGAGTCAAAAAACAAACTACAATGACTTCCCTACCATAAGGTGGACTTAAAAGCCTACATTTTTTCAAAAAAGCAATGTTGGCTTATAATTCGAAGCCTCTTCTAACATAATTAATTTTGGTTGCGTTTACTGATGTCAAAGCAATTTTGAGAGGTACTCAACACTGACAAAAGTTTGAATGAGTGTAATGTGGCTAACATGGCTAACATGAAGCAGTGTTAGTCCATAAAAAAATGGAAAGAAAATAAGAAGTTTATTTTTTTCTAAAAGTTACTAAAAAGTTTGTGAGTTGGCAGTGTCACAGTAACGTTCGTTCTTACAATATCAGTTTGTATTTTTACATATTGCGACAGTCGTGAGTAAACTAGCTAAAGCGGCTAACATGTTGCGGTGTCGAACTGTTTTTTTATTTGCTTGTCACAGAAACATTTGTTTTAGTGGTATCAGTCTGTCTTTTACGAGTTGCAAAGGGTGGGAGTTAATTTTAATAAGCTGACAATGCCACAATGTAGCGGTGTCAAACTGCATTTATTTTAACTTGTTTCTAACATGGCTGCAAATATGTTTTGTCACAGTAATGTGTATTTTAGTGGTTTCAAGAGGGCCGGCCCTAAGCATCTTTAGCCTAGGCAGCTGCCTAGAGTGACATCTGCTGGAGGGGGTGCCAAATCCCAATGATTACAAATTAATATTGGGTGTAAAACATATGTCATGTATAAATGAAAAAAAATAATGAAATACTTATAACATAACTCAAAAGTTGCAGCACCCCTCCTTACCCAACGCTGCCGCTATCTAAGCAAGGTCGGGGAGAGAAGGGGTGTGTGTTACCGTTGTTAGGTCTTTAAACCATTAAGAATAAAAAAACAGCAAAACAAGCCCAGAGGGACAGCTTTAACTTCCCCCTCCAATGAAAATCATGTTTTTTGAGTCTTTAACATGCATTTGTGGCCTTTTTCTTTTGAAAGAGAAAAAATATAATAAGAAATCATTTCGTATTTGCATTTCCAAGTATTTCTCCTTTTAAGCAACTGTCAATCAAAGTGCCAGAGAATAAATTCGTTTGGATTCCTGAAACTTGCGTACATCACGACAGCTAGCCACTCGGTTAAAAGCAAAAGTTTGTCTGTTTATTTACACAGAATTATTTTTGACCTTATTTTGGTTGAAAAAAAACTTGTCTTTGGTCAAAAAAGACTAATTTAAACGGCAATATAGTTTTTTTTGGTATCTTTAAACCTTCAACAACAAAGATGTTTTTCACTGTAACACGGGAGATACCCGTCTTAACACCTACTCTGCTTTAGGATATGCGGGAGTGCAGCGGTTTCAAAGCAGCCCATTTATTGACAGTGTGCTGTATAAGTCGGTGCACCATATAGTGCGAAAAACAAAAGTATTGTTCTCTGATATCGATTTTTAGGGCCATTTAATCCACCACTTTGTCTACATACGTGACAAAAGGTTACACATGCGGAGACGATTGATTCTCAGACCTAACAGATTCCAGACCCAGTCCTGCTGCTTGAGTGTGTGCAGAGACTAACTTCTGTGAGTACTGCAGTTTACATCCATTTTCTCAACCTGCTGTATCCCCCTTTAGGGTCACAGAGTTGCTGGAGCCTATCCTGGTCACTGTTGGGGAAAAGGCGAAGTACATGTCGCCAATCTGTCACAGGGAACACAGTCACTACCACACACTCACATGCACACAAGGACACTTGAGGGTTGGATATGAACCAGAGTCTTCTCTCTGTAAGTCGAAATGCTGTCCACTCCACAGCCATGCAGCCAGCTGTAAACCACAGAAAACTTATTTTTAAATGTTCCGTAAACGCCTACCTAGATTAATGATGAAGCCATAATTTTTACCAGTTTGTTCAAACCACCAGATTTAAGAACTGGATCACTGCATTTATCCAACAGGCAAACTGACTTTACATATTAATATGCATGAGTATCAGACTCTTTTAAGTCCAGAGTAAGTCTTTGGAACAGGCGGTTTGTGGTGAATGTGTGGTAACAGTTCAGGACCAGTGAATAACCAGGATCCTCCTCAGGTCACCTAAGTGCATATATGCGTCCTTACAATCATAAGCTTTAGACAGACTGGGATCAAACATACATCCAGACTCCACCACATCAAACGCACACAGAGCCTGTCATTGTATTGCCCAATAGGGAAATACAGTTTACCTCCTACATTGCATCATTCAGGCGGGCTCCCTGCCTTATGGGGTGAAATTCTGTTCAGAGACCAGTACAGTTTAGTGCTGCCACTGTGGGTCCACACTCCACTCCAATTTCAACAGCTCATTCATAGAATCATAGGAAAAAAAGATGTCTAAGAAGGTTCCCTTTAACCAACCGTGAACATAAGTGCTCAGGACAGGTGGCAGAGAATATGCTGGTGCTATCCATTGACTGTATATGAGAACTGGATCGAGTGAGTGTGAGAAATGTATAGAAAATGGTTTACTTCCAGCTCCAATCAAATGAAGTCAATTTAGTTGTCATTATCGCGATGCAGACACCGCCATGTTGGAACTAGACGATGTCTGTAAGTAGTAATTGGTCTGAGGTGATGTTTCTATAGCAACTATTCTTACCAATTAGTAGTAATCTTATTGGAAGTCCACAATCCTACCACTTGAGAGCAGCCCCGGTAGAATCTGTTAATCCAGGGGGATCACATACTACTGAGGCATCTGATTAGTCATAGAAAAAAGATAGGATTAGCAAAAACAAGTTAAAGAGAGGTAGCAAAACAGAATCAGTGATTATAAAAAATATAAATAGACTATAATGTTTTGGCAACAGTGGAATATCCTAAAACTTCAGTGGCGGGGTTTAGTTGGAAAACAAAATTGTAACGCTAAAGGCTGCTCATGAAGAATTTGTTAAATACTCTCTTCTTAGTATTTTAAATCGATACAAGTATTGCCAAACGAAATATCGCGATTTATCGCCAAATCGATTTTTACTTAAACCCCAGTTAAACAGGTAATTGGTCCAAAATTTGTAAAATATGTTTTTAATGTTGGACATGTTGCATTGTTTTTAAATATGAAATTCATTGTAATTTAGATAAAAATGTACTTAATGTTTTTCTTTTCTGAATGAAGAAATTAAGTATGTCATTTCAATTAAATTCCCAGTCCAACTATATATATATTATTTATAATTATGTCGTTTTTGTCCTAAATCAAAAGCCTGTATTGTCTTTTTTAAACGTGTTTTCTGCCGCAGCAGGAAACAATTAGAAATGTCCCTCTCTGTTGTGTGCAGGGATGCTGGCACGGAAGTTAGCTGTGCTAATTTCCCATCAGCCCTTTGCTTCCACTGCTAGCTTATAGCCCCTTGCAAGCTCAAGCTAACATTAGACGCGTTTCCATTAACTCTGAAATTTCGAAAAACTGAATTTCGATATTAAATTCTCCTAATGGAAACACCGCAATTTCGAAAAAACTCGCCTTTTTCGGAATAAAGTTTTTGCGCTTAGAGGAGGTGGTATTTGGGCCGTATCGAAACAGTAGTTTTTCGAAAAACTGTAATGGAAACACTTTTTTCGAAACAAACGAGTCACGTGACCATTAACCGGATATGACGTTTCGGACAGGAAGCAGGAAAAGCTTGTTCACAGCAACTGGCTGCCTTGGGCACCGCACAGCGGGCGCCACGAGAGGTCCCACAGCATCGCACAGCTCATCAAAAGTTGAGCGTGTCATGCGAAAATGCTGAATCCACAGCTCTTCGGTGAATTCTTCAACCACGATTTCCCAAAAATGTTTGACTCTACGTCGCTCCCACGTATAAGGAGCCTGCCGCTCCAAGGCTCGGATCAGACGTAGACGTCTTCTCTGAATGGCAAGGATGAGAGCTAGCGCCGTGGCAGAAATGTGAATGAATCTACTGCACATCAAAATAGTGTTTATATCCGTCGCCATGTTTTTTTTAATGACTTATCGCGAGAATTACTTCGAGTTTTTCGCATAATCATGGTTTAATGGAAACGCTGTTTTTTCGAAACAGTGTTTTATCGAAATTCTAGAAATTTCGATAAAGTTTTGCGCAAAAGTGTAATGGAAACGCAGCTAGTGGCAAACGCACACAAAAAAAAATAAAGATGAGTAACATCGTAATACTGAAGCTATCCAGTTGTACAGTTTGAGCCATATAGTAGCTCACATAAGGAAAATGAAGACGTTCTTGGATCTATTTGTATAAGTGGATGCATCACAATTGGAGCAGGGTTACAAACATGAATGGGTTTTCATTCGCTCTTGATCCATCTCAGATTAATTAACTAAATACTCATAAATGCAGTTTTAATCTTACATTTTTTATACATGTCCTCCATCATGTGAAAAAGGCTACAAGGACAAGTTAAAAACACCAAAAACACAATTTTTATTGGAGTGGGTCTTTAAATAGTTCATTTGTATTTAAAGGTCAAAGGGTTCAAGCCCTCACAAATATTCACCTCAACAATTCTGGCCTTCTTTATTAAAGGTTTGAACACCCTTAGCATAGACTATAATCATGAAGCTACAATGAAATTCTATTTTTTGCTATTTTATACACAATTAATGATTTCAAAGTGTCTGGGTACGTCCTTAAATGGAAGGATTCTGAGCCTTACTGCTTTTGCAAGAGCCCTTTTACTGACCAATCAAGGGGTTTGTTATGTAGGTGAGAGGAAATACACATAATCACCTACAGTTCAGCTTAGGACCACCCACCCTTGCTTTACAGAGACCACTCTCTTTCTATATTTAGCCTGCACAATCCCTGGATTGCTCCACAAGCGTGGCCATTTCTTATGACCTCTGGTAAACCTCTCTTAAGAGACTGACTTTTTTTTTCTTCACTTATAGACTTCTATTTTCAAGTTTTCTTCCTCACACCTTGATCGGTGGTGTGCAGAACAAACTGTAGATTTTCAGGATGTTAGCCTTCACCTTTTAAAATAGCTTAAACCTCACATGCCAAGTTTCACAAACTTAAATTTGGTCCAGGTCATTTCAACTCGGAGAAAAACTGTCACATTTCCATTGAGGAGGTAAATATAGCTAATTAAACTGTCTGTGAAGTATTCTTAACAGAAAAAAATTCCCATAAAAGAACTTTAGTGATTATTTTTTATGAGTGGAGGGTGCTTCTTTTTTTTCAAACTCGGGCTGTTGAACAAATATGCTATTAAAACTTATTAAATTTATTTTTAATCTTTTTTTTAAGGATTTAAAGAATTTGACCTTAAAGCTATTCATGCACTGGGCCTTTGAGGTGCATTCTTTTTTTTTTCTGTTTGCTAGTGAATGTCTACCACCTACAGTTAGAAGAGCGTTGGTGAAAAAAATTCGAAGTGGGGCAAATCTTGTGATTTAGGCACAAATTGAAAATAGTTTGGTTTATTGCTGCAATCGAAGATACAGATTCCAAAAATTTAACCCTGAAGCTATGTACAAATTGAGCATTTGATGCGCGTTCATCATGTTCTTTATGTTGTTTTTACTAGCGCATATTAGCTACTTACAGTTTGAAATGGGTTGGTTGGAAATGTCAAAATCTGTGCAAATCTCGCAATTTGGGCACAAAACGGAAGCAGTGGCTAATTTCTAGCATCCTTGCAATGACGGATAATGGTTACCATCATGTCAGGAGAGTCGCTTTGGTTTATTTTTCACAAAAAAAACCAAGTGCAGACGGCATCAGAATTATTACCATGTCTGGGTTCAGCAGCCAAACCAAATCCATACGTCACTACCAAATCAGAGTCTCTCATTGGTTAAAGTTTGGCCTGGTTTATTTCAAATGTTGACATTGAAAGCCTGATATGTGCATTTACATAGACTTTGTATTGCAGAATGCAGTGTAAACGAAGCTTAAAGACCAAGTCTGATCATCTTTTGATTTACTTTCGAGGTTTTAGCCGTGGATGTGTAATTATGATTATGCTGTTTTAGCCTAAAAAAAAAAAAATCTGTGTTGCTATCTAGGCCATGGTTTCTGCAGAGCTATATTAGTCCATCAGAAATTTGCCATGGAGTAAGCCCGTTCTTACTTTTCCTGAAACTGTTCCTGAAATTTTAAGCTTAATTTCCTTCATATATGCCATTCATCATCATAAAAGTGAAACAAGAAAATGTTAGAAACATTATTTTTATCTGAGTGGGCCTTTCTTACTTTCAATATGACACTTTTTTTGTTCTTCACATAAACATTCAAAATAGTGAAACATCCCAGAAAGCTTGAAACTTTCATTGGAGATGTTCTTCAGACTAAAAGACGTTTGGCTCCTTCTCTGACAGAGAAGCAGCTCGCTGTCTGGCTGCAATATTGCTCCTTTCTTTCTGTTTCATAAGTTCTGTTTGAATCAAGCTGCTTCTCATTATGACCACCTGCAGGCCAGACTGGCTTCAGATCACGACACAGACTTCTTCTTCCTCCTTTGATTCTTTTACACAAAGACGTTTGTAGCTTTTACTTCCTTTTGAACTGCATCTCCTTTTTCAGAATTAAAGTAAAGGGATAGTTATGGATGATAAATGACATTAAAGACAGCTAAAATCTGAGATTATGGGTTTGATAAAGCATACAATTAAAATCACTGCATACATTAAAAAAAGAAACCAATTTGTTTAAGGAATAGTTTTTTTTTTTTTTTTTTAAATATAAGTTAACATTTAGTGGTTTTTATTCCCCACTCATTTATGCCTCATCAGTAAGGGGATAATGGTTTTGAAGAACCTAATTGCAGAAATCTGATTTTATTGGTAAGAAATTTATACTATTTAGAAAGTGAACTCAATTATAACAAAAACAAAACTAAAACAAACATCAACAAACTAAATATGACCATGAGCAGTTCAACTTCAAAAGACTGAAGAGTAATTAACGTAACGAGAAACAGCTGGTGCTGATTGAAGCTCAGACCAGGTGTGACTAAAGGGAAAGCAGAGAACTGAAGATACAATTGCTTACATAAAAAATAGAACAAAAAGGAATACATTGGGAAATTAAATATTATTTTGATCTAAGATTTAATTAAATGTATTTTAAGTTATACCAGCAGTTATAGGTCTTTAATTTCCTTCTTAAGGAAAATGAAAATGATAATGATCAAGTGTGTTTCTAAGACTGAAAATAATGTGTGTGTATATATATATATATATATATATATATTAGATCTTTAAATCTGTAAATCCATAATGACCCACACTCAGTTCCACAAGATGGCGGTAATGTGTGCCGTGTGCCATTAAACTACACAAGAAAAAGAACACGTTGCAAATCATGACATTAGCTAAACACAAACCAAGAATAGTAAAGCTAAAAAAAGAAAAAAAAATATGGGGAATGCATGAAATAAACATAAACTCCAAACTAAAATGCAAAAAATAGCTTGATCCCATAAATCCACAGAACTGTTCCTGCATGTATGGATTGTGCCTTAAAGAAAGAGTATTTATTTGAAAATTTAAATGTAATTTTTAGCAAAAAGATTCAAATTTGGCAAGGTGAAAATTTGAATGGACCTTAATTGGCCTACATTCTTTGAGCCCTTATAGTAAAATCTGCCCAACACTAGAGGCTCTCAGCCCGTATCTGTTTGCTCAGCTGTTGGACAGGACAAGTTTAAAAAAAAAAAAAAAATGATAATGATACATCTATCGCAACATAATATTTCCATTTCTTCACAAGAACAGAAATACATCTAAATATACTTCCATCTAAATTACTGTGAATTTAATATTTGAAGACCAGAAATAAATAACGGAAAAAAGTCAATCGGGAAGAAAAAAAAAAAACAAAGGTCAAGTAGCCACAGGTTGTTACCACTGATTTACAACAAATTACAAATTAGTTTAGCCAGTCATAATCATGAATTGCAGGGGACAACATATTATTGATTTAATGACAGGAGCCTGCAGTTGATAGAAATGTAATCGCATTTGGTACATAGATCAGACTTTGTACATGCCTGGTTTATGAGTTTTAGGACAAATGGAACGATTTTTTTCAAATGCAGGGTCTCATTTTCTCTTTTGACAAATTTAAATTAGTCTTATTTACACAGCTTCAAAGAATGGGTAGACAATGTAAAAAAAAGTGGGAAAGCAAAATGACAAAAACAGAATTAGTATTTTTTAAATAATTCTTTCATATTTTTGAGGAACCGCTTTAAGTAATAGACTGAAGCAGTCTATACATTTCTATGCTTTTTTTCCCTGCTTTCTTGCTACACATTAAATTACTAACCTAAAATTTTGAACATTTTTCTTCCAAGTTACATAGTAAGAAACAGTCTCCAACTGCAAAAAATTCTTATATATTAACAAATGGACATTATTCTCTAAAACTAAACCCTGTAAATGGTTTTGCGCTGATGGAAGGCAACTGTTATTAAATGATACGAAGAGCGTTCATTCCTTTGAAATACCATCTAGCAGAGGTATGATGTTAGAAGAGTGAGGGTTCATGCTGGTTCAGCAGGGAAAACCAGAGTGGAGAAAGAGCTCTTTATACTCTTCTCTGCATGCTGTGTAAACAGTGAAGGACAGTGGCTTGGGAGTGTGGCGCTCAAGTGTGCTTCTAAAAAGAGCTTCTCAGGCAAAACATAAAAGGCCTTTTCTTGTTTAAATACTTTGTATAGAATGAATCTCAGAGGGGTTTTTTTATTCCACATTTTTATAACATAATAGACAATCTTTTCTTAAAAAAAAAAATTTAAAATTTGTCCATTTACACTAAAATATCTTGAATAACTTGGTTTGAAATGGCAGGAAAAAACAAAAAAATCCACCCTTTGACTTGATTCCGTTTGTTTACACAATTCACTCTTATGCTACATTCACACCAGACTACTGATATGCATTCACAACACAATATCGCTGATTCTTGAATGTGAATATAGCCCATGATGTTCACACTGGACAAGCAGGGAAGGGCTTTTCTTCTTTTCTACTGTTTACCAACACATGTCCACCACCTACAGTTGAAGGAGATTTGGTGCGAAACATCAAAGAGGTGCAAATTTTGTGAATCTTGCTCCATATATTTTCTTTCACAGCTCTATTCCAATAAATTAAAGACTTGATATCATAGAACTTTGACAGGAAACAAACCACAATTATTAATTTCTCCTCTGTCATCAATTTTCATACTGACCACCACCTGACAGCTGTCTGACTGACACCTGACTGCCATCTGTCAGCTTCTTGACTGCCATTTGACAGCTTCCTAACTGTCATCTGAAAGCTGCCTGTCTGCCATCTGACAACTTCTTGACTGCCATCAGACTACCACCTGACAGCTACCTGACTGCCATCTGACAGCTTCCTGACTGCCATCTGACAGCTTCCTGACTGCCATCTGACAGCTTCTTGACTGCCATCTGACGGCTTCCTGACTGTTATCTGACAGCTGCCTGACTGCCATCTGACAGCTTCTTGACTGCCATCTGACAGCTTCCTGACTGTCATCTGACAGCTTCCTGACTGCCATCTGACAGCTTCTTGACTGCCACCTGACTACCACCTGACAGCTTCTTGACTGCCATTTGACAGCTTCCTGACTGTCATATGACAGCTGCCTGACTGCCATCTGACAGCTTCTTGACTGCCATCAGACTACCACCTGACAGCTGCCTGACTGCCACCTGACTGCCATCTGACAGCTTCCTGACTGTCATCTGACAGCTGCCTGACTGCCATCTGACAGCTTCTTGACTGCCATCAGAATACCACCTGACAGCTGCCTGACTGCCACCTGACTGCCATCTGACAGCTTCCTGACTGTCATCTGACAGCTGCCTGACTGCCATCTGACAGCTTCCTGACTGCCATCTGACAGCGTCTTGACTGCCATCTGACTACCACCTGACAGCTACCTGACTACCATCTGACAGCTGCCTGACTGCCACCTGACTACCACCTGACAGCTGCCTGACTGCCACCTGACAACCACCTGACAGCTTCCTGACTGCCACCTAACAGCTTCTAAACTGCCATCTGACAGCTTCCTGACTGCCACCTGACAGCTTCCTGACTGCCACCTAATGGCCACCTGACTGCCGCTTGACTGCCACCTGACTTCCACCATCTTTATTCATGATGACCCCAAAGAATTTTCAAAAACTGCCATGAAATCTTGATGATTCTGCTGATGCATCCCCATCGGCAGATGTCTTTGTGTCCATAGTATAATATAGACTTTTCAGCAGAATTGGCCACTTGAACGCACGTTGCCAAGAGAGGTGTGTACGCAGCTTCATTCTTGGACTAGATCACCTAAAAAACAGTTACACCAGCTGCTCATACGGGGGCAGTATTCCCCCAAATTAGCACTGTTTAGGAATTAAAAAAATCACACAAAGAAGTAAACCATGAGGTTCTACTTGTGAGTTTCCCTTTCTTGTAACATTTTGCTGAACCAAAAGGCGTTTTGCAAACTTTTTCTTTTTCTGGCCTGGGCTTCCTTGGATTCATCCTAAAATAATCTTTTTTTAGGCTCAAAATAGACAGAATTTACCCTCAGTAGTTCATGTCTATAGTACACTGAGGTTAACCACACCAGAGTTTGCTTGCAATCAAACCATAACCTTTGTTTTAGGTCCAGATGTGAACCAAAGAGCACCCTCAACCACAAGTTTACATTTCTGGAGAACATAACGTCTCTTTCAAACCAAATTAGCGGTGTGGATTTAGTTTGGTTTGACAGGAAATGCCAGAAATTGTCACCCCTTGATATGGTAAGTTTAGGTGAGCTTTTATGCATTCAAATGCGACAGACTGTTTGGAGAAACAAGCTCAATCCACACCAGGATTGAACAGCCTCATGTAAATGTATCTTAAATAAATAAGTATAAAAACATCACATCATTCTGCGTTTCCAAAGATCTTCATCTAATAGAAACAGTTTGGACAAAGAATAAAATAAAGGTTTAAAGTTTATTTTTAAGCAAATAAAAGTAAAAATCATAATTAATAGAGTTTTTTAAGTCTCACAACAGTTTTCAATAAAAGTATCATTTGTTTGCGATAAAGTGACAACTGCTATCACTAAAACCCACTGGGACTTCCAAATTTCCAAGAGGTTTTTTTCCTTGATTAAAGACAAATGTACTTAACTTCTTCAGCAGGAAATCAAACCAGCAAACGTCCAGCCATTAGCATAGCTTGCTGCCCCTGAGGCAGTCATCTGCTGCTGTCAGGCGAGCATCTTCTGTCTGAATCACTTCTTTAACTGCTCTTGAGATCCAAAACTCAGATAAAAATACTCATTTTCTTAATCAATTTCTTTGTGGCAAATTATGAGTAGTAAGGATACAAACTTCCGTTTGGAACGTGCTTCTGCTTTAGGTGAGGATGCGACGCATAGTGAAAACTCGTCTGTCTAGACGTTGATCTTTGTCTGGCTTCACCCACTGGACGTCCGGATGCAGCATCTGCTGCAGGTTGGCATTACGGCTGAGTCTGGCAGAAAGCAGACAAGGCCTGCTCAGCATTTGTGTCTTCATGGGAGTAAAGTAAAACATGCCAGAGTTTCTAAAGCCTCATATGAACCCTTGAAGTTCTTGTAGTCATTCACCAAATGGAAAAGTCTCCCTATTTTTTTGGTGAATTTATCATTCAGTAAAATTTGATAATAAAAAGAAAGGAAGCTGCTCTAAAAAAATAGATCTAAGATTTAAAAATACTCTATTCATGGAAATATGTTGCTAAGAACATTTATAAGCCAAATTAGTTTGTTTATTTTATGTTAATACTTGGATTTCAAAGATATATGCAGATAAACTTTTCTTATTATTAAAGCTATACATCCCTGCAAAAATCCACCAGAAAAAGTAATAGAATGCCTATACAGTATAAGGCCATCCATCTATCCATGGTAATGAGGCTGCTGGAGCCTATCCCAGCTCCTGTGGGATGAATCAGACACAAACTCATGCAGACATTCACACCAACTGAGATTCATCAATCGACCTTATGAAATATGTTTTTGGACTGTGGGTGAAAGCCGGAGAGGACCTTCACATGCACGGGAATATGAATTATAAATCAATTATTGTATACTTATTATTTAATTGAATATAAATGCATTGCTGTAGAGAAATAACTTGTTATATGGGTTGAAACTTCTCAGATTTCTGAAGTTTACAGTAACGTCTACCATTGATTTTTGTAGATGAGGTGATGAACTTCAGCTTTGAGTCAGAAGCTTTTTATTTATTATTAATATTATTTTTATATTGTTTTAGTGGTGAATTCATGTCATGTCTACTCTAAGTGACTTTCAATATTTTCCAGGTAGCTTGAAGCAAGTAAATTTTATTGTTTTTCCAATTTTATATAAAATAAAATCTTTCAATACCATAAACAGTTTGAAGGAAACATAATTTTATAATTGAAGTAATAAATGTCCAGAAATCCCTTTTATTTAAAGATTGTTTTGAATGTCAAAATCAAACAACCCAATTCAAGCATAATAATTGAAAAATTAATTGTTTGAGTTTTTTTTCAGGTGGTTGTACTTTTAGTTCTAACATAGTTTTGACTTCTTATTTGTTTCATAAAGTCATCATCATAACTGTCAGGGTTCATTTGAACTTTTGTGTCTCTGTTCCAACGTAAATTATCCCAGAGCTGATGGGTGGACCCCCGGGAGAATTCCCTGCCCCGTGATTTGCTAATTATGGACCGGTTCCCTTGTCAGTCTGGTGTAATCGGGGCTGTGGTTCGCGGAGCCCGCCCAGCCCTCCTGCCCGAGGAACGCGAAGAGGAGCGAGTGTTCTGTGCGCGCTCGGGTTAAAGCCCGAATACCTTCACTGTGAAGGCTGGACGCTGGGAGGGAGGACCGCGGCCTCGTCGTGGCTGACAGAAAACACTCCTCACATATGGCTCTTCTGTAAGGACGGCTTCCATCTTCACTTTGGGATTTTTTTGCTGGAAAAGGGACCAAGTCACCCAGAAGTTTGAGTCTCCCCCCTCCTCCTCCTCCCCGGGCGCCAAAAAACACCAACCATGGAGATGGAAAGGTGGTCCACGAGGTGGAAAACGAAAAGATGGTTTATGGATTCCACTGTAAGCGCGTTCCTCACTTTAACTCTGCTGCTGCAAGCCACTGTCAGAGCAGGTAAGGCTCCCCCGTGCGCATTTCCAACTTTTACGCACAGCCGGGAGCGCACTGATGGGGGACACACCTGAGCTCAGGTCGGTTTGAAGGGAATCCAAATGAAACATAAAAACCTAAATAACATTTAAAAGATATACAAATCTCCACTTTTGTTGTCACTGTTGCAGGAAAGCGCACAGATGATTAAAAACGGTCTAAAATCTATTTTAATTCAATCTTTTACGCACGATCTTTGTCCACAGAAGATGAAGCTTAGAATTAAAATGAGACTAAGCTTTTAGTATGTGTTTAGAAAGATCTCTGACTTTTAGCATTCATATGGGCTATATACATACAGCTCTTTGTGTGCAGTGGTCCCCTGGGTGCATCTGAACATCCAGGTGGATTTCTGACACTGGCTGCTCCCCAGATGTGAAACCTGCTTGTGCCAAAGCCAAATAAAGAATTTCTGGTTTAGCTGCAGGCACAGTTGTGTTGTGGTTTTTATTTTACCCACAAATCAGTGTGTGGTGTGTAATTAAGAAGAATGTTCCTTCTATAACAATCCCAAAGTTGGATAGTTGGTATTCTGTTTAGTGTCCAGCTGGTGTGTCAGGCAGCTTCACCCTATCACCACACTGCCCTGGTCCACACCGAAGCCCAGTGACTGGTCTGTGCAACCCCCCAACCCCTCCAAACCCCCTGACTTTGCACTTAGACGTTTGGTCGGTGGCTGCGGGACAAGGCTGAGTTGTGTGATTGGTGGGAATGCTTCCCCTCTAAGTACTGAGCACTTATTTGATGATGGGTCCTCGCTGCACTTCCCCCCTATGATTTCAGAGCCTTCAAAGGGCAGGCCCACATATCGGGGGCCGAGCTCGCCGCCACAATGACCACAAGCAGCAGGCTTCAGGATTACCAAGGCCTCACACCTTGACGTACAGCGTGTGGGGATTTAAGGCTGCAGAGACAGACGTGGAAATGGACACTTATAGTCTGAAAAGCAAACAAATGAATTGATTTTTTGATATAAATAATCTAAACTTTTAAGGCCAGAATCACTGATTGATTAGGTCTCTACGATCCACTTCCTGCCTGGAGTTGCACTTGGAGGTCTCACCTGCGCTGCAGCTCACAGCTCCAGCCTCTTTATGTAAACTCCAAGTGCTCTCACAGCCCCCGGGGCTCCATGTTCCAACGCTCTCGCTCACTGATAGCAGCCCCAGCTTTTTTTCTGCAGGGTGCCCTCTCCATCTCGCAGTGTACAGACACGTCTTCTCAGGCCCTCAGGCACCAGCTCAGATGTGTATTCCAGCAGACAAAGCTGGAGTCCTCTGCCTAATATGCTTAACCGAGAAATCCAGGCCTTTGTCTGCTAAGGCTCTCCGTGCAATTACAGTGACTGGTTTATCATTTGGAGGCAAATCCATCTCCCTCTGATCCGTATTCAGGGACCTCTTCCAGGACTGCAGAACTCAAGGTGGCAACACGTTTTCACATAGAAGTATACAGTGATTCGAGTTCATCAGAGGAAGAGTGGAGCTGAGTAGTGCAAAGGAATGCTTTGAAAAAATGGGCAGGTCTCAGTGAAGGTTCCTTGGTATGACACCAGCATACGAGGTAATGGGCAGGTTAAATGTAGAGATTCCTGTATGATTATGGGTCTTGTTTTAGCCAGCAGATGGTAGAGGGAGGAGCAGAAATCAGACGGTGGGGAGGTAAATCAGGGTAAGAGACTTGACTGCACATTCATTAAACCACATTGAGCTCATGTCGTAAGGCAACAACCAGTTTTTTTGAAAGGATGAGGTCTGGGTATTCTGGCAATGGATTGTTGTGTCGCTAGGTATTTAGATGAGGAAGGGTAAGAGCATAAAACGTAAAGGTGCATTATTGAGTATTTCTTTATTTAAATTATTGTGAATCAGGAGAAAACACAATTTGAAAAAAAATCGTATCTGATGTCACAAATGGGTGAGTCCCAAGCTTACTGCTCCGCCCCATTCTGATTCATCCATAGACATCTTTGTTTTCAGAATTTTAAGATAAAAACGACATAATCATAGTTAAAAGACCACTGGGAACACTTTTAAAGGAAATAAAAGTTGCCACATGTTAGCATTACCGAGATTGTACCAGGTCAGTTCATGTGGTGCATCAACGCCTGGTTAACACAGCACGTGGAAGCGCCCCAAAGTGGCACGGAGCAGAGCACGCTTCCATTTGGCGCCCTTGGTGTAGTTCACACCAGACGCAAAGCGCCATGCAGCGATTGTTTCGGCATCTGGTGTATTTTCTGTGCGAGCGATCTGCGTCAATCCTGGAAGGAAACTATGCCAAAGACACAGGGAAATCTGGTCAATTTTCAAAATACAACCAATTTTTCACAATAAAATACTGTAATTGACAAAACGAATCAGAACAAATAAATACCTGCCTTCGTGGGCAATAAGTTTAGATGGATGATGTCAAATGAATTGCTCTAAATAACCACACCTGACCTGAGCAGAAGCGCCTGTTGACTGTCGCGGAAAAATATGTGGCTGGTGTGAACTGGAGGTGAAGCGCAGCACTTACACGGGTGGTGTGAACCTGGCGTGAATCATATCCAGTACTATTTTTATGTTACTTTTTGGAACAAATCTGATTTTTTGTGTGTGAGGGGTGGGGGGTGGGGGTGGGTGGGGTGGGTAATAATGTTTTCATTTTTACCCAATTTATGTTTCTTCTTTATTTTTTCTTGAGTTAAAAAAAAATTTCTTAACCTCAGAGTTAAAGATCCATTCTGATAAATTTGTTGTTTTTTTAAACACTTTTGTGATATTTTTCCATAATGGAGGACATATATAACAAAAAAAAATCAGCTCAAAATTAAACATCTTTTAAAATTGTTATAAAATGGGAGTAGATTAATTTGAAACATTTGTATTTGTGATGTTGAAAGACAATGGGCGTGGCCAAAAGCTCCCTGCTTCGCCCCATTCCGATGCTAAATCTGTGCATTTCTTCGTTTTTCTCATTTGAGCCATTGACATGAATAGAGATGGACAGAAATAGACAGTTAGCTCAGGTTCCAATGAAATGAAGTCAATGCAGTCGCCATTTTTCTGTGGTACGGATATCACCTGATTTCACCATTTTGGGACCAAATGACGTTAGCAAGCAGTTATTGGTCAGAGAATCTGTCAATCAAACACTTCAAACGTTTGTAATGAAGCCAGCGGGGACCTCGTTCTCTTATTGAGGCATCTTCTGGTGTGCCAGTTTTCAACTTCAATAGATTTAGCATATTAAAAAGAGACACCATAGCAAGAAAGGTTATTCTGACAAACAAAAATACTGGTTAATAGATGTTGATTTTTTAAAAGTAGTTTATGGGATTTGAGATTTCTGGGACCAGCGGGTACTTCAAGAGCATTTCTCTGCGTACTTTCGAAATGGTCTGATCTAATTCAGGGGCCCCCCAACCTACGGACCGCCGTCCTCCTCCACATTTGGCCCAGCCCCCCAAACTGTTTCAGCTAAACTGGAATTTTTTCAGTTTTTAGGCTAAATTGGCATTTAGCCAATATTACAGCTACATGCTAGCTATTTTTACTAATTTAGGCTTTTCCAGTTTTTAGGCTAAGTAGGAGTTTAGCTATTATTTCAGGGGAATGCTAGCTGTTTTGGCAAAATTAGACATTTTTCCAGTTTTTTAGGCTAATTTGGCATTTAGCTTATACTTCAAATGCTTGCTTCCTATTTTGGCAAATTTAGTCTTTTTTTCATTTTTTTAGGCTAAATGGGAGTTTAGATAATATTTTAGCAACATGCTAACTGTTTTTGCTAAATTAGACATTTTTTCAGTTTTTAGGATAATTTGAAGTTTAGCTAATATTTCAGCTACATGCCAGCTGTTTGGGCTAATTTAGAATTTTTGGAGTTTTTTCGGCTAATTTAGCACTTTGTCAATATTTTAGCTAATAACCAGCTTTAGCATTTTCAGCTATCAACTTCTGCATTTTCAACTATCAGCTTCAGTGTTTTTAGCTATCAATTTAAGCATTGTCAGCTATTAATCCATCGCAGGTAATGCTATAAATCTAGTTTTTAAAGTGTTTTAGTATTATTTATAAATATAAAACATTTATAATGTTTTTAGTATTATTCAAAATTTGGTTATGTGTGGCTTTCTGGAAAACCAAAAATGTTTACATTTAGGCTGTGATTGTTACACTTTTTTTTACAAACCGACCCCGTCCCACATCAGAGAAGACAGTGTTGTAAGGGGCAACATATAGCTCTTTACAATGTTGGGTTCTAAGGGGCTATCAGCTAGCGGGAGAGTGTGTAAGCAAAAGGAGGATGACAAAAAGGGGGCGGGCTTACTCCATACCAACGGTTCCGCCCACAACTTAAGAGGTGACTTTCTAATAAACTCCTGTCACTCTGCAGAAACTATGTCCTAGATAATGACACAGGTTTTTTATATTTTGGCTAAAAACTTTATAATTATAAAAACCATTGGGAAAGCTTTAAGATAAATCAAAAGATGATTGGAGTGGGACTTGGGAAACCACCCAACTTGGGTCATTTTTGAATTGAGTTCTTAGTGTGCATAAACATGGTGCTTTAAACTCCCTATCACTGTTTGGCCTGTTTGCTTGGCCCTGAAGGCAATCATCAGTCGCAGTCTTTTGATTTCTGCTATCCTACTCTCATTTGGCAATCCCAATGGGTTAGCCAGTGTTGACGTTTTCTTAGCACCTCTCTGCGAGGGTCGCAGCCTGGCCCAACTGCCACATCTGGAACACATGAGTCCCAGAGTTCTACAGGAACACACAATGGACTCCTTAGTTCGCTCTCCAAAATAAGTAGTTGGTCCATCCTCACTGGCTACAAAGTAGCTGTCTTTTAGGGTCCTTGTTTGTTCAAATGTCTCCATGGAGGTTTGCTTAGCCTCCTCTGGTTTATTTACTGAAATGGGGGTGACCCGATTACTTTTGGGGGGTCAGCTTTGAGTATTAAGGATGCTTGCTCATCCCTGCTGCGCTTGATGGTGGATGTTTTACAGAATGCATGGCTGTTGTACTGTAAAGACATCTGCACAAAAAAATACACAGTCAAAAATTAACTGGGTTGAAATTTCTGTTGATTTAGGTCACATATCACTATATTCATAAAATAAAAAGCACGGTTTGGAGCTTGATTCACATTGTTACTATTAAACACTATTTTAAACGTAATATTATCTGAAGCAACAGGACAGAGTGTGGCTCGAACAAAGGTATGCATGAGTTCATTTTATTGTGTTTGCTTGTTTGGTTTGGAAACATCTCTCAGGCACTAAAGGACCCCAATAACCACAATAAAAGCAGGCAAACAGTGCTGTGCATAACAAGACTAAAGGTTTTATACAAGGATAAGATTCCAGCAAGGAAGCAGAATTTTACACAAACTAGTGCAATCCAGGTAGAGCAAAATAACAGATCTGTTTGTGTTCATTATGCCATTTGGCAATAAAAAAAATCAAGCTTTATTTGTGTGGCACTTCATCTACTAATGTGATTACATGTTTTATATGAACCAAGAGCAGGACAAAAAAAACAATAAAAAAAAAAAAAATCCAAGTTGTTTTCTGCCATTTGAGGTTTAATCATGAGGGTATTTTTTTAGCTGAGCGACTCTGACGTGTTTCTTGACAGCTTTGTCTCACACAGTCGTTAACCTGCTCCAGCTTATGACCATGAGGAGGACATAAAAGTCACACAAGCTGTTAACGTGACTAACTTTTGCATAGGCAGGGCTCAAACATGTATTGATAACCATTTTCATGAGCCTTAATGTGTCAAATTTTTTTTGTCACTTTTTCATTGACTGACTATGACAATGGGACAAGAATACACCTATATAACAAATTGAAATTGTATTGACATTGTAACCAGTTTATTTAGTCTGTTTAGTCTTTAGCTATTTTTTCATATTTCATGACTAATTTCTGCATATGTAAAATTACCTGCATGAAGCCCAATGAGGCAATTTTCTTATATATAAATAAAATTGAATTGAATTGTGATACTAGCTTGTGCAATACGGGTATTGTAATATCGTCGATTACCTTAAATCAGGGGTGTCAAACTCCAGGCCTCATCCTGCTGGTTTCCAGAAATCCTGTCTTATCTGCTGCTGATTACTTGGATCAGGAGTGTTTTGCCAATAAGGAGCTTCACTGGCAGGTTGGTCGGAAAACTTTTAGGACACTGCCCCATTCGAGGCCTGGATCCTGACACCTATGTCATTAATGTTTACACACATCAATAGACAGGGTAACCATTATGTTTTTTAAAAAGTCTAAGCACACACTACCTACATTGTTCTTACAGTCCCACTCCAACTATATTTTTAGTTGATCGCATCTCACAAACCCAAGCTAACACTAGTGTAGCAAAAAAACATGGGTTCTCATCTTCTCCTGATAGAAAACAGTTTGATTAAAGAAATACTCAGAAATGCAGTTTTAATCTTAAAGTATTTTATACATTTCCTAGATTATGAGTAAAATGCTACAAGAAACCTGTTAAAAACCCCATTGTCATTCCAGTGCGGTCCATATTAGTTTTGGCCAGTACTACCAGAAAGGTAGATAATTGTTGTTTGGGTGTGTTTCCTCAGCAGACATGTTCTTACCCATCTCCTACTACGATGACTTGCAGTGTGATTTATCTTGACCTCTATTTAAACAAAACCATTTCATTAAAATGATGTATTAGTTGAATTTTGTTTTGCCATCTGTTCATGAATAACAAGTCATATCGTCATTGCAATATTGATCACTAATATCCAACATCGCAAGTTCTACTCATTTTGTGCAGCCCTGAACAACAGCAACATTTGTCAATTGTTTTCAGGTGGGAAAGGGACAATGGTTTAATTCATGTTTCTTTTGCTCTTTACACAGCAGAGCCAGTGGATGTCTTAAAAGTATTAGAGTTTCAAAATTACCCTGAAGGAGTGACTAGAACATCAGGATTTTGTGAGAACCGAAGAGCATCAAAGCCTGACTCAGCTTACAGAGTTGCCAAGAACATCGAGATCAGTGCCCACACCTCGCAGGTATTCCCTGGTAAGACCACACTCAGAGTTTTATCAGTCTGTGTAAATGTATGCATTTGAATTCTTTGAAAATGTGTTTTTTGTTACATATATTTGTATTTGAGTTTTGTACAAAGATGAACTGCAATGAGTGTTATTGGTCGCTTCCAACAACAAGGGGGGGTTTGAGGACCTGAGGGATTTTAGGGTAGGGTCTTCCATAGCAGACAGATCCCAGTTGATGACAAAGAGCAGTTACAACCAACCTTATGGAGACTTTAAAAACAAGATCTGCTACATTGCCCGGACTGTCATAATCAGGGTCCCAACCTGGAGATAGGTTTCACCCACATGACCTGGCTAGACTCATACACATGATGCCTGGAAAGGTGTGATTTGGAGAGACAGCTTCCTTCATCTGCACTTAGACTTTCATAGCAGACAAAGTTTGTCCACAACAAACACTGTCTAATTAGAAAGTGGGAGCAAAAGTGTACGTAATATCAGGACACCCTACTCAGGAGACCAACGGTTGACCTTTAAGTTGTGTCATATGACTTTTGGCCATGTGTCCTGGACACTCGAGGGATGAGAGGAGTGGAGCTTTCAACTAAGACGTAATAGGACAGACTCAGCAGGCCAAAACAAGAGTCTGTTGGGAAAATCTGGCTGATCCCACTCTAGGAAGGGTCTTCAACTCCCACACTGTGGAAAGCTTTTACCAAGCCCCGAGGGAGCCTTGAGTCATTGAGACCGGGTGAACCATGTTTTCCACCTCCAATTCCAGTGCACTCTTCAAAGCTGTGATCTTTTGTGCCGTTTGGGGAGCCAATACACAAACGTGGTGGTGGTCACCAGAAGTAAGGGATGTTGTCAAACTGAATAAGAAAATCTATTAAGTCTGACTGGCTTGTGGAGCTCCTGGATCAGCTGACGGGTATTGTAGTCCAAGCCAATTGCAGCAAGAGGAAATGTAGAACCAAAAACTTGGGTCTGAGAGGAATTAAAGAAGACCTTTAGGAATGACTATTAATCTGCCTCAAAGAAACTATTTCAAACCATTTGAATTGTTGAAAAAGACTGCCAAGACTCTTTACTGTACATGTGGAGAGCTGTTGACCTTGACTTAGAACATTTCTGCATGTTTTCCATCATACCCTGCTCTGTCATATTCTAATTGACTGGACACACCTGAATCAGGTAATCAGTCAGGGCTTGGATATCTAAAAATCATGCAGACATTCCGTCCCTCATTGACTGGATTTGGCTATCCCTGTTTCATGTTTCTGGTAAAATCTATGTTCCTACCTTCACATATGGCCATGAGCTTTAAGTCATGACTGAACTGATAAGATTGCGGATATAAATGGCCAAAATAAGTTTCCTCTACAGGGTGGCTGTGTTCCCTTAGACAGAGTGGGGTGCTCTGTCACTTGGGATAGTTGCTGTTCCTTCAAATTGAGAGAGGCCAGTTGAGGCGGCTTAGTCATATCTTCTGGGTGACTCTGGACATTGAAACAAGGCAGCAGGAAGAACCTAAGTTTTGCTAGAGGGATAATGTCTCTCGACTGGCCTGGAAGGGGTTTGGGGTTCCACCGGTAGAACTGCAGGGAATTTCTGTGGATAGGGAGGACTTAGAACTTTTGCTTAGGAGAAGTAGGAGATGGTATTTGGAGGAAATGAGGCATAAAATTTATGCCTCTTTTTGGCCGCTATAGTTCTTCTCCAGAGTTAGTTTTCTTAGCCAGAATGCTTAATTTGGACAAATGTTAACATTTGTGTAGACTCATGGACGAATCAAACACTTTTGTTTTTACCACCCAGTATTGATTTGGTTGTTGCAAATTCTGGTCAATTGACCCAGTGTACATACGTACATAAGTTCTTCTAATTAAAATAAGAAATATTTGATCAACGTCTACTGAGCAGAATATATTTTGAAAGAAGTGCCTAATCATATTCTTTTATAGCTTGAAGACTACATTTCCCATTTACTTGTAGTTGGCTGAAGTGCATTGTGTTAGTTTTGGCAAGTTGGTGAGACATACCCCTTACTCATCAACGGTTTTTAGTTAATGCTCTTTTTCTTCAAGGCACAACTCTTTGTTCTTTGTTGTTAAAGAAGCAATTGTTGTAACAAAAATGTGATTGTCTTTGTGGTTTTGTCCACTCTCAGAAGTGCAATGTGAAAGTAATTTGTGTTCTTTACATTTTTATAACCAGGTAGATCAATTTGCTAGATTCATAGTCAACTATTATTTCTGGACATCTTTCTTTATCATCATTGACTGTTAACATGAACACTAAAATCATTCATCTTCCTGATCAGTTTCTCCTCTTGGAACATCACAGGTGGTGTGTTCCCTGAAGATTTCTCCATCCTGACCACGTTGCGCCCAAAATCTGGTCTCCAGTCGTTCTTGCTGTCCATTTACAACGAGCAAGGAGTCCAGCAGCTTGGAGTGGAAGTGGGGCGCTCGCCTGTTTTCTTGTATGAAGATCAGACTGGCAAACCAGCCCCCGAGGACTACCCCCTGTTCCGTCCTGTCAATCTTGCTGATGGAAAGTACGTTAAATCGTCTGATTTCATTTGTTAACCCTCTGAAAGGCGCATACTTTTTGTAGGAGTCAAACTATTTGCTGTTTTTTAAACTGATTATGTACAGTTGAGACTGTAACTACTGAATTCCATTAGGCTTGGTTCTCACTCATAGGTTTCACTAATCCATATAAATGTTTATTTGTTTTTAATCAGCCCTGTTTTTTGTGTGTGTTTATGTGATGCAAGCTAGCAAAACAGCAATCTAAACTTTCACCATGTTGGTCCACATGTGCTCAGTGTTGGATTATCTGCCTCAACAGGGGTCTGTGCGCTCAGAGGCAGGTCAGGCAGGGAGATACTGGATTATTGGGGCACTGCAGGGTTGTTATAAGCAACCTGACCTCCTCCATGAACTCACTGCCTTTGTTATTAGAGGGAGCCGCTCTCAAATGCAGTGGACCTAACCTTTATACATAAACCTGATTATCCAGTTCCAGCATTGACACATTTTGGAGTTTTAATTGCTGGACTTTGATCAATATTACATTAACTATTTTGTACTTTGTAGATATATTAGTATAAATTGAAAAATTACAGATTAAGTAAGTTACATGGAAGTTAAATTGAAACTGAGCCAACTTTGAATGCTCTATTTTTGTAATGTACGACGCACTCTTTTGATAGTTTTAAAGGTTCATGGACTTGGTCATGGTGTAGAAGGAGCGCAGTTGACCTATAGTTCGATTCCCGTCCTGTCCACCCATGTGTTGAAGTGTCTTTGGGCAAGACACTGAACCCTACATCGCTCTTGGTGGTTATAAGTTGGCGCCAATGTTCATAAGCGGAGCAGTCATCAGTGTGTAGATGGGACTCTAAAGTACAGGGCTTTCTAAGAAAGTAGTAAAGCGCTATAAAAGTATACGCCTTTTACCATTTCTATTACAGTTGACACAGGCTGCAGACCTTTCATAGTAACTTTTTTATGTAACAAAAAAAGATTATCATAGTTTTAACTCATGAGTTTGAAAACCTCTTTACTCTTTCAATTGTCAAATTTGAAATTCTTGTCAGCTATTACCCAGAACACAATGATTTGGCTCTATCCAAACTATTCGAGTACAGCTTTAATACAACTCCCGTTACATTTTGTTGTTTCTTTCTGCTATTAGACACCTTCATCCTATAATAAAGAGTTTATTTTACATTGTAGGTGACAAATAATCCACTAAGCTGTAGGGTTCAGTCCAGGAAATGTTACTGCACCCACTTCTCTTCCATCATTGTGGAAATATGGAAAAACTCCCCCATTATATGATATAGTCTCACTGAATGAAAATATTTACTATAAAGGATTCTCAGGATCCCACTGGTTTGGCAGAATAGTGTTTTGACTGTGTGTCTTCTGCCCTGGCAAAGAAAAAAAAAATATTAAAAGGCCGTGCTGGATCTTGACACACACTTCCCACAATGTTCACCATGCCTGTCATGCTGCGTAACCCTGAAGGAGGATTAAGTTTGGAGTTTAATGAGTGTAATCCTGTGTTAAACAAGGCCAAAGTGTGGGGCCAAGAATGCAGTGCACTTGTTTCCTGGTATGCAGTCGCTCTTATGTTCAATGGAAAATGATTGAAAGACAGTGGAGGTGTCAAACTCTCAATTTGCACATAATACAGTAATTTATCAAAATGTCTCAAGTTACATTCACACCACCCTCAGCAGCACATGGTCAAGCTGGCACTTCAATAAAAAGTCTATGAAATTGCATGTAAACATGCGCTGAGGGGTTCTGGGTTCTAAACTCTCACGTTCACGGGTAGCTACACAAGTTCCTACAACTGTTTTTGGGCTCTACAAATAAAACATGTGACCATTGAATGTGTGTTGTAATTCAAACTAGGGCTGGATATTGATAATAATTTCCAGAAACTATTCTATTCAATTGACAAGAGCCTAAATCGATTCGATTCCATTTTTGTTTCAATTCTTTCGATTGTTCAGTTCGATTCAATTTTGAGTTTACACATTTATACACTTTTGTTTGGAAATAAATGCCCCACTATACCCACTATATGTTTTGAATATATTTTTATTAATCAGACACAGTTCACGTACTGTAAAATGTATTTGTGAAATAATAAGATTGTTTATGGCATACAGTGTTACATGGTTTCTCAAAAGGAGAAGCTCTAACAAAAAGGTTCAGATCATTAACATTGTAAACATTGTTCTCCATCTCCAGGAGGACGTTTCAGTTTGGTCACTAGGTGGCAATCGCAATCAGATTACACCTTATTCCAGAAGAAGGAGAAAGTATGAACAAAAAACTGTGTTTTAGACCACAAATGGTTACTTTAAAATGTATTTTCTTCAAAGAGTTTGAGAAATTCATTCCTGTGAGTTTATAAAGATGTTCATTTAGTAGCAATGTATGTTTAGGTCGGCCGAATGTTAACAGTAGCTACCCTATGGAAAATTCCATTAAGCATTAGCAACAAACCGGCGGACTTTAGCTTTTATATGCTAAATCTATCTATACTTTTATTAATCGATTAATGATCTGTTAAGCTTAAATCAATTCAAATTGATTCATCGATTTTATCAACCCAGCCCTAATTTAAACCAGGTCAAACTCATCAGGGATCTTGATTTACAAGATTTGTGAGATTTTTGCTGCTTTGACAAGCACACCTTCCATCTGTAGGTGGTGGAAATCTTCTGGTAAACAGTAGCAAAAGAAGAAAAATGGTAAATGGCGTATGCTTGTATGGGGTTTTCCTGCTGTCTTTGAAGGCCCAAAGCCGTGTAGTCACAGTCCCATTCACACACTGAAGGTGAACACTGGTGTCAACCCATGACCACCAGAGGCAATGTGGGCTTCAGTGTCTTGTACAAGCACACTTTGACATATGGTCAGACAAGACAGGAGTCAAACCTGAAATCTTCTGATCAGAGATTGATCGCCCTACCGCTGCAGAACTCCAGTAGAAGTCCCTCCCTGCAGGTCCAGTGTTAAAACTGTGGGAAAAACATGCGTTCAAGAACCCCTAAACAGCCGTTTTGAACGCGTAGTATGTTCCGTATGTCCGTAGCTGGAAAATGCGTGTAAATGCATATTTTAAGGATTCTGTAATTAAAACTCTCCCATTCATGTGTAGGTTTGTACAACAGTTTTTGGACTGTGCGTACAAAATGCATCACCATAGAACTTAAATTGAAAGTTGAACCACATCGGGAATTGACCAATCAGGGATTAAGATTTGGTTGTCACGTATAGATAGCGTCCCTATTAGCGTCCGTGAGTGATGCGTTCAAGTAGTACTAGAATGCTCGTTCACCATAGTTTTTTTTTGTCAGCCGTTTTAAACTTCGATTTTGAATAATATCTGTTAAAACTTGACATTTTCCCACTTTCTCAAAAATATTTTATAAAAAGTCTAAATAAGCATTTTTAAAACATCTTATCCCTTTAAAAATAAGAATATTTCTAGAAATATTCTTACTTTTAAAGGGATAAGTTTTTTGAAAATGCTTATTTAGACTTTTTATATTAATTATCGGAAATATATTTTTAAGAAAGTGGGAAAATGTCAAGTTTTACCAGATATTCAAAATCGAAGTTTAAAACGGCTGACAAAAAAAACTATGGTGAATGAGCATTCTAGTACTACTTGAACAGCTGTTTTGAACGCGTAGTATTTTCCGTATGTCCGTCGCTGGAAAATGCGTGTAAATGCATATTTTAAGGATTCTGTAATTAAAACTCTTAAACTTAAAATTCTATGACATCAAGTCTCTCACATATCGTAATGGAAGTGTGAAAGAAAAAGCCTGAAACAAAATTTGCAAGATCCAACATTTTGACCATACGCTAGTTGACAGAAAAAAAAGAAGAAGAAGCCCCTCCCTGCTTGTGCTGTGTGAATACTTTGGGTCATTTTCATATTTATGAACATGTGTCACATACCTGGTGTGGCCATACATATAGATTTAAATGCTCAAAGATTACAAGATTTTATTTAAATCTTAAAATTAAAGATTACAAAGTTATCATTATTGTGTATTTTTTAAACAGGAGATTTGTCTACATAGTGCTGGCTAGATGTGTTTAACTTGAGCTGCTCCTTTAACCGCTGCTGGATTATGGTCAGTTTTTTGTTCCAAAACATCAATGGGATTCTTTTTTTAAATGTTCTGGTGTTGAGGCATACAGGTGTTCTCACTTCATGATCCATATTCTGGCTGGGTTTCATTCATAAACAGATGTTGAGTCATGTGAAAAGATAAAAAAAAAAAAGTACCCTCGTTCACCTCAGAGGAATTCACAGCACAGCAAACGCACGTTTGGATGTAAACAGGCCTTAAGACATTGAGTGAATTAAAAGTACTCATGTTAAAATAGATCAAGATCAATGTGGTTGGTTCAACTAATTAATATTAATTGATTAACGGATCAGTTCAAGTGTGTGCACGTCTGCATGGACAAAACCGGTTTTGGCTGTTTCTAGCGCATATCAATTAAATCAACGCCAAGAAGTAAAGGCACGATTAGTGATCTTTGGAAAGTAACTGTTGCAACCATCCATGTGGTTTGTCTTAATTCAATTCAACCAATTCTACAGATAAACATCACTGCAGGAGTCAGATTTTGACAGGGCTCTTGCCTGCGGACAGGAAATAGTACACACTCTTCTAACTATTGTAACTCTAATGGTTTAGGCCAGAGGACTGCAACCTTCAGCTCTGAAAGAGCCATTCGAGTTCATTTCTCACTGACTGCAACCCAGCAGAAGCCACAAAGTCTCCCTTCACCCTAAAAATATAACACACTGATTTATATGTATGCAATTGTTACTATTATGACAAACATAAATGAACAGTTGTTCATTTTGCATGAAAAAAACTTAAACTTTAAAAGAAAATAGACATTTTGAAAGCTTTTTGACAGATCTTTTCAAAATAAAAGACACCCTGGAACGTATGATGGTCTCAGTGCAGTGAATGTGGTAGTGGTAAGTGTAATGTCAGCAGTTTTAAAATGAAAATAGTTAATTTTACTGTTGCTGGTGCATCAAATGTAAATATAACAAACAAAAAAGAAATTTGAGCTAATTAATTAAGAGCTTATTGATTTTCTGTTGTACAGGACATAAATATATATGTCAAAATGGAGTTAAACTTGTGATGCGTACTGGCCGTTAACTGTTCGTAAATGAGTTAAAGTTTGAGCTAGTTTACCCCTTCCGCTCTCCTTGGGGTCCAGATGGCTCCAACCACATATTGTTATGCGATTTCTTCCATGACAAATGTGGACGAAGTGGGACAGGTTTTTACGTCTGTCATGGACATTAGTGAAACTCGAAAATCAGTGAAAAAAAAAAGTTCAGCGCACTGTCCTGTGGTGTCCAGATGACCCCACTTTTAATGTAAACAAGCTAAGGAGAGCGGAAGGGTTACTTGGTCCTCTCCTCTGCAGCTTTCTAATTTTTTACTTTACTCTTTAACATTTAGACATTTTTTTATTTTTCTTTAATAAAAGAGTTACAATAAAAGGGTAAAAGAGCCACACATGGCTGTGGAGCCGCAGGTTGCAGATCCCTGGAGGAAAGCTCTGGGTTTAAGTGGTTAGCACCAGTACCTGGGGATGTATCCCAAACGGTGGTGAAAACGCTGAACAGTTTTAGTTTTCCAGAAATCTCATCCTTCATATTGAAAAAACTTTCATAACACAAAAACCTTTTGTGTGAAATAAGACCTTGTCAATGTGGTGCCAACCAAAAATAAAAACAAAAAAAAAAACAAATGTTGCATTTTCTCAAAAGTCCACAAGGAGCAGGTTGCAAAAGGGAGCAAGTGCCTATTGAAGATTTAGATTTTTCTCTCAAAATAATTGAATTTACTAGTTTTGTTTCAATAATTTCTTTTATGTTTATTGTCTTTTTTCCTATCGAGTTTAAATCTTCACAGATTTGTTGGCATACATTTTCTAATGGCGGGTGGATGATCCTATGGGTGAAACCAAAAAAAGTTTGACTTTCTATGGAGAGAAAATAGATTCACTCTTATTTGTGCGTGCATATTCTTGATTCTAGATTTCTGCATGTGTAAATCTTGATTTGTAACTCATATAATGCATTTTGTGCAAAGTAAAAAAAATAAAAAAGTTTTTAAAAATGCAAAATACAATTTACACATGCAGAAATTAAAATTACAACAACCTGAAACTAATTACACACAAAAATCTTAAAAAAAAAATCACCTCAAACGAATCACCTCTCACACAGACACCACACATCAATTACACAGAATCTGACAGAATCTACCGTGAGACTCTTTTCACGTCGTACAAATTTGTCTGTGAGTGATGCGTTCAAGTAGTACTGGAATGCTCGTTCACCATAGTTTTTTTGTCAGCCGAATCACCTCTTAAGCACACATAACACATCAGTTACGCAGAGACTCTTCTCACAAATTCATCCTGGAATGCTTGTTCACCATAGTTTTCTTGTCAGAAAACTTCGATTGTGAACAATATCTGATAAATTTGACATTTTCCCACTTTCTTAAAAATATTTTATAAAAAGTCTAAATAAGCATTTTTGAAACACTTTTAAAACACTTATCCCTTTAAAAATAAGAATATTTCTAGAAATATTCTTATTTTTAAAGGAAATAAGAAATATTCTTACTTTTAAACGGATAAGTGTTTTAAAAACGCTTATTTAGACTTTTTATATTAATTATCGGAAATATATTTTTAAGAAGGTGGGAAAATGTCAAGTTTTACCAGATATTATTAACAATCGAAGTTTTCTGACAAGAGAACTATGGTGAGCAAGCATTCCAAGATGAATTTGTGAGAAGAGTCTCTACATGACTGATGTGTTATGTGTGCTTAAGAGGTGATTTGTGCGTATTTTTTAAAAAGATTTTTGTGTGTAATTAGTTTCAAGCTGTTGTATTTTAATTTGTGCATGTGTAAATTGTATTTTTACATTTTTTAATCTTTTTTACTGTTGCACAAAACGTATTATATGAGTTACAAATCAAGAATTACGCACACACAGATCCAAAGTTATGCACAAATCAAGAATGATGGATGCAAGAATCAAGAATACGCACACACGGATCCTAATTTATGCACAAATCAAGCATTACGCACGCACAAATCCGAGTGAGCGTATTTGCTGTCCATAATTTTCCCCTCCCTAAATGTTATTTTTTTTCAGGATTCTCCAGAATCAACCATGTGATGTCAGAGATTATCCGTCTCTGTGCAAAAATAAATAACCTTTTGAGGCAAAACAGACCCTGTGCATGTCGACTAACTGTTTTCCCATCAGACTCCATGCAAATATAACCCCTGTGAACTAGCACAAAAAAGCAGCAACAAATAATACTTTCAAAGCTGAATTTCTGTTGTGGTACAATAAACTGCATCCACTGCTGCCTTATAAACATTGTCTGGAATCAAACAAAAGCTGTACCGTCCATTACAACAACAAAAACGAACAAATAAATAAACATTTGAGCAAGAAGACATGATGTTATTTCTTCTAAGCAGCTCAACAGATATGCTAATTGTTTTCTCATTGGTTGTATGCTAATTATGCCATCTGAGGCCCAAACTGCCCACTTGTACTCTGGACGTTTTTTCCAACTTAAGATTTCCTGACCTCAGGGGTTTAGAGGGTCGACTGTAAGACATTTATTGAGGTCATTTGTTGAGTTTGAGGTGTGAGCAGACACAATTCTGACTTTTACATCATGATAATTGTAGATATATAAAACATTTAGTCTGGAAAATTAGCTCTAGAGCACAAAAATGAAGACAGAGCTGTTGATGAAGAACTTTCAATCAAATATTTAGTAAAAAGATTTAAAAAAGGCAAAAGGAGCAACTGATAAATGTAAATGCTGCACTTGATCTTTGCATTATTTCTGCATAGTTGCATAGGCATCATTTTAATGGTTTCCATCTGGAAACGGCTACTTTGGTCTGGCATTTAAAACCTTTGCTTGTTAAGACACATAAATGAAAGAGTTTTGCCGTTTGGTTTGAGTTTGGCTCTCCTACTTTTATCACAAACTGTTGTCATATGATGGAAATGTGCCTATAAATAAATAAATAATTGTTTATTTTGGTGATAAAAACCTGACTGAAGCGCAATAACCACTATGAGAAACACTTGTAGTTACTGATGCTTCATCATCCTCAGAACATTTTTATGTCCCCGATATCAAGTTTTAGGTGCTCAAATCTCGATAAAGTAAGAAAATGCCTTAATTGGCTTGAGTACCTTGAGATGCTTCAAAAGGTCAGACGTAAGGTCAACGCCCTTGGATAATACTGTGCTTTCCATGATCAGATGGCATCGTGTGGCGATCAGCGTGGAGAAGAAGACGGTTACCATCATTGTGGATTGTAAAACGACGATCACCAAGCCTCTCCCCAGGAGCGACCATGCGTCCATCAGCACCAATGGCGTCACCGTGTTCGGCACCAGGTTTCTGGATGACCAGGTTTTCCAAGTAAGTTTGAGCAACCACTCACAGCTCATTTCTTCCTGTGGAGCAAAGTCTCTCATCCAGAAATATATTTTGATGTAAACAATGTTTAAGTGATAAGTACAGATGGTAGAAGTCCAACAAACTTGGGGATCGTAAACTGAGAAATGCTGTCATTTTAGCATGCTAATGAGAAACCATTCATGAAAGCTTTACTGTTATTCTGGCACATATTTTTATATTGTGAACTGTGTGTGACTAACACCATGATAAATGTAATTTCCCGCAGTGTTATGACTTTAGCCTCACATCACTTTTGTGTTGTATTCTTGGTTTGATGCATTAAAGATGCAGCAAACCACTTCCTCCACAGTTCGATTTCAACACTGATTTTTAGGTTAACGTTTTCTTTCTGTTTGATACAAAATTTGAATATTAAAAAAAAAAAAAACAACTACAAAATCAGGAAAATTGTTTTGTTTACATAAGGTTTCCCCTTTTTTCTTTATTCTTCGCTAATGTGAGGACCGTGGTCACTTTCAGAATTTCAACTTCAGAATTTTCAGGAATTACAATAATTGTGTCAACAGTTGAAGAGTCACAGTGGTTGAAATATAAACACTGGAGCTAAATCTATATCGTGTTAAAGTGTTAAGTGTGAAGTTTATGGGAAAAGACTTTACAAAATGTTTGTGTTTGGTTAAAAAAATAAGCCTCATCAGTGTCTAGGTTATGTTATCTTCTGGTCAGAAATAGAATTACAATAAAAGATTCTACTTAATGGTGGTTGTGTCATTCAACTGACAATTAGTCTTATTCAGGCGGAGAAACATGAAGAGATGAGTTTGTAAATAAAGTGGAAAAATTGTGCTAATAGATATCATATTATCCGCTTTATAGAGGCACTGGATTGTAAGACACATTGTCAATGAATGGTCTATTTTTGAACTTATGGGAAAAATAAGGTGCACTGAACTGTTAATCGAGACAAACCAGCCAATGATAAATCTGTACGTCAGTCAGACTTTATTACCCCGTTCATTGCTACATGTTAGTACGATTAGCCATGCTAGCTTATTCCTAGAACCTGTAACTCAATTAAAAAAATTAGGCTGACACAGCAAAAACAAAAGCTATTGTGACCATCCTAACTCACCACCGTGTTAGTAGGTGAGTTTCAATAATGTTAGCTTATTAATAGCAACATCAGGGGTGAAAGTAAGCCAGAGCGGTCCGGAGCGATGTTCCGGGAAAAGAATTGGAGTTGGAATGCAGCTCTAACGATAGAGATCAGCTGTGCGGCCTGGTTTCACTGCACTGTGCACGATAGAGGTAGCGGCCGCCGCGGAGAAACAAAACAGGTTGAGCGCATTAGCACGCTGACAGCTTTTGTTGTGCCAGAAAAAGTTATAAAGACAGTTCGTCAAAATAACTGAGACTGATTCTTTGGCTTCACTCTCTCTGGAGGCTCTGAGGGTCCAAACAGGGGGTGAATAGTGGGGGAAGAGCAGGCTTCGACTCTAGAGAAGATCTCCCTTGAGTCTTCCGACCACGGTCGGAGAACGAAGCAGAAAAGGTTCAACAACTTCTCTGCAGAAAGAGTTACAAAATACACCGATTTCCTTCATTTGTGCCAGTCATTTCTGTTCAGCATCCCATCAAACTACAAGAACTGTCAGGAAATCGTTTCCCACAATGCATTGTTTTGTAGTCATTAAGGCAGAAATCCGTGCTGTGCCCGCCAATGATCGACATGTGATGAAAAACGAGCCGACATGCACCACAATCCAGGTGATCTGCTGAAGTCCAATCACAAAGACGTGTAATGGGGTGCGCTTGATTTTTCGTTCAGGTTTATTAAATTCATTCAGTCACCTGAGTGTTAATGTGTAAGTTACACGGAGGAGTGACGGGACAAGAACAACTACATGATTCATAAACTTCTTGAACTAAATTAAGTTAGAGGTAGAAAAACATAAATGGTGACCTGGTGAAATAAAGCAGCAATTTTTTTTCAATAAAATTGTAAATAAAAAAGGATATGCAGAGAAAAATGAATTAGATGTTTAAGAGGAAGATCTAAAGTGAAGGGAGATGAAAGCTGCATGGAAAATGCCACTGAGACACCCGGACCAAGCACAGGTTACGTTTCTATATTGCAACGTCTTGGATTGTCATGAAAATAATCTACTTTCACCCCTGAGTAACACTAAATCTGGTTTGCAACTTATAAAAAAAAAAGAGACTGATATTTTGAAGGAGCGCCTTGTACCTCTTAATTTCTTTGCTATCAGTAAGTACAACAGAAAATAATCCACATATAAAGAGGACTTCTTTTTTTTCCGGAGAAAGAATTAAGTCTTTTAATGGTGGAACGTATGGTATTCTGCAGCTTCAGGTGAAACTATTCCCCCTGTGAACTTTGCTTGTGATTGATTTAAAACATAAAAGAAAACACATTTTTGATAGTTTAATAACAATTTTGTTAAAAAAAAAAAGAAAAGAAAAAAGGATATATGATTTTACACCAACAGTTTTGTTTTTTCAGAGTTTGATATCTTGGTCAACTCTACCTGCATCTCATTGGAGGAACTCGCGCTTACATTTAGCTCGCCTCGTTAGAATTTGACTTGTGGAAAGTCAGCTAACAGAGTCTTCTCTGTGTCGTTTTCTTTTTTTTTCCCTTCTTTTTTTGGATCAGGTGTCCTGTCTGTTCTCTGTCCCTGCTCTCCCCAGGTCCACTGGGCCCACTGCATTCTGGGAAATACATGCATAGTTGAGGGTGAAAGACATTCCTTTACTCTGAGTTTATCAATTAAATATACTTAAAAGTATGACGTCCCTTTGATCCTATTGTTTAGATCATTTAACAAACAAATACAAATAGAAAAACACAACAATATCATATGTGAGAAATCTATTATTCTGTTATTGCAGAAAAAAATAACTTTTTTTGATTTTATTCCTCCTTTATTCTGGATGTTAAAAACATTTTTGCCTTCAAGAAGGAGATTTAATAATATATATTACATATACTTTCAAATATTCCTTGTTTTTCCTTCAAATATTTATTCACAACCTGAACTGCAGTTTTTAGAAATACATTTACCTGCCGCAGGTTGGAGACGACCACCAAAGAGATGACTTAGATGAATGAGAGTCTTTCATTCCCCCGCTCCATCTCTATTTCCTCATCCACGCCCTCCCTGCATACTCGCCCCGGCCCACCTCCCTCTGCACCCTTTCCACCTTGAGGCCTCCGCTCTGTGCCAAGTGAATGAGACCGTCTGTTCATTGCAGCCTGACATTGCTGCGCTGAATCCAGCTCACACCTAGAGAGATACTGTTACCTGTCCTACTAACATTGATGTTTTTACAGTTTGCTCAAACAGTTTAACACCACATTGCTGGCACCTTCAGTATAAATGTGTTTTAGGTCTTTCTAAAACATTCTTGTGTAATTTCATATTTTCTTTTTGAACTTAAATAAGTTTTAAATTTTCTTGCCCTCGGCAACGCTCATTCAAGGGGACACTTCCGATGAAAAGTCTATGTAAATATACAGTAGGTTTTGTGCTTTTGCATTCAAAACTCTTGCGTAGTTGCGCAAATTCTACGACTATTTTCAAACCATCCACTGCAAAGTGGGTTCAAGCGACCGTTTCAAATTTAAAAAGTCGATTTAATCACGTATAAATGCCAGTTTCAGGCTTCTACGTTCAAAAGTCACGCTTGGCTATACAAGTTTCTACAATCACTTCAACTTTGCTCACACTACTTTCGGCAACGCACGTTTAAGTAGCCACTTCCTGTGAAAAGCATGTCAAGCGTGCCTAAAAGTGCACTTTTACTGTCCACGTTCCAAATGTTCACATGTAGCAACGCTACAAACCTTGCAACTGTGAAGTTGTGTTCACACCGCCCTCGGACGTTCAAGCATCCACCTTCAATGAAAGGACTACATATACACTAGGAGTGTGTATTTTTCCCTCTCACGGTCCACGAATCTGCACATAAAGGGTTCAACTAACTTTTTGGTGATACGATCTGATTCTTTTACCAAAAAACACTAAAATCTAGATATCTCTTGTTCATATGGCATTTAAGACTTTAAATAATAATGCATGGAATTTGACAGAGAAATGTATTCAGGTATTGACTTGGAGAAAGCAAGATTATGATAGGACATCTTTTTGTTTTGTTCCCCTTGTACATAAAAGACAAAGATGATAGAAAATCTGCAGTTTGCCAGAAATCATTTATTTACGCCTTGATTGATTTTAGACCTTTTAACCAAGATAATCTTGTTCATATCTGTGGTTTTCAAACGATACTGCAGTTGCTCGATCAATTTTCATCTATTTTTTGCGATACTGCTGTTACTCCCACAGCCCGATCGATTTCTTGATAAGTATCTAATATCTTTTACAATATTCCTAATATACACGTACAAATGCGAGTTTCAGGATACCATGTTTAATACTCTGCTGCTACGCAAGTTTCTACAACTGTTTTTAGGCAAAACAGCCATTGAACACGCACTGCAAGCTGACCAATCAGAGACTCAGAATTGGTAGTGATGTATGGATGGCAACCATTTTCATCCATGGAAGTCCCTAGCATTGGAAAATTGATCATGATTGTGAAATTAATAATCCCAGCCTCTCCCAACTGTAGTATTGGGTAGCAACAGTCCAGTGTTACAGTCCCAAAAGTTGTCACAGAGCTAAATGTGTGATTTTTGCACTACTCATTTGAACCATCCCCTGGGGGAGCAGTACCACCCTCAAGAATCAGTTGTTGGTTTAACCCTCAATCAAGCCGGGAGGCACTGGGTCCCATTTTAAGAGTCTTTGGAACCCGGCCGGGATTTGAACTCATGACCTTCCAGACTCAGGGTGGACACTCTACCACAAGGCCACTGAGACAGAGTGAACACCAAGTGCAGAAGACATATTAAAGAACATACCTGCATGAACGTCTTTTCTCCAAAAGATCTTTGAATTTGTCTTTAATTGTTAAATTATTTTAGTCTTTTGCTTTTGAACCTTAAAGATTAAGTGTTTAGATTTATGTTTTATCATTGCTAGTTTTTTGGATAGACTTTCTGGAAGCTTCCCTCTTGTTGTAACAGTTGTGTCAGCCGTCTGATCATGGCAGACTGTGGTTACTCTGAAGGTATGTTGCCCTGGGCAAAGGCACCAGTTCTGATTACGATGTGGTTAGATTGAACCAGAGATACTCTGTGCTCTCTTGTATAATTACAACATGCAGCAGGATATTAATAGAGAGGAAACAAAAGAACAATCACAACCAGACTAAAAATAGCCTTGAGCTGTCAATAAATGTTTTACGAGTGTATGTTGAGTAAATCCAAAACTCACATTTTTCTGTTGTTTCATTCATATTTATGTTCCAATATGGACAAATATATTATGTGTATTATGCATTTTTAAATAAATGATCTAGTAAATCTAAAAGTAATAGTACAATAAAGGCTAAATTGTTTGTTTTTATTTCAATAGTCAACTAATCAAATCTAATGATGTTTGGATTTTTTCACTTGTATTGTATTGAGCTCCAGGTGTAGGGAGTTTATTAGTGATTATGTACTTATTCCATTTTCTTATAATCACTCTAACAGTTGAATATTTCTCATCAAGCTGCTTGCTTTTGTGAATTAGTTCCTCCCTGTCCGGTTTAGGTCTGAACCCTGGTGTCCTTCGACAGCTCTTTGGTTTTGGCTAGGTTTGAGAGTTCTCAGTGTGACTGTTTAAGTGTGCAGACAGGTGTATTTTATAAAGATGGTCATTTCAAACTGGTGACATTAACACAGGTGACCGGCGGTGGATAGAAGAGCTTCTTAAAGTAGAAGTAACTGGTCTGTAAGGAATTGAATTTTTGCTTGCTTGTTGGACCTAAATCCTCATTTTCTGCATTGTTATGCAAATAAACTAAAAATCATACAATGTGATTTCTTGGAATTCTGTCCCTCAAGCCACAGATACATCATTGACTCATGGTTGTTCATAGTGGATGAACAAGTTGGAACTTCTTCAGTTTCTACTGTTCACTATCGCATGTCACCCACCTACAGTTGAAAGATACTTGGTTTGAAAAGTCTAATCTCGTGAATCTTATTTCAGACTTTTCCTTTCACAGCTGTAGTCCGAAATTTGAAAGACTTGGCATCATGTCATTCTGAACGGCCAACAAACTTTTTAGTTTCTCCTTCATGATCAAGTTTCAAATGATTGGTATTTTGGGATTACGTTACTATAAATTTGAGTGCCCTATTGGTCAAAGTTTCACGTGGTTCAACTTTCAATGCGCGTTCACTGGCTGCGTACTTTGTTGATCGAGCCCAAAATTAGCTGTAGAAATTAGCAAATTAGCAAACTAGCATGCAAGGCTTTTAACCCGTAGTTCGTATTTGCATAAACTTTTCATTGCAAGTGGTGATTTAAATGCCCATTGCAGAGGGCAGTGAGAACATAGCTTTAGTGGAAAACACTTCTTATTGACAATAATTGAGCCAGGGCTGTATTTATATTAATATTATTATTATTTTTGATAAATCATGTTATCTTATTAAATATTGCAAAATTGCATCAGGTTTAGCCATAAGTTGATACAGTAACATATGTCAATGTCATTATTTTTTTGTGTTATATTTTGATTACTAGCTGTTTTGGTCCTCTATAAGAAATTATTATGTCACATTTTTAATAATAGCAGCATATTTATAAACTGGATCTTTGCTCTTCATTGCATATTGAATCACATCTTAGCTTTTTTAGAAGGAATAAAATAGGCATCACGCTGTTTTTAAAATGCAGGAAACGCTTGAAAACATGTATGTTAGTAAAGTCAATAATTTAGATAGAAAGTAAAAAGTTGAATCCTTTGACTTGTTCGAGTGTGTCTGGGCTTGTACGCGTTGACAGCTGGGATGAGCAGCAGCAGACCCCCATAAAAAGAGGGTAGTAAGGAGGAAAAATTAGCTAGGGAAGGTTATAAAAATGTTATTCGTTGGTTGTTAGGCAACTTTTTCAGAAAGTTTTACAGTTTAATATAAACAAAGTGCAGAAAAAAAGTATTTCTGACAGCAGGATAGTAATAATTGGTGGAGATGCTGTTACTATTCAAACAAAGACAGATAAGATCAGTTATTCTCTAATCTAAGATGGTTTTAATATATTTATCTGGAAAAATGAATGATATCTTTAAAGACCTGTTTGTGTTTAACAAACAAGAGTTTGATGTGTTGCTTTAAGGACACATATAGATGTAGTTGCATATACATTTAGAGGAATTTAAAGTTGAACATCTGTAGATACATTTTTTGTTGCACTCAGAGAGGATACACATGCTCCTGGCAGGTTAGAACTTGCTGGATTTCTCTTGCACTTCATGCCAATCCTCTGTTCTCCTTTTTGTGGTACGGTGTCCCTGCTTAGACAAGTGAAACGGGGTTTTACCTGTGGATTCAGGCATGTGTTGCATCTGTGGGCGTGTCTCCTTTGAACCCTTAAGAGTTGTCAACACAAAGACTGTGTCTCAGTTTGGGGCGTAAAGTTCTAATGGGACATCTTTCGTGCAGTCACCACCATAGGAAAACGTGAAACAACAACGATGGAACGGTTTGCTTTTATGTCTTGTCCTGTTGGCTTTTCCTATAACAATATTTGAATGACAGTGTAATTTATTTGCTTTGATAATGATGATGATGTTTTATTATGGACATATATTTTTAAAAAAAGGGGACAAAAAAATGAGAAATATCCAAACTGGAGGAAGTACAAATCCAATAAATTCTCACCCCTATGCCCTAGCCCAGGGGACTGCAACCTTAGGGGAACCGGAACCATGCGCGGATCTTCCGTCCCTTTATTGTGACTCTTTGGCATTGACCCTTATATTGTGTTCAGGTCAAAATGGACCCCTTTTCACATTTGAAAAGGGGTCCATTTTGACCCAGATGCAATATAAGGGTTAAAAAACACCAAATACTTTAAAAATGCAACAGGATGTATTGTATTTTAATATTCATTTGAATGTGCAGATATATATATATGATGCCTATTTTATTCTTCCTGAAAAGCTAAGACTTGGGTTTATGACACCCAATTCATCCTGGTACCCAAATACACACATAACGACACCTATAGACAAATATACACATAGAGACATCCAACACTTATTTGTCAGGTATAAACACTCATTTTGTTCTATTTGAATCTTATTCTCTAACATACCTAAGTATATATATATCTCACAGTGTGTGTTTTCTATTCGAATAGGGTGTCTAAGCTTTTTGCAAAGGGGGGCAGATTTGGTGAGGTAAAAATGTTTGAGGGCCAACCAATCAGCTTGACATGCCTTGAACTATTCTATTTTAATAACATTAAAATCAAATTTATTATATAATCAATTCTTTCGTAATGAAACGACTTTTATTTCTTCATATAGAAAACCGACACATTTACAGTAAATACAAAAAATTACTGTCAATTATTCATATCATTTGCTTATAGCTAGCTTGTAATAGTTAGCACGTCTCCTCTAGTCTATTTATATGGAATTCCTTGAAATCAACCACAGTCTCTTGAAATGTTAGGTAGACACAGTCGTCTCATATTTCAATAACAAAAAACTGCCAATTTCCACCTGTCCTGGAGGCGTTCTACCTCACTGTCGATTCTTTTTATTTTTTTTTATCAACAGCTAATATCTAGCTCTAAGCTAGGAAATGTCACAGAAGGGTGAAGGGTGTCACAAGCTAACAACAACTTAAAATGCACTTTAGCATAATTTTTATTTCTAATTTTATTGTGTGTGTGTTGGAGGGGTTCAAATTTATGCTATTTTATTTTTATTTAAAATCATTTAAATAACAATCAAGAAATTGTTCACACAGTTTTTAGAAAATCCTGGGGCCCACAGATTCTTTTATTTTTTTATGAAAGGCACCTGTGGGCCGATGGAAATAATAATGTGTGCCGCATTTGGCCAACAGGCCAGACTTTTGACATGACTTGATTATGTACATATCTATATTTAAGACATAAATATAATTTAAATATACTTTAAATAGCTTGTCCTACAGATGAAAATAACAGAAAATTAGCCACTTTATGTCATTTGTTAATGTTTTGCATATTTTGATTATTATTTATCTCGTACCTTGAACATTTTTTTTTTACAATTATGACCAGACTGTCCAAAATAGTTAAACATTTTGGTAGGTATCTTAAAGATAAAATGTTAAACCATCAATATTGAGGTTAAAAAACCGCTGTAGAAAGTAGTGGACACTTTACTATCTATTAAAGATAGTTCCGAAAACAATTTTTTAAAATTATTTTCTATAATAGCAAAATATTTCTATGCTGCAAACAGATAAGTTAAATAAAAGGTATATAGAAACTGGATTTTCTTCATTACACAAACAGCTTAGAGTAATTAACAGGATTAAAGAATAAGGTATTTTTTTTTCTTTTTACTTCATGCTGTCTGTTGACGCACTGACAGCCATGCCAGCTGTGGCTTGTGCCCATGTTTGATTTCCTGAAGTGAAACTGTTGTGATAACTATCATTTTCCATCTGTCTTGATTCTTTTCCTTCCTTGCGCCGTGTAAGTTTGGAGTTTGTTTTAATCATACATGGGGTTAGGGAGAGTCTGCCAGACAACCTAAAAGTATGGGGTGTAAAAGATCACATGTAGTTTCCATTCAGACTTTGCCCACCGTGTGTGAGAAAGCAGCAACAAGATGAGGCATGCCCATGTATATGGCTAATAATCTAGTCTCATTTACAATCCAGGAAGTGTCACTTACAGCAATGCAGTAATAACATGTCAGCATCTTATTAAAATAATGCATCTGTGTTTGCTTCTAAATCTGTTTTTCTTCTGGTTTTCTGCAGGGCGACATCCAGCAGCTTTTGATTGTTGATGATCCGAAAGCAGCATACGACTACTGTGAACAATACAGCCCAGAATGTGACACACCGCAGACGGAAACTCTACAGGCACAGGAGCCACTCGGAGAGGTCAGCTGACCAGGGAGGGTGGGACAGCTCCGCACAGCACCTGTTGCTCCAATTTCTTTCAGTAGATTTGAGTGTTTCTTAGATTTTTTTCTACACTCCATTTTCCTTGAAGATTCAAATAGTTTTAGTTGCATCTATATAATATGTATAAATATATGTTCAACATTTAATGCTTCAGGTGTTTGACTTTTCAACAAAAATTATATTTAAGGCACATTTTTTTAAGTGACCAGGCTATTTTATGAGCTTAATTTGAAGTTTTAACCGTTAAATGTACAGTAATGCCTTAGTCACAACTTTCCTTACAGGCTGGCTGCAGGTAAAAAATGGGAAAACTTGTATGGAATGTGGTGATCTGCAAGATATATCAAGATCATGGAGCATTTGTATTGGGAACATTTTCTTTTTATACTCACAGTACTCACCACATGTGATAGTGGTACATTCCATTTGCATGGCGTCCCGTAGAGCTTTAAGGTAACTTAAAAACACATCTGTGCTCCCATTGAGATGCAACCACTCGTCTGGACAACCCAAAAGCCTGCAGCACCCATACAGGTCAACCCCCTGTAAGGATTCATGTGACTAAGGCATACAGCACTCAGAATAAAGCTTTGACACTTAATTTGATTTCAAACACTTAGTAAATTGACTGAGCTTGAATAAGGTTGTGTGAGCAAAAGTTTGTTCTTCTAGGAAGATCACATTAGGTTTTGATTCTCATGGATTTTATAGGTTAGATTGAAACCAGCTGATACCCACACTGCCACTCTAATCACTTCCTGCATTTCTTTAGATTCCTTTTTTTTTTTTAAAGAAATGCTAATCCTAATAACCTCCAAACCTTTACTGTAAGCACCAGTGAACGATACACTCTTGTTTTTACCAGACATATCTTTTTAAAAGATAAAGCTTTGAGCTCTTCCTATTAATTCTTTGTGAATCGTCATGCAGATGAGTAGCTCTAGTCTAAAGTGGGCTCTGTTTGGTATGTCTGAGCTGCTTCAGAGCAAAACATCTGTGCATGGTTCATTTAATGAGCTGTAATACCTAATCTGACAAACACTTTTACCATTTTAATCATTTCAGCATGTGCTTCCCACATGAAAGTCGCACTGAGACTCATGTGTGGAGAGCCCATGAATAACATGGCAAAGCTAAGGATGTGTTTTACTATTGAAAAAGCCTCTTTATTTCTGCTCAAATTGAAAGACTTAGCATGTAGACTTTATAGTTAGAGAGCTCCATTGTTGATATTCCTTTTTTTAACTATTATTTTTAAGATTCACCTTGAAGGTGGAGACCATAAGTCATTTATAATTACCATTATGATCTCTAAACTAAAACTGTAAGGCTACGGTCACACCGGGCATTTGATGGGCGTTCAAGAAAAGCATTCTAGAACGTGCTTTTAGCATATTGTGTTCACACTGGACTGGCACGTACTATAGGAGAAGGGTTAGTGCAAAATGTTGAAGCAGTGCCAGGGCTCCTCTGATTTAAAAAAAAAAATCCTAATAGGACTTCCTTGGTTAAATGAAGGTAAATACATAAAATAAATCTTGTGAATGTTGCTCCTATTTTTGCGTTCACAGCTTTATTCCGATACATAAAAAAATCGGTGCCATATAATTCTGTCCGGGCACAAACCACAATAAATCATTTTTTTTACATAATCAATTTCCAAACTGTTTGTGCTTCCATTATTATATAAATGCACATTTATACGGCACTGCCAAATGTGATTCCCTAACTGGTCAAAGTTCAACCTAGTTCAACTTTTAACGCACATTCAATAGAAGCATGTTTAGCACATAAAGCCAGAAAACTGAATTCAGAAATGCACACTTAGACTTTTCACTGAAAGTGGTCGCTTTAACAGGTTGCTGAGTCCGGTGTGAACGTAGCTTCAGGCTTACCTACATATTTTAGAAATTTCTCTGAATTTTCTCACTTTTAAACATAATTTTTAAATTATTTTCCAGATTTTTATCATAGTAATTTTGCATTAGAACCCTTCCTTTAAGGTTTCATTGCAAGAAATACTAAATGAGATTTTAAGCTAACATTTTTGTTCCAAAAATATCCATAGAAAGTCATAAAATGGTTTAAGCAGCGATAACAAATATTAAGAATGAGGCTTAACCATTTAATAACACACACTCTTTGAATTAGCGTCACTCTTTAGCTGTTTACGTAGCTAATGTGATTCCAATTCCAATGGATTCTTCAAAGCTGCTTTCCTACATGTCAGAATCTATTGGTTTAAATTCATTTTACCTTTCAAGAGTTACGCTAATTACAAAAAAATAATAACACTGGAGCTGAAACTCTGGTGTTAAAAGGTTAAAGGATGATATGTGCTGCAGGTATCATCTTTTGACTGAAAAGTCTACTCTACATTATAGATGCTAATGCTAACGCTAATGCTAAGATTTCCTGCTCTTGTGTTTTTTTCTCTCTGTCTCTCCTCCATCTCTTTCCAGTACACTACTGACGACTTAGATTACACTCAGTTCTATGATTACTCTGAAGGCACTACAGACATCAGCCCGACGTATGAATATTCTGAGCCACAGGTAAAAGCGAAGAGATGATGCAATGTTTTATTTGTTCCTGTCTTGTTGTCAGTCACCACTCACCATGTGTTTACATCTTGTGTTTTGTCTTTATTTTGTGTTATGTGCACTTTCATATATCAGTCCGAGATATTAGTAATATATAATCTTTTATGTTATATTTCTAATACAATCCAATAAAATAATATATAATGTTATTTTAAAAAAACTTAGCAGTCTAATGCTGCTTCTTACCTGACACAGCAAGAACACAGTAACTATATAACTAATTTTTCATGCAAGAATAATGTTTTTTCTGTCCGTGTCTGTTTTATATTCAAATTAGCTTTACTCTTCAGTAGTGTCTGTCATAAATCACTGAATGAAGTCTCAGTTTATAGTTCACATTATTTTCAGCAGAAACACACATTAAAACAATGCTAAGATACTCAAAAAAAATACATAATTTTGAAATGAAAATATTATTTTTCGATCAAAATGAAATGGATGGAAATTTTAAATTTTTTACTACAAAAATAGACAAATACTAAGATTTTGAAGCCCCTCACACCTGAATTTATTATGATTACAAAAAAAAATAGTTTTTTTTTCCATTTAATGTAAATCTTAATTAAGTGTAGTGCTGAATTAAATGGTAGCAAATTAGCAATAAAAGGTGTGAAGGGGTCAATATTATAGATTCGGATGAAGCCGGATTTTTGATGTAAGAGGTAACTAAATGCATCAAAAGTGTGCAACTTCTTATTCTAAGGGATTGGAATTGATTTGTTCAGCAACAAAAAAAGAAAGAAAAAGACAGAACCTAAAATATCTTGAGTGTATAGTTTTTAAAGTAAAATACTAAAATGTGATGGTTTTTATCATTAATTTTATGGTTTTTTTGGGTTTTTTTTTTTCCTAACCTTTTCTGATTTTCTGCTTTATACCTCTGTACCATACATAGTCCCAGTACAGGATACCAACTGTCTTATTTTGAATATTGTACTTGTATGATCAGCACTGCTGTTCTTTCCCTGACATAGATGTCTTAGATTCTACTATCCTGTGAGTAGGCTCCAAATGAAGGACGATAGTTACCAATAACACTGCTCAGGACCAACAACTTGTACTTTTGAATCATTGTTTGTCTCGGTATTGTTTGTCGCCATCACCTCTTCCAGAGAAAGAAACGTAGTGTCGCCTCGAAAAAGAAGAAGACTACAAAGTCATCCAGTAAATCCCAGTTCCTCAAAGCTGCAAAGCACTTGATTCCCAAAGCGTCATCATCTAAAAAGTTTGGCCCCTCGAAGAAACCATGGATGCCTGGCTACCAAGCCACAGCACCGGCAGAACACAGAGGCAATGTTAGGGTAAACATTAAAGAAAAAAGACCAAATCCATACCATCAAGATTTTCCTGATCTGAATTCTTTAGGGAAAATCTGTGATGGCAGACATAGACCACCCTAACCTCTCCCGTGTAGAAGTAGCTGACTCTGCAAAGAGCTTGAGAGAAGTCCTACTAAATAACCTCTACATTGAACTCTTGTTTTTAACCCTGACTCTTCTTTCCTTTTTTCAACATGATTCAGCTAAACAAGTTAGAGGGCGATTACAATACAGACATTGACTACGGAACTGTAGATGAGTCTGAAACTCAGTCACCCTTTGGCACGAGTGACCCCAATGAGGTAATTTCTGCTTTATTCTCTTCTACATCTTAAAGTCATTTTCAGGTGTTGTGAAAAATGTGAGCTGGAAAAAATGTATCCAAGGAAACTTCTGGTATGATATGATTAAGACACACAACTTTGAAAGAATCAGTGTGTTTTTTTGATTACCTTAAACCTTGGCATATGGTGGAATTGATGGACATGGGAAATTTTCCAAAAATTGGAATATCGATGATAAAATCAGTCAAATACCTATTGGTTTGAACAAAGTTACAAGTATATCAAGCTCAAGCCTAGACATACTGGGAAAGGTTGTGGCATGTAGCATAAGCTCCAATAGATAAGACTAGATGAGATTGATAGCATCAGACAAGTAGCACTTGTCATTAATTGGGACCCAGTGGCACTACTTTGTCTTGCCATTCCCTTGTTGAGTCCATATGGACTGTACAGGAAATCCAACACAATTGAATCTGTTCACAATTCAAAATAAAGTGCATTAAGATTAAGAGACAACCTCAATGTAAAGCTATGGCCACAACTGCCCCTATGGCGAGATACAGGTTGTCTGTGAGCAAAAAATGGACAAGAAATGTACGGGGCACACATGGGGCCCAGGCGCAATTGTAAGTTGTAGACTACTCAGTAAGTCTGTAAAGCAGTCCATGACCCTACTATTACATGTGGGCCACTTGTAATGGATAGGTTGTAGACTGATCAGTGTCCCGTAGAGCAGTCTGCAACCTATCCATTGAGAATGGGCCACTTACAATAGTAAGGTCGTAAACTGCTTGGTGAGTCCGTAGACTGTGCACATGGGCCTGTTACAATGATAAGTTTGTAGACTGTTCGATGAGTCCATAGAGCAGTCTATAGGCATGCTGCGGGAGACAAATAACACTTATACTGTACAACATCCAAGGGTGAAGTAAGAGTGAAGCCGGTGAGATGCAGGCATGCCATGCAGATTTTTGCTTTTTTTAGATCCCCACAGCATACGGGTCTTGTGATTGGATTTCTTGTGATAAGTTTCACACCTTGCAAGCTCCTTACACAAAGATTGACTGCTATAATTTAGGACATTTGACAATCAGTGTAGTCTTTGTCATCATACAGGTATTACTGGCACACCTGTTGTGTGCAGCCTTTTCACACCCAGTCAGGGGCCGGTACTCGAACCCTCTCAACACTTAGAGTGTGGCGTGATGGCACTGTAAACCAGCATCACTCATATAATGTAAGTGAGTACATCTTACATTGGCCTTACAAATACGTCGAGACAAACCTTTAAGATGCAGCTCCTGGTCTCTACAAGACTCCACACGCCCGGGCAACCCCTAAACCGGACAGGGCTACCGCTGTAGAGGTACATGTGACTAAGTGCTTAAGAGATATACTTGTACTACAATTTTGCTTAGTGTGTCCTGTACTGTAGTACTATGGTACTATTCTTGCTATACAACTTTGAAACTTAACCCACATAAGGAGGAGAAGAGTGGATGTAATAGTCTGATGGATATTCCAACAAAAACTGTCTATTCCCTGCTGTACATCAAACCCCATGCCTTGGTTTTGATCATTAGTTCAGCTAAATACCCTAAAAAGAACTATGATCAATGAGGCTAAAAACCCCTCACAGCCTTCTATCATCATGCTTTACCTCTTAGACTGTTAAAATAAAATGCCTAGCTGTGATCAAATGAGCCATTTGGAACCGTGGAGCGCTGCCAGTATATCTGTGTAATTGCATCCATTTTGTCACGCTCCAAGGCTAAATCTGCATCGATCACCCTTCTGAAAGAGAAAACCTGATTTTGGTTGCACTACTTGTGCTGAGTGCAGATTGCAGTTGACAAAAGCTTCCAAAACGTAATCAGACACTATATTCTTCACAAACAGAGGGATGCTGTTTGTCTCAGAGCACAAGTACAAAAACCATGAATTGCATGTCAGACGGCGTTTTTCTTCACTTTCTGCAGCATTAAGCTACCTGTGGCTGTAGAAAGTGAGGGAAACAAAGGCTGGGACGACATCATACTAAATCTTTGAAAGTCAGAGAAGATCATCTTTTCTCTGAGTGATTATGCTAACACTTTATTTATTGCATTGACTTTTCTATAGTTTGCCTTAGTTGATAACTTTTTTTGCCCTGGAAGATTCCAGAGTTCTTTTTATCCTTCCATTTATGGGAGACTGTCAAATGCAACATGAAATAAAGTGTTCGTGCTTTCTGTTAAAAATGTATGAATTTTATGAATAGTTGCTGTTTAGTAAAAGATAGATAATTCGCTTGACTAACATTCTTGTTTCCTTGATTGCAAACCATTATTTCTTTCTTCTTGGCCGGGCCAAAAACCCAAAAGGCTGTGGAAGGGGGTTTTGTTGGTGTATACGCCACCGAGGCCTCGCCTGCTGCTCCAGAACGCCACTCTATCCCAGAAACACTGGACAACCTGGACACTGGTGCAGAACCATATGACTTTAAAGAATATGACGTGAAAGAGTTTGATCTGGGCAGGACTGATGGCAAATTGTATGATTATGGGATGTATGACGAGTACGGAGTTGACCCATCTAAACCCACGGAGGCCTACGATAATGTGGTAGGGCTCGGGGTCGCTGCCGAAACTGACGATACCGAGAGCACCGTAAGTATCCCTCCCTGACTCGGTGATGGGAAGGTGTCTGCATGAACATGTGACACGTCTCGTGCATGTCCTGTAGTTCCTTGGCACGTCATTGACATGTTGAGTGCTGGCGTGATAAATGGACCTCTCTGTGTCATTCATTAGAGTTTTGTCAAAGCAAAGACAAGGGTGATGCATGCATCTGTGTTTGTTAATATTTCCACTTCCTGGTTTAAAGAACATATTCTCGGAGACAATAAAGACATGTTTGTCCACTTGATAAAACACATAAAATACCCAATTGTACCCTAGTATGTCATTTTCCAGAGGTTTTATCCATTCCTTACCTCTTTTTCTTTGTGTTTTTGATTAGCAATCTGTCTGTGACAACCTCCCCTACAGACAGTCATTAAATCCCTGATAAAATACAAAAAAGAGCTTTTTTTGAAAATCAACATTTTCCCTATTTTGATCTTTCTTTCAAAACAGCGTTGACAGATTTTTAAAAATTATTATTAATAACTCTAAATATTATTGTTATTTTTATGTTTTGTGGCCCAAATGGTATGTTCACATTGGGCATGTGATGCACATCCAACCTATACTATCTCATTTACTCACAGTTGGAAGAAGCTTTATGCAAAATGTCAAGGCAGTCCAAATCTCACAAATATTGCTACAGGATTTTCTTTCACAGCTCTAGTCTGATCTATAATTGACTTGGTGTCATATAATTCACAATTATTTATTTCTCCTCAATGACCCATTTTCAAACGGTTGGCAGTTCTTTGAATTGAGAAGGACACTACTCATACGTCACTACCGAATCTTTAATGATTGATCAAGTTCAACTTTCAGCTGTCCGTCGAGCATGTAGAGCTAGAAAACAGACTTTAAACTTTCATAGCTACACATGAACTCAAGAGGTTTGAATGTGGAAGCTCAAAATTTGCATATACGTGTTTATATCAACTTTAAATTGGAATTGGTCACTTTAAGGTGTGTTGCTGAGCCCGATGTGAACGTAGCATAAGACAATTTGTCTGCAATTGTTCTGCCCCCCTTTTTCACAATTTTCAGTGGAATCGAATCAATCTCAATTTAATATCACAACTGTATAAGCTAAATCTATAAGTTGAACTTCTTTTCAGTACTATGGATCCCTACTGTTTAAGATTTGAATGTATGCCACTACTCCATAACAATTCAATGACACTATTGTTTCATTTCATGCATGTTCAGGGAAGGTTTTCTCCTTTTGCTTGTGACTAACACTTTCCTCTTCTATTTCACAATGTCCTCTTATTTTCTGTTTTTTTTTTTTTTTTTTTTTTTAACAAATATTTAGTTGAAATGTTTTTGTTTGTGGGATATGCTGCTGAAACTGTCAACATAATGTTTGTTTTTATTTAGTTACTTCAACAATTCTTATTCTTGTTGCTTTCTTGATGAAGAATTAATGTAAATTCTTCTTTTTTTGTGTAAATGTAGCTTTCTGCAGCCTTCGGCCAGAAGGGTGAAAAGGGCGAGCCAGCTGTTATTGAACCCGTAAGGTCCTAAATGTTGATGTTCCTTCATGTCAAATTGGTTCTTCTTCTAAAATTTCCATTTTCAAGGCGACATAGGTCACAGTACTTAAGAACAGTATTTGTGGTGTGCTACCTGTATTTTTAAGGGTATGCTGATCGAAGGACCACCAGGACCGCCGGGCCCAGCTGTAAGTTCTCCATCATTAAAATCCTGAGTTTTTCATAAGAAAATCCTCTTTAGAGTTTGTACTTATGGGCAGCTAACTTAAAAATAATTAAAAAAAAAACATTTTTAGGGTCTCCCAGGACCATCAGGCCTTCAAGGACCCCCGGGGACTCCTGGAGATCCAGGTGACAGAGTGAGTTAATGTTTTATTTATTTTTTTAATTCCACAATTTTCAGTATAGGTTAAATGAAAAGAAAATCGAGAATCTAGTAACACAGGCTCATTATGGGACTAATTTATGGCAGAAAATGTTTTTGAAAGTTAAAACTGTTAATATTTTATGTAAAAATAATATTTTATATTTGAATTTGTATTTGAAAAGCTATGGTAGTATTGTGTTTTTTTCTGTTACACTAATGAAATGACCTTGTTGAGCACTTAATGAAAATTAAAAAGTAGTTTATTCTCAATTTTTAACTTTTGCACCTCTGCATTGACAATTTGTTACTGAAACTGTGTCATTTGAAACTCATTTTGACTCAAACCCAAAACTTAAGTACTTTTTGTTACATAGTAGTAATAATTCTTAGAATGTAATAAAACATCTTGTTTTGATTTTGATTCAAATTAAATCTATGTTCAAGAGCTTAGGTGATTAGCTTAACCAAAAACCTAAACCCCGCATTAAATGAAGTTAATTCACTATAGGTTTTTACTCACTGGACAGTTCAATAAGGGTCACTGGTAAAAAAATAATCTACAATCCATTTATCAAAGTTAAACTTGTTGGTCATGATTTCAAAGAAGATGCTAAATGTCTACATTTACATATATAAAAAAATGTGCATGTAACCCAACCAGCTGGTTGCAAAAAGGCTACTCAGGTTTGTGTTTGTGCCGCGTTCCAAATTGATAGTTTATGTAATGTAAACACAATTTTTAATATTCTGTTGGTTAAATGAAAAAAAGCTTTTTGTTAACAGACAATAAAGAATTTAGTAACATAGACTTTTTAAGGGATTAATTATGTCCCATACCAAGGAACTATTTTTACATTTGATTCAAGTATTTTTTTTTATTTAAAAATCAATTGCAGTAATTATTTTTATCTGTCGAGCAAATGAAATAGCCGTATTTGCTGAATGAAGAGCTCAAGATCTAATTTGCAAAGTAGCTATTTTCATCTATTATTTCTTGTGCCTTTATGTTAACATTTAGCCAGTGAAACTGTATCATTTGAAAGTAATTTATACTTGGACTAAAGCCAATTTCACTTTTGTTTGTATTATTTCTTAGAATGTAATAAATATAAACAACTTTTTATCATTTTTAAATTAATTCAAATTAAAGTTGATTAGCTAACAATCATTAGTTTTTTTTTTACTCCTAGATCAGGAAAGTCAAACTCAATCACACAGAAGGAGCCTAAATCTAAAACACACCTTAGGTTGTGGGCCGAACAGAATAAACATTTATTGAACACACTAAAACTACATTTTTAAAACTTTAAAAATGTAACTTTTAACATTGTCATGAGTAAAAACAGGCATTTATTCCAGAATAAATCAACTCAAACCTTAAAGTACTTTCAATACTTTATTCTTCATAAAATATTATCAAACATTATTATTGCTATATAAGATAAGATAACATCGTGACGTTAAAAACAATAAAATGAAATGATTGGAGGGCCAGTTATAATTATCAAGAGGGCCAGATTTGGCCCCGGGCCTTGACTTTGAAACATGTGTTCTAGACAGAAAAATATTTCCATAAAACAGTTATTAAGGTTGAACTTGTTTGTCCAATTTACCCAATAATCAAAAATGTCTCGATATTGAGATATTAGCCTGTACAATATGCGTATAATATTATAAATGTTTACCTTAAATGTTTACACACATGATTAAACAATGTGTTTGTGTATCGCAAGTCATATCTTTATCGCAATATTAATCGCTAATATCGCATATCGCAAGCTTTTTCCAAATCCTAGTTTCATTAATGTTGTAAGTACATCAGGGGGATGATTTCAAATGTGTTTTTTTCACTGCAGGGTCCACCTGGTCGGGCTGGTCTGCCTGGTGCTGATGGCTTGCCAGGACCCCCGGGTACCATGTTGATGCTGCCAGTGAGTTCGCACCAGCTTCTTACTAATTACATCTTCATCACCGCTTGTGTCATTGAAACACTGACAACAACAATCTGATTGCCAAACAGTTCCGTTTCGGCGGGGACGGCGAAAAAGGTCCAGTGGTGTCTGCTCAGGAAGCCCAGGCGCAGGCCATCCTGTCCCAGGCCAGAGTGAGTCGCTATTCCCCCCCCCCCCCCCCCCCCCCCCCCCCCCCCGTCCTCAGCTTCCCTCTTTACTCTGCAGAGGGGATGAGAGAGGAAGGAAACGGGGAGTTTTTCATCAGGGAGTGGACGGGGATTTTGTTGGCTTTGCCAAGGACACGTGCAGAGCTGGCCGGAGAGCAGCCAGATGAAAAGGCGGCTTTGAACACATGGAGAGGCTTTTAAAAATACTTTGGGCTTTTTCATTCAATTCAGGGGTGGAGCGAATCAACAGGTGTAGCATAAATCATTGGCTGTGGACTAAAGCTCCAGTAAAAGAGTTAGATTTACAAGTTGTAATTATGCCATATTTCTCCAAATTAGGCTTTTCAAAATAAAAGTCTATGACAGAGATGAGCCAACTTTACTTTGATCCTCATATGACTTTGAGCTATTAAAAAAGTTTTTTTGTGTTTTTTAGAAAATATTAGGGAACATTTTTCAATGTATAAACTTTAAATAGCGAAAGATAAGTTTAGATTTAAAAAAAAAAACTTTTTTTTTTTTTTTACAGAAAAATGTAACGGATAAACCAATATGTTTTAATGAACGTGTTCCAAACTTCTTTTTTTTTCCTGAAAAGATTTTCTTTTTTTTTTTTAATTAATGAAATCTTGTGTTTTTCTTTAACTGTCCCACAGCTGGCGATGAGAGGCCCCCCAGGGCCGATGGGATTGACTGGAAGATCTGGACCTGTGGTGAGTCCACTCTTTAGGTCCTGCAGTGTGCATTTGTTTATATCAGAAGTCTGCAACCTGAGGCTCCGGAGCCAGAAGTGGCTCTTTAGTTTTAAAATGCAATTTAAAATGTAAACGATCTTTATAAATAGATTTAATTGCTAACCGTGGGGTCTATTATTTGTAAAGTAACATTTTTCGTGCAGACATTAAGCCATATCAGGAGGCCTTGTGTGCTGTTCCATGCCTCCAAAATGGACAAAAATGATATTAAAAGTTTTTTTTTTTGTCATTATTAGAATAAATGTAAAGCTCATTCTGATCTACTGCTGCACAACAGTTTAGTTGCTAGTCCACAACAACGTTCTTAATGTATAGGATTATATCAAACTATGTTGCTCTGATTTGGATGAAGACACACCAAATTCTTAGTAGAAAACTTATTTTTTTTATTTAAATGAATCTGATGCAGTTGATGGATTTAATTTGGTGTTTTATTTTGAAAAGGTATGAAGTGTTCTCAAAATGAAAAGTTAAATTAAACTGAAAAACATCATAATTCAGTTATTTCATTCATTCATATTTTAATCCAGCACTTATACATGAATGTCATAATGGTCAAAAAAGTGTATTTTTTTTAAATGATAAAGTTGAATTCCGCAGCTCTCTCTGGGTTTTGGTCGCCAAGAAGCTGGCCCAAATGGCTCTTTTAGTGCTAAAGGTTGCAGACTCCTGGTTTAGATCATCATGGATTATTTGGAGGGCATACAGGGTTTCACCCGCATTTTTTTAAGTATATTTTTCATACTTCCCATTTTTTTGCGACCATTTTTCCGCATTTCTTACAGTTTTTGATCATGTGAAATAAACAAACAGAGCTCAGTGGACACTACCTGACTGTATGGCGTTGCTGCCCTCCCCTCCTCTTTTTCGTGCACATGTTGATACTTGATCTACCTGCATGAAAAGCCTCTGCAAAAACACAGAGTTTATACTGTTAGGCTCTCAGACTGAACGTCACACACAGCACTCTTCTGTACTTTAGCACCTAAAAGAACAGAATAAAGCTCCGCATACGATCAATTTAAAGTCATCCTTCTCTTTAAATGTTTTTGTTTCTTTTTTTTATAATAATCTCGTATTATAGGAGTCATAGAATAAGCAAACTCCTTTCATTGCAGGTTGTTTATTTAGCTTCAATAAGAAGGATGTGTGGATTACTTTCCTCGTGGATGAACATTTTCTCTACAGAAGCTAAATGTTGCCACCTACTGTATATTTTTTGTATTTTTTTTTTTGTCCTTAAATCTAAGTCTGGTTGTAGGAATCAGAAAAAATACAGTAACTGTGTCACATTTGGATTTCTCCCTTTAGGGTCCACCAGGTCCTGGCGGACTGAAAGGCGAAGGCGGAGACCCCGGTCCTCAAGTGAGTCCCGACTGACAAGTGAGCAGAGATTGTGGGTCCATGTCAGACTAACAGGTTTCCTTTGCTTAGGGCCCTCGTGGCATTCAAGGGCCTCCAGGACAGGCTGGCAAATCTGGCAAACGGGTGAGTGAACCCGCTCACCTCAAACACACACAGTTTGTGTTTTTGTTTCAGCCGCTCCTCAAATGCCGAGAGGATTATTTTCTCTCCAACAAACGATTGGTTGATGTGTGCTTAAGGGCCCGCATCCAATCCACGAATCACCAACACAGAGGCTAATCTGTCTGAAAATGCCCAAACTGGAAAGCTGGCTGTGGATGTGGGGCAAAGCTGCTGTCACAACAAGGGCAACGATGTTGACCCAGTTGGATGAAAAATGGCTCAAATGCTGTCTTGGAGTTAATTCTGGGCCATAAAATATATTTATTTATTTATTGTTTCTGAAAATCCCAATAAAAATGCATTAAAAAAAGACATCAATGCATCTGAACACGGATTTTAAAAAAAATCATTATTGTCTTTTCTTATGGGATTTAGGGTCACCATAAAAAAATAATTCTATGAATACATTTAAATAAAGTTGATGAAATAATTAGAAAAAGTCCAACATTTACGAGAAATAGGTTGTGAAAATTGTGAAGACAAATTTCTCAATTTTTAAGAGAAAAATTAAAATATTTATGAGGAAAAATGTCAATCGTATGAGAATAAAGTTGTAAAAGAATTAGAAAAAAAAGCCTATTTTACAAAAAATTGTCATAAAATTCTGATAAAAAAAACATTTTACAAGAATAGAAAAAGAGAATACAAAAATAAGGTTGTTAATTATAAAAAAAAATTCAATTTTATTAAGATAAATTATTAAAATATGAAGAAAAAATCCCAAAATTTAAAAAAATGTTTTATAATTTTGTTGTAGAGTTGGAGGTAGAGTTACATGTTAGTTGTATAATTATGAGGGAAAAAAGTAAAAACATTATGAGGATAAAAATATATTTGTAAAGTTGTAAAAATATGAGAGAAAAGCCAAAAAGTTTTAAAAAATAAGTCATTTGTTTATATAAAAAAAGCCAATTTATGATTAAAAAAAGTTGTAAAATTATCCAAAAAAAGTAGTAATTCTATGAGAAAAGAGCTGTAAAATTATGATAAAAATGTCAATTTTAAGAGGAAAACGCCACTCTTTTTCAAAACTTAAGGGAAATTCATTAAAATTATTAAGTAGTACATTTACAAAATAGGAAATGCAGATTTTAAACAGTGCAATTTACATCCATATTTTTCTACTACGTAAATGAAAGAGTTATTATTTTCAAGTATCTGTGCTGAAACATTTTAAAGAGCTAAATATGATATTCGATGAAAAAAATGTGATATCCTTGTAAAATTATGACATTTTTCCATAATTAAAAAAACAACCTTCATTCTGGTAAATTTTTTATCTTCTTCCTATAATTTGCAACCTCATTCTCATATTTGTGCTTATTTATTTATTACTTATTTTAAAGTGGCCCTGAAACTCTGTTGCTTTTTCAATATTTGGCTGTAACTTTTTTTTCAATAAGATTAGGGTGCCAGATTTATTTTTTACTGTTTTTTTTACTTTCTGCCACAAGGATATTTACTAACTTGACAGGAATATTCTGTGGGCTCTTCTGTATCCTGCAGTCACGTGTTCTTCCAGCTCATTTGTGGTTCTTAACTTTAAACAAAAGTATTTGAATAATCCAGTAAAGCATTGGAAGATTAGCTTTTGTTGTGTTAGAACCAAATCAAAATCCAGATTATTTATCAAATAAACCATATAAACCTGTTAATGAATAAACGAGAACATTAGAATAACAGGACAACAAATAAACAAGAAAAGAAGTTTTTAGTTTTTTCACATTTAGACATATTTTTTTCAGTTTTCAAAACCTAAATTCCTTCATTTTTCCCCCTGCGGTTTTCAGGGTCGTCCTGGTGCTGATGGTGCTCGGGGAATGCCCGGAGAGCCAGGCGCAAAGGTACTGACAGTTTTTTCCTGTTACTGACAACAAATTGTATAGCTGTGGACTAAACTTAATATTGTATTTATATATCTATGTTTTAGATTAATTTATTGGTCTGTTTTTTTTTTTATCTTTAGGGGGATCGCGGCTTTGACGGACTTCCTGGGCTGCCTGGTGAAAAGGGACACAGAGTAAGAAAACTCTATTTATTTCCATTAATATTATGGACAATATTTACATTTAGAAAATATATTTAAAAACTGAAGAAAACTGTCTTTGCAGTTTTCTACAGTGCACAGATTGCATACACTTCAATTAGTAATACAAAAATAATGAACACATTTTTTTAAATAGTATTTAAATACATTTGATAATAATTAGTAAACATAGAAGTTCAAATTAACTTTAGTTTTGCTGCAAAAACGTATCGCATTTAAATCAGATGATTTATTATTTTTATAACATCAGGTGAATAGATAAAATTGAAATGATACATTTTAAAATATAAGAATAATCTAATATATATGAAATAATCAATAAGGCAGTTTCTCATTTTTTTATTGACACTCCCAAAAAAATGTTAACAATTAGGAATTTATGGAGTAATTAGCCTATTAGTACAAAAACTTTGTAAAAGTTTGGTAATAGCGAATTATTTACTCTATTTTCTACCTTAAATATGACTTTTTGGGTAGTATTAGAAATTTTAGCTTTTTTTTAAGTACATCTGTGATTAAGAAATTTTACGTTTTAGTAAACTTTATTTTTTTTAATTTTTTTGACACAAACATTTTTGCGTACTTTCTATAGTTCTTGGGTCTATTCTATCATTTCTAAATAATAAATCAAATGCCTCGTGCTTAAAGACTCACTCTGAAAAAAAAGTGTTTTTGGTGTTTTTAACAAGTTCTTGTGGATTTTTTTTTAATGATGGAGGATATACTGTATATAGAGAAAATTAAGCTTAAAATTGCATTTCTGATTATTTCTTTTTACAAATCATTGTAAATTAGGATCAGACGAAAGAATTGGATTTGAAAAAAGTTGACTGTATTTTCTGCAGGATGCATTGCTCTGGAGTACAATTCTCAGGAGCACCAAATAAAACAAAAAAGAAGAAAAAATCATATATAAGTTAAACTTTTGGGAGAAAGTGTGACGCTTCTGACTGATCCCGCCAAACCTAGCATTAGCAAGAGCACCGGGCTGCAGACAAAAATGTCCAGAACCAGAAAAGAAACCCTTTGAACTCTAGAAGTTACATTTTTTTCTAGTGTTTAAGCTTTAATAAAAGTATTTGTACATTTTGAGCCCCCCGGGGTTGCAGCTACAGCTAGCTTAAGAGTAAATTTGATCATTTCCGCTTCCAGCGGCCGATGTTACGCACCATCTTACCTTCAGCCAAGAGAGAGGTTGTGGCCAAATTCCTCTCCTACTCACTATATAGTGCGTTCGCCCATTTTGCAGTACTTTCCGAATCTACAATACCAAAATCAAGTGCACTAGAAATTTCCCAGAAGTCTTTGTGAAAAACTAGCATGTATCGATGCTCACTACATTAACAAATATAGAGCACAATGCACTGTGACTGAACAACAGAAAAAAAGCATGTTTAAATGTCTCTTTTAGACAAAGTGTTTACATTTTCATCATTAGAACACAGTAGAGTCATAAATAGATGTCATAAAATGTTTGTATTGATTCGATTTTTACTTTGTGAAATCAGTGACATTATATCCGCTGCTCAAAAAAAAAAAAAAAAAAGTAGTGAGCATCGTGTCTAAGTTGCTTTTAAAATTCGGGGCATCCTGCACTATACATATTGCACTATACTATTTTTTATTAGTTTGGGATTAGAGTGGGAATTCGGACAAGGCATGAGTGACACTTCTTCTTCTGTGTCGCTATCACACAACTACAGTGCCCTCTAGTGGTTGTTAGTGGGAACAACTCCAACAAATGAGCCTATTTATTTTTGGAAAAACTGCATATAAGTTGCACTTGAAAATGAGTCCCACTCCCAGCAAAAAAAAAAAAAAGTGAATTATTCTCCAAAATGTATGTATGTATTTGATGTTGGCTGAAAAAGGCATCATCATAATGAACGAGGTCAAAAGATGGTCGGAGTGGAACTAACCTAGTGGAACTATACCTAATCTGCTCTTTGAATGACTCTTTATTTCTACTTGATTAGCTTTAGTTTAAAGTTACATTACTCTTCCTTAAGTAGAATTCTTGACGACTTCATGCGCCTCTAAACTCTCAAAACAAGCACTGCTTCTTAGAATGAGAATCACCAGAGAGGCTAATGGAAATTGTAAAACGCTTCAGGCGGTGAGCAATTTATTGAAAATATTTCAGAGCGCACTGATGCACAAAGCTGGAGCTGAAAGTGGTTTGTTCAGCCTGGAGTACCAAAAAATGGGTCTGTTTTCTGACACTCTCGTGTTCTTCAGGGGGAGCCGGGGCCGATGGGACCGCAGGGGGCCCCCGGAGAGGATGGGCAGAGAGTGAGTACTTCCCCTTTTTTTTTTTTTTTTTAAATCAAAGCGCCCCGAGCTGAAGGGAGTCACTGACACCTCTGTTTAAATGAGCTGCACCTCAGCAGCAGCTCAGCCCTCAGGCAAAGGCAGCTGGGAGGAGGTTGAACTGAAGAGGAGGACAGCTAATGTTTGACCTTTAACCCCACCGCCCCCCACCCTTCAGCCTAACTACCTTTAACTTCTCCACCTCCAGCCTCCCTCGGGCTCCCGCTGCATTTAGTCAACAAAGTTTGGCAGAAATAAGGCTGTGCAGAAGTTTAGCTGGAATCTAATTTTTTCCATTTTATTTGTTTGAATCGATATTCTACATCCTGTGAGGTGGATTGTTTCATTACACTCACTCTTCTTTTCTCAGGGCGAGGACGGCGAGATTGGGCCCAGAGGATTAGCTGGAGAGACTGTAAGGCTTGTCCCCCCGATGGCTTGAGTTTTTCCCACAATGCCGTTCTTCAAACTCCACTTTTTAGTAGCTAAACAAGCGAATGAAAAATTCCACAACAAATTATGCTTTCTCTTAGGGCCCTCGAGGTTTGCTGGGACCCCGAGGCCCCCCGGGACCCCCTGGAGGTCCAGTAAGTGTTCCCCCTTTTCCTCTTCCTCTGATGACTCTTTCTGTAAATGACACATCAGTTCACACACTTTCTTTCTCCGCAGGGCGTTGCTGGAGTTGACGGACCGCCAGGTCCCAAAGGAAATATGGTACAAACACGACTAACTTCCTGTCAGTAAACAGACCTAAACGGGCCTGTTGACGCTTAAACACGTCCGCCTTATTTCAGTTAGCCGGATTGTCCGGTGAGTGTGTTTTGGGCTGGCAAAAATCTCTTCAGGGCGCACAGCTGTGGAGGTCAGAGGTCATTTCTTTGCCTCGAAGCAGCTGAGCGGCACATCGGCTGCAAGGAGAGTGCTTCTGCTCCTCCGTACCTGCCATGATGATTGCACCCGGCCACTTTGGTGGTGATCGCAGCGCCGTACCGGCGTGACAGTTTTGGTCTTCATTGTGAAGCAAAATCTGTTTTTGCTTTGATGATCTGTAGAAAAATAACAAAAAAGTCCCAAATATTGGTGCTAAAAATGTCTGAAAACTGGAGTTAAGTTTGTGAATGTGAATATTTTTTGTGCTTTTTCAAAATATATATATATTATGACTGTTTTGTAAGATTTAAAAAGCATTCAAAAAAACAAACAATTTCCAGGTAAAATTCCCTTTTGGAAAGTCCAAAGTGTTTACATAAGACGGGAAATAGAAAATAAAGACATATTTGGGTTTATAAAGCCTACTATTGTGCATTTCTCAAAGGTTTGGTGACATATTTAAGCTGTAGGCTAAAGATTTGAACACTTTGTGTCATTTTCAGGGACCACAGGGGGAGCCGGGCCCACCCGGGCAGCAGGGAATTCCAGGAACGCAGGTGAATAAATCAGCTATGCACCTGTTCATGACACCTGACAACAGCTAAGACAAGGTGCTGAGGAGAAGCGAGCTTTGAAAACATGCTGTGCCTTTCATGGATGAATGCTCCAGACGCCATCAAGACACTTTGGAAAAATTGATATTAAATGTGAAAGTTGGTCAAAACAAATCCAGATGCAGTATTTAGGAAATATTGTTGCTTCTTGTGTATTTTTTTATCAACCAAATCAGTCTATACGCTGTATTTTATGCACTATCACTTCTTATATAAGACATCTTAAGCGAGACTAAAGAGTCAGAGATAAGTCCATCAGTCTTTGATTTTTGTTGAATTTCATTTACAATAACTCTAGAACTTGTTTATAACATGGCGTACGTTTGTTACATTAGAAGCGTTAGCCGTGTTAGCATATTCTGAGTACAGCTCCCAACCTTGTTTGCAACAGACTGAAACCACTGAAACAAACATTACTGTGACTGTGCTAATTCTTAACCTTTCCTCCTCCAAAAAAAAAAAAACATTAGCCACGTTAGCATGGTCACAATACCGTTAACTCCCAAGCTATGTACGAATTCCTACCCTAATCACTATATAGTGCACTCGTAATACGTCTGCATTTTCTAGTGTTGTCTGAATATACAATTTCATGCATCGATTTACTATATTAGCTGATATAGACCACAATGCATTGCGGTTGTACAATTTTTGTGGAAAAAATATATTTAAATGTTTTTTATTAATAAACTATCCACATTTTCAGTGGAGTCATAAATAAACCTCATTCATATTGATTGAAATTGCTGACATCATATCTGGCATTTAGCAAAGCGTAAGTAAAGTAATGAACATGGTGTCCAAATTGCTTTTAAAATCCAAGGCACTATTTAGTTCTACACTTAATCATTTTTTAGTAGTTCGGGATTAAGATGGGAATTCAGACATAGCTCCAATTTTGTTTGCAACATGCTAAAAACAGACTAAAACAGATGCTATTGTTTTAATGCTAACTCCCAACCTTGTTATGCTGAATCTAAATTCTTCCTTTACCTCTACGGCTTCTCCTCTACCCCTACATGTAGCCCTAAAAATGGAAAGATGTGGGAAAAAAGTGTCCTCAAATTGAGGCTGTACCATCACTCGATGATGTCATCAATAGTCGCCGGGCAGCTACACTAGCATGACGCTGCTACCCCTCAGAAAATTCTTTACAACAACATTGGTTCTATAACTTTAAAAAGTCATGCAGAAACAAAAAGTCATTACTTCCTGTTAAATGTAAACTTCTGTGATTCAGAGCACAACAACGTGAAGAAATGCGTCTCTCCTCCGCGACACGATGCAGCTAGTCCTACTGGCGGAGGGATACAGAGCTCAAAGTCCCTTCGCTATACCCTTATAAAACCTGTGTGACCTCGACCCTGTGTATCTCTGACTCACTTAGGCATAAGTAACTATAAACAAAATGAATCCAAATATGAGGTGCTTTGGATTATAAGTCGTACTGTTTAGAAAAGACTTAAGGCTTTTAAGTGCACCTTTTAGTAAGGAAGCCATGGTGAACTCTGAGCTTTTTTTTTACCCTTTTCTTGTTCCCTCCTTCTTCCCCTTTGGGCATGTAACACACAAGCATACCTTTATGTTATTCTGATTTATTCTAAGACAGGAAAACTTTTAGGGGCCTGACAGGGTTCTTCATGGGGGAGGAATTCTTGGAAACCTGCGTAGGACCAGGCGACAGTGTCCTCACATAAACCTGCCTCACACATTTTGGAGCACATGAGCAAACATTGAAGTGTTTTGTGTTCCGCAAGCATGCTAATGCTAATATGGGGACAGCAAACAAGCTTTAAAGCAAGGCTTTTGCATTCTTTTTTTTACTGGTGGGATTGATGATTGTGTTTTTCTTTGCAGGGTCTTCCTGGTCCCCAAGGTCCTATAGGACCACCTGGAGAAAAAGTATGCTTGTGTTCCTGATATTATCAAAAACTGTCTTTTAAGCTTTGTTTTTGGTAAATCTTGTAGAGTTCTTAAAGGGACATCAAAGTAAAAAAAAAAATTAATTAGATAAAGTTGATTTTTTTTCTCAAAATTGAAATATATATTTTTTTCTGGTTAGTATTTGGTACTTACAAGTTACTATTTAGTGCACATCAGTTACTGTTCAGAATTTTTTTTTTTAAGTCAACTTTAGAAAAAAAAAAATTTTTTTTGGGTTACTTTCTGGTCTGCACCAGTTCATATCTAGAGCGTACCAGTTAATATCTTCTGCACACCAGTTACTAAGCAGTAAAAATAAAATTTTACTTCAATTTTTAGAAAAAAAACACTTAATTATCAGTTACTAACTAGAAAAAAAACATTTTTTTACTTAAATTTTAAAGAAAAATGTTGTTTATGATCTTGTGTGCACTAGTTAGTAACCAGATTTTTTTTATAACTTCAGTTTTTGATTTCAATGTTCCTTTTGGGGCTCTGTAAAATCATAAAGATCAACGTTTACATAAAAACGACGTAAATAAGGAAACTGAATCCCCTATATTGTTTGAAGTAGATTTTGTAAGCAGCAGTCGTTTAAAAAAACCTTCATCGATGTGTTTAAATATTTTTTGGCCATGTGAGTAGACGGCGAATTCTGCAACTGTTTCTGACCTCTGTTTATTTTTGTCTCTTGCAGGGGCCGCAGGGCAGGTCAGGGTTAGCCGGATTACCTGGAGCTGATGGGCCTCCTGTGAGTGCCCTTTATACCCACACCGCCACCTCTTTCTGAAACTGAACCAACTGAGATTTAATGTGGTTTTATTTTTATGTCCATATTTTTTTGTGTTAATAGTTTCCCACCTAATTATTGGATTTTATCTAAAATAAAACAAGGTTTATTAGCATAAATTGATTTCAGTAACACAACAGTACAAAATATACAACAAAACACTTTTATTTTATATTAAATGCATATTTTTACTAAAGACACCACTTAAGATATAATTCATTAGGTGTAGTTGGGCTTAAACATATGTTCAAAAAAACAGTTTCATTTACATTCAAATGTTTATTTTTCATCTCAAACATCACCGTGAAAGTAACTGGAGCTTTAAGTAAAACATTTTAGGTCTAAAACAACATTTTTCGTGGTATCTAGTAATAAAAACTCTTTTGTATAAAAAATCTATTTCATTTTAGGTTATAAATAATTTATTGTGGACGCTTTCTTAGTCCTAAGCAGAAATGTGTGCAACCATTTGATTAATCTACTCTGTTTTGCATCATGCACCAATCCTTCATGCACAATATGGCAGACCAGCGCCTCATAAAAAGGCACTCAAAGCATTTTTCACCAGCACAAGCACAATAAAGGACCAATAGGATTTGTGAACCTGGCCCATTGTTGCCCGTGTTGGACCTTCCACAGGTGCCCTCAGGCTCTGGAGGCGTCAGATTTACAGCTTCCTGCCGCAGTTTCACGCCTCAGATGGAAAGTGCCAGGTGTTCACGGCTTCACATGGGCACATGTGTGCCATGCAGTTCATAATGAACCCATATACCTGTCCAAGCACACTGTCATCACTATCAGTCAGCCAATATGTATTACTGGCCCTATTTATAGCATTGCCCTAAGATGCTGTAGAAAAAACAAAAAAATTAAGACTTTTAAAGATCCACTCACACAAAAGTGGTGTTTTAAACATGATCTTATTAGAAGTTAAGGAAAAAAATCAAATCTTCATTTAGCGATAGTTGTGTAGATTTAAAATGCTGCCAATCAAAACGATATTCAATTAATAATTTCAACTTGTAGTTCAGCTCTTACTTTCTTAAACTCCTGACCGTTAGTAAGTTTTTTCTCAGTCAAATTCTTTAATAAAAAATAGTGAAATATTGTCTCCGGTGCTGTCTCGAGAGATATTGTGATATGTATCGCACTGCTAAACTGTGACACCTCCATTTCTTGCAGCTGGAGGACATATATAAAGAAAATTAAGATTAAAATGGCATTTTTGAGTATTTCTTTATTCAAATCATGGGGAAACAGGAACAGATATAAAAATGATGTTTCAAAAAGATTGCAGTTGTAACATAGAAATTACAGTGGGCGGGCCACAAGCTTCCTGCTCTTCGTTTTTGTTGTACCGGTTATTTTAGGTTGAAAATATGAGGGGGACGCAAGCTAACGGGGGAGCATGTCAACAGAGTTATGGGTGACAGGAAGAGGGGCGGGTTTACTCTGTGCCAACAACGCAAATTTCTAATTCACTCCTTCCGCAGTGCAAAAAGTTGGTCTTAAAATGACAATTTATGTTTAGTTTGGCTAAAGAGTGTATAATTGTAATTAAAAGAGCAGTGAGAACACTTTAAAAATAGATACAAAATTATGGGAATGGAGCTTTAATCACCTTTATATTCTATCCATTAACAGTGCAGTCTATTTCTGTGTATTTTGAATAAAAACTCAAATAATTGCTGTTAAAAATAAAAAAAAAAAAAGGTTAGTGGGACAGTTTTCCACTTGTTGCTTTAATCAATTATTTATGAATTGTAGAAAAAAATGTCTTTACAAATTGTGTGAAAATGTAAAGACTTTCATTTGAATGTTTTTTTCTGTTTTAAGCTTTTTTTGATGTGTTTTCCAGGGTCATCCTGGTAAAGAAGGTCCACCTGGAGAGAAAGGGGCCCAAGTAAGTGTATTTGATTCAGCAAACCAAGACCTGGACAGAAGATGTCAGGTTACTCTATGTGTGAATTTGGTCACTGGAGTTTTTTGCCTCAGAAAGATACTTTATTAAACCTAAAATTACACTATGTACAGTAATGTGACACCACGCCAAGAGGACAATAAACAAACAAGTTGTTTTGTTGTGAGGGATGTCTTAGAACTACACCTAAAGATAAACAAATTGTTTTGGCTTTCAAGATCGGTGCCAAAGTCAGCTTTTACACAACCTTGGTTATGTATAATAGAAATGACAATTTAACTTTTTGCCTTTCCAACTTTAAGTTTAAATATTTTAAAAAATCTACAAAAAAGAGGAAAAACAAACTCTAAAAATACAGTAACTGTTTAATAAATGTTTTATGTACAAAAATGTGTTTAATTTCCTATTTCAATATATTTTTTAATATGTTTGTGAATTTCATTGTTAAAAATTGTTAAATGTTTTTATTTATTTGTTTATTTTGAGCAGAAATTTAAAAAAGAGCTTAAAACAGCAACACTTGATGAAAAAAAGAAAAACAAAAATAAATGACTGTGTTGATAAGTTTCCATCACAAACTGTCGCAAAATATTTGTCAGAAAGAAGTGGAAGGAAGTGAGAATTTATTTATTCCCGCTCCTTTACATTAATATTTAAAATGCACCATGTACACTGTAAAACAATTCACATACATGCCGGAACACATGCATTAATACAATTATTGCAAGAAACATTTAACATATTCACTCATATAGCAGTCTATAGTGAAATTACTGTATTTCACTGTAGACTATTTTCTAAAAACTACAAATTCTACAAGTGTAATAATTTAAAGTCCTTTTAAGTGTTATAGTGTTATACCTTTATTGTGATACATTGATGTTGCTGTTAGATTTTTTTTAAATATAAGAACATTTATATTTTTTCAAATTCTTTTTTTCTTTCACTCTGCATTTATAGATTTTTTTTACCTTTTAGCTAAAGATAAGTGCTCTTTTAATTCAACTTGTAAATAGATTAATTTTAATAGCAGTTTATTATATGTAATCTGCTATTTTAAGGCTAAATCTTCACATTAAAAACCTGATTCTATCCTTAAATATTTTACTAAAATAAAATAAATCTGTACTGATTCTGTTCTGCAGGGTCCACTCGGTCCACAGGGTCCAATTGGATATCCCGGACCTCGTGGTGTCAAGGTACATCCTCTGGATTTAATGTTTGTTTAGCATTTTGGTTTGTTTCATTCCAATAAAAACCTCATGATCCATCTCTGGTTCCATCAGGGTGCCGATGGCGTCCGTGGTCTCAAGGGATCCAAGGGAGAGAAGGTAAATTAATTTTTACTGTTGAAGGTACAAACGCTAAAAAAAAAAAAATATGTGAGCGGTGCTACCTTCTTTTGACCACGTTTTCCATAATAGCGCCCTTTCTTCAGTTTTATCTCCATAGCAACGATTTTATTTTTTGCTTCCCTGGAGGTGACAAACTGATCGATGTAACTTTCAGAAGAATCTGTAAAAGTAAACTTTTGCATTTCCTTGGCAACAGAGGGTTTTTGTTAACCATGCCCACTTTTCCTAAAATAGACATAGAGTATGATATATCGTTTCATCCAGCTTGAGACGGGATTCTTAAAATCAACTTTCCCATATTGTGTGAAAATGGCCACAAAATGGCCACAGGTAATTTGGCCATCCCATAATATTTTGTTTTGGACGTGTGCTTTGGTTTGTAGTGAATTTTGTTTTGAGCCTCATTAGAAATTTCAGGCCCATTCTTTTTTTTTTTTTTGAAGGTTTCACCCGCTGTGATGTCATAACATTTTGGGCGGGGCATCATTTCGTATGCCCAAAATTGATTTTCATCAAGTTCTAAGTTTTATGCAAATTGTAAGTTTTTGAGTATGTGGTGAGGGTCAAATTTTTGCCCAAAGGCACAGTAAGACAGAAATATTGCTAAAACATTGTGGTTAAAGTAGAGTCTTACTTTTTGCAGATGATACTGTAATTTGGACAAAACAACTTTTGTTTTTTGCAAACATTTGCCTGACACATATTAAGCTTTTTTTTCTATTTCAAGCTTGATTTGTGGTGAATGTATTCACATCACAGACATTCCGTCTGCAGTCAGCGCGAACTGTCTGCCTCTCCGCTTTGTTTTGACTCTTCGAGCCGCAGAGGCTGTCCTCTGCCAGCTGAATGGCACCCAGAGGTCAGTGGATCTCCATCCTTCCTCTGTGGAGACACAAACTTTCTTGAAGTGACCCTCAGGGGCTCACTTTTGGAAGTGAGCTGTCATGCTTCCCGCCTTTGCCTGAAAAGGACACTACAATCAGTCTCAAGTGCTTTTGAAGTATTCAACTGTGTCACCATGTATAATTTAAACTAAGCGTTCTCAAATATACATGAGTTTTATTGAAGATCAATGCTGTTCTGCAGCTCTGTAAAGTCTATTATCTGACTGGAGGGCATTGTTCTCACCACGGTGACAGGTATTCTTGTCGTTTCTTTATTGAATTATTTATAGCTAGAGATTCAAAAGCACAAACTTTGAGAAAAAAAAAGATTTGTCATGAATAAGGGATGGGCTTTACCTCAGGTGTGTGCACTGTATCTACCTGGTGGGTCTTCATGAAGCGAGTTGAAGGCATGAAATGGTCAATGCTGCATTATGCATCAGATGGCACTGAAATGATGAACAAGAGGCGGACAGCAAAGACTAAGAGTCAGAGGGAAAGCAGAGGTTCTGGTCAGTCTTTGACTGCTCCACGCTTTTGAGAGTTTCAGATTTTAGATACTTAAATCTGCTTTTGTTTCTATTCATTTGATGCTTGACATTTTTCAAACATTTGCCTTTTTTTTATTTTTGCCACTTTTTTGCAGCTATTGTTGCATGTTTGTGAATTTTCCTATTAAGAGACAAATAAATGTTTTTATTTTTTTATGTTATGTAAATTTTCATACACACACAAAAGTGCAAAGCATTAATATTTTTTTTTAAATATTATTTTTACTCCAGACTTTTAGATCTTGGTGTTAAATTTGAAGCACTTGTCTTACCTTACTGATGCTATTCCAGTCTGCAACCAGCAGAGGGCAGCAGCAATTCTTAGATCTACAAGAACCATGACTGTTAAATAATGAATGTATTTTTGCAATGAAGATAAAGACAACAAATTTAGAAAAACAAACTAAATATTAACAGCTTGTTGTTTTCTACCCCTCAGGGTGAAGACGGCTTCCCGGGTTTCAAGGGGGACATGGGAATCAAAGGTGACCGGGTGAGGCCGCATGAATCTTCATCCCGTCATACATGTTCAGTGTTTCACTTAGTACAAAGTGATGTTTATTGTCATTCTTAAAACCCAGGGTGAGATTGGCCTCCTTGGGTCCCGTGGAGAGGATGGTCCTGAGGGGCCAAAGGGAAGAGCTGGACCCACAGGAGAACCTGGACCTCTGGGTCCTGCCGGAGAAAAGGTACTCCTATTTTTTTTTCCAATTAACTTTAAGCTTTTAGACTTAGGCTTGCTTACATGTGCGTTTCTTCTTTTGCAGGGCAAACTTGGTGTTCCAGGGTTGCCAGGTTATCCAGGACGGCAAGGACCAAAAGTAAGCTCGTCATCAAATCTGTTAAAATAGAACAGTCATATTGTCTGCTTTCTTTTTTAGTGCTTTATTTCTTTACTTTAGCTGTCTAGCATTTCAGTCTGACTGTCCTGCAGTGTATTATTTCAAAGGGATCAGAGCTTATTAGTCATATTGACATAAGTCTTGCATTTGGCACACATTCACTGCTCTCATTGATCGGGTCTTTATTGAAGTCCCGCTGTACAATGTGAGGAGTTTCAGCAGAGCAGGTAAGAATATGAATGAAGAGTCATGTGTAGCTGTGCTGTGCTTTCATGTGTTGAGTGCAAAGTGTCGGTGCATGAAAATCCTCTGCATGACCTCCATTTTGTAAAACAATTCAAATTATTAAATATTTGTTTTTATTGGAACTAAAAAAAAGGAAAACTTCGAATAACTAGTCAAATTTCACCAAAAAAAATGTAAAATAATAATAAAACAAGTGAGTTATCATCATGCATGTGCTGACACAAACAGCTTATCCATTCATTCCCACCTACAATATGTAATTTTTTCCTGTTGATAGGGCTCAACGGGATTCCCTGGATTCCCAGGAGCCAACGGAGAGAAGGGGGCAAGGGTAAGAAAACGCATCCGCTCTCTGGGCAAAATGCATATGAAAGACCCGCATCATATCTCTTGTTGACAGAAAAATGATTGTGAAGACATTTGTGTGGTGATTTGGCACAAATAGCAGCAGGTAAATAAGGGTTATGGAGTGAACACAAATAGAGCATGTTTATCAGTTATCCTGCTGAAAGACTTTAGTATAGTTTTGGGCCAGGAAAAATTATGCATTTTCTGTGTTTTTGTTGTACTCTGTAGTACTTTTATAACCCTACATCAAATCATTTACAGAAAATTCCCTAATTTTTAAAACCCTTTGATAAAATCTACTAAAATGTTTGTGATTTTATTTATTTAAACAAGATAGTATCAATTATGATGCGTTGGGATGGTGAGCTTTTAGTCACAACAATGTTGGTTTAAAATATTGACTTATTTAACCACTTTCTCAGATTTCATCCATAACATTTTTAACATGATGTAACTGCTTCATAAATAATTATTTATTAACAAATTTATCTTTTTTTTTTTTAATTCAAATAGTCATTAGAAAGAAATCAATAAATAACAGAAGATAAGTTGGAAGTTTTGAAAAGTATCTAAACTTTTACCTGTTGAGCTTTCATAGAGGCAGCCATTTTGGAAATGAGCAGTTAAAGCCCCTCTACTACCCATAGCAGAATGATGAACCATAGGGCAGAAAACATGAACCACGTTATAAACAATGGGGTTTTAAGGAAATTTTGGATCATGAGAATGAGATAGCCGTCTCAGAAATGTTCCTTCAACCTTCACCATCTTCAACCCTTTAACACTGTTAGATAGCAGACTATTTATCAAAAATGTAAAAAAAAAAGTTGTTTGTTGACTTTTGTATAAAACATTGTGCTACAGTATTTTTGATTGCAATATTTCAAATAATTTATATTTTTTCATTGTGTGTTTTTACAGATTAGTTATGTTTTAGGATTTAAGTGAGCAAAAATACATTATTTAATATCAACTTTCCTTTTTTTTTTATTGATTTAATTAGAAAAGGTGGTATCGGATAAATCTGAAAATATCAAATTTATTATAAATAAATTTTAGATAATATTTGGAGAGATTCCGTAGTGTAGATAACGGGGTTGAAAAATTATTGTCACCACATATGGAAATAAAAAAGAAAACAAAAACTAAAGCTCGGTTGTGAAAAATATCCCTAATGACCTGTAATATATGCAAAAGTAAAACATTAAGGTAAAAAAATGACGAAACGTTCTGCACCAATTGGAGAAATTCTCCTTTCATTTATTAAAGAAAACTAGCCAACTGATGCTTTACCATTAGCTTACCTTACAGATGAGCTAGCTGCGAGCTAACATGCTAAGCTAACATCAAATCTTTTAGAATTAACATGTCATACTCATCAAAAATGTTTTAAAGCTGGATTTGTCTTTTCCCACCATGTTTCTCTTTGGCTCTGAGTAACACCCACTTCTCTACATCAACATTTTCATCCATTTCTTCACTGTCCCTCAAAATAAATCATGCTCCTCGTAAACAAATTCTTCTCCGTCTCTTTACCGAGATGTTAACGACATATTTTCTGACAGAAATAATTACTATCAAAGTTAAAAATTACTTGACATGTCTTAATGAAGTAAAATCTTCCAGAATTCCTTAGTGTGTAGTGTTGCTTTGAACAAGCAGAATCTTCAATTTAGAAAAGTTGTGAACGAGCAGAAGAGTTGAATCATCACAAATATCACAATCATTTTTTAACATTATGCTGCCCATCAGTTAGTAATGTAAGTCATATTAAATAATCTCAATCAGTAAACCTAACATGGTGTTAAAATATTGTGTTAATAAAAGAACTGTTCATGTCGGAATAAAAAACATCTGGATGTGTGGTGGCTTTTTTTTTTTACTTTCAATTAATTTAAATTGTGAATTAATTTATAATATGTTTTTCAATTTTGTTAATTTTGTAAACTTCTTCAATTATAAATGTAGCTTTGTGGGTTTTTAGTCTGATCTTGTGCCGTTTTGCAGATGGTGGAGGACACACGAGAAGAAAATTAAGCCTAAAGTTGCATTTCAGAATATTTCTTTACTCAAATTGTTTTGAACAGGGAGCAGTTGAATAAAAATTCTGTTTATAAAAACCTTATTTGTGACGTAGAGACCACTCTGAGCGGGTCACAATCTGGCTCCAGACTGTACGGTTGGATCGCTTCACTATTTTTCCCCATTTCGGTAATGTGATGTAGAGGATATGAGGCGCTGTTAGATAACCAGGAGAGCGTGTAAACAGAGAGCTCTCAGCAATCAAAAGGGATATTTCTAATTACCCTTGATGCTCTGCAGAATGTGTCCTAAAAATGCCACAGATTCCCTGATTTTTGGCTAAAAGCAGCATAATCACGATTAAAAGACAACTTGGAACAGTTAAAAAAAAATGATTGTGATGGGACTTTAAAACGGACTTCTTTATAACAACATAAAAGTTCTGTAAATTGTACAAACATAAGAATTCTCCGCGTGACTGACATGTTTTCTGTTCAATTTCCTACAGGGCATCGCTGGTAAACAGGGTCCAAGAGGACAAAGAGGTCCAACGGTACGTTCTTGTTTCTTTATTTAAAATAAAATTTTTAAAAAAATTCCGTTAAACAATGTCAAATACTTTTTAAACAGACTAACTACCTTGATGTACATGATGTTGTTTTTCTGTTTCCGTCTTAGGGTCCTCGTGGTGCTCGCGGAGCTAGAGGCCCAACAGGGAAGCCAGGTCCCAAGGTAAAGATGAAAACATTTTTGCTGACTTCATCTGTTTTTAAGATTCTTTTAATAGAATATTTATAACTGATGTTGAGTTTTTTTTTTTTAAGCTCTAATGCTAAGTATAAAAATCCCTGGTGTTGTTGTGCGTTTCAGGGCACAGCAGGGAACGACGGTCCTCCAGGCCCTCCTGGAGAAAGAGTAAGTTCCCGCCTCCGCCTGCCTGTGTGCTCCTCTGCTCGGATACAGAAAGACCAAAACATTACTCTTATCTGGTTTAATAAGTTTTATTAGTAACTTTTCAGGTGAGGGGATAAAAAAAAATCAAGATTCATGATCTATTTATTGTCAAATGTGCTGTATATATTTTAACATAAATCATAAATGACCTTTTTTGTCCTTTCTGACCCAAATATGCTGAAAATACATAACAATTAAAAGAAACTGTTTGGAAATAGAAAGAATAAATACAGACAGTAAATAAAAAGCAAACTGACATGAGAACATATGACTAAATTGAACAAATGTGAAATTGGCAGAAAGACAAATAACTTTGAGGAATATTTTTTTCACCCAGCTTATAGAAAACTTGAGCTCAATATTTTTGTGAAATTAAAAAAATGTTTTTTTTTAGTTTATGTAAGTTTATTTATTTAGTCATTTTATGTGGTTTCAAGTATGATGAGCGTAGAGTTTGTTTTGCTTTAAAAGATATATTATAAATAATTTATGCTGTGTCTTATTTATTTTTAAAATATTTTCTTCTAAAGCAGGGGCGGAGCTAAAACATTTGATATGGGAAGTGGGCAAAAGACTTTGGGAGGTAGAAAGCCATTATAAATAAAAGGATCAAAAATACAAATTTAAGGTCATTTTAATGAATTTCTTAAAAGTAAGAAGTTCCTTTTGATATTAAAAATATATTCTAAATTTAATAGGGAGCCAGTGTAGCAATAAAAGCAGAGGGGTAACATGCGTGCGCTCACTGGTTCCAGTTAAAAGCCGTCCTGCAGAGTTTTGGATGAACTGGAGATGTTTCAGAGACTGTTTGTTCCAACAGGTAAAAAGAGAATTACAGTATTGGTCTATATGAGAAGAGATAAGAGCATGGATTATCAGCTCAAGATCAGGCCGGGATAAAATTGTCTTCAGTTTAGCCACGTTCCCCAGGAGCATTGAATGAGAGTCTAGAGACGCAGATTTATCCAACTAGACACCAAGATTCCTGAGACTAGACTGCACAGAGGAGCTCAGTGAACCGAGGTGTGTTTTTATGGTGGGTATTTTATCATCAGGAGCAAAAATTAATATATCTGTCTTATTAGAGTTCAAAAGTAAATGGTGGTCATGGAACCACACGTCGATGCTGGCTAAACAGTCTGATAGATGAGAAAAATGTTTTAATTATTTTTATCAAAGGAATAGTAAAGCTGAATGTCATCAGCATATAGATGAAAAGAAATGTGGGAAATGGGTCCTAGAGCAGAACCTTGGGGAACACCACTAGACAGGATATTTGCTTCTGAAGATAAATAGTCCTAAATAAGATCTATCACAAATAGGAAATAAACCAACTTAGGACTGATCCAGATAAACCATTAATTTATGGATGTAATTTGGTGGCTTAAGTTTTGGCTAAAATGCCAATCGGCTAGCTTGGCAGTACCATTCTCATTTTATATGCATGTATTTAATCATGACAAGGTATAAATGAGTCAGTCAGAATTCGTTTCTTTCTCAACACGTGGTTGGATTCATCGGTTTCTTTTGTCAACAGCTTGGTTGAATCACACCCAAATGCAGGTTCAAACTCTCTAAACGCGCCAGGTCTAATTCTAACTTGTGCCTTTCAGCATCGGCCCGAATATAATACAAAGTTTTAAGAGACTTAAAATAAATGCCAAAAAAAAAGAGCTCCTGTTTGGTCAGCTCGTAATTTCCTAACAAAGTCTGATAGGCAGCTATCAACCTTTTTAACCGTCCTACTTCAAGTGGATGGAAGGCAGCTCCAAGATTCCGAGATGTGATATTTGAGGAGGTCAGACGCAGCGTTTCTGACAGCCTCTGTCTGCAGCACAGACAGATAAAGATACGGCGCAGCACTGGAGGGAAATACACCAACACCTGATGAATTAAAGATAAGCTCACAGATTTGAAATGTATATTCCAACGCAAAAGATTCCATTTGCATCATTTGATTAGGCTTACATTTGAATATCTGAAGAAGCACCTCTAGCATTCTTTCGTTCTCCTCGTGTCACATGTGCTTTTTTTCTATTGAAATGAATGTATATTTGCCGGATATACACATAATAGTGTGAACATGTATTAAATATAATGATGCTTCCTGTATATAATGACTTCTTAGCTCATATTTTTGTCAGACAGTAGAGTTTCAAGACAAAAAGTTACATAGAAAAATATAGCTGTTCTGATCTTATTTTATAATGAATCAGTGATAGCACTATTATATGTTTTTTTATGTAAAACTGAAAGAAAATGATTAACCAAACTTAAACAATCTAAATAGACTTTACAAACTCATCTTTCATTTCTGGTTTTAATTAAATCGTTTGAAATGATTTCTTATTTCTTGCTTAATTAACTTCAATTTGCCTAATTAGGCAACACTATAATTATTCAGGATGCAGCGTTTTTGATGTTGCATGTTATATTTTTTTAAACCTATAAAAAGACTAAAAACTTTTTCTTTTTACATTTTATTGTTTCGGCATCTCTAAGTGTGTATTTGTTAATTGCAGGGCCCTCAAGGACCACAGGGACCCGTGGGTTTCCCCGGACCAAAGGGCCCCCCTGTAAGTATTGATCCCTATTAGAACCTCATCTGGATCAGTAGAACCATCAACTCCAGAGTAAAGGGATTCAAAGGCCAAGAAAAGTTTACAAACTTAAAAAGCTAATTTGAAGAGTTTTTTTTTTAAGAAACAGGAGAAAAAATATTTAAATGAATGAATAATTTTACACCAGTATTATAAAAATGCTAACATTAAAAATACACTAGATTTGTAGAAGTGTCAGTTTCGCAGAAGAATTCAGATGCTGTCAAAAGTTGTTATGAATAATGCATGTGACTGTAAACCTCTGGTGACCTCCTTGTTGGCTGTTGGTGCAACAAAGTTGCAAACAATTCCTGAAAATATCCAAGCTGCACCAGTTATTGCTGTCATGACCCTAAAAATACCTGAATTGTATCATTGATCCCTCCATTTTCTAAACCTGTTTTATCCCTTACGGGGCTGCCAGAGCCTAACGCTGGGTTCACACGGCGTAACCCGGTCGCTCGGGAGCGAAGGCGAGGAACATCTGGGACAGGTCACCGGACTGTCGCAGGGGGAATTGCATCATTAGGAATGAAACAGTTCTTAACAATTAGCTCTAGATGAAAAAAACAGAAGATAAATAGATGATCAGTCGGGTTTCCATGACCCTTTAACACCAAAGACGTCACCAAAGACACCTCTGACTATCATAACATACTACAATCAACATGAATCAGCTGAGTGTAAGAAATTTGAGCACTTCACTAATGTCAAGTGTTGCATAACGGTGCAATGGCTCTTTTCTCTGCAACAGAATTCATTGGAATAATGTTAAATGTGTAAAAGGTTGAAGAGTTACGATAGTCGAATGAATGTCAAAACTGGAGCTAAAGCTTTGATTGAAGTTACCGGCCTGGAGGTTTGAGTTTGATTGGCTCTGCTGCCCGGCAGGCTGGGCAGGGATCTTGCTAGCTTTACCGGCCCACTTTTTGCACACTTTAAACCATATTGGACCCACTTGGCCTTGTTGGGGGTTACTAATGTGCTATGTTTATAGACTAAACCCGTTTTTCTTAGAAAAGCATATCCAAAGCCAGGTTCATACCGCCCTTGGTTACACACATTCAAGCAACAACATCCAATAACAATTCTATGTAAATGAGCGTTTCACGTTTCCACGTTCAAACTCTTCTTTTTATGCAAGTTTCTATGGCTACCTCTGGGCTATACATTCAGAATGCATGGTCATTGAATGCAAAAGCTAAACCAGGTCAAACTTTGAACAATTAGGGACTCAGATTTGGTAGATGGCATTCCAATGATCATGAAGGAGAAATTAGAAATAGAATAGAATTAGAAATAGAAAAAAAAATAGAAATAGAACTAGACCTGTGGAAAAAAAAACCCTGGAGCAAGATCTGTGAGATTTGCACTGCTTTGATATTTTACACCAAGACTCTTCCGACTGTAGATGTTGGACATTCACTAGAAAACAGTAGAAAAATAAGAAGAAGCCCCTTCCTGCTTGCGCAGTGTGAACACCCCAGGATAAATGCGGGCTCAAGAACCTGGGTTTAGCACATACTTGCCCGCTGTGTGCATCTTACAAGATTCAGAAGTTGCCCCTCAGCCACAGGTGGCCCACAGGCAGCTATTTGAATAGCACTGATCTGAAGTGGGTCTCCTCTCTGCATCCTTCCATTCTTAGAGTGAAAACCTATACCATTTTGCTAACATAATAAGTTTCGATTGATTCAATTTGAGCGAGTCTGTAAATGAGGTTAGGCTTTTTATATAACAATATCCCCTAAATCTGTGCACAGATCATTAGTCTGACCGTTATAGAAGCAAAACCCATTTTCTCACTATCCAGTCTAAACAGCAGACAAGCAGTAATTTCCACCTATTGATTCCAGTTAGATTCATAGCTATTTCTTTCACAGTAAAATAACAATATACTGTTTTTCAAAATCATTTTAAAATAGTTTCAAAAATGAAATAAATCCTTGTTCGATGATGAAACTTTTTGGAAGCATTGTCTTGAGACATTTTTATGTTCGTAAAGTGTTAAGTATTTGGTGTTTTTGTCCTAACAGGGACCTCCTGGAAAAGATGGGCTGCCTGGACACCCCGGACAGCGTGGAGAGACGGTGAGCACATCGTTTGTGTTTCTGATGTCAGTGGACTTGTTCATGTTTGATGCTGAATGATGAATCAAGCCTGGAACTCAGCTTGACTTAAGAGGGAAACATTACATTTCCTTTGGTGTTCTTATGTGATTTCACCAACCATATCGGCGAGCCGCGCGTCAAAACAATCTTTCCGCTTTGCGTCTTATCTGCGTGCGTTATGCATGCTTGGGATAACAATCGGTGATAAGCACATCTCTCGGGGGTTTGGCGTGTCATGTAAAACAAAGAAAACAGAAGTCTACAAGACACGCCTGCAGTCATTATTGTTTGAAGCTTTTTTTTTATGTTGTTAGTTTATTTACACTACATTGGCTGCAGTTTGAGCAAATTCAGGTTATCGTCATTTTGAAATATAAATTGCTCTGGAATAAAGACAAAAAAACCTATACAAGATGCACTTTTGTGAGAAGTTCATTAAACAAAATAGTAGAAGGAGAATGAGACTTTCATCATGAAAATAACAGAACAGTTTAACAACTTCACTACCACGACTGTGTTTAGCCTCTTAACACATCAGAGGAATCTAGTATATTAGCGCAACACATTAACTATTATTCGGATAATCATGAAGAAGTCAAATAAACTCTTTGCATCACTAAATCTATAGATTTTTTTATCCTTTGTGTCATTTTGGAAGACTGCGTGGCTCTTCTTCTTCTGTGTTGCTGTCAGTGGCAACTACTGAGGCACACACCTGCAGTGCCCTCTAGTGGTTGTGGCTAATCATTAAAAAAAATCAATAAGGCTGAACCTAAATTTTTTCCCTACCCCTACGGCTTTTCCCTATCCCCGACATTTAACCCTCCAAATGGAAAAATATTATCTTCAAATCCGGATGTTGCTAAGACTATGATGTCATCATTAGGACGTTAGCACATAGCTGCCAGTTCTCGGACAATACGTCACAAAATTGTTTTTTTTTTTACTTTCAAAAGCCATACAAAAAGTCATTACTTACATTTATACGTAAACCTCTTATCTCAGAGCATATACACGTAAACAAATGATTTTCTATTCCACTTCACAAGTGCGACATGGACCACCCTATCGGTGGAGGGAAAGTCAACCTGAAGTTACTACAGCTCCCCTTTAAAAAAAATGTTGACACTGCGTTGGCTGCAAAGCTCCTACTATTGGAGCAATGGGGTGGAGCCATAGGGGTAGACTGAAGTCTCATCTGTGTTTGAGTCATAACCCTGGCCAAACTGTGCAAAAAAACACGACTTATACTCAAAAAAAAAAAAAAACGGTTCTCAGTTTTTGTCGTGAAGAGTTTGATTTTATTAATCATTTTTGTGCTTAATACATTTTTCTATAGAAAGTTTTAGCCCCTTAGCATTTCCACGAATGTCTTCTTGATGCATTTTTATACATACAGCACAAATGGCTCTTTTGAGATCCGAATCTTAGATTCAGTTTAACTGTAGATAATCCTTGGGGATTTTAGATTACTCTCACATTAGCAAAATATAAAAAACTACTTCTAACCTGATCTGATGCTACAATCAGGTCCTCTTCTTCGATTTCTCTGTGCTCTCAGAGTATCGGTAAAGCCGGGCTTGATGAGCCTCTGAGGGCAATAAACTGTGCTAAAAGCTTGACAGATCATCACCTCTTTCATTAAAGCTCCCCCTTTTCCTCACGCCTCTTTCCTACAGATAATTCAACACACACACACACACACAAGCACTTCCATGCCTTTGCTGTTGTCCGAGCAACGTTAATAGTCTTTATCAATGTGTGCAGATTTATGAGCTGATAAATGGGGACTACAAGCATCCAATATAGAAATGGACCGCAGTGAAAGAGATGCTTGTAGGTGCCCATCATGTTGAATTTGAAGAAGTGTCAATCAAGATTTGAACTGGGCCAGATTCAGGGCATGTGCTGTTTAGAGACGACGACTTCCACTGAATTATGCATCTCCATAAATCAGATACGCATATCAGTGAGTCCAGACGTGGCTTTTCCAAAGCTTTGTTTTGTCATGGATGGACACATCACAAAGGAAACAAGTTCTGAGTTCATTATCTTTTTAAAAACTGGATCAAATGGTCAAAACCAGAAAGTATAGTCTTTGTGGCTTAAAGTCTTAGTCACAACTTTCCTTCGGGTGGATACTACCAGACTGCAGATGAAAACTGGGCTAACATGTTAAGGTCAAAGACTGCTTGGAGCAGAAATGTTCGTTCATGCTTTTTCTACGTGCATGGTGTTGGTGACAGATTGTAGGAAAGACCTATACAACATTCAAGGGGGAAGTAGGTGAGAAGCATGTGTGTCATGCAGAAGCAGGTGAGACGCAGGTGTGGCATACGGAAATAGGTGTGACGCAGGCGTGTCACACTGAAGTAGGTAAGATGCAGGCGCGTCATACCGAAGTAGATAAGACGCATGTGTCTCATACTAAGGAATGCAAGATGTAGTTATGTCATACTGAAGTAAGTGAGACACAGGTGTATCATACTGAAGTAGGTGTGGCGCAGGTGTATCATACTGAAGTAGGTGTGGCGCAGGCGTTTCATACTGAAGTAGGTGTGGCGCAGGCGTTTCATACTGAAGAAGGTGAGACGCAGGTGTGTTATACAGAAGTATGTAAGATGCAGGCATTTCATGCTGAAGTACGTGAAACACAGGTGTGTCATACTGAAGTAGATGAGACGCAGACGTGTCATACTGAAGTATGTAAGACAGGTGTGTCATACTGAAGTAGATGAGTTGCAGGTGTGTCATACTGAGGTATGCAAGACGCAGGTGTATCATACTGAAGTAGGTGAGATGCTGGTGTGTCATACTGAAGTAGGTGAGATGCAGGTGTGTCATGCTGAAGTAGGTGAGATGCAGGTGTGTCATGCTGAAGTACGTGAAACACAGGTGTTGTCATACTGAAGTAGATGAGACGCAGACGTGTCATACTGAAGTATGTAAGACAGGTGTGTCATACTGAAGTAGATGAGTTGCAGGTGTGTCATACTGAGGTATGCAAGACGCAGGTGTATCATACTGAAGTAGGTGAGATGCAGGTGTGTCATACTGAAGTAGGTGCGACAGTTGTGTCATACAGAAGTATGTAAGACGCAGATGTGTCATACTGAAGTAGGTGAGATGCAGGTGTGTCATACTGAAGTAGGTGAGATGCAGGTGTGTCATGCTGAAGTAGGTGAGATGCAGGTGTGTCATGCTGAAGTGGGTGTGGCGCAGGCGTGTCATACTAAAGTAGGTAAGATGGAGGCGTGTTAAGTTGTGCCTGACTTTTAGAAATGAAGAAATTAGACAATCAGAGCAAATGTTTTATCATCCCATGGTTGTTTCACAGGCATTTACGTATCACACGAACATACTACGCATACAGCCCTTGCGGTCAGTCACGAGCCAGTACATTCACCACTAGAGTTAGTGGTAAGGGCACCGCACAACAACTTCACCAATCTGTGTGCCATCAAGTGTGTGAAACTTCCATTAGCCTGAAGATAGGTTCACACTGCCCTCTACAACACTTGTTCAAGCAACCACTTTTGATGAGAATCTTATGTAAACACACGTTTCAGGCTTCATGTTCAAAACTCTTGCATTCACACGTAGCTTTCTAAGAACAATTTTGGGCTCTATGTTAAAAGCATGCAGATACTCAACGTGGGTTGCCAGTTAAACAAGTTCAAACTTTAGCCAATCGGGGAATCATAATTAGGTAGTGAGGTATGGAGGTCGCCCCTTTTAATTCACATTGAGACTAAAGCTGACTAAAGCTTGACTCTGCTCATGTTTGTTGCTATCAAATACATCTATACACCTTTTCTCTATCGGTGATCTGTTCAGTGTCCACTTAGATGAATCTGAGACATCATGTCTAAAAATTTAATAGAAGTCTAAATATTTTTTTAAATACCGTCATTAATTGATGAGATCACTGTGGATAAGAGCCAATTTTTGAAATTTCACTGCTTTTACTATTAATCCTATAGCTCCTCTCAAAGAGTTCTACTGCCTAATTCTTTGGGTTTTTACTATATTTGACTTGAAGACTCATGCCAATGTAAATTGAATTATTTATTTGACTTGTACTGAGCCAGAAACTTCAATGCCTGGGACTGAAAGCTGCATGCTGGGCATGTATCCCTTCTAATATTTGATCTGAAGCACATGGGGTAGAAAGCAACATTGTCTCTTGGAAGGAGTTAACTTTTTGGTTGTAGTCTGAAAGTGTTGTAGTTTCTTCCCACACATTTAGTAATAAATAGCTTATCCACTATGATTCTGCCAAATGTAATCAGTTAAAACAAAGCCTCATTAGGGAAATTTGTTTTGAGGCCGTTTGGCTGTTAGCCTGGATGTTTAAGACATAAAGTTACTAGAGTATGAGCATTCTGGCTGATTTCAACCATACAAAATGCAAAAGTCTTTAATGTTCAACACCCATTCACATCAACCACTTTATGTAGCATAGAGAGTTAGAAACAGGACATTTTAGAAATTCAATTAAACAACATTTACTGATCTTTCTATAGGGATTCCAAGGGAAAACTGGTCCACCGGGTCCAGGAGGTGTTGTTGGGCCACAGGTGAGGAACTCGTTTTTTTTCCTGGCAATCTCGGATAAAAATATGTTCCATAAACTTAAAGACAATTGATTGTTTTCATGGATTGGTAAAATGTTGCTAACAATTCTCATATGTGCTTACACTTCAGGGACCCACAGGTGAAACTGGTCCTGTAGGAGAGCGAGGACATCCTGGACCCCCTGGCCCACCTGGAGAGCAAGGTCTTCCTGGTGCTGCTGGCAAAGAGGGAGCCAAGGTATGAACCCATTGATGAGACTAAAGAAAAACTCACAAAAACACTATTTGCTTCATTACAATGACAGATTGATAGCTACCTACATACTGTCGATTTAAGACTAAACATTTTGTAGAACTTGATAGAGATATCAACTATCTAATAAGATGCTGAAAATTGAAGTTACTTGGAAGCATGCTGGAAGCAAGTAGAGATGATTTGTTTTTGCGTGTGGCCTGCTGTTATGTAAATTTATGTTTCTCGAGGGCTTGGTAAACTCAATAACAAGCTCAATAGATTAGCAAATAAAATTTAGAACAATAAACTCACCGGAAAGACATTTTATCATCCACCAGGTCACTGTCAATGCAATATTTTATAAAATAGCAATTAAATTTGCAATATTGCTGTTTTTAAAATCTCCTTATTTTACTGTCTTATTGACTTTTTTGTCTTTGTCAATTTAAAAGTCAATCTGAACTCACGAGCAGCCATTTTGCACTGCCGATCCCTGTCCAGCTCAAATCCAACCCCTGAGTCCTATGTCGTTCTAGCATCTTCAGTTCCCCATCCCACCATCCTTAAACCCCCCCCATGCCTGCTCCTTTTATTTTCTTCCCATCTTCCTCAAGAAGACAGTTCAATCAAGACTGTCTGCACAGTCCAAACCCTCTGCCACTCACGGCTCCACTTTCCTCCCACTCTGCTCAGACCTTTGCATCAGTATGCTAAGGAAACGTTGCTGACACCTTGGCAACAAAGCCGGGATCTGAAACCTTAGGTCCCACTTTTCTGCTCTTCCTCGTGCAGATAAAAGTCTGCCAATAGAAAAGAAGAAACATTTTTTTTGCTTTCTTGTTTGTTTGGTCACTTTTACACGTTAAATAAAATGAAGTTGCCCAGCAATGATCGTTTCTTTTCATTTTCAGCCTCATACTGAACAATGGATTTGAAGTGAGCTTTAAAAGACTCTCCTATTCCTACACACATTTATATTACTTTTAATGGCTTTTAGTCCATATAAAAGCACACCATAATCAAGTATTTTTCATGTTAGATGGACTAAATGTTTCATAATGAGACTTTTGACATGAAAGCAATGTTGTACCTGTTGAGGCTTGTGTTCTGACAGTAACAATGACACCACGGATGTCACAAGCTTCAAATAATTGCAGCTAATGGCCCATTAGGACAGTTCAGAGCGTCAACACAGTCCCACTTTTGCTTTTACATTAGTCCCTATAGATTATCTATTTGTCAAGTGATACACAGTCTGTAACATTTTGAAGCGGGGTACACTTTTTTCCTTGTTTAGCTTGTTCAAATTATGTTGTTTTGAACAAAAAATAGATTTCCACACCATAGGGCACGCAGGATTATGAGGCGCTCCATCAATGAGTAGTCAATTTTAAATGTATACCATATACCAAACTATAAGGCGCAATAAGCGAGACAGAAGAGTCAGAGAACACTACACGTTAATCACGTTAGCATATTTAAAATTCTTGTAACTCTCTTGTTTTCAATACGTTAAAAACAGCTTAAACAAACATTACTAACTCACAACGCTGTTAGTAATACGTAAAAACAAAAATCCGACACCCTACACATTAGTCTATTTCTAATAGGGGTGTGCATTGGCAAGAGTCTGGCGATGCGATACATAACAGGATACGTGTGTCACGATACGATACATATCGCGATATATCCCAAGACTGTACTAGAACAATTTTTCACTTTTCGATACCCATGCCAAGTAAAAAGTTAGTAAGACATGTCTCATACTAAAAAAACAAACAAACAAAAAAAAACGCAAGGCTGACATTTAACACAAGCTAGTTCTCACAAAGTCTTGCTGTTGTTTTGGTCGCGGTGCAGAGCTGCTCAAAGAGGCTGGTGTGCTGCAAACTAGCAGTTGGGGGTTTAGGTGGAAAGCAAAAGTAAAATGCTAAAGGAGGCACATAAATAAATAATTAAATATCATCTTGTCAGCATTTTAAATCGATACAAGTATCGCTAAACATGATATTGTGAAATATTTCCAAATCGTTTTTTTTCTACACCCCTAATTTCTAATAAGGCTTGTTTGCAACATGTAAGAAAACAGACAGACAAATGTTACTCTGACTATGCTAACTCTCAACCTTGTTAGTAACAGATAAAAAAATATACTAAGACGTTAGCTTAGTCCTAAAAACACCTAACCTTGTTTGTAACACGTAAAAAACAGATTGATACCGCTAAAACAGACGTTACTGTGATTAAGTAAACTCACAACCCTGTTAGTAACAAGTGAAAACTAACAGTCCGAAATGCTAGACGTTAGCTTATTTCTGACGACACCAACATTGTTTGCAACTTGTTAAAAAAAAAGAGACTCAAACCTTTCTGTGACTATGCTAACTTCTCAACTTTGTTAGTAGCACGTAAAAAATAGTTCGACACCGCTACATGTTAGCATGTTAGCATATTTACAATTTTTTTGCCACGCGTAAAAAACAGACTGATACCTCTAAAAAATAGTTACCATGACTATGCTAATCCCTAACAGTGTTAAGAAGACAAGAATAAACAAAATCAAAAACAATTCTCATTTAATGTGCCCTGGATTATTAGATCTGACTTTTTCTGAAAAAAAAATTAAGACTTTAAAGTGCACCTTATAGTGTGGAGAATACAGTACATGACATCATTTTGGCTCAATAATACTTAAACCAATTTTTTTTTTTCTCTAAAGGGAGATCCTGGACCACAAGGATCCCCTGGTAAAGACGGTCCCCCTGGGCTCCGAGGCTTTCCTGGAGAGAGAGGTCTACCTGGCGCCACGGTAGGAACTCGATTCCACCTGCAGCTATTCATCATAGTTTAGCTCAACACCGATCTGCTGCTAGAAGAGGATGGAACATTGCAACGTGGCAAATGAACCAGCATCCATCTCGAGCTTTTCACTTCATTAGAGGCAGCAGCCCTGGAATTCACTCGTAGAAATCAATCCGGCGCCGAGGAAATCCAAAGCGACGTCTTACAAATGAACAGGCGTGCCTCCGCATTGCTCCGGCGCCACTGACTCCGCAGTTTTAACTGCTGCAGTGGATAATGGCCGCGTATTACAGAGTTTGGTACTGTTGCTCAGGGATTCATTTGTAAAGACTTTCAAGGACTTCAATTGTTTTTCATTTTTCAGTGCCAGCGTTTTTAGCGCTGGTGGGTTGTTTGTTTCTGTATACATTATTTACCAAGTAAATTATTAAGCGAGGAGTGTTGGCAATTAGGCCGGGGATGGCTGGGAATGGATGTAGTTTCTGGAGACAAAGTGTTTTGCTTCCTTCCTCCTCAAGGTCAGTCAGACGCTGCAGGACAGCAGCACTCTTGATTGTTTTCTGCTATTGTAATTTACTGCGGCTACAGCCCGCAGAAGCTCATTATCCATACAACCGTGGGTTTTTGCGGCCCACTGGGGAGCTGCATCCACCGACACAAACTCTGGTCATTGATAAACACACACAGGACATACAAACATGTTTTAAAAACTCCTGCCTATGCAGAGCTGAAGTTGGCTTAGATATGCGGGTAAAAGGATTGTGTTTTGTCTCACTAAATTGCGGCTACATATTTATTTGCACAATATTGGCTGCTCATGGAATCAAAATGTTCACACTTTTTCACAAACTGTCATGTGGTTTTTTTTAGATTTTATAGGCAAAAAATGATTAAATAGTTCAAAAATGTAGATTTGCTGAATATTTTGCACTGCTCTGTTCTTGACAATTCTTTGTTCTCTCTTCACCTCAGGGCCCCGCAGGTCTGAAGGGAGCAGAGGGTCCACAGGGTCCACCTGGTCCTGTGGTACGTACACTGTTAAAAATAGCTTTTTATCCAGTTTGGGTTTTTTGGAGAAGAAATTTTGGGACATTTTAAATTGGAAATGATTAAAAATTGCTTCAGTTTACCCCTTTTTGACATTTTGGAAGTAAACCAGAAAATGTATGGTGGCTCTTAAGTTCAAATCACCAACTCACTCAATACAAAAACACTGTAAAGATCAAAACAACAATTAAAAAAGTAAAAGAAATATTAGAAAAGAAATATTAAATGTCATAAATCAAAATGACACCATAATTGAATTCCAAAAAAGCTAAATACCATTCCAAAGAAAAAAAAGAAACATAATAAAAAGTAAACATTTCAGAAAACAGAAATTAAAATAAAATGTTAAAAAATGAAAAACAACAAGAAATTGGAAAAGGTAGGTCTCATGGGACATCACAGATCAGATGATGATGTTTGTTCAGTCTTTCAACCATAAATTCATTGGCGTGAAAGTATTTTCCAACAAAAGATGTTCCTTTAAGTTTCTGGCCACGCCCATTGCAACAGTTCAGTGGTTAATCAAACAACTTGTTACTTCAGTTCAGACAAAACATTCCTCCAAATTCCCTCTCCTCCAAAACTCAAACATCCTCTTTCAATCAGTGATGATGTCTCATACTTTTTCTAGTTAATTATTGTTCAGCGTTTTTCCAATTTCATTTAGACTACATGGAATTAATTTTGCTGTCCAAAATGTGTTATTTTAGCAATTCGATTTTTGAAAATTTTTTTTTGATTTCTTAAATCTAATTTTTTTTCATTGTTGTTGTGATCTTTGATATGTTTTTATGTTTAAGGGATTTATTTATGTGACATGGACTTCAGGACCACTGTAGAAAACTTTAAAAGTTTTTTATTTTCTACTTTTAAAGCACATCAGCCATGTGCGTTCAAGCTGCTACTTCCAATGAAAAGTTTATGTAAACGCAACTTTTACTCGTATTAACTAGCATTTGTAAAGTTTTTATTCAATTGGCAAGTACTAAAACTGTTATGTTAGCAAAATTAGCATTACATGTGCGCGCCACATGCCTGGTGTGTCTTTAGCTTTTGAGTATGAGCTATCAGTTTTTGTGGTTAAGACCATTTTTACTAGCATTAGCTAGCATTTGTAGCGTTTTTATTCAATTGGCCAATACTAAAACTGCAAAGTTAGCATTAACTTTGTTGGATGAACACGCGTATCTTGTCCGGTGTCTCTGTAGCAATAATTTCATCCCCTTTTATTGCTATTGATTACATCTGATCAAGAGTATTCCCTGCTTTCTGTGCACACACACAGCTGATTTTCATTTTCCACAGGTTAAATAGCTCATAACAGCAGCCGTAAATAAGACAGAGGAGCTGCTGACATGCAACCATTTTAATGGAGGAGAAAATCAAACACGCTGAATTAGTTCTGTTGCACGGGGTCGCCCAAGTGCACGTGTTGTACATTCAAGCTCATTAAGTCATCACGGCCATGTCATCTGTGATTTATCTATTATTTTTCCAGTGAAAGCAGCTGCATATTTCATCTCGTCATGCTGCGCACATCCGTTTACAATCTGATCATCCACTTGAGTAGCTGGGGATCAAGACTGTTTGCTCCAGTGCCTCCTCCTGGCACACGAGCTCAAATAATCAAATAAAGACACACACACACACACACACATCAGTGCGTATCTCTTATCAGATCGAATAATTGCTTCTAGTCTCTATGGATTCTCTCCTTTTGTTTTTCTCATTTTTTTTGCTAATTTAATTGAACCAATTGTGTAATGAAGCCTTTTTTTAACCACAAAATACCGTATTTTCTCATTTTTGTCAATTTTTGCTTTATTTGTTCCAGTTAAAGCTGTTTATGTGTATAAATTGTGCATATGAAAGGTCAGACATTGTGGCCCCAACACACTGATTACAGATAGAATAATGCTTTCAACATTTCCTATCAAAAACTGCACATTTTTATACTTTATGCTTTGCTTAGAAATTGCCCCAAATTGTTCTTATGTCTCACTGTTTTTGCTGACAGTGTGAAACATCCCAGATTAGCTCTCTTTAGTCCGTAATTATCCTGATGAGACTGAAATATTCAGCTGATGAAGATATATTACAGCCTTCATGAATGCTCTGTCTAGAGAATAGGGTATAGATTTAAGGATTTAGTCGCAGGAAAATGAAGATTTTGGTGTTTTTAACATGTTCTTGTGCCATTTTTCTGAGAACAGTGGACATCCATAAAGCATTTTTAATTTTTTTTTTTTTTTAATTGTGAATCAGGATCAGACATAAAAATTATATTTGAAAAATGACATAGAAAATATGCTGGGTGTGCCAGTAATTCCCTTCTCCATCCAATGTTGATGCATCCACTTGTAGATGACTAGATCTATGTAGTGTATTGTTTGGGATATAAGTAACACAAAAGTATAGGTTGCATTTATTTAACAAAATAAAGGACCAAGAAACAGACATTTCAAGTAGAAAAGGTAAATCATAAAATGGGAATAGATAAGTATATGAACGTTGTAATACCTTAACCACTTCTAGTTTCATGAAACAGGAGGGATTGAATACGTGAATACATAGATACCCATAGCGTAGACATCACTTTAAATCAGTAAATCTGTTGAATTCTTCATCCTCTGTGTCGCTTTTCAGCAACTCGTTTAGCAGCTCGTATAGAAAGCCGAGGTCTGCGCTTTTTCTTCTGCGTTGCTGTCAGTAGCAAATACTGATACACACACCTACAGCGGCCTCTAGTGGTTGTTAGTGGAAAAATAATGAACACATTAGTCTTTCTGTTTAAAAAAATACATATAAAACGCTTGATTAAAAGCCGAAAAGCAAAAAAAAATTGCAACTAATTATCTGAAAAATACGGTTGATATTTGTTTTTCTCCTCTCAGCTGTATCTGGTTCAAACCCGTACGCTTGGATAGCTCCAATATTGGTTGCCAATTTTGTGGCACCGTTAAAGCTAGCCTGGGAGTGTACGCTAGCGGTAGAGTATGTATGTAAACAGAGAGCTCTCACTAACGAGGAACAGAAGTGGACGCTAACGGTCCCGCCCACAATTAGATATTAATTTCTAATAAACTCCAGTCACTCTACAGGAAATATGTCCTAGAAAACAAAACAAGTTTTTGGCTAAAAATAGCCCAATTGTAACAGGTTTTCTTGATTTTGATTTAGTTTTTTCTGATTAGTTCCTTCAGTAAAAATGTGTCTGTTTTGGACAGACTTGTCTTTTTTCAGGCGCAGGTAGGAGCTGTTTAGACCTTTGCTTGGGCTTCATTAGAACCAAAAAACATCCTGTTGTTGTGTGTTCCTTTTTTCTTTTTCTCCACACTTTCCTTTTAAAGGTTTTTTGTTTGTGTAGTGGTGTGTGCGTGTGTGTGTGTTGATCCATTAGCAGAAGAACTCACTTTAGTTTTTAAGAGTCTTAATGGCAGAGCTTGTTGTTGCAGGTCAGGTTTACCATGTGGGCAGACAAACAACACGAGGACTTTCTTGAATGGAACAAAAGCTTCCAGCCATTTCTTTTGATGCAATGTGGTGCTAATTGTCTCATCCTTAAAGGGGTCTCCTGGTGAGAGGGGTTCCGCTGGGCCAGCCGGTGTAGTTGGACTCTCTGGTAGACCTGGTCCACAAGGCCCCCCTGGTCCTGCAGGAGAGAAAGGTGCACCTGTAAGTATTTATTTCAAGCTGAAAATCTTCTTTTTTTAATCTAATCTGTTCTTTGGCCTCAATTTTTTAAATTGCTGCAAAAATAAATTATTCTCTGTGCTTCTAGGGAGAAAAAGGTCCTCAAGGTCCAGCTGGTCGTGATGGAGTTCAGGGTCCTGTTGGTCTGCCCGGACCTGCTGGACCCCAGGGGCCACCTGGTGAGGACGGTGACAAGGTCAGTCACACCCAGCTTTGTCTTATTTTTCCGGGCTACCACTGAATCAGAATGAGTGTATGGGTCAGTGGCTGTGTGAATGCACAGCTTTACTCCTTTAAGGTTTTTCTTCTCCAAATAACATGGCTCCGTGTTAAAGAGCAGGGAGGGGAAAAAATGCAAAATAGACTGCTGTTTACTTTCAGAGTTATCAGATTCTTAAAGGTTACCATCTTAGACAGTAAAATGTTGACATTGTAACTGTAGACCGAGAAATGATTCTTGCAGCTGACACCGTTTGTCTGGATGGGAGATTTTTAGTGATTCTGTTGACATTTAGAAAAGAAAAGATAATCTGAGTCGTGGTGTTTTTCTTTCCCAGGGAGAAGTTGGGGAGCCTGGTCAGAAAGGAAGCAAGGGTGATAAGGGAGAGCAGGTGAGTATGGACTTACAAAGGAAAAGATGCGCATATACAACATTTCACAAATTACATACGTTTAACCCCTTGACTAGGCTTGCACAATAAATCACAAATGTATTGTCATTGTGATATCAGCTTGTGCAATATGAGTATCACTAAAGACAGTGTAAACTGTGATTAATGGTCATTTGACCTTTTGCCGGCTTAATGTATTAAAACAGTCCTTCATGCATCTGACCATTTGGATGGACCCCTTTACACCTGTCAGGGATTGTGGTGGAGGAGGACCCAAATGCAGGAGACCAGACTTGGTGGCAGAAACATAACCATTTACTAAAACAACTTAAACATGACAAAACCAGGAGCACAAACCAGTGAGGCAACAGAACGTAGAAGAGCAGATGACCTGACAATGAGAAACTGAAAACCAGACACTTAAATACACTGAGGTTGATTAACTAAATGAAGACAGCTGTGGATGGTTAACCTGAATGTGGTGAGACTGACGGGGGAAAAAGAACATGACAAAACCTAAGCACTGAATCATGACAGAACCATTGACTGATCAGATGGACCCCTTCATATTGTTTACAAACCTGACCCCTTCACTGCGTTGTACAATCAGATAGACCCTTTCGTGTTGTTGACCAATCAAATGGACCCCTTCATGTCTTGACCAATTGGATGAGCTCCTTCAAGGCATTGACCAATCAAATGGACTCGTTCACGTTGTTGACCAGTCAGATGGACCCCTTTATGTTGTTGTTGACCAGTTGGATGAATGTCTTCACGATGTTGACCAATCAGATGGACCTGTACTTATGTTTGAACTTTCAAATGGACCCCTTCATGTCATTGACCAATCAAATTCGCTTCTTCACGTCGTTAACTGTTCGGAAGGACCCATTCACATCGCTGACCAGTCAAACGGACCCCATCATATCGTTGACTAATCAGATTGACCCCTTCATGTTGTTGATCAATCCCTCGTCCCATGATAAGGGTCGATGACCTAATAAGGTCATTTGGAGTATAGTTTAAATTATACCGACTATTATGTCAATGAAACTATTGCAGGGACATTGAAATTATGTATTAATTGTTTTGCTGTTTATGTATTGCAAGTCAAATTGTCATTGCAATATAGATCAATAATATCACAAACTTTTTATTTCATAGCTGAAGATACATGTGTCAAGGGGTTAATCCAGTCTATCTTGTGCCATGAATCATGTTTTTCATCTTTTTTACCAATAACTCTTTGTTTAGGGTCCTCCTGGTCCTGCTGGTGTCCAAGGACCCGTGGGAGCCCCAGGTCCTGCTGTAAGTACAACTGTCCTAAAAGACAGAAACATTTGGAAACATCCAAAATGTCACATGATGATTTATCAAAAGGCAGGCGGTGCAGAAATAGTCAGTTGTAGATTGCAGCTTCATAATTGGATCATTTTCTCTGAGGCAAGGGACATTTTGGTTGAAGAATTACACATTTTAAAATGTCAGCCCCCCCCACTCCCCACATGCACCCCCACCCCCTTTCCCAACACAAATATGTCAGCAAACAAGATGAATGTAATGCAGCTAAACTGAAAGTCACAAAGCGGTGGTTATTATTTCTCAAAGAATTTACTAAAGCTGACAGCTAAAACAACTGTGTTGGTTCTCAGGGAGCCGATGGAGAGCCAGGTCCCAGAGGTCAGCAGGGTATGTTTGGGCAGAAGGGAGATGAAGGTGCCAGAGGATTCCCTGGTCCACCCGGACCCATTGGACTTCAGGTTTGTACATGTACTAAAAATTTTTTGGCCTAAGATATATTTTTGTTTTATATTTAGGCTGACAAATGAGTAAATTAAGAATTTACCCTTTAGATTCTGAAAGCTATTCAATATGACAGTGTGTGGGGGAAAAAAAACTCTTGAGTCAGACTGACTACACCGGCTGTCTGAGATTATTTCTGCTTCATAATTCCTTACTAGTGTATACCTTTGAGACGTTGTTTTCTGCATTTTAAATCATGTCTAGAATGAATATAAAGGAAATATTGATTTAAAAAACGTACAAAACCAAAAGATGTAGGTCAAATTAAAACTAATATAACAATTTACTGAATTTCATGAATGGTAGTGAAAACAAATGTGATAATTGAGGGTTTGAGAAAGCCAATTATTGCAAAACATTTTTATATATTAGTAAAGAAAACACAAATAAGCAACAAAAGTCAACATAAGAAAGTTATTCAGGTCAGATAGGAACTGTCTCTATTTGGTTTAACTTATGTAGCAAAAAAAATCCATCCTTACTATATTTTTTTAAGAAAATTCCCCTTAAAACAGTTACCACTGATTTTTTTTACTTTATTGTTATGGTGACAGTGGGAGATCGAAAAACTTACTGAAATATTTACTGCTTCTAAATTTAGCTTCCACAGTTTTGCAGAGAAAGAAAAACAGTCTTGTCCTGAATCCATTTTTCAAGTTCTGGTCCTGACATGTTCTGTTCTTGAGAATTGTTCATTCTGTGTATCTCAGACATATGAGATCTGGCCTCAATGACCCCTCCCCCTCACGTTCCAAACAGGAAGTACCTGCTGGTTCCAAGAAATCAAAATCCCATAGACCTGGAAAAATAAACAGCTGTTACTCAGTTAATATATTTCTCAGAAGAAGGATTACTTCAATGCTACCCTTTTTTGTATGTTTGTTGCTATTCTTATTTTTTTTTTTATTAATTTTTATTCTGTATTGCCAGTTTGATTTGATTGATTTCAAGCATTTATAATAAATGAATATCGCAATAAAAATACAGAAATCCTATAACAAACCCATTTTAGATATCAAATAAAACATGGATTGGAACATTAAGAAAAGTAGCAAAGTCATTAGAAGATCATTCCAATGTCTTAACAGTGTATTTACTCATAAATATGAATAGACTGTTTTGCACTGATGCGTACAGTACACCAAAAGCACATTAGACTCATCAAACATTTTTTTTTTTTAAATCTCAAAACATCGGTGCACAATTTCTAATGCTGTGTCTTCCATTGTCTTTGACACACTTGTGAAGCTGCGAGGTCACAGGAAGTTCTTGGAAGACCTGACTCTCATTGAAAGTGGGAAACATAAAAAAAAGACCAAAGTGTCCCGTGCAGCACCTGAAATGCAGAACTTGTGTTCATGAGATTTAAGGCTTGTTTTATTGCCAGAAACAAGTTAAGGAAAGAAACTGCCTGAATCATTAAAGGTTTAATAAATGATTGTCTTTTATTTATTTTTATTTAGCATATAGCTTAAATACTTCAAGTTTAAAGCTAATAATGATGGTTAAGATGTGTGTGTAACATTCGATTTGTCGACTAATTGAAGAAACAATCAGCGATGATCTGACTTTTAAAATAGTGGTAAGTGGCAGCATTAGTAAACATTACTATGGATTACACTTCATATAACAGATCTGTAATACTCATTGATTACATCAGAATCCATCATAGTTTTAATTCAGTAATCATTGCTACACATTACTGATGACATCATTTCAAGTTATAAACTGATCCCTTGTGCTCTCTTATGGGGTCCAGATGACCCAAGCCTTACCTTGATATCTTATCCATCCCATGACAAATGTGGATGAAGGTGGACAGAGTTTCATGTCAGCCATGGACACCAGTGAAAATCAAAAATCATTGAAATCATTGTAGCCATGTTGACAAGTGACATCACTCTCACTCGGACCAGTCCTCTTATACAGTCAAGGATCTCAGGCCACTATAGTCAGTTTGTAACCCATTAAGCCAGGGGTGTCAAACTCAATCACAAGGGGCTAAAATCCAAAACACACCTTAGGTCGAAGGCCGAACAGGATAAACATTTATTGAACAGTCTGAAATTACATTTTTAAAACTTTAAATATCTAGTTTTTTAACATAAGAACTAGATATATAGCATTACTGTGGAAATGCTAGTGTGAATGCTGTAAGCTGAATTTGGCTGTTGAAACGGTTTTAGCATTGATTGCTAAAAACATTCAAGATGATAGCTGAAAATGCTGATATTAATTGTTCAAAACGCTGAAGCTGAGAGCCAGCTAAAATATTAGCTCAATGCCAAATTAGCCTAAAAACTTAAAAAAAAAAAAAAAAAAAAAAAAAAAAAAACTCTGGTTACCCAAAACAGCTAGCATGTAGCTGAAATATTAGCTTAACTCCAAAATAGTCCAAAAAGCTTGCAAAATGCAATAAAACTGTAATTTTTAACATAATTTTGAACAGTAAAAAGGCAGAAATATTATTCCAGAATAAATCAGTTTAACCATAAATAACTTTCAAAAGTTTACCCTCCATAAAAATATATTTGTCAAAATTATATAAGTTAGAAATTAGAGCACGATAACATCAGGCCATTAATATCAATAGAATGAAATGATCTGGTGGGCCGGGTATAATTACCTGGTGGGCCAGATCCGGCCCCCGGGCCTTGACTTGACACGTACATTAAGCTATTAGTACTTTAATACTTTCTCCAACCGGACAACCTTTTTTCCTCAGCCTGGGAGGTTAAACACAAGTTTAAGGCAGAGGATGAATATCAGAGAGAACAGTCCTTTAAACACCGTCCTGATGGCAGCGTCTAATGAAGACATAATACATTTTCTGAATCCACGGATCGCCTGTCTTTACTCCTTGTAGCTACACCCCGACTTTCATCTAACAACAAGCTCCAGTGGAAACCGAGGCAGACGCGAGTTCATCCTTTCACAGCTGCCTGTGCCGTTTAATTGGATCCTGGGAGCGTGATATGGTGGCGCGCCGCGATTACACCTCAGTTCTCAGGCAACCTGTGCCGCCTTTGTAGTGCTGTGTCTACACAATCGATGCCGCGACGTGCAGCATTTCTAACATCCGAGGACAGGAATTAAAAGGAAAATCAGACATCTGCACAATGTTATGCCGCCCCAATAAAATGCCAGAGGACCTTTTCTTGCCTTCTGAATCCATCTATTAGTAATTATCCCTTTATTTGTAGTCAACTCCTTAAGTCGGAAAGTTTAGAGATTTACCACACAGATTGGGGTCATTGTCTTGATGAAATTACATAGACGGCTGCTCGCCATCTCAGAGTGCTGTTCGGCCTCAGCAGGGTTTCATTCAATGGTCTTTTAATTGGAGTAATTCACTACCCATCACAGTTCCATTAATTGCACGGACTGACCCGCTCCAGTCTGCTCCTCATCAAGCACATTTACTAAGCTGCATAATTAGTGCCTTTTTGCTAATGATTTTGAGATTAGAGATGACCTTTGTGCAGATGATATTCCTCAGCATGGGAGGAGCTGACACGCCGCCCGGAGAGAGTGCTTTAAACCATTCAGCTTAACAACGATTCCGTTTATGCTATAATTAGTGGTTGACGATCCGATTCATAGTTGATATCGGTTCAATTTAAACGATCTGATACTGATCTTTAGCCAAAACTTCAACCTGTGACTCAGAGACAAACACCTGGTACTGACTGAACAGTTTCCAGATTCCTTGTATTTCTTGCAAAAGTATAAATGAAATATGTGTACAAACTAGCAAGTAAACAAGAATTATTGTCAAATCCATTCACGTTTTAGTTTCATGAAGCTCAGCCCAATGTTGTTGTTTCCCATCTAAATGATACAAACAGAATATTATAGAACACGATACCACACTGTAAAGTTCAAAGTGTTTGCACATCGGACTGTAATGATAATTTGATTATTTTTTTTGCTGCATCACACGTGTGTTTTCCGCTGTCATGGTTGTTTTTACATTATGGTAAAATAAAGCTACTGTACCTCAATCTGAATGATATTTTCCAAGATCATTATAATCAAATCATTTAATTTTGAAATGATTCGATTCAGACAGATCGGCCTGGTTGGATTGTAGGAATATAAACCGATTAACTAAAAAAGTCAATTATTTATAATGATTTATTTGCACTGAACGTGATTCACGCGGTAGAGACGTTTAGTTGAAATATCATTCCAGCGTCATCCAGAAGTAAAAAATGTTTGCCAAAAAGACCAGAAGAAATAGTTTTAGGGGCCGCATCTGGCCCCCGGGCCGTCTTTTGCCCACCCCTGTGTTAGCCCCTCCCCCACGGGGACCAACCAGTGAAGTTGGAGGCCGACTCCACCCACAGTTGAAATGTGTCAATCTAGTCAGAGGGGTGGAGCTTGGATGTAGGACTGTTATCATTACTGGAGCTGCAGATCATGATGAGAGACTTTAAGAAATTCAACTGTAATACCTCAATTCAACCTTTAGGGGGCAGAACACAGACGGATTTTGACTATATTTTCAAGATTTAAACAATTTTAGTTTAATTTCTAAAAAATGTTGCATTGACCAACAGACAGCACTTTTAAAACTCTATTTATAGAGGTTAATAGACAAAGAAAGTTGAATGAGGGTTTGGTTACACTTTTTTACAACTGTGAATTCTTCCTAATAAAGCACAAATTTGATGTAAGAATTGCGTTCGGCGTTCCCTAATTTCAACGTAGAAATCAAGAACAAAAACTACATTCTACCTCGCCTGGTTTCACTTGCATGACCCAAACAGAATGAATGTCTTTGATGTCTTATTACTTTTCCTTTTTTTTTTTTTTTGTCTTGAAATCCTACACCTCAATAACAAACTGCCTCCGATTCAACAACCGCAGAGAGCGAGCCACCGCAGTTTAATCACGTCAATTACCGGTAAAAATGTCAGGGATCAAAAGACGCGCCGGGCCTTGACCGGGCTGCTCATTTCCCATGCATGAATGCGCCGGATTCCCCTTCTCAGGCAGAGATGTACAAATAAAAAAGAAGCAATGTTTTTGCGCACGAGTGCAGAGATGAAATGATCACGCCGTCAGAAGGAGGCTTCTTCCAGCATCAAGTGTGGCCACATCTGATACGGTCTCAAAAGTCTCATCAAATCAGCCTTTTTAATTCTCTACACTTATTCTTAGCCTTGCTCCGCATATTCATATGAATATTTCATTAAACACATAATAGAGCCAGACTGCGGCTAAAACATGGATTGCGATTCATTTGAGCTGATTAATTTATGAGCATTCTGGCTCCAAAATGCGTTTTAATATTAGCCAAATGCATCCCAGCAGTCGTCAAATCCAATTTCGACTTAAGCAGCAGTTTAATGCCACAAATAAATTCAAATAATTAGGAGAATTCTTGCTTGTTCAGATCCTTTCTGGTTTAATGGGATTATTTGCTCTCAGTTTGACGGCTTTGTTTGTGTTGTTGCTCCTACAGGGTCTACCGGGACCTCCAGGTGAAAAGGGGGAGAACGGCGATGTCGGGCCCATGGTAAGATTCGCTCTAATGAATTAAAAGTTTGTCTAATACTTTTAGTAAACACTGATAATAAACTTTTTTGTTATTTTACAGGGCCCGCCTGGTCCTCCTGGGCCCAGAGGTCCTCAGGGTCCAAGTGGAGCTGATGTATGTACAACAGATACGTGAAAGTTCTGTAAAAAAACATTTTCATGCGCTGCAGATGCACTCCACAGCTGGAGTCTACGGTGGCCCTACAGTCCAAATCACATTGACAAATCACTAAACGTTAAAACTTATCAAAGATCACAATGACTGCTTAAAAAACGCTAAACAAATAACAAAAAAAAAAAAAAACTTTAGAAATTAATACAATTAAAACATTTCTAAAGTGTTTTTTTTTTTTACAATGGGACATTGCTGATGAAGGAAGGACGTTTGTACATCATTTCAACTGAAAGTCATTTGTCATGAAGCGATACTGGATTTCATCATCCAATCAGCGATGACCTATAGTTCCAACCTTTCCTTTTTTAACATTTCATTTAGAATTTTAAATATTACAAGATTTTTTATTCATTTTTTTAAATTTTGAGTTTTTGAAAATATAATTCTGATTTTTAAGCATTTATTTTTTTGCTTTTGAAATGTTCATTGTGATCTTTAATTAATGTTAAAATTTGATTGTTGCTACTATGTTATTACTATGAGTACCTTCAGACCATAATATCTAGAGGATTCTACAGAGATCGTCACAAGTAGGAATGAGTTTTGAAAATACTTCCTGATCCAAAAAAGTTTCATTGGTTGATTGATTTCCCTTTAGACAAACAAAAAAGTTAAATGAGCATCATGAACCTTTGAACACCGGAGCTCCAGTGTTTATGTCCTTTGATTTACTGTAACTTTTTTTTGCCGTTAACGCCACTTTTCTCTTTCAAAATCTCAATTAAAAAGTTACAGCATGTTAAAGATTTTTTGGTGACACCTCAGGGTTAAATGGCTCAAAAAAAGAGCGCAAAGAAAATCCTAAGAACTATTTCCTGCAATCTTTCTATATTTTTATATTTAAATCCCATAAAGACAAAAATAGAAAGAATAAAAAGCATCAAGGTATAAAAAACATCACAAAGTTGTGATTGTCCATAAATGGTCCCATCAGGATTCTTGTTTCCTAATTCATTTTTTGACATTATTACATTTTTACTAATTTTGATACTTTTATCCATGTTATTCCACAACCTAATCGCACTGATAGAAATAGACACACTTAAAAAAATATTTTATGATTTGTACTTGATTATGATTTCATTTCAGAATATTTTATGGATTTATTTTGACTTTAATTAAAATGTTTACTTTTTACTAATAGATTTGTATTGTTATTAGGCTATTCTTTTATTTGTTTTTATCTTTGTGTTGTGGTTGGAAGCAGCTGGCCGCTCCTAAATTTCCTTCGGGATAAATAATGATTCTATTCTATTCTATTCTATTCTATTCTATTCTATTCTATTCTATTCTATTCTATTCTATTCTATTCTATTCTATTCTATATTTCTTTGCACAAGTTTATTTCTTGTCATTTTTCCTTCATAGTAAATATTCTTTAGCTGCGAGTGGGTTCTTATTTAAAAAAAGCAGAAGAACTGAGAGGATCCAGTTTGTTTGATTAGTCTGTTGGTATATTTTGCTGAGCTGTCACACATCCCATAAGCAAATAATAACAGTTACAGTCAAACGCCAAAAAGACTGTATTTGAGTAACCTGATCAACATTTTCGTCGGAATTGTGGCAAAATTGTAAAAATTTAAGCTATTAAGCTCCTCTTGGGTAGAAAAGTACTCTGTAATTAGCCTAAAGTGTTAGCTTTTGTACAAAAAACAAGTTTTAAATCCACAAATTGCAAGTCGTATATTCACTATAGCTTAACTATGATTGAATAAACAGCATTTTTAAGGCGGCACAGTTAGTTTATCATTAACATGTCAAATGAAATACGCTAAACTTTCAGAAAAATATTTTTTTAACTTCCTATCATCCATGGATCCATTTGTTTTTCACACAACCATAGGGTAACAGAAAAGCTGTGACAGAGATTTACACAAAACTGACCAAACAATCCGATTGTTTCATAGTAGATAAATCCCTCTATAAATCTTCTGCGTACTTGTCAGTGGCACTAATGTTTTTAGGGGTCCTAACTGATCTGCTTTAGGCTTGGATATGAGAGCTAATCCTTTTATCTCCTGCTGCAGGGCCCTCAAGGTCCCCCCGGTGGTGTGGGCCCGATGGGATCCGTGGGCGAGAAGGTAAGCGTCGCTGTGCAACTCTCCGGGGAGTCCAGGAAAGCTGAAAACGAGGCACAATCCTACCCTCCAAAGAGCCCCTAAGCTACCCAGGCTCTTCATTCCAAACTGTTTCTTTTTCTGTAATAAGCCGAAAGCAAGAATAATCGACTTTATGGCCTCAACTTAAAAACGTGACTCCTCCAGTGATGTCACCATCGGCCGGCATAATAAGATTAGAGGAACGGATTTAGCTTGAGATGAATAATCTCAAATGCTCCTCTTTGGAAAGTGCACCTGAGCTGGCGAACGCCATGCTTCATCTTGAAGGATTATCCGTGCGGACACTGACATTTTTCTAACCACAGGGTGAGCAAGGTGAGGCCGGAAATCCTGGACCACCCGGAGAGGCTGGAACTGGGGTAAGTAAGCTCTGTTTTTGTTGTCAAGCCGCTGTGTCAAGATGAATTTATGCAACCCACCAATCATCTATTTGGATGTTTTTTTAATTTTTTTTTATGTTACATAAAACACGCTCCGAATCTCCCGAAAAGACATAAATGTTGTTGAAGTTTGCCAGCAAAGGCAGAGAGAGTTGACCTTATCAGTAATGTATTTAGTGATTAAAAGTCATCCCAGCAGGTTTACTTTCATTAATTAATAGTTATGGAGCTAATATGGAACAACATACAGTCTAATGAGACAGGGCTGTCTGTTTTATCTCCGTAAGAGTAATTGCTCCTCACATTTAGGCTGATAGATCATCTCAGCGTGGCTTCTCGGCTTCGCGCTGCAGGTCCACGCGGCTTGCCAAATTGAGTCACTTCCCAGAATCGGGAAACACAATTATCAGCAGGATAATTGTGCTGCTTGAGTCCATGAGAACATTGGTTGCATTAAGGGGAATCAACACCAAAACATGACTCTTCCATTCTGCCACGGACAGCTCAAGCTCTGTTAAATGCTCCTTTGTTGTCGGTCAATACGGCATTTTGTGTTTTATTTGAAGGAAAACACTTATTATATTTTTATAAATAATATGTTTACATTCTGGTCTAAATTAGAGAAATTATTTAAGTCAAAGATGCATTAAAATCAGTAATATATAACATAAGGAAATAATAGGTAGCCTTTATTTTATTTATTTATTTATTTTTTAAATGGACAAAAAATGATGATTAAACAAGCTCTACAGTTGTTAGAACAGGAAACACTATTTTACAGCTGATGATTGGCCATCTGTCAACCACATGCCACACCTTTTTAAGCTATATTTTTAATACCCAAAGTAAAATTAATGAAACGCTGAGAGCAGCGTTAAATGTGGCACGAGACAAATCTGTAACAAAAAAAAATCCCTTTTCCGATGGTTTTATCTTCATAGCAACCATAGTATTTTTTGGTCACCTGGGGGTGACAAACAGTTCTATGTATGTTTTAGAAAAATCGGCAAAACTATTTTTTAAAATTTCCTTAGCAACCAGGGTTTTTAGTTACCATCACCCACATTCTTAATATAATCATATTGCATGTTATATTGTTCTGTTCAGCTTGAGCCAACGATTCATGTATTCAATTTTCACAAAATTCCAGCTAAAAAATGTGTGAGCGACAGGTAGACGCGACTTTAGCGAGGTAGCTACGCTACAGCGCCATTCCAAATCGACAAACTTTAAAACCAACTTTTTTTTTCTCAAGTTGCTTCCAGATGAAGCTTGAGTTTTAGGAGAACAAAAGTCCTAGAAGGAGTTTAAATTTGTCAAAGGTTCTAAAAGTATTTTTTTTATTTAGAAAATTCAAGATGGCGGACCTTTTCTGAAGATTAAGATTAAGAAAAGTTCACTTGTGGAAAGATCAGTAAAACAAAAGTTGTTCTTTTCACTTTATGTGTAAATGTGAAAATCACCGAATTTCACACTTTGCCAAAAAAATAAAAAATGAAAGAAAATGGCCGCTTACTTCCTTTTTATATGTGCAACGTGTTTGTTTTAGTTTCATCTAGTGAATTTAGACAAATCTTCCATAAGAGATTTTTGCCCCATTCATTGTTTGGATGGTTTATCCCATTGTGATGTCATCATTTTGGGAAGAGGGGGTCTTTCACTATACCCAAAATTCATTTTCACTGTGTTAATTTTTAAGTATGCGGCAGGGTAAAACTTTCACTCAAAGGCACAGCATAAATAAGTAATGCCCTGGAGTCCTGAACTTACATATTTAGGTTTTGGAATCAAACAATATTTTGAGGCTGCCAGTATAAATGTATCATGAATGGAGAGGAAGGAGCAAACACAGGAAGCAGCCAAGTGGTAAATGTGTGTATTGACTCAATACTCTATTCAAATACTCTTTTGTTTTCAAACCTGCTTCAATCAGGAAGTTATAAAACTGTTGTAAAAACCTTATATTTGGCTTCAAAATGTTTTGGTTTGCAATATTCCTCAGGTGTTTTCACCAAATTAAAGGTTTTATGCATGTCTTTAAATGAACATTTGTTTAATATGTGGTGTTGCTAATCAACTTTGCAGACTGAAGTTCTACTGATTACAGCGTCAAATGTTATTTAAATATTCCATTTGTAACTTTAATCTCACTGCACGTAAATTTGAATACAGAATAACACACTTAACATAAATTTGAATTAATAATCGATTTTCTATTAGAGGATAACTTTTGTCTTTCTGTGTCAATAGTGAGAAAAACACATAATTTAACATTTTCAGTGTGATTGTCCGACACATACCTAATAGCATCAACAGCTTGTTTATCTAAAACCGACACTGCACTGCCTTTAGTGACACTGAAGTCATTAAAGCCCTCAATCACCCCCATTACTGCAGGGGCCTAAAGGTGAGAGGGGAGAAAAAGGAGAAGCCGGCCCGCCCGGAGCTGCTGGACCCGCCGGTCCCAAAGGACCCCCTGGAGATGATGGTCCAAAGGGCAACCCTGTAAGTCAGACCAATTTTCTTAAATGATGGGAGAGAGGTTTTCGTGTGCCTCCCAGTTTTGAGGCTGGACATTTTCGCCTACCTTGGAGTCAAAAGCCTTCTTTTTTCATTGAGAGATTATACAATATCTGCATGGTATTTGCAAAATCATTATTATTATTATTATTGTTAGGTTGATCAAATTATTCTGAGAAGTAACTATAGTACCTATAGTACTGAGGATGTTAATAAATAAACTGTTATCAAGAGCAGTATCACCTCAATATCTGCTTGTTCTTATTTTAAACACAACAACTTTTTTTTAAGGGCCCTGTTGGATTCCCTGGAGACCCAGGCCCACCCGGAGAGCCAGGTGTTGCTGTAAGTATGACATCTGATAGTAGATCTTAAGCACTGGATTTGAAAGGGATGTGTTTGGTTGATTATTGATGAATTATTGACTATAAATTGAACAATTTCAGAACATTATGTCTTATTATGTAGTCATAACTGCTAACGGGCTATCTGCCTGTGAAAAATAAACAAATCTGTACGGGACACGCAGGTGGCCTACAGGAATGATCAAAGTCTTAAACTGATCTGTGTACCCACCCGTATGGGGCAAAAATGATTATGCACATTTTTTCTCCATGTTGCAAGTGATACTTTATCTACAACTAACATAAGAGTACGTGAAATGTAAGGTCAAGTGAGGGTGAAACACGTAAAACACAGGCAACCGTACAGATTCTTTACATTTTTCAACCCCCAGAATTCCAATGCACTGCAAAGGGAGCCTGTTAGTGCTGTTCAAATGATAGCTGTGCACTCTTTAACTGTTAGAAATGAGGAAATTAGAGAACGTAGTTTCTGCCAGCATCTTACCGGCACTTACGTATCTCGTACACTCTGTGCATGTAGTACTTGCATGCAGTCAGTAAGGAACCAGTACTTGCACCTTACTAACAACTAGAGTGCAGTGCTAGGGTACCGTATGACAGCATCTGTCCATTGGCCTACAAATACTTAACAATATACCACATGGACAACTATTGTACATTTTATGGATATCCCCTGAGACGGTCGTACAAGGCACAAAGAATCTCTAAGACACTCCTGCACTCGGATTGTCTACGAGAACCTAAAAGTTCCTAGTACCTGTACGTGTGTGCCCACTGTTGGGGTGTATATGACTAAGATATTAGTTTGTGGACCAATCCAACCTGTGGTTCACTTCTTGCAGGGAACCGATGGAGAACCAGGAGAGAAGGGAGAAGATGGTGAATCGGGTCAACCGGTAAGACTATTATCATTTAGGTATTTGTTTTATGTACATTTTTCAATAAAGAAATTTTATAAAGTACATTTTTAGCCTAAACGCTGCATTTAAATTCTGTTGGTAAAGATCCTTTGTTCAAGGTTCCACTATGCAGCTTGAATCAGGTTACGGGAAATTCCACTTTAAATTCCAAAATCTGGTTTCAGGCAGTGCTGCCATTTTTTCAGATTTTTGTTTCTGCACTGTCATTTGGTTTAATACCAAGCAACATCTTTTTCATATTTGTAATTTAAATGTAACTTCTCTTATCTCTTCTTTTGCTGCTTTTGTTTAGGGACCCCCAGGCCCATCTGGAGAAGCCGGTCCACCTGGACCACCTGGCAAAAGAGTAAGTCTTTGCTGATCAGAGTTAATTTGGAGTAATGGACTTTCAGCATTTAAAACAGCGCTCAATTGAACAGTTTATTGCTTTCATTTCTAGAGTATTGGTCCAGCATTGCCTCGTTTCTCCCTGGGACAACCCCCACCCCCCCTGCCTTCCACCCCAACAACTCAATTTTTTCGCTAAAGCTGGAGAGATTCATTTTCATTAAAAGTAGAGTGGGGACATACAAAGTGGGAGATTTACGGTGTGGGGGGGTCAAGGCATTTTTCTGTCTGCCAGGCAAAGCCACCTAAAATCCCATTGAAAATGAAGGCCAGGATGTAAAAATTGTGATTTTTTTTCTTCTTCTATTCTCAGCGAGTAATTGAAACGGCTTATCCAAAAAGAAGAAAAAAGCCCAAAGTAAAAGGGGTTGTGGGTTCCAATTTATGAGGAAAACAGTGGGAGATGTATTGCAAGTCTGACACGTTATTGATCCACGGCTGCCTGACTGACAGCAGAAGCAAAACAACAACATCACCGTGAGCAGGGACGACTTGTTAAAGAGGCTATTACAGGATCGGCTTTGGAGAAACCACCAGAAAACAAGCAGAAAACAACACAGTCTTTAATCCTACCGTGTTTTATATGTATATGGTTATGTTATAAGGGTGAACCAAGCAACCCCAGCAGGAATCTGTCAGAAAACGCAGACTTCAAGCAGAATACATTTTTCAAATATTTATTCAGTTAAATTCAGATTTCAGACATCAAAAATGACCCATAAAACATGTTTTTTTAACAAAGTAAATATAGAAATCCATATGTATCATGATGTTGGCATATGTGCGCAGAATGCTCTAATCTGCTAACACATTCGCATCAGTAGTGCGGCTCTAACATAGTTGGAATGTTATCTAAAGCTCACATTAAAGTGAGCAGCTATTCTCCTGAATTTAAAGGAAACGCTTCAAAAGACTTGAGGATTTCAGAGAAATGCAGAGGCTGTCCCTGGAGAAAAAGCATTCATGCATGTCTAAACAAAGGCTAATTGCTTTTCTGATACACCTCTAAAATTTATATTAGCTGTATTTAGATTAGTGTAAACATATAGCCAGAGGATTATGGCATGGACTAGAACTATTTTTTCTCTGTTTTATTAACATTGAGAGCTTGAAGCAGTCAGGGAAACTCAAATAAAGGTCATTTTGTTTAATGTGAGATTTACATATTTTTTTTTAGCTGTTAGCTAGCTGACTGGGTTGTTTGGGTTTCTAATGCATACAAAGACAAACCATAGTTTTCATACTACAAGATTATAAGACCCAGTGTCAGTGAATGGTTTATTTTTAAATTTATGTCATATATAAGCTACACTAAGCTATAAGGTGCAGTAAGTCAGTAAGTCACTAAAACTTTATTGACTGTGTTCACATTGACCACAGAACTTGTTTGTAACATATTCGTCAAGTTAGAAATGTAGAGGTTCATTTTTTTGTTCTCATTTTTCAGTTCCTCTGATTTTAATTCTTCATCCTCTTCGCAGAATGAGAAATACAAAGTTCTGGTTTACACGCATGGACTATGTAGCTGCACACAGTAAAACGGCCGTGTCACTCTGCCATTGTCCATCCTATCTTTATTGACAGAAAGTTTCAAGACAAAACTTCTTTTTTGGCTCATAAAGACATTCTGCCCTCTGGTGGTCAAACCAATTTAAACAATAATCCAGATTCCAAGTGTCACAGAAACAAAACAACTGAATTCAGCAAAACTAAATAAAATTGAATGCAACTTAAATCTCTCAGAAAATGGTTCTTACAAAAGGTGATAGCGTTAGCCAGGCTAGCATCTTCACAATACCTGTAACTCCCAACCTCGTCTACAACATGTACAAAAGAGATACTGCTAAAACAATAACTACTGTAACTATTCTAAATGTAAGCAACACACACACATAAAACAGTATGACCTAGCTATACGTTAGCCACATAAGAAGCATTTGCTATGTAAAAAGCATTAGCTACGATAGCTGCATTAGTGTATTCACCTATCGCTCCTAACCTCGTCTACAACATGTAAAAAATAGACTGATACTGCTAAAACTATCATTACTCTAACAATGTTAAATCCAAACATCGTAGGTAACACACACACACACAAAATCCAGTCTGACCTAGCTATACAATAGCCACTTTAGATGCTTTCGCCATCTAATTTTTTTGCAACACCTAAAAAACAGACTGATAGCTTACTGCTAAAATCCTTCTTAGTAAAACATAAAAAACACGTTCTGACATCACTGTTAGCGTATTCACAACAACATCCGACCAAATATTTTGACAGAGAAAAGTGTATCTCTAAAACTGTTTCTACATCAGTAATTACAACCACATTCATTTTGTATCTAAGGGGTTCTTGATTACAAGGCACGCTACAATAAAAAAAAAAAGAAACCATTTTAATTGCATCTTATAGTGCAGAAAATAGATTTTTTTGCCTATAGACATTCTAAAATATTTAGAAATTTAACCTTTTTTTATTGTTTATTCCAGTTTTCCCTAGAGACATAATTTTGTCCTTGACTATCAGAATTTGAGCTGTAAAGTATCATTCCTCTCAAATATGCAATGCTTTACATCTAATGGAATGAAGAAAAAGTTCAGTCTTGAAAGAAGTATCACAGCTATACACTGTCCATAGCCAACATGTGTTTTGTCAGGGCTAAAACGATCTTTGTGCTGATGAAGAGGCTGCCTCCCCTCCACCTGCAAGACACATCCAAAGATGAAAGCTCTCCGACCTGCTTGCATTATGAGCTCTCAGTCTGCAGCACTCAGGCTGGAGTTGACCAGATCAGAGTGGAGTTTGGGTGGATGGTGGTTTTGAGGAGGGAGAATAGAGGCGGCGTTGAAAGGAATCCTGAGAAAAAAAGAAGACCCACCGAGCAGTGGCGTGACATGACCAGCTTGTGTGGATTTTTATCTAAATTGATCTTTGACAAGATCATACTTAAAAGCATGTTGGAATAAAATTTTGCCATGGTTTTTGCAAGTATATAATATTAAAGGAAGACAATTAGCTAAAAAAAGAAGCTTTAAGTTTTAAAACATAAAGCTTTTCAAAATCCCTTTTCTTGGTCTAGTTTAGTCTGTAAAATGCTGAATCCATCCGTGTGATTGTGTGGCATTGTTGATTTCCTTAATGCTGAAACTCTGTCCTGCCTCTCTCCTCAGGGACCCCCGGGGGCCGCCGGTGCAGAGGGCAGGCAAGGGGAGAAGGGCGCAAAGGTAACCAAATCAATGCACGCATACAAAGTGCCCGCTCAGCAAACTCCTCGACCGTCCTCCTCGCTCCCGGCCCTCGCTCTGTTCAAACAGAATGTGGATGTAACAAAACAACAATTTATTTAGCTGCTGTCTTAGATTATAAGGAACCGGACGGACTCCGCCGACTTTTGCTGCCGCTATTCTTGGCTTTACACCAAGCTAACCCCACAGTGTTTATACTTGACCTGAAGCTATTCTGTATTATTGTGTATCAGCTGACATTTAGCTTTAATTTGCTCCACCAATCTCAACAATTCATCAGCGTCAAATTCTCGGGCCGTGCTGATCCAACATCCGTCTTCAATGCCGCTACACGTGAATTCTTCTTGAGAGAGATGCATTTTAGAGGAATAAATGTGTTGAGCCTATTTTTACCAAACATGTTTGAAATAGAGACAAAACAATTGTTGCAACTGCAACACAACAAAACTCAGAGTTTTTCCAATTTCAGTTTGATATTTTCTGTGAAGTTTCTACATGTATTGATGCTCCTGAAGAACATTAAGCTGTATAACTGGAGCTTTAGTGCCAGTGATTATATTCTTCCCTGTAACTCTTCAACCGTTGACTCAGTTAACGCAATTCTAGTAGTTTTCTACTTTACAGTAGTAAAGTGTTTCTGAAATCAACATAAATTAGCTTATTAGCATTATCGGTTAGCAAAACCGTTTTTACGTTTTGCTACATTTGAACATCATTCTTATTTTTAATAGTGGCCTGGCAAAAGGCAAGACGTTTTGAAAAGCAAGAAAAGGAAGAGGCTACAAGAAATAAAATTAAATAGAATCAGAAACAAACTCATTTTGTGTTTGTGATCATGTGATCACATCATGATGTGTTGTGTTTAGGAAAAACATTTCAAAGAAGTTTTTTTTTATCTTTTAGTATTCTAACTATATTATTTTGTTAGTGATATTGTATCACAATAGATTCTGAAGTTTGGTATGTAAGACAAGTTCAGTTTGTTACATGATAAACAGAAATGTTGAAATAAATAAAGAAGAGATACTTGGTCTTAAAAAACCTTTAATTCATTTAGTTAGATTAAAAAATAATAGAAAAAAATGAAAATCTTGACTTAAAACTGTGAATTGTATCGATTGATTCAATCTTTATATCTTTAGTTAAAACATTTTCTTTATTCTGGAATATCTGTCTGATTTAACTTGAATGAACCTGAATTGTGAATGTTATAAAAAAGTTATAAAGTCTGTTTTTATTTATTTCATGAAACAATGTGATAGTAGCTCTGTTTACTTTAAGTACCACTTATTTTTTCTTACAATGGTAACAGGAAAAACTTTTTGTTTTGCAGTTAAATCTTATCTCCCATCTCTTCCATTACTGATCTGTGTATGTCCACCAACAGGGTGAAGCAGGTTCAGAGGGTCCAGCTGGTAAAACAGGACCAGTCGGACCCCAGGGACCAGCAGGAAAGCCCGGCCCAGAGGGTCTGCGTGGAATCCCTGGCCCTGTTGTACGTCATCGCCGCAGATCCGCGCCCGCATGCACAGACATTCGTGTTTGAGCTGAAGCACACCCACCGCAGACACGCAAACAACTGAGGGCACGATGATACACTTCATGGAATAATCAATACTCCCATTTGGCTTATACTTTAGTTTCACTTGTTTATTCCAGCACACGACGATGATACACTTCATGGAATAACAATACTCCCATTTGGATATAGTTTTTATTTTTTCTTCTCTTTGGGCTATTAATCATGGAGCTCGACACAGAAAATCAATGAGCAGCACCAGGCTCTCAGGGTGAACAAGGACTGGATGGTCCACCAGGTCCAGTGGTTAGTATGCAGGGCGCCTCTTTACTGCTCGGACTTATTTATATATTTGTTTAAAGGAGGATTTCTGTGCAACTGTGATTAAGAGCTTCGTATTTAAAGTCACTTTAGAGACAACAGTGCTAAAAAGATCTGCAATTTTTTTACTTGAATATATCCTCAAAGCCTTTGATCTGCGAAATTCTCATGATTTTTTTGCATTTACGGATGTAATTTTTTTTTATCTCAAAACTTTGCAGATTTTTCCTTAAACATTTCTATAACTAGACTTACCTCTGTCTTTGCTGTGCAGGGTCCTCCCGGTCTTCCTGGTCTTAAAGGTGACCCTGGGTCAAAAGGTGAAAAGGTACCTGTTTATTTTCTTGTCTCTAACACATGAACTTATGACTTATGAAAAACAAGAATTTGCAAGTCATTCTCCGTAGCATCCCACAGCTTCAGTAAAAAGTAAATATATTTTTACAGCTAGCAGTTCTAGTTTTTGCTATAATGTTATTTTGTGGGCGCTATCTTCTATAAGAAATCCAACAAGGAAACTGATCATTTTTTTATTTTGGGATGGAAAACGGCATGAATTTTCCACGATTTGAAGCACCGGCATTGTCTAAAAATTGCGGAAACTGCGGTTCACCACTAAAGTCCCACCCACCAACGTGGCGGGAGGTCAGCAGGACATAATGGACACACACGTCTCCACCTGTGAGGAGATTCCAGCCGAACAGACCTGAAATCCAGCTGGATCAAATTTCTCCCCAAAAAATTTTTACTATTTTTCACAAGCACAAGAAGAACATTTATGAGAAAAAAAGAAAAAGCCAGAAAAAATCAGAATTTTAGGAAAAAAATATAAAATAGACAGCAGTGAAAATTTCTTAATTTTTGGGCTGCCTGGTGTGGCTGTAGCCTGGATTTTTTTGTATTTTCATTCAGAAACATGTTGATTAAGTTGTTGACAATTTTTTTCCTTGTTTTTTTTTTTTTTTTTAAATAAAATTACAGCTACAACTGTCATTCTATGTTGTAAAACAGTTTTTAAACAATTGTGGAGTTTCCACATCAAAATGCATCCCGTTTTTCCAGATGGAATTTTCTGTTTTTGCATGATTTTATGTTCAATGCAGATGTCAGCAAAACAGTAAGAAAGCCATTTGGACTCATTTTCTACTGATTAAAACCTGGAAGGAGACGCACAGTCTTACTTTAGTCTTTAAGAAATTTGGATTTGCATTCATTACCTAATTTTTTAATAATAAAAATGAACTATGTCTATTTTTGGCATGAACAAATTTTAAATGTAAAATGTTATTTTAGTTTGGGATTGGACCTTGGTAGTCTAGTCTTGGTAGTCTTAGTTTGTGGGCTTTGTTTATTTGTTTTCTTTAGGTAGTTTTGCTTAGGCAGCCATAAACAGGAAGTTCCTGACTCAGACGGGCAACATGGCTGGGTCAGCAGTCTCTCTGACTTATTTTGTGTTTGGCCAAGTTGCCACCATGGAGAGATAAAAGAGCCACATGTGGGTCTAGTGTGTGAAAACAACATGGAATAATAAAGGTAGCGTCACATAGGTGCTCATATAAAAATGATACCAAGTAAGCAAGCATGTAGTTTTTTTTTTTAATTAAAAATACAGATAATCCAAAAGTAGACAAAAACTGAGTTTTAGGCCTTTAGGGTTCCAAAGGGTTAAAGATAAACATTCTAAATGTAAAAATTTTGCGTGTGATTTACTTGCAGATAGTAAATAGCTGGCAAATACTGTAACTGAAAAAAATAATAAATGGTGATTAATCGTGCATAAATGTTTCCATATTTGCAGATGATTTGCTAATTTATTATTGTTATTTTTTATATATACATATTTTCACACACACATATGTACTTAAAAAAATTTTTGCTGAGATTTTTGAGATCATTTCAATCTTAAAAGTATTTATTTATTTATTTTTACAAAAAAGCTAGCTAGGACTGTTTGGAGAGTTATTTTTAAATGCTGTGCGCCTTCATTTGTTTCCATTTTGCAGGGTCACCCAGGTTTAATCGGTTTGATCGGACCTCCTGGAGAGCAGGGAGAGAAAGGAGACCGAGGTCTGCCTGGACCCCAGGGGGCTCCTGGTGGAAAGGGCGACCCTGTAAGTGATTGATGATTCTATTCCTGCAAGCACACCAGCTGTTTTGCCTGTATCTTCGTTTGTTTTCTTGTCCCACTCTTCCCTCCACTGCTCCTAGCTTTTTTTCACTGACACATACTGTTGTGGAAACTTGTCTGCATCACATCGCGATGCTATAGTTTAACTTTTTATATATTAAATAGCTCCCATGTTTTGTTTTTTGTCAGAATTTTTTTTCATGGTATTGATCATAAATGTTTGTTCTGATTATGTTTTTCTGTTTTTGACCTTGTCTCTGCTTTGGAAGAATCTTCACTGGGACTTAACCATTTCCAGTTTAGTTCAAATGTTACATTTTCATAGACTTCCTTCATCTAGATTTCTGTTGACTCCAGGAGTATCTCATGCCTTTAAAAATAAATCATTGCATTTTTTTCTTCTACGTGCCCTTGTTTAGTCTTTTGGTTGGTTGATTGGTTCTTCAACCTTGAGCTTCAAAATATTCCCATTCTTATTTGGCTTCTATAAATGCTGCATTTTCCACGCTATAAGGCACATTTAAAAGCCTTAATGTTTTTCAAAAGATGACAGTGCGCCTCATAAGCTGGAGTGCCTCTAAAAATGTCTTATTCTGGTTGTTTTTAGTGAGTTCAAAGCGATTTTTAGAAATACATGGCACTCTGAAAATCTTTAATTTGGTGTAACTCTAAATATGCTAATAAGGCTGATGTGGAATTACGCTGGAATTTTATAATTTTTTAATTTATGTGTTACTATTGAGGTTGGGAATTAGCGTAGTCACAGTAATGTTTGCTTTAGCGCTACCAGCCTGTTTTTAGGAGTTGTAAACAAGGTTGGGTGTTATTGTAGTTATGCTAATGTTGCTAACATGTAGCAGTGTGAGATTTTGTTTTCTACGTGTTAGTAACAAGATTAGGAGTTAATGTAGTCATAGGAACATTTTTCATAGTGTTATCAGTCTATTTTTTCATGCGTTGCAAACAAAGTTGGGAGTTAAAGTAATAAGCTAATGCTTTGAACATGGCTAACACTTCTAATGTAGCTAATGTGTAGCATGTTACAAACAAGCTTAATGTTATTGTGAACGCAGTTCATAAAGTCTGTATGACTGACATAGTTCGGTGTGTCTTATGTACGACAGAACTCAATCCAGTGTGTTCTATAGCTCAGAAAAAATGATTTGAACTTTGTAAATCTTCTCTGTTTATAAAACTTTAGAATATTGTTTAAAATGATTTTATTTGTTTTTTTATTGCAGGGCATCAGTGGAACTTCTGGTCCCCTCGGGCCTCCAGGCCCCCCTGGTCTGCCTGTAAGGCCCCCACCACCCATTTAAGAATGTATTTCTGTAGAGTGGAGTGAGAGAATGACTTCTGGTTTGTTTTGTCCTGCAGGGTCCTCAAGGTCCGAAAGGAGCTAAGGGTTCAAGTGTGAGTAAAATGAAGGTTCAAGGTTCATTTTCATCATATGAGACAGTGATTGTTGGATAACCTCCATCTTCTACTTATTTCAGGGCCCCGCTGGTCCAAAGGGAGACACTGGTGTAATAGGTCCCCCTGGCCCCCCTGTGAGTATTTTATCACCCCTTCCGCCCTTTATTTATTTATTCTTTTTATTTATAAATGAGAAAAAAAGGTACAAATGTGCTAGATGCAAGTTCATTCTTGTTTGAAATCAGGGCCCACCAGGTGAGGTCATCGAGCCCCTCCCCATCCGGTCACCGAAGAAGACCAAACGCTCGGCTGACATGCCGTCGGACATGGCCGGCACCATCATGGATTATGGCGAAGGCATGGAGGACATCTTTGGCTCACTCAACAACCTCAAACAGGACATTGAGCGCATGAAATACCCCATGGGTACGCAGAACAACCCAGCCAGGACGTGTAAAGACCTCCAGCTCTGCCACCCCGAGTTCACTGATGGTGAGTGGAAGCTGGACAGGAAATGCAACAAAACATCAATTTGAGGACCCGCTCTTATGAAAATAGTTTTTTACATGTTCTTGTGGCATTTTTCTGTTTATACAGGACATATGTGAGGAAAAGTAAACTGAAAATGGCATTTTAAAATATTTTTTATTCGAATTGTTATGAATCAGGAGCAGATGAATAAACACTATTGGAAAAAGAGCTTATTTGGGAACTAGACAATGGGCCCTGAACAGAAAACTCTCAGCCAAGGAGAGGGGAAAGGGGACGGGGTTGCTCCACAGCAACACACCCACCCACATCTTGGAGGCGAATTTCTGCTAAACTCAAACTGCTCTGCAGGAACTATGTCCTTGAAAAGGACAGATTTAGCATTTTGGGATGTCTGGTCTGTATGTAGCTTAAAGGGGCCATACCATGATCATCTTAAGTCGTTCAGAGTGAACTATATCCATATAAATGATCATATATTGCTTTTGGAACACTAAAAACCACAGTATTTATAAAATGTTAGTTATTTTTTGGAAGTAAAATGACTCGATCTCGAAGTCTCCGCCCTTTGCTCCCTGAGGGTTCCGCCCATTTCATGACGTCCTCCTAGAGCAAGCCATGAAATAATGAGGGGAAATGTTTTTTTTAAATATTTATGTAGGCCTACATACTGTGGAGCTCGAACGTTTACCCCCAAAACAGACAGAATGGTGATGGCTAATGGATTCATTTTGCTGTGAAATTCAGTCAAAAAATGCAAAGAACACCAGATGAACATTTCAGGATTGAGTGAAATGATGACATATAATCTCTGTACCAAAAATCCTCTGTGCTTTCATTGTGATCCATTTGCCTCACTGCCGTTACTTAACTATCCACATTTAAATCAGTTCTCCCAATCTGTTGCTCGCTTTTCCCACCAGGATATAGTCTGCTCCATTTCTCCTGACATCTTCCCAATATCCCTCGTCTGCTTGCGCCATTCTCGGACACGTTTAGGATTCATCTCAACATGTTCCTCGCCAGCCCATATGCTCCTACGCTACCGCACACCGCTGAAGAAGGGGCGGGGACTCGCAAAGCTAGCTGATTGCTGCTAGCTTTGCGGAAAAAGAGTTTTTTTTTTAGCTCGGGGGTGGAGCAGACTCCTCCTGGAGGTGACGGCCTTACGTTGTGACATCAGTATGTGAGGGGCGGTTGTTGAGACCTTTTAGAGGATGATCAAAAGCTTTGGGGTTCTTTATAGTCAGGAATGAACAGTATAATACACCTAAAAGCTCCAAAAAGTTATTTTTTCATGATATGGCCACTTTAAGACGGGGGTCCCCAACCATTGGGCCTCGGTCCAGTAGATCAAATGACACTGGACTGCAATAAAATCTACAGGGGCTGACCGGTCCGCAGCCACAATAAGGTTGGGGAACGCTGGCTTAAGACACCACACTGTATGGTAAACCATTGACTTCCAAGCAAATTAAATGTGGCCTTTATGACAGACCTTTATGCCTTATTAATATTAATACTTCATGTCACAGGTTTTTTTTATCATTTTAAATCCTTATCTAGTCTGTAGCCCAAAAAAACCCCCAAAAAACATTTTTGTAGATTCACAGCTGTATGAAGAGTCACAGCGACTCATTTTATTCAGCTCATTTCTAGCAGTCAATAATAAGCCTTTTTGTTGTTGTTGTTGTTTTTATTTTGGCCAAAGATAATGGCTGAATGTTCTTGGCTCTCCTCAGGCGAGTACTGGATTGATCCCAACCAGGGCTGCTCTGGAGATTCCTTCAAAGTTTACTGTAACTTCACAGCCGGAGGTGAAACCTGCATCTATCCAGATAACAAGTCCAATGGAGTAAGTGTCTTTACCCAAGGGATACAGCTGTGTCTTTCACAGAACAGACAACCATAAAGACATTTCTTAAGCTAATTTGTTTGGATTTAACTACAACTCAATTGCTTTCCTGCAAACAACTTAAATACAAATGTAAATAAGGCCATGAGTTTTGTAGTAAAGACACCACAAAGCTTTTAGATTTTACGTCCTAGAACATACGTATGTATTCTTGTATAAATCTTATAGAGAAAAAAATATCCTTATAATCAAAAATGTTCCTTTCCTCTGTAGGTCAGAATATCTTCGTGGCCCAAAGAACTCCCAGGTTCATGGTTCAGTGAATTTAAGCGTGGTAAAACAGTAAGTTGATTTTATTTCTATACATACTCTGCATTAAAGTAAAAAAAAAGAATTGTCTTTTATAATTTGGCTTTTCTTTTTTTTATTTTAGTCTAAAGTAATTTCAAAACAAAAAAAAGCTTCTTTGCAAATGTCTATTCCTTGTATGGAGGATGTGGGGTTTGTATTTCCTCGGGGAGATCAACTGCGACAGAACTTTCTGCAGCTTTCATGCTGCGGCGCTGAGCCGAGGGAGCTTTTAAAGCCCATGTTCAGGGTTACTCAGAGTTCATCTGCCAGTCAGAGCCATTTGTGGTCACTTTCTGGCTCAAGGACTTTCCCCAAGACATCCGAAAAGCTTGAATTCAATAAGGCACATTTGTTGATTTAATCATTCAAAAATATCTGCAGCATTTTGGACCATAAACTTGTTTGATCTTGCTATGCCAGCAGTAGCAAGAACTAAATAGGTTGTTTTATATGTTGAGTATTCTTAATGGTCATAAATTGTATTTATAGGAACAAATTGCCGATTTCAAAATTTTCCACTTTTATTTTTTTTGCTTTCACACTGTACTTTTGAGTGCACACTGCTCTCTTCTTTGGTCTTTTTTTTTTTGAATATAAGTGGCTTAGAATTATAAGTCATAGTTATAATTTAAATTAAGAAACTTAATAATAAAATAGTATATCATATGAGTCACACTCGAGTATAAGTCGCACTTTTGAAAAAAAAAATCATGTAGCAAAATATGGGAACAAGAATGAACATTTGATCTGAACAGGGGCGGTTCTACACTGAATGACTCCCCGGGCGAGAGCCTCCCCAGACGCCCCCCCCCCTCCAAAAAAAAAAAAAAAAAAAAAAAATTTAGCTAATGGTTGCTGTCCTCAATCCTATGATTGGCACATTTTTAGACTGGTTACATTATGTTTTGTCACCCTCGAGTAGTTGTTTATAGTTAATATTAATCTTAAAAACTACCAACAGATTTATGAATATACTATTGCCTAAACATAGAACCCAACATGATGAAACAAAATAATAAACTTAATGCACACAGGCTCACAACTTATCCACTTTAACAGTTAAAATCTCCAGTTAAGGGGTTAAAAAAATTGAAAATGTTAAGGTTAAAGTAATGACTAACCAGAAAAAAACAGGAAAAGACAGGAAAATGAAGCTTAAAACTACTTTTTTTTAAATCTTTTTTTTCCTTTCTTTTGTAGCTGGACTACGTAATTTTTGAAGAAACAAATCTTAAATAAAATAGATTTAAATTTTCATTATTTTTTGTATCAATTGTAGTATTAAAACTATAGGAACATTTAAATATTTCAAATAATTGTTATTATCTGTAGTACATGAACAAGTGACGCACTGCTGTGCCCGCTGTTCCTTTGACTTTTTTTTTATATCAGCTGCTGCACTTCACTGTCTGGGAGATGTAAACCCAGAAACCGAGATGTGCACGGATGTTTTTATTCAGATCTTTAAAATAAATAAACCTGATCTCAGTATCCACGTCATCCATGACAAGTGCCCTCAGACAGAGGGAGCTTCAGGTTAACAGGAAAATTTGGCACTAATTAATAGGCTTATATATTTATCATATTTTTCTCTCATTTAAAAAAAAAAAACTTTTTTTTTTTTGGAACAATTGATTTTTTTTAAAGTTTCATAATGTAGACACCCTCCCGCTTTTGTCCCCCGTCCGTCCATTTAATTTGGTAGAGACCCCCCAGCCCCCTCTCAGTGAAATGCGTACATATTCCAGGACTTTGGATACCGTGCATAATTTACGAGAAACACGGTTTTTGCGTGCATATAATATGTACGATCCTGCACGGTCCTGAATGTGTTTAAATGTCTTTTCCACATTTGAAACATCCCCTGGTGGACGTAATCCTAACCTTAACCAGCATTTTTAAATGCGCCAGAGGTTGTCTGACCATGTGATCAAAACGAAACCTAAAAACCGTGTATAGTGATGGTTGCAGGCTTGCCAGCGCAAGGAATTGTGGGTAACCATTTCTTTTGCCTGTCTGGTTAGAATTGGGTTTAAGTTTGAGTTTTCATTTATGTGTTTTGTTGTCTGACCGTTTAACACTGTTTCCATTTGTTATTTTGGCTTATTGTGTTTCACTTCTTTCTGCACCCTGAGTGAGAATGAGGGAGAGACTGATCACTACCCCACTTCTTCTAGTCACCATGACACTGTGAAAAGTAAAATATATTAGCATGGGGGCGGACTTATCTCGGTTCGCGTCATTGCTGCAGTACTGCTGCTGATGTTATGTTATTTCCGAGAAAATAGGACCTGTGTCAGACGTGTGGTATACACAGTATTATCCCTCCCCTTCTTCAACACATACCTTACCAACAGGGGCGCTTGCGCCACCTGGGGGTGCTAACTCGCTTGATTCAGGCCGATCCTAACATCACACAGATACTAAACACCATAGAGATCCAATTTTTGTTCAAGCCGAGATGCCGCCCCCAATGAACTGCCGCCCCGGGCTACTGCCCGCACTGCCCGTGCCTAAAACCGCTACTGGATCTGAACAGGCAAATCATTTATGACAAAATAAATAACAATGATGGACTGAATATCTACACTGTTTACTATCGTAACACATTGATGCTTAATTAGCTAAACGAATCGAGTATATTACAATTAAGTAGCCACACATTGATTGTCAGAGAGTGATGACGACATGAGAAAGCACCAATATATTTAAGCTAACGTTTGTTAGCATTTGGGGTTTTAGTTTTAGTTTAGTTTTTTCCAAAAACTATCTTTGTACTTATGGCTATAAGACCATTAGCATAAGAAAGAACAGTTAGTTTTCTGATTTTGTAAAGATTAAAATCCCTATTACGACTCACTCTTTGCTGTTTTAGATTTTTGTCTTAACAGTCTGAAATACGTCACAAATTTGTTTTACTCTCGCTTTTCCTGCACACCAACTGCAGTGAAACACACCAAAATGCACTTGCAACTGGATTTAGAACTGCATATACACGACATGTTTGGTGATCTTTGGAGTTTAGATGAGCTTTCACAGCTCACTAGAAAAAGCAGGCCACCCAAGTAAACAAAGTCTGGAACTAAATCACTAATAAATTCAAGGAAATAAATTTGTCGCTAATTCGCACCTTATTTTAGCATTACCTTGAACAAAAAGAAAACCCTTGAAAAATCTATTATATTTTGTTGCAAATAAACTCAGACACAAAAGGGTTAATCGGCAGGAATATTCAGATTAGTTCAAATATTCAAGACTCAAGATAAGAGACACAGCGAAGAACAATTAGTGACAAGATCCTAACAGGACGGTATAGTGAGGCTTTGGATCGGTTCATTGAGGTTGAACTTCTATTTCATTTAACATCTTTATCTTTTCAGCAACCATGCTGTGAATGGATTGTCATTTAATTACCTTATTATTATGTGTAACTAGTCAGCCATGACATCAAAGCGTTCTATTGTGTAGATGACGAGCCGTTTTGTCTCACCAGACAGAAGGAGGTTAATCTTCTGAATCCTAAAAGCTGTGACTTGTGGTGGGAATTGAAACAACTCAGGATTATTTAGGCAAAAAAGTCTGAAATTCTTGTTTCTTTTGTCTGTAAACAGAGTTTTTATCTTCATGGATGGTGTGGTAGAGCACACTAAGAGGCTATTATCGGAAAAGATGGTTTAATTTAATATAAATCATTATTCTTCAAGTTATATATATATATATATTTTAATTTTTAACCATTTTCTTCTTTGTCTTGTTTCCCTTTAGCTTAACTATGTGGACGCAGAAGGAAGCTCAATAAACATGGTACAAATGACCTTCCTCAGACTACTGACGGCGTCAGCCAGGCAAAACTTCACCTACCACTGTCACCAGTCTGTGGCGTGGCACGACGCCTCCAGTGACAGCCATGAGAAGGCGCTACGGTTTTTGGGCGCCAACGATGAGGAGATGTCTTTCGACAACAATCCTTATATAACAGCCATCACAGATGGATGTGAGGTAAGGAGAGTGGAAACTTTAGGGTAGACACCAAAACTCTTTCCTTAAATTACAGACAGGCTTCTTTTTTTCTTTTTCTACTGCTTACTAGTGCATGTTCACCACCTACAGCTGGGAGAGGCTTGCTGTGATATGTGAAAAATCTGGTGAATCTAGCTTGTCCAGCTCTATGTCGATCTATGAAAGACCTGGTGTCATAGAATTCCGTCTGGACGCAAACATCAATTATTAACTTCTCTTTTATAATCAATTTTAAAACAGCAGGTACTTCCGTAAACTATGAGGGACGCCGTCTATACATCACTACCAAATCTCACTCCTTAAAAGTTCGAGCTGGTTTGACATTTAATGTGTGTTTATTGACCACGCGTTTTGTATGTAGAGACTGAAAACAGTGGTAGAAGAACACGTGTTTACATAGACCTTTCATTAAAAAAGCCTGTTTGATGAAGGCGGTGTATTATTTCCTGTCATTGCTGACATTTTTGGTTAAATGATTTTCATAACCCCTAAACAATTCGTTTCAACTATTATTCAAGTCATTGTGGTTGCCAATTCGATCTATAGTAAATATTGGTTCATTTTGAACAATCCGATTCATTGACCTAAGATAAATCGAGTTGTATTGTAGGAGTATAAACCGATTACCCCTAACTAAATAATCAACAAACTATCAGATTCATATTTTTTATGAGAATATATTTGATCTAACCCTTTGTTTTTGTGTTCTTGCAGACAAGGAAAGGTTACGGAAAGACTGTGTTGGAGCTGAACACTCCCAAAATCGATCAGGTTCCAATCGTCGATGTCATGTTCAATGACTTTGGGGACCCTAACCAGAAGTTTGGATTCGACGTCGGACCCGTCTGCTTCCTCGGCTAAATGAAACTGACAGTTAAAACGAAGGACTCGATGGGGACAGCAAAGAAAGTCAAGATGAGACATTCTGGTTTCCACCAAAACCCCCAGTTTTAGCCCCTTCTCCCACCCCCTTACCCATGCAAGTTTTGAATAAGAGATGGTGTAGCAAACGAGTCTTTCAATGTGCGTACGTGTAACCCCGGAAGATCCATGTCGCCCTCGTAGGGCTCCAAACCACATGACTTGACCACGTTTATGGAGTGAAGGACAATGGAACACGCGGCAGAAGAGGGTGAATCGGACAAAACCATTGAGAAGCGGGGGTCAGGGGGAAACAGCTGTCCTCTCTGGATTCTCCAGGTGCTGTATGAACATGACCACAAAGGTCAAACATATAAAAAGGTGCTAAGAACGAAGGTATGTTTTGATAATTATTAAAAAAAAAAGATATTTTGTACAATACTAATATTTCTAAATCCACTTTCAAAACTTGCATGTGTATCAGTTTCTCTTTAGTTTCAGTGTTGGTTCAGTGTAAGTTAAAAACATCATTAAATCAAATAAATGTAATATCTTGGTATTTTTCTTTTTTTTACCACATTTGTTGTCCATTTTATAAAACAAAAAGTATTTTTCCCCCAATTGCTAAATTAGACGGAAACCTTTTGTATATATTTATAGTCCACAGCTTGAGGTTGTTTGCTGTTTTTTTCCTTTGTGGCTATAAAAGGTGAAACACCTGGAAGTGTCATTCTGGCAAATATACGGCAACACCCCCCACTAATGTGTTTTCGCTCCCAAACAATATCAACTTCCTTTATTTAATTTTATTTGCTGTTTTTTTCTCTGCTCTATTTTTATTTTGGACAGGCTTTTATTTGGTTGTATACCTCAAAACTTTCTTGATAACCTATAAAGATTCAAGGATGTTATCCCCTGTATATACCTTGGTTAAACAATTAAGTTTATATATTTTGGGTGGGGACATTTTTTTTTTTTAAGGGACAAATAACTGCTTGACATCCACTGTTGGGATCCTTCTGTGAATGCGATGAGACGCCCTAGCGCTGACCCATTTTTGTAACTAAAAATGAGAAAATGTTTTCATGTGCTTTTTATAGTTCATTTAAATATTAAAAAAAAGGAAAAAAAACAAAAAAAGAAATGGATTCCCAACAACGGTGAAGTGAATGTCTCCATGATGTGTGTAAGATGATTTTAGATCTACCTACTGTACATGTCAAATGCTTTAAATCAAAGATATGTTACATCGTCTTTAAGATACTGGGCTGGTGCAATTCCATCTCTCAAGAAACCAATAAAGTACAATCTCTCACAGTAAGAACATTTTTTTTTCCTTCTGAAATACTGAATGCCTCCATTCATTTGTCGCAAAAGTAGCTGAGAAAAAAAAATTACCACCTTAAATTTTTCTGAAAATATTTATTTGACAAAGATGAGTTGTGAACTTAAAGCAGAATTTGGCAGTATTTTCCATTTCTTAATTTTTTTTTTTTTTTTTTTACTGAAGAAACACATCAAAGCTTTTTACACACAAAGAACAGAAAAGCTCTATTGTCAGGGTAGAATTTTGGCTAAAAAAATCACAGCACGTTATCATGAATAAGAAACGTGGGTAAGTATGACAAAAAGGCTCTAAGTGTGGTGGAAGTGAACTGCTGCCACAAAGAAAAACCATCTGACATGCTACGCTCACACCCCTTGTCAAGCAACCATATCCACTGGAAAGTCTATGTAAATGCATGTTCAAGCGACCACTTCCAGTGAAATGTCTATGTAAACGGGCGCACAAGGAAAGACTTCCATTTAAAAGTATGTAGATGCGTCTTCAAGCGACCGCTTCCAGTGAAATGTCTATGTAAATACATATTCAAGCAACCACTTTCATTGGAAAGTCCATGGAAGCAGCAGTCTTCTAATAGAAAGTATGTAGATGTGTGTTCCATCGACCACTTTTGTTGAAAAATCTATGTAAAAGCTCACTCAACCACCCACTTCATTCTAAATTCAATTGAAACGCGCGTTCAAGCGACCACATCTATTAAAGTTTATGTAAATACATATTCAAGCGACCATCTCCATTGGAAAGTCTATGTTAACCCTTGTTCAAGCAACCACTTCTGTTGAAAAATCCATATAATAGCTCACTTAAGCGGCCAATTCATTGGAAATTCTATTGAAACGCACATTCAAGCGACCTTCTCCATTGGAGAGTCTATGTAAACCATCGTTCAAGCAACCATTTCCAGTGAAAAATCTAAATAAATGTGCATTTAAGCAACCACCCAATGAAAATTCTATATGAACACGTGATCATGTGACTACTTTCATTGATAATTCTACGTAAGCACATGTTCATGTGACCGCTTCTATTGGCTTGTAGTTGTACTGATATTTGGTCTGCAAATAAAGATAAATAAAGTTATTTGAATTGAATTGGCTACAAAACCATCAGCAAGAATCTGGAGGTTCGGATCACAACTGTTGGTGAAATTGTGCCAAAGTACAGAAAACTATGGGTCTGGGGCTCCAAACCAGATCTCAGCTGGTGAGGTCTCTGTGATCATGACAACAGTGAGAAATAGGCCTAAAACATCACGGCGGGAATTAGTTGATGATTTCAAAGCAGCTAGAAGCACAGTCACCAAGAAAACCATCGATATCACTTCATACCACAATGGTTTAACATCTTGTTGTCATGTGTTTCCCCTGGGCTGATTGCCACTCCTCATTGACGGGTTACACCTGTGTCCTTTAGTTTTTTTCACTCCCCTTCCTGTATATAATGGTTCCTCTCCCTCACTTCCTTGCAGGTTTGTCTCGTCACCTTTATGCTCTAATCTTGTCTTCATCCCAGGTTCTTGTGTGGTGTTCTTTTGGAGTTTGGCCTTGGTTGGTTCACGGAATTTGACTTTAGTGACTAATCCTGTTTTTTCAGCTTTCTGCTCTTCCTTAGTTTTGGATTTTGTTATTAAATACACTTTTTTTTTTTTTTTGAGCTCACAGCTGTCCTGCAGCTGTGTCCGCACACCAAAGCCTGACACTTGTGTGACTGGGAGAAGGTGTTGTGTTCAGATGAGACCAAAATGGAGCTCTTTGGCATCAACTCAACCACTGAATTTGAAGGGAGAGAAATGTTGCCTGTTCCCCATGAACACTGTCCCCACTTATGTACAATTGTGCTTTGGGGGGGTTCTTTTGCACAGTACTGCTTCCCCATGTGGATGGGAAGATGGATGGAGCCATGTACTGTCAAGTCCTGAGTGAGAACCTCCTTCCCACTACCACAAGGCTTAAAATAGACCCTATGGGACGTCCAGGATAATGACTCAAAACATTCAACCAAGGAATGGCTGTTGAAGGTCATAGAGTGCACCAGTCAGTCTCTGGACCTCATTCCCATAGAAAACCTATGGGGAAAGTTGCCAAATGACAACTTCTGATTCAGAAGTCATTTGTAAAGAAGAGTGGACCAGAATTCCTTCTGAAATGTGCAGAAACCTGATCATCAACCACAAGAACACTTTTTTTTTTACTTGTGATTTTCTGTCACTGTTCAAATGAACCCACCATTATGACAGACTGTCAGTTTCTTTTTAGAAGGGCAAACAAATACATCAAATACTTTTTCCTCCATTGTAAATTATTACTGGTTCATGCATGTCCTCCAGACTGGACATTATAACTACAGTTTGCACAGAAAATTAAAACTTAAAAAAAAAAAAAAACAACTACACGAATCAGAATTTATGGAAATGACTAGACAATAGCTTTTGTTTTGGATATCCACTATAGTAATTACCACGCAGTGAATGGGTTCAAACCTCATCTTTTCAGCCAACCTCTCCAAATGATCCTCATAGCGTAAGCATAAATGTCTCCAGTTTAATCAAAAACGGTTTTTGCAATCAATTTAAGGCTTGACAATCTGTGTTGTTGTATAATATGACATGGCCATTAACCCTGAATCCCATCTTTGTCTGTTTCATCAGAATAAATCGTGCTTTGGGTGATGTGAGGTGACTCTTGCTGGTCGGCTTTGATGCTCAAACCAAAGACACACATTAACCGGACAAATATTCTCCCACATCAACCAAAGGATTCCTAATGGCCAAAACAAAGCCAGAAGTGGGACAGCCATTCTAAACTAAACAATGTCCCATAAATGGGCAATTAGGAGGGACTAAATAAAAGAGAGGAGCCTTAAGCGTGTGTATCTTTAATAATTTAGGTGAATATAAGATTATTAATGTGTTATTCTACAGAGAGAATTTGTACGCGGCAACAGCAGAGCTGCTCAGGGAGAATAAAATACAGTCAAGAAACACAATCTGCTTGTAAATGGATAAAAGGGAAACCTTTGAAGATTTTGGAATGCCAAGATTTAAAGTCAAGGTGCAAAAAAATAGCTCCATAATCTGTTACAGTTTTTCCCAAATGCTAAAACTCATTTTCTGAAACATTTAGCCAATTTAATCAAACATCAAACACAATTTTCAAAATTTAAGCTAAATATACAAAATTCTTGCCTCTTGAGTCAAAAGCTCCCTTTGAGGTCAAAATGAAGACTCTGTTGTCAAAACTTACACACACACATCAAACACAACACACTACACATCAAAACATCAAACACGATTTTCAAAATATGAGCTAAAATGCCTGCCCCTCCCAAAAATAAATAAATTAAATTAAATTAAGCAAATAAATATTTAGGATCCGGGGTTTTTATTTTATTTTGTTAATTTTTACTTTAAATCCAGGTTTACATTTATTGTGCTTCACCATCTTTTCTCTGTTGTTCAGACCAGAAGATTTCATTCACATCACTAACATGTTCACTCTAGCCACACAACAGGAAAAAAAATGATTTGGGATTGAAATGAAATTTTGGATTTGTGTTGAACTACTGTCTGATGGGTAAACTTTTGTGAAAACTGACATTGTCCCAGACAGCAACAAAGTCTTCTCTGTTATTTATATAAATGATGCAGGTCATAGTAATAACTTAAACCTGCAGAGTTGAGTGCTGACCTTTTGACCTGCTTCCCTCATGATCATTCCATAAACCAACATATAGTCAATAACTATGACCTGGATCTCATCAGAACCTTTTCTTTATCTGGGTCCAGGTCTTGGTGCACATTTAGGTCTTTCTCTGTTATCCATCTTTGAAAAGCCTATCTGTTGTTCCAGAACTGCCCTATATAGACATAAATGTGTTGAAGAAGAATTCTACTAGCAGGACGGTAGCACCTAACTACAGTAAAAGAGGTGGGGGTTAAAGGGTAACCCAACAGGGAAGTTGGGTGTTGATTCCATTCGCAGCCCAGATTTGAAAAATGCCTAAAAGGGGGCGGGGCTAGTGGGGCCAGACTTTCTGTGAAGGTTGAGGATTTTCCGCCTTCGCCTCAGACTGGCCCTCATGGTCCAGAACCGAAATGTTTCGAGCCGCTGGTTCAAGACCCTTGATATATTTCACATTTGTAAGCTCAGTTCTATACATTCTGGCACAAAGGCAAAATCTGTTAATTTGACAGCAGTGTGCTACCTGTAACACTAGAAGGTGCAGTTCTTGCACTATTTACAGTTTAGGTTTTAGAGATAATAAAAATGTAAATATACCACAACATCAATCATTTTCTAAGCTTTAATTCGAGCCAGGTTTTTTTTTTTTTTTGAAAATCAGTTAAAAAATGAGGGAGCTAGCACGATTTTTGTAGCTGGTGCCTGCATGTCTCCTTGAAACAGCTGCATTCTGTTGCAAACAACCGATCCTTACAGAATCAAAGATGGGCGGGGCTTTTCAGAATCAGAATGATCTTTAATGTCATTGTTTCACAAGGATTTGCGTTACAACGAAAAAACAGTGGCTCTCCAGACAAGTGAATTAGATACGATAAATAAAAGTCTAAAAACTCTGTAGAATAAAAATAAGAATAAAGAATATTATTTACAAATATTGTACATGGAGGATAAGTTAAGACAGTACCAATATCAAATTGTTATTGCACATAGGTAGGATTGCACGACTGAATATTGCACATTTATGAATGCAGGTTATCAGTTCCCTCTTTTATTTAGTATGAATGTTGCTCTTGGAAAAAAACTGTTTTTGAGTCTATTAGTGCGGGCCTTGTGCGATCTGTACCGCCGGCCTGAAGGCAGCAGCTGGAAGAGGTGGTGGTTGGGATGGTGGGGGTCCTTTATTATGCGGTCTGCTCTGCTTTTGTAGCGGGAGGTGGATATGTCCTCTAGGCTGGGCAGGGGAGAGTCGGTGATCTTCTGTGCCGCGTCGATCACCCTCTGCAGCGCTTTCCTTTCAGCGGCTGAGCATCCTGCGTACCACGTTGTGATGCAGTACGTCAGGATGCTCTCTATGGTGGCTCTGTAGAAGGCCACCAGCAGCTCCCTCTCCAGATTGCTCCTCCGGAGAATTCTTAGGAAGTGGAGACGCTGCTGGGCCTTCCCGACTGCCGCTGTGGTGTTTTCCATCCAGGAGAGGTCATCGGCGATGTGCAGTCCCAGGTAGCGGATGGAGTGGACCCTTTCCACGCTGTCTCCATGTATGTGCAGTGGGGGGGGGTGTCCACTGTGCTCTTTCTGAGTCCACAATGATTTCTTTAGTTTTTGTGGTGCTCAGGTGGAGGTTGTTGCCTGAACACCAGCGCTCAAGTTTGCTGACCTCATCCCTGTAGACTGACTCATCTCCCCCTGAGATGAGTCCAACCACCGTGGTGTCGTCTGCGAACTTGATGATGGAATTTGACGGGTGGTTCGATGTGCAGTCGGATGTGTAGAGCGTGAAGAGGAGCGGGCTCAGAACACATCCTTGGGGTGATCCGGTGCTGAGGGTGATAGTAGAGGAGAGGTGGGGTCCAAGTCTGACAGATTGTGGGCGTTCTGTCAGGAAGTCTTTAATCCATGTGCAGATGGGGGAGGGGAGGCCCAGATGTAGCAGCTTTTCTTCCAGGATGTCAGGGAGGATGTGGTTAAAGGCTGAGCTGAAATCCAGGAAGAGCAGCCTGACGTAGTTCCCTGGGTGATCCAGATGACTCAGCGCAGAGTGCAGTGTGGTGGATATGGCGTCTTCTGTGGAACGGTTTGGTCTGTATGCGAACTGAAGTGGGTCCAGAGTGGGAGGCAGACAGGCTTTGATGTGTTTTGCGACCAACCTTTCAAAACACTTCATTACCACCGGTGTTAGGGCGACTGGCCTGTAGTCATTCAGACTCTCTGCTACCTGCTTTTTTGGGACAGGGATGATTGTGGATGTTTTTAGGCAGGCTGGGACGCTGCACTCTTCCAAAGACCGGTTATACTGGAGCTCAGAGCATGATGACGTCAGACTTCCTACACCAGTTGACCAATCACACAATTCAACTGCAATACCTCGTTTCAACCTGGAGAGACGGGTTTTGACCATATTTTCAGGAATTAAACAAGTTTATTTTAATTTATAATATAGCCACAAAGGGGCCCAAGCCAGGGCCTCATTGTGCCTGTCCCAAGCCCAGATAAATACAGAGGGTTGGGTCAGGAAGGGCATACGGTGTAAAATCTTTGCCAAATCAAATATGCAAATCAGAGACCTACGATATCCTTACTGGATCGGTCGAGCCCCGGGTTAACAACGACAGCCAATCGGTGCTGTTCACCGACAGGGTGCCGGTGGAAATTGGACTACTGTTGGTCGAAGAAGGAGAGGAGGAAGGCGGGTTCATCGGAAGAGAGAGAAGAGGAAAGTCACTAGTGCTGGACTGAGAGTTGGAACTTTGAATCTTGGAACTATGACAGGAAAAGGTAGAGAGTTGGTTGACATGATGCAGAAGAGAAAGGTAGACATACTGTGTGTCCAGGAGACCAGGTGGAAAGGTAGCAAGACTAGAAGCTTAGGAGCAGGGTTCAAGTTGTTCTATCATGTGGAGATGGGAAGAGAAATGGAGGAGGAGTTACCTTAAAGGAGCAGTTTGTTAGGAGTGTTGTGGAGGTAAAAAGAGTGTCAGAGTGATGAGTCTGAAGATAGAAATGGAGGATGTGAGTTGGAAGAGAAGGAGACGTTCTGGTTGGACCTTGATGAAGTGATGATGAGCATCCCTGGAAACGAGAGAGTTGTCATTGGTGCAGATTTCAATAGACATGTTAGTGCAGAAACCGAGGTGATGAGGAGGTGATGGGCAGGTTTGGTATCCAGGGGAGTAATGTCGAAGGACAGATGGTGGTTGATTTTTCCACAAAGATGGAAATGGCTATTCTAAACATTCTTTGAGAAGAGACAGGAACATAGGGTGACCTATAAGAGTGGAGGGAGAAGCACACAGATAGACTACATCTTGTGTAGACGGTGTAATCGGAAGGAGATCAGTGACTGTAAAGTAGTGGTCGGTGAGAGTGTTTCCAGACAGCACAGGATGGTGGTGTGTAGGATGACTCTGGTGATGAAGAAGATGAAGAAAGAGGGCAGAGAAGAGAACAAACTGGTGGAAGCTAAAAAAAAAAAGTTGTAGTATAAATGAATAGGTACTTTCAAACCAAAAGTAAAAAAAAAGATATCTTAAAGCTATTAACAACTGATAAATATATTACAGAAATAAGATACATTTTTAAGTACCAGCAACAGTCATGTCACGTCTAAAAAAGCAGATTTTACATAATCAGGTTGGTAATCAATAATATATGCATACAAAGATACAACTAAAGCAGGAATGTAGCAACTGACTTTATTACCCATTTTATATTTCTACTTGCAGATGTTTCAGACACATTTTTTTAAATCAATGTTCCAGTAACCATGAAGTGATGATAAATATACTTAAAGCTGCTTTTGTATATGATTCCATTTCAAGAGGATGTCAAATCTTACGTAATCCTCTCACCTTTCGTCTTCAAATAATGAAGAGGGAAAAAAAGCAGAAAGCTTTCATTAGTTTTTAGTCCTCTTTTTCCTCTTTAAGCAGTTAGCCGCGTCACTTCAAAGGACCGACGGGGTCTAACCTTTTATTTTCTCCATTAAAAAGTGCAGAACAAATCCACATAATAACAACTGACATGTCTGCGTGCGGCAGTAAATGGAAACGACTTTTCTCTTTTTCTTTCTTTTTTTTTTGCGAAGAAAAGGAGCAAAGAGGATGCTGGTGTGGAATCAAACCCCCTCCACACTCACATTGAAGAGAAAAAAAAGTTCCTTCTTATGCCTCCTTTTTGCATCCTTTTGCCAAAAACCGAGGAGCTGTTTTGTATTAACTAGAGTTCCTTCAGCGTAGGATTGTAATGCATGACTTTTAGCTGATCGCTGTAGTTTCTGATGACATGCCAACATAGTTTTTAGAGAGCACAACAAAGAAAAGACAGCATGCTGCTGGGAATTCCTATTGAAATGTCATGTGGTGAAACCCTTGGACAACCAGCGGACCTAAAACCAATTTAAACTTTGGAACATAACAAGAGTTTGTGTTTAGGGTGGGGTGGGGGGTGTAACTGCAATGGATCTTTGCAGTGGTGGTTCTGATGTTGAAATGAGGAGGCAAAGCAGAGGAAAGGCGCTCTGATGAGGTCCCGGTAGTTGGTATTCAAATGAGACGGTTTATGGACGCAGTGGGATTTGGTTTTGGCAATTACAGTTATGAAAGCTAACAAAGAGAGTTAGGAAGATCTGTGAGTGGAGGGGCACATCATACAGGAGCTACCCCCCCCGTGCTTGCATGTAGCTCCACACGTGTTCTGTTTCATTGCAAAAAGTTCAGTCCAGATATTTCATATCTGAATTATCAGCTTTAATTATGGCTTAAAAAAATGTTCCTGGTTCAATTTCTGGGTTTGTAATATTTTAGTATAGTTTTGTTCAGGTATTCTGTTTATTTCTTAGTTACTAATAACATGCCCCATTTGAACAGTAGCTCACAGGTAAATTAGCCCAAACAAAAAAAAAAAATCTCAAAATCACTTTAACATCTATAAGCACAACCAGAATTAAGGGTTTTCCATTTTTGAAGAAAATCTGAGACAGTGGGGCTTATAGTTTGGAAATTACAGTACTTGTTTTTGAAATGTAGCTTAACTGGATAAATGAGACTTTTATTTATTATTTGGATTAATTCAATTTTAATAAAGCAAATAAGATAAAGATTTTATAACTTAAGTGTGTCTTGAATTCTCTAGAAAAAACATCAATCCCGCACAGACTTACCTGCTTAATAGCTTTTAATATCTACTCTTTTTATTAAAGTTTTATCTGTCATGTATTTTATTCCATTTTGTAATTTTATGCTGTTGGTCTTTTTAATATATCTCTTAACTGCTCAATTTTAACATTTTCCTTTAACTTCTCTTTATTGCTAAGCACCATGACACCCCCTGATGGAATTGTCATCAGCTTTAAAAAGAAAGATTCATTCATGACATTGATTTTTGGTCCAAATTTGTAAATTGTGACATTCTTTTTACCACAAAAAATGTTTTAACAGATTCATGTCAACATTTTTATGCCATCTTATTATTTCCAAGAAATTCTTCTTCTTATCAGAAACCAGTGCATGCATTTGTTCAGAATGTTGGCGTGTTTTTGAAAGGTTTATTTGAAACCTCCGAAAAGTCTCCAACTGATCCAAAATCCTGCAGGCAGAGTTCTGATGACAGAATGAAACACAAAATGATTTTACTTAAAAAAAAAAAAAAAGCTTTAAGTGAACAAGCAGTAATTTTCTACAGAGATTTTCTGTGCGGATTGCTCCCTTTAGTTTCTTGTCAGTTGTTTCCTTGGTTTTTGTCATGTTTTGTGTTTTTCTTGAACCCATACAGGCTTAGGTTGCTAATTATCCACGGCTGTCTTCATTTCTGTTAATTATCCTCTGTATATTTAAGTTTCTGGGTTTCAGCTCATCTGGTTTGTCATCCTTTTGTTCTCTCTTTAGTTCATGGAATTATCATGTCAAAGCTTCTGCCCAAAGCTGCTCTCCTGCATTTTGAGTAGTGAGTAGGATGAAGAACTGAAGCGCAAAACTTCTTGAAGCTTCATTTGAATGAAATATGCCAAACATGTATGTTGTAGTATTACAAATTGCATACAGACAGAATGGAAAATGATCATTTGGAATTGATGGACTCATTTATAATTATTGTAAAATAAGTTCTTCCTGATTTCTGAATTCTTCAAATTGTCTCTTCTTCTATCAAACTGTCTTCAAACTCTCATTCACTGCAACTCCGCATCAAACTCTACATTTTGAAATGTCCTGGACAGAGTTGCTGTCAAACTTGCAGCAAAGGCTAAACCACTTCCTGAATCAGTCATGTTGCAGCCTTCGGACGTCATCATTTTCAGCTCCTCCCCCAAAGTAAGCTAACCTCAATCACATTGTCGGCACTATATAAAAAGACTTTTCCAACCCTCGATATGGAACGCCACATCATTCATTTCACCACCAGTCCCTGACAGAATGACCTGATCAACCAAAACCGAGATGTTTCCTATCACTCGAGAGGGTCGCCAGTGTTTTATAAATCTTTCCTACCCTTGAAATTTTCTTACCGATACCCACTACGCATGCAGAAATTATGTCATATTTTTCAGTTTTGGCAGACCGCCCATAAATCTGTGCTGCCTCTTTAATCTTGTTACTGAACTATTTTTTTTTTGGTTGTTTTTTAGTGTCTTTAGGTTACATTTAATGCATCTAGTGTAATGCTACACTTGTCGACTTATCTCCAACTTTTAACCGAGCTCACAAAACTTAACTTGTGGGACTTGTAATAGTTTTCATTACTTCATGGTAATGCCTACACAGTGCCTCTCTGTCCGCGATTGTTTTAAAATCTGCACTCAGGTTTTTTGAAAAGTACGACATGAGCGTGATGTAGTGTGTGAACTAAACTTGGCCTGGTGACCTCACGCTCACCGTGTTCAGTTTGAAAGACCTTGCAGATTTTGAAATGTACTTCATATTGTATTTATTTTTATTTATATTCGACACCTGTACACAGCAACATACTACCGATACATTTAACCTCAGAAACGGTCCTACTCCTTCCCCCTGTGAGGCTCCAGTGCTCTGCTGTGAATCTTTCCTGCCCTGCTGTGTTTACATCCTAACATAAAAACTGCGTGTTTGTTAACATAATGGAAATATAATAGACATTTGTATATCTATATCTATCATTTTGTGCGACGGGCAGGTAAATCTCACCAGGTAGGACAGATCATTAGAACACAGACTGCTTCTCTTCATAATCTATTTCTTAGAAAGGAGTCGTCATATTCCTCATTTCCATTTAGAGACACTTGCAATCCTGTAGAAATCACAAACTAGTTTGTGAAAGATTGAAGGACAAACAAATGCGCTGACCTCATAGTGTTGCAGACCTTAGAAACAATAAATAATGTTATTGATCATGCATGTACTTTCAAAACATCAAGTTCACTGCTAAATAATAGGAAAAACCATTTCAACTTGAACAGGTTTAACTTTTAGAACATGTATAAACTGTATTACAGGCATGACAAATAAATACATAGACGATGACCCAAGCTAGCGTGCTACTTGCTAGCTCCCACTTTAGCACAAACTTCACAGCCGGATTTCTTTCAATTCCTTTCTCATCATAATTTCTCTCCATCTGATTAATTTGGCGTTGAGGTTTTTGAAGTTGATTGCAAAACATTGCATCCGCTTTTAAGGTTCTTTGCGTACTAATTCGGAATCCCTCCGTTCTTCACTCGGGAAGATTCGATGCCGCATGTCTGTCACGCCACATGTCACGAGAGGGCTAATCCAGTAATATATATCAATGATTACATCCAATAAGTCAATACAATGCCAAGTATGTGTTTACCAACACAATTTAAAATACTACTGTCTTAGTATTCAGTGATATAAAATTCACAATCCACCTTAAAACCCTGTGCTATTCCTCAAAGGTGTTGGATAGAACATTTCATTTCTCATGTCATTAGGTTTTGCATATGCAATGATATACTGCCGACACTTCAGACAATTGTATCTGCACTGCTGAAGAGAAAGCTTTCAGAGACCTCATACAAAGTCATCCCATTCCTGCTTTCTCTCCACATTTGCTAATGAAAACACAGCGAACATCTGGGAACCCTCTCCGCAATATTGCTGGATGCACTCTTCATTTTCGCTATTCCTACATGACTTACTAGCCCACAGCAGTAAATCAAGCGTGCCGCCAAAGTGCTCTGTCAGCAAAAAAAAAAAAAAAAAGCAAGAACAGAGACAGTTTGAAAGCTGAATCTTGACACTGAGCATCAAACAGTCTTCAGAGACAGGAGGGAGAAACCTCAACAGCCCATCTCACATCTGGTAAACACAACTCAAACTGCAGTACAATCCATCTATAATAGAACAGTCATGCATAAGTCTATTGTTTATTTAGTTTCTGCAATCTCTAGGCAGTAAGGGGAGATGGGTTTTTTAGGTGGTGTAAATGGAGAACAGAGGGGTAATTAGTGGTGCAGAAACTCCCAAGGTCTCACAGACATTTATTACCTGTGGGTCCTGTCCAAATCAAGGCCTCACATTCTGTTTTCCACATTAAAGGCAGATCCTGGAGTACCATATGTTGCAGTTCTTCAAGTGACCACTGGAGGCTGGTCTCTGAAGAGAGCAGTTTCTCTCTGGCCCTCAACCCTTCAACGCCAGAGATGTTGCCCTCGACACCTAAATAGCACACGCTCTTTGACATACAGCAGATCTTTGATCAACGTGAATCCTCTGATTTAGACCTGTTTGTCAGGTGACCATGAAGTAAAATAGTTGCTATGGGGACAAAACAAACAGAAAAGCTGCCATTTTGAAAAAAAAAAAAAAAAAAAAAAACCTTGTGGTTTCATTTATTCATTTAACTTCTCTTAAAGGGCATTTACTATCCAAAATCAACTTTTTAGCTTTCAAGTGTATTAAAATGTCCATTCCTTACTATTAGTAATCCTAAAATGGTATTTTAATCCATTCATGGATTTTAGAGTATTCCTCTTAAAACTGGAGCACTGAGCACCAGCCCCTCCAAACTCCCCGACACGGATCTCACAAGGTGACTTAGACAATTGAGAACAGCCCCTTCCAAGAAAATCTTTCTGCACAGTCATCGTCAAACGCTTTCACTTTGTTTGCACGATAACGTACATCTCATTGACAGCGTCTCCAATATCTGCTGGTGTTTGTTACTGTTTGACACTGGTCTCTAATAGTCGTCAGACTCCTTTAAGAATCCTTCCCCAGTCTTGCGTGTGCTATTTGTGTTTTATAACAATGGTCGAGAAACATTCATTTGATTTAGTGTTTCAGCATTGTGCGGTCACATACGCCAGAGAACGTTCTGGTGAGGAATCTGCACAACAGTTTGGGGTGGATCCTAAACATATCAGAGAATGGCACAAACAGACGGACAATACGGAGAAAGAGAAACAACAGGGAAACCATTTTCCTGGGGGAGATTCAAAGGAAGCAAGTGACAAATTAGAAGAACTGGTTTGAACATTGATTACTGAGCAAAGACTGAGAGGTGTGTGTCTCCAGGAAAGTGAGGGAGAAGAAGATTTTTGATACAAAGATAGAGATAATTTTTCAAAAAGAAAAGAAACGTTCACAGCCTGCACTAATCAGAACATAAACAATGTTCTCATCATTTCATTTAAATCCTGAAATGTTCATCTGGTTTTGTTCTCTGCATTCATGTGACCGAATTTCACTGCAAAATGAACCATCACCAATCTGTCTGGAATGGAAGAACCCGTTAAACAGCTGATTTGAAAGATTTGAATTGAAAGAGATTGTATTTATGAAGGACAAAATACTCTGGGCAGGACCATAAACTCTTTGGGTTATATTGGGGGGGAACTGGGGGAGGGAGGGGTACCTATTTTAAGTAGATGTACTCTAGTAGTAGTTTTTGTTGTGTGTATTTGTTTTTTAACACTGGTTTTAATGTGTATTTGATTTGGAATATTATTGGAATGTGAGCTAAGACATAAAGAACTGAACAAAAAATATTAAATATATGAAGTTCTCAATGATAAATGACTGAAGAGAAAAGTAATCTATTGAAGACTTCTTATTGAAGTGTTTTTATTGTTCAGCTGAAACATCCTGAAACAAATTTTTGACTAAAGACGATTACAAAAAAGGTACTCATTTCAAGATGTATGAATAGATTTTCTTGTGTTCCTTTTGAAGGTAAAACAAATGTGATCAAACTCCACATTGACTTCCTTTCAGTGCAAAAGCCACAGGAATCCTGTTTTTGTATTTACACAGCCGTGGCTCCCGGATTGTTAATCAGTAAAATCCCGTCCTCCTGCAGTACATCATCAGATGATGTTTGGATCTCAGTGCGTGCCGGGGTAATCACGACGGCGACCGCGGCGAGGGAGGCGTGTCTGGAAATCAGATATCAGTTCATATTTCTTTTGGACAAAAAAAAAAGGTTGAAAAATGGTTTTTGTTTCCCTTTCTCTGAACAAAACGACGCCTCTGCGTCTGTTGTGTTTGCTCTTCTTGTTCGCCTTTAAAAGTCCTCAAGTGAACTTCAAGGTCACAATTAAAGGGGGAGATAAAGGAGCATCTAGCGAGTGATCAGAGTGGCACACCAAGTGATTGTGAATAAGCCCCGAGGCACATGCCAAGGCTCCCCTTGTTAGAAAACCTGAGAGACTGTGGGTAGCAGCTCCGCCGGGACCTGTAACAAAGCTCACTCCATCCAGTGCTTCAAAGACACACTCTCATTTAAATAAGTTCAGATGAGCCCTTGTCTGCACTCTCTCATCTTCTGCACTCCGCGCTGTAGCCCGCGTGTGGCCATGAATCTCGAGCAGGACGGCGAGCTCCCAAACCTCCCTATCATTAAATTTTAGCGCACCTCCTGGGAAGCCGATGTGCTCCTAAATAGCAGGGAAGGGACAAGCGTGAAGAGTGTGTTTATAAGCCAAGGACGATGGAGGAGAAACTCCTAGAGAAGAGCGGGAAGCGGCAGGAAAAAGGTCTTAAAACATTCAGCAGGTAGATTTTATCAAAGGTCACTCCTTTACATCTTGAAAAAGGAGGATGGAGGAGCATCTCGAGCTATCATATTTGATTCATAAACCCAACGGAGCCTCCGCTCTCCTGAATGACATTCACATGCAATGGACGTGCGATGTTCTAAAGCCAGTTGATGATAATTCCCGAAATCCAGAAATCTATGCTAAACAGCTGAATCGCCAAACGCTGCCTCGCTGTGCATCTCTATTGGAAAAGCTGCCGGATGAAAACAAAATCCCCGATTTGGATCGTGTCACACGTCAGTGGTTTAATCCTTTGAGCTGGAAAAAAGTTCTGAGCCAGAGAAGGTGCACTACCACATGCTTCCTGATCAAATATTCTTATATTTAAATGATTTTTTTCTTTTTGTTGTTCTAAAGCTGACTCCTTCCTGAAAAGAACTTTTCGATGCTTTTTGATGTCATCTGCTTTAATTGGAATGTTATGTGCATATGTTTTTGGAGGAAAAGTGTAGGAGATGAAGTTAGTCTGAGTTTTATCTGTGACCCAGTATGTGGTCATTTTTGGTCATCTGATCTTTTATCTGTTCAAAACCAAAATATGGAGAAGATACAATCAGCTTCTATGCTCCACATATCTAGAACAGACTTCCAGAAAGCTTCAGATCAGCTGAAACTGTTTATTTAAATGCAGGTTAAAGACCCACCTGCATTGTACTCAACTGAATTTCATCAGTTTTTATTCAAAAGTTTACATCCGCACTATTTAAAAACCTGATCCGATCATCTTTTGATCTGTTGTAAAAGAGTTCCCAGTAGTCTTTTAATTGTGACTGTCATTTTTTGACCAAAAAACGTATCATTTTTTGTACATATCTTCTACAATAGTTCAACAGAAATTCTCCTCTGTAGATGGGACTGATGGCACATCACCCATAACTGAGAGCTCTCTGTTTACATGCTCTACTACCAACTTACACCCTAAACCTGCAACAGACATGAATCTAGTCATGTACAAGTGGATGCATCAGAACGGTTGTCTGTCAGTGGACCTCGCCTCTGGCTCATCATTGTTAGATGAAGCCCATCTGCTGCACTATGCAAACATTTAATTGTAGAGTTAGAAAGGCTAAATCCTCTTTAAGGCAACAGGGAGCCTGTAGCCCCGCCCATTTTTTACATTTTTCTTAGTCTTTTTCAAATGGAAATTTTTTTATCCTGATTTAGAACAATTAGAATAAAGAAAATGCAGAAATAAAATGTAATTTTCTTTAAATATGTCCTTCCCCGTTAGAAAACTTCCACAAAAACATGGTAAAAACACTATTTTCATTGGTGTGGGTCTTTAAATTAATTTTATTTTAACTTTTTTACCATTTTTATTTTAATGATCACTCATTTGAACTTCTTATTACATATCCTTTTATTGTTTCATTTACACAAATGTGCTTACACATGTGTTACAAATGATTTGATCTGAAAACCTTGCTGCAACATGTAAAAAAATCCAAAACAGTCCAACACTGATATATGTTAGCAACGTTAGCATATTCAAAATGACTCCCAGACATGTTAGCAACACACACAACAAAAATACCAAACTTATACCGCCAAAGCACCGTTACTGTGACTAAGCTAATTCAAAACTTTGTTATAAAAAAGCACAAAAAAAACACACGCTGTGTCCAAATTCCAACACTTCGCACTTTATAGGGCGTTCGCCATTTTGTAGTGATGTCCCAAATCTACAACTCCAAAATCGAGACCCCTAGAAGTTTCCCAGAAGTCTTTGTGAAAAACCAGTTTCCATCAATGCTCACAACATTGGTGAATATGGACCACAATGCATTGGGTTGATGCAATATTTGCGACCTGTGTACCTCTCAGAATCACTTTATCATCAGTAAACACAACCGGGATTAATCCATATATAAGGCACAATGCAGTATGAGACACAATGTGGTTTTTTTGATAAAAATAAGTCTTTTAAGTGGACCGTTATAGTGCAGAAACTATGATGGTTGCTCACTAAACACTTCAAAATCTAACTTTGGTGAGGGATACAGTCTGTACGTGTAAAGCATTGGTTGTATCCTGAACTGAGCTGTCTGCACCTTCCAGAACGGTTTCATTGCAGGAATCTTTTTTGCTACTTAAGCAGAGTGTTTTCAGTTTATAACCATCTACAGTTCAAACGCGGGAACATCAACCTTCCTAACACATTGGGAATTTCCGTAGGAAGCCTCTTCAAGTCAATTTGTGTTGATTAAAGATGGCTGTAAAGAGAGACAGAGTCCGTCGAGTCTCGCCGTTACTGCCACCGCTGATAAATTCAGCCAAAAATATATTAAAAAAAAAAAATCAAGAATTTGGTAGCTGTTTCCTCAGATCGAATGAAACTTTATCAAAAAAGAGATTTTTTTTAAAGTGCTTTTTGAATAGGATCCAGCCAAGCAGACTCTTTAATGACCTGGAATGAGTTTGCATTTGTGTGGTGGGAAATAGTTTTGTAGGGAAATAAGAAAATATTCCAATAAAGTAAAAAGACAAACAGACACAGTGGGGATTGTGGGACAGCGTGGTAGAAAGAGAGGGAAGACATGACAGGAGCGGTGAATTGTTTTCTTAAACAAGATGTGTTTGCCACAGTGGGCTGAGAGGAGCAGACACTCAAGGACCCTGTTCTCTACCTCAGCCTGACAGTAAATTTAGGACGGAGAAATTTCTGTCCCAAGGAATTTTATCAGGCACATTGACTGTTCTGACAAATCTAAATACATTTGCATTTACAATAACGAAGAACATTCACAGCACCAGAAAAATAATGTTTGCAGAAGTTTGCTTTAAAGGTGCAAATTTAGGAATTTCTGATTTATGGTGCAAATATTGGCCCATTACCCGTGTGCTGCCAGTGTCATCTGTCACTGTCAATGAAGGCCAAATTTAGCCTTTGCACATACTTTCAAAAACTTTTTTTTTTTTTTTTTTTAATAGGACTTTATTTTATGCAACCACTGCAAAAAGTTCAGCATGAGCAAGCTGACATTTCCAGAAAAACTGAGTCATGCAGCAAAGGTGGTGAGACTGTTGGTTCACATCAACCTCAGGAGCAGACAGTCTCCAACAGGAGGAGTAACTTTGTGGAGGACACTCTGGAGACGTAAAGGAAGGGGTATTGGATTGGAACTGGAAATTAGGATTACTTGAACTTGGAACCTTGTGAGAATATACATTGTTTTAAGTTATTTAAATATTCCTCCATCAGATACTGATACTGAACTGTTTAAAAGAACATTTCAAGTCTAAAATCAAGTTTAAGGCTTTATTTAGACACATTTGGTTCGCTTAAAGCGAACTGGAGTTTGTTTCCCCTGATAATCTGAAACAATTTTTCAGTTTCACCCTTGCAAAAAACAGTCTGGGAGTTTCCTCAGTCTGAATAGACTCTGTGCTCGGAGCAGAACAACTGGACCAAGACAGCCACCGTAGTCGGGCATTACAAGATATATTCAGAGGAGTAGGGCAACAATAAGGGACAGCAACTTAATGAAATGTGGTTGGATGACTGTCGGCTCAGTAAAACTACTTTGTTTTTATTTCTTGTTGTTTTAATACCCCGCCCTCATCATTTCTGGCCAATGACTGAAAAGAACTTTAGTCTCGTGGTTTTGCCGACAAGCTTTGTTTCAAAACAGGAAATGTCCGCTAGACGGCGATACAGACCAAACACAATATTCATGACGCAATCAAATTAAGCGGATTTGTTCCGGTCACTTGAACAAAGGAACGATCAATCAATCAATCAAACAATCAACCAGCCAAAATATGAGCAATCAATCGAACAGCTCACATAGTCACATTGCAATATGTTATAACAATTTAAAACAAATAAGAGCTTTATAATTCTAAGGAGATCATAAATGGATGGAGTAAAATTGTTTATTTTTGCCTGTCTAAGATCAATATGTTAATAAAGTTTCTTCCGTTTCTCTGACATCAGAGGAATGGTCACTTCACACACAAATACACAAGTGAGATTCCAACTTATTGGGAGGATTTGTTTTGTAGAAAAATAAAAGATGACACACATGATAGGAATATCTCTGGATTTGTTATTTCTTCTCCCAAATGATGTGAATTCATGTTGAGTTCATTGATTATGCACAGGAGAAGCTCTTTTGTTATTCGTGAGATTACGCGGTCACGGTTGAGTTACGGAAAAAGCTTTTTCTCGACACAAAATGACAAAACAGATGAATTGATAAACTCCATCTGGTGGAAACATCTCATGTGAGGCAGTTTGTGTCGAATCATCTGAATCTTTATATTAAGAGGTAAAAAGCTGTTTTTTTTTTTTTTTTTAAAAAAGAAGTAAAAACATTATATTTAGTTCAGTCAAGGGCCAGCACCCCGTCAGATCTGAACTTTTCTATAAAAGAATCCAACCAATAAAGAAAGGCCTGCTTTCTTTAGGTGGATAATTAGAAAAGAAAAGTTTATTTTTGTCTGCAGCGGAGGAGGGGCCAGGCTCAAGAGGCCATTCAGCTCTCATTATTCAAGAACCAATTATTGGAGAAGCTAATTGGTGCACTGTACTTTGTAATTAGCTGCACATACTGGGATCACTGTATTGTTTGTGAAAGTACTCCGGCTTCTTCTGGAAGACGACGTTTACATTTAGCTACCAACAGACACTTTGATAAAAAGGAGACAATGATGCCTTCAGAAAAGCTGAAAAAAAGACATTAAAATCCAATTGATCAAAGATGAAGCTAAGCGGGTGTGTAGAACTAGATTAAAAAAAAAAGTTCTAAATATAAGCTGCTTCTATCCGAGCACTTGTTCTCCACCAACAGAAAATACAAAGTGTCAGGAACCTTGAACTGATTTCAAACTAAAATATCTGTAGCGGATATTTGGTGGAAGGAAACCTCAGAGCAATGGGGAGGATTCGGGGCCTTTCTTATTTTTTTTTTTTTCCACTATAGATAACAAAAAATAAATACAGATTTTATCTGATCGGCCAGCTGGGAGTTTCTCCAGCTGATGAAGAGCCACAGAAAAAGGCTTTTTGTCTGCAAACGCTTTTGATCATGTCGTTTGAAACTCCAATAATGCCAGAATAAATCATGCAAAAGAATAGATTTCTTGCTTTGAAACTGTTTTAGTTTAGAGGGGGTTATATGCTCTCCACTTGTAAAAAGAGTGCAAATTTTCTCAGAATTAAAGTTTCATGCATTATTGTGTTTTATACGTTTCAACGCTTTTTCCAAATGTAATAAAAACTGAGATCTGCAAATGAAAATCGACGTTTTGCTCTAAAATTGGCTTAATTTCCTGAATGTATATATATAACTTTCATTTTTATCTCAAATTGTGAAGTGGTTTATCCCTGGACGAGAGTCGCAATCTGTGTTTGATTTCCGAACTCGCCACCTTTCACACAAAACCGAATCATCAAACTGAATGTGCTGTTCCTTCCCCGCTTCTTTCTCTTAACCAACAAACACCATTTGATGTTGCTGAGCAACTAATGCCATAAAAGAGCGAGGGAGCAAATGGAAGAGAAATAACATGGGGATGGGAAGACTTTGGGAGGACAGCTTTTTTCAGATGAAAGAGGGGAACTGGAGGAAAAATAAGCTGCAAGTCAAAATCTCAGAGCAGAGAAGAATAGAAGAATTAGAGGAAAAACGCAAAAACTTCACATACGACTTACAACATCTTATATGTAAAATGCTTATTAAATTTAAGAAGATATTCTGCACAGTCAGTTTGCATATGTTATTTGTTTGGTCCCAGAAATCTTGATGACTTAAGTGAAAACCTCAATTTTCACCTCTGAGTGGTCCTTAGGATGTTTATCGGCTTTCTCTCATTTGCTCTTCTGGTTTTGAACATAAATGTGTTTTTAATATTATTTCTTTCCATAAACCTAAAGCACTTTAAGACACCACCATTGACACCAGCATTTTGTTTAACACTGTTATGAGTCTAATAATGACACTGGAGCTGATGTAAACAAACGCGTCTGTCACTTGTTGCACGCCATTTGTTATTATGTTGACAGCTTTATACTCTTCATAATACACTTTTGTTGTGTGCGAAGGGACATTAATAAACCAAATTTTCTGTTCCATTCCACACTTAAAAACCTCAAATCTTTAAAAAAAAAAAAAAAAAAAAAAAAAACCTTATAATGAACCTCACATTCTTATAGATGGATTCATTCTTGTAAGCGATTTTAAGAGGTACACAGTGCTGTTGTCATGATCTTTAAAACACGCGAAACGTGGCTAATGTGTAGCGGTGTTGAACTGTGGCTGTGTCTGATTGAATCTCGAGTGCACTAAAAATTACCCAGAAGTCTTTGTGAAAAACTAGCATGCATCTGTGCTCATTACATTCGCAAATATAGACCACAATGCATTGCGCTCAAACAATTTTTGCGGAAAAACGTATTTAAATGTAATTTTTTAAATAAACTATTCACATTTTGATCATTATAACACAGTGGAGGCACACATAGACTTGAATTGTTCGTATTTATTTGATTTAAGCTTCATGAAATCTGTGAAATCATAGCCAGTGTAAATTAAGTAGTAAGTAAGGTGTCTGAATTGCTTTTAAAATCTAGTTAGTCCTGCACTATTAGTTTTTTAGTATTTAGGGGTTAGTGTGGGAATTAGGGATTTTTTTTTTTTTAATGTGTATTACCAGCAATGTTTGGAGTTAGCATAGTCACAATAACATTTGTGTTAGTGGTAAAAGTCTGTGTTTGTTTTTTTTATGAGTTGCTAACAAGGTTGGGAGTTCCAGGTGTGGGGAATACTCTAACGTGGCTAACATGTAGCTGTTAATGGGAGTTAGCTTAGTTACAATAACGTTTTTTTAGCAGTATCTATTGTTTTTTTGTTTGTTTTTTACATATTGCAAACAGTATAGACATAGTTAATGAGCTAACGCGGCTAATGCGTGGGTGAAAGAAGTTCTGTTCAGACGAGTAACTGAATGTAGTCAATTCTGACTCATTGACAGACTTTTCTCTGACTCTTATGTCTTGTGTTATGTCCCTTACAGTTCAGTGTGCTATAAGGTCACATCAATTCAGAAATAGATCATTCATTTACTGTGCGCCTTATAATCTGTTGTTCCCTATTGTGCAGAAAATATGGTTCTTGTATAAAAATTGCCCCAAATATTCTGAAAATCCACCCCCCTTTTTTATTTCAAGATGAATGTGTAATGAGTAAACTAAGAAATCTGTTGTGTCAACAGACAATCCACACAAAGACAAAACCCAAATGTTTGTCCCTGCATGTGTGCGTATCTTTGTATATAAAGGGGCTTCACTGTTTCTTGCTGGTTCTATAACCAGTTGTGCCATTTTAAATGATTCTTTCCTGAATGCATTTGCATCTGCAGAAGTTGTTTTTCTTCAGCTTCAGTAGAAGAGTGCTGATCTGCCTGTGGGCATTTTTCATTATTTTTTAAACAGGTTGTAGAAATCTTATAGGAAACCCATTATTGGTTGGATTTAAAATAACACATTTGCAGGTTTTTGAACTCACACATACCAAGAAACAAGAAACACTCTCTATGCTGAGGCAAATTTAAATAACATTTATGACAAATAGCTGAGGCTGATTTGTCATCTGTTTTGAACAAAGATTATTGGACGGAATAAAAACATTGAATAAACAGATTTTATTTGACGGGTTGACCTAGTCGTAGATTTTCCTCAGACGATTCAGATTTCAGCATGTGTCCTTCCTGACTCGCTCGGCGCTATCAGGGAAGTATGAATCAAAAATAATTTAAAATGAAATGCAATTAAAACAACGAGTAGTGAACTAATAAAACAGACTTTTTGGCTGTGAAATAAATACACTGAACAAAAATGGCACTTCCATTGACCCATAGCTAAGACTAAAACTCTAACCGCCACATTGTCATGCTTGTTTACAGGACGTTTCCTTCAACAGTTTTTTTTTGTTTTTGTTTTTTGCTTTTTAACAGCTAAACCCAACCAGTCACTGAGGAAAGCAAATAGAAAGTCAAAGCTCTATAACCTTAAATCATTATAAATAAATTGTCAACGAGTTTGTGTATGTTTCAAATACACAACCATTCCCACACTAGCAAAACAGGCCTCTTAAAATAAGCTAAAAAAATTTATTTTGCTATTAAAAACTTTCCTGATTAGACTATTTTTGTTGCAAGGCAGAAAAGATTCAGTTTTTGTCGAGCTAAAACTGTGTTTAATGTGATTAACACTTGAGCTGTTGCACCTACAGTAAATAACACAGGTTGTTTGATATATCGTAACTGTTCAACCATTTACACCATCAACCAGCTGATTCTGATGTTGAGAAAAGCAGCTTTGCAAAGTTATGCAAACACTTAACATAAATAGTTGAATAATGGTGCATAGCTGCTTTTCTCTATTCCGCTGGATTTGCGTTAATTGCGTAAATGGTTGAAGAGTTGCAGTAGTTGAAAGAATGTAAACACTGGAAATAAAAGATTTAAAAAGGTTAGAATATCCTACAGTAAAAATGAGAATTTGCTGTTTTTGTTTAGACTGCATGCTTGGTGGTTAATATTCTGGGGCTTTGCACCATTGACTTTTAGACCATGATAAGAGCAGCAGAGGTAAATCAAATTTGGTTTCTGCTTCGCCCGCCCATGTGTTGGAGCGTCCTTGGGCAACACACTGAACCTCGAATTGCTTCCAGTGGTTATAGGTTGGCGCTAAAGTTAGGAAGTGAATGTGTGAATATGAATGTAAAGCACTTTGATTGTCAAAGCAAGCTGGAAAAGTGCAATTAACATTAAAAGAACAAAAAATAAAAAGTAGCTTTTGGAACAGCTTAAAATAATTTTCAAAATCTATATTTTTTATGTTTTTAAATCCTTTCTTTTAAAAAATAAGTTTTAATTGTAATTTAATACATTTTTATTGTTGAGATAAGATAATAATGAGGTTAGAGACAAGATTACATTGAGGCAAATTCCCATCCTGGATTTAGGGATATTTAAGCGTTGTAATAACCGTAAAATTGAACAGTGAAATTAACAAAAACACCAAGGGATTAACTTGAATTTAATAATGCCGTCCAATTTTATTACTTGGCTTAAAAAATGTTGGAACTCACAGAACCTCACAGGAAGTTAAAGTCTTCTTTTTTCAGTACTTTTTTTTTTTTTTTTTATGAGTGGAAGTATTTTGTAATAAAAGTGAAAATGTATTTTATTATTAAGTAAAAAATGTTACAGTTGACATTTTGCAGAACTTTCTCTAAAGAAAAAAAAACAACAATCTTTCTTGTCTGTTTGACTGAGCAACTTTGTAAAAGATTTCTGGTATTTGTTAAGAACTGCAGGGAAATTTCAGTTACTTACTGTTGGGAAGATTTTAAAAAAAGCCCCAAAACCTTCAATATGAAACTAGATTGAAAGTGGAGTTTGACAGGTTTAGTCCGCAAAAGTTTAGGAAAACTTTGAGAAAAGATCAGTTTGGAATCTTCAAGGACTCTTTACGTGAATGTTAGTCTGTTAAATGATACACAGGCTTAGCAAGTCCAAGAAAAAAGCAGGAAAAAGAGATCAGCGGGGTGGATTACCAGGAGTGAAAAATATTTTTGTTGTGTGTTGGGAGGAAGCACAGATGTCAAATAATGGAAAGTATGTTGATGTCCAGCTGCAGTTTGACAGAAATCTGTAATGAGGGATTGGTGAATTTTAGTCTTGCTGCAAGAAAAAAAAACAACATTCACACTGTGCTCAGCATCGAGAGTTCAAGCGACCACTTGCCAAAAAAAGGTAAAAAACAATGTCGGTTCTGGGCTCCTGTGTTCAAAACTTTTGCACTTATGCTTAGCTAGGTAAGTTTCTTGGACTGTTTTCTGACTCTACGTATAAAACCATTGAACGTGAGTTCCCAGTTAAACCAGATCAAACTTTGACCAATCAGGAACTTGGATTCGGTAGTGATGTGTTGAAGATGTGATATGTTGATAATAGATCATGAAGGAGAAATTAAGGATTGCGGTTTTTGCTCTGACAGAATTATCGATACCAAGTCTTTCATTAGAATAGAGCTGAGACATAAAAAGCCTGAAGCAAGATTTACCAGAGTTGCACTACTACCGAACAAGCCTCTTTCAACTACTGTAGGTGGCGGACATCACTAGCATCAGATAGTTAACATGCATTAAGGAATGCATGTTCTTCAACAGGTGTCAAACGCCCAATGAGAATATGGCTTTTGGGCGTGACCAGTCACCCTATAGACGGAATTAATTTCAGCTGCTTGTATTTGGGATAGTGATTTGGATCATGATCCAGATCTCATGGTCATAGGTGAGTCTGACATGAAGATGGAACTGTGCATTAAGAGTTTTGCTTTCAAACTCTCTCTTCACCATGAAGGACCAGCACAACAACAGCGAGCGCCACTCCAATCCATTCGTTGACCCTCTCCAGGCAGCCATTGTAGATTTGCAACAGCTAACACTATCAGGGCCAACTTAAGTTTTAGTAACAGATGCAAATCTGCAACACCTGCCCTGAGAGGGTCAATCTCACGCTACGATCTTTCATTACTCAAGACCTGTTCCCTAAACTCCTTCATCTAAAGCATTCCACCCACCTGGAAAGGACAAACGTTAGTACAAACTTTTTAGGGAATGAAGTTCACTGTGTGAGCGACTCGAGTCAAAGAAAATAATGTTGCTTCATTCTTGATTGTTCGGTCGTGTTGGCTCTTTTAGTTTAAGGCTGAAGTCAGAATTTTTAATTGAACATCTCTTTGAAAGTCTTGGAATTTGGAGAAAGATTCCTGCCAATGGAGTTCCTGAAATATTCTACTAACATTCCAGAAAAAAAAGGCAATTCCGACTTCTAAAAGTCTTTTTGTGTCAAAAGCCGGGAGATCATTTTCATGCACTTTTGATCGACTTGCATGTACAAGTCATTTTCCATCGAGGACGATCATACATGACTTCTATTGTGAGAAAATTGCATTCCATATACAATTTCCTCCAACTGCCACACAACAAAGAGGTTGTCCATTACAAGAGCAACTCTTTGCAGTCTGGCAGCTGATGCGTGTATTTGTCTGGTCTTTTGGAAAAAGAAGCTAAGTACCATAGAGGGAAACGAAATGTTATGACTATAACTTCTGTTCCCTGAAGGAGAGGAACGAGGTACAACACATGTACTATGGGAAACCACGCCCTCGCGTGCCTGGCTGAAGACACCTCTATTCACGCCTTTAGGCAGATGACGTCCAATGACAGGTGGGCGGACCCGCCCTCTGCTTATAAGCCCTGTCGTTGACGTCTCACCTCAGTTCGGAAGCTGCTCTTCACCGAGCACTGCGTAGCGGGGCAAAAATGTGTTGTACCTCGTTCCTCTCCTTCAGGGAACAGAAGTTATAGTCATAACATTTCGTTCCCTTTCAGTCGATTCACTCGGTACAACACATGTACTATGGGACATATATACACGCCCTGCGAGCAGCAACCAAACTACAACACCTTTAGAGCTTATTAGGTCCAGATGTTGCAAGGAGGACATTGTGAGCCACCGTAGGGGCTGTCACGTCCAAACGATAAAATCGTATAAAAGTATGAGGCGATGACCAGCTAGCTGCAGCACAGATGTCTCACACGGGATCCCCGAAACAGAGCCCAGGAAGTGGCCACGCCCCTGGTCGAGTGGGCTCTCACACCTTGAGGCAAAGGCAGACCTCTGCTGTCGTAAGCTAACCGAATAGCTTCGACAATCCAATGTGAAAGCCTCTGCTTGGACAAAGCCTTGCCTCTGGCAGGATTAGCAAAGCACACAAACAATTGGTCCGACAAGCGCGTTGTTTGAGTGCGGTCAATGTATGTGCGTACTGCACGCACAGGACACAACAAATGCATCCGCTCTGCTCCTCCGATGTGAACGGAGGAGGATGGAAGCCCAAAAGTTCAATCACCATAGAGTTGTACTCTAATGGGATTATTTTCGGTAAATATGCAGGATTTGGGTGCAAAGTGACTCTGGACCCATCCGCTGAAAATTGCGTGCACGAAGGGTGCACAGAAAGCGCGTGGAGGTCACCAACGCGCTTTGCAGAAGTGAGAGCCAAGAGCAAAGCTGTTTTATATGAAAGAAATTTCATATCAACTTCCTCTAGTGGCTCAAACGGGGGACCACTAAGGGTTTCCAACACCAAAGGTAGATCCCATGATGGCACACCCGACTTGATAGGGGCCTTAGTCTGCGTACCCCCTTCAGAAACTGCACAGTCAGTGGATGGGAACCAGGGGACATTCCATCAAACCCAACGTGACAAGCTGAAACTGCAGCCAAATATACCTTGATTGTGGAAAAGGAAAGACCCTTATCCAGCAGGTCCTGGAGAAAAGTCAGGATGTCCACTACAGAACACTGAAAAGGATGATGTTCCGCTCCTGACACCAGTGTTCAAAAGCTTTCCATTATAGGTATAAAGACCCTGAGTGGAAGACGCTCTTGCACTCTGCATGGTTGCAACCACTGCAGGAGGCAGCCCTTTAGCAATCAGGTTGGACCTTTCAACAGGTAGGCATGCAGTTGCCAAAGTTCTGGGCGTGGGTGAAGTATTCCCCGCCTGCTTGGGAGAGGAGATTCCTGCAGACAGGAAGCCGGAATGGGCATGCCGCCAACAGACTGATCACCTCTGCATACCAGGGTTTCGCTGGCCAACTGGGGGCTACCAGGATCAGGGTCAGGCCCTGCCTGCGTACCCGTTCTGTCACTGGTAGTATCAATTCCACTGGGGGAACGCATACAGTGGCAGAGGAGGCCAAGGGTGAGCCAGAGCATCTGTCCCCAGAGGGGCGTTCAAGTCCTTCATGGAAAAGAACAGCGCGGGCAGTGGGTGTTCTCTTTGCTGGCAAACAGATCACCGCTGCTTTCCAAAGCGGTCCATATAAGAGACACCACGTCTGGGTGAAGCCTCCATTCTCTCACAAAGGCCCCCCCTGGAGAGCAGGTCCGCCCCAGATTCAGACGTCCCGGGATGTGAGCTGCTCTTAGCGACAGGACATGTGCGCTGCTCCACACAGAGAGCGAGGTAATCTCTAACAGAGGAAGGGAACGGATCCCTCCTTGTCTGTTTATGTAGGAGACCACTGTGGTGTTGTCTGTTCTGATCAGAACGTGATGGCCGCTCAGAATTTGACAGAAGTGCTGCAGAGCAAGAAACGCTGCTAACAGCTCCAGCTGATTGATGTGGAGTCTGGACTGCGCGGGAGTCCAGTTTCCCCTCACTGTCATGTGATCGCAAGAGCCCCCATCCTTTCAGGGAGGCATCCGTCGACACCACCTTGCGGAAAGACACCCGTCCTATTGGTGAACCCTGACGAAGCAGGTTGGGTTCCCTCCAAGGTCGGAGTGCAAGCATGCACTGTGCGTCTATCAGAATTTTCCTGTTGCGGTGACGTAACACATTCAGTCGGTGAGAACGAACCCAGCGCTGAAAGGGTCGCATCTCGAGTAGACCGAGGGGAACTACACGATCATAGAGGCCATCATGCCCATCAGCTGTAAAATTTTTTGGAACCGCAGTTTGCGTCCCAACTGAAAAAGTGCGAGGCAGTGGTGGAACGCGGCCACTCTGCGCTGCGACAGACGTGCCAGTCCTGAAGTGGAACAAATCTCCAGCCCCAAGAAAGAAATCTGCTGGCTGGGGTCTAACACACTTTTTCGGACATTCACAGAGAAACCCAGGACTGAATGTGAGACAGTACCAAAGACAGGTGCGTCGCTGCCTGCTCTCTGGAGCGTGCTATCAAAGCCCAGTCGTCCAGATAAGTCAGAATGCGAATGCCTTTTTTCTCTGAGAGGAGAGAGCGCTGCCTCTACACATTTCGTGAAGGTGCGAGGGGCGAGTGACAGACCGAAGGCAGCACGAGATACTCGTAAGCTGTGCCCTCGAAAGAAAACCTCAGAAATTGTCTGTGGTCTCGGTGAATGGCGACGTGTGAAGTAAGCGTCTGTGAGATCGATCAGAGCGAACCAATCTCCTGGACTGATCGTATTCAAAAGCTGTTTCAACGTTAGCATTTTGAACTTGAAGGAGCGAAGGTACGTGTTCAAAACCCGTAGATCCAAGATCGGACGGAGCCCGCCGTCTTTCTTCGGACAACAAAGTAGCGGCTGTACCAACCTTTGTTCATTTCGGCAGACGGGACCACTCGAATCGCGCCCTTCCTCAACAGTGAACATATTTCCTCCCTCAGGACGGGTGCTGCTAACTTTCCCACTGTTGTGTTTACAACTGAGCGGAAGTGCGGGGGTCTGACCCGGAACTGCAGCCGGTAACCCATAGCAACCGTTTTCTCGACCCAAGGGGAGGGGCGCATGCACGCCACCGGGGTAGGCATAGCGCCAGGCGCCCGACCCGCTGCACTGACAGAGAGGAGCTGTCGCCCTCTAGCGTGCTGGCGGGGCACGGCGTTAAGCCGCCCCTGTCGAGATTGACAGGGGCGCCGTCACTGTTGATTGATATGGGTTTTTTTGAACACAAAACGCCTTTATTTGAACACTTGTGGCACAAACAGAATGCAGACATGTCATTGTGCAGGGAGATTGTTGTGCTTGGGAGACTGTGTAGTGGGAACGCAGCGCCGTTTGGGCTGGGCCCTGAAAACGTTGAGCAGCGACTTTTCCGCGGCAAATGAGGAGCTGTCTTGTCTCCCGTCTGACAGCTCAGAGCCTCCGGACCAGCTAGGAGGACTGGGGCTTCTTCCTTCGAGGCGTTGGCCCTTCTGGGAGCTCACTGGAGGTCCTTTATTCCAGGACGAGAGCCGGACCCTTCGCTGGGGAGGAGGAGGGTTGACCGTCGGTCCCTGAACCGGAACCTGGGTTCTGGGATGTGGCGGCTGCGCAGATGGTTTCCGACCGCTGGCGCTAACCTTGGATCTCCCATCACGTCGGGGAATGATGTACCGCAGTGCCTCAGTCTGCTTCTTCCGCACATCAAATTTGGCTTGAATCGCGTCAAGCGACTGGCCAAACAGTCCCTGCGCAGACACGGTTCATCCAGGTAAGCCACCCTCTCCTTTTCGGGAACATCGGACAGAGTTAGCCACAAGTGCCGCTGTGCCACGACTGTGAAGGCCATCCCCCTGCCGACGGAAAGTGCAACGCCGCGGGACATCCGAAGAATGTAGTCCGTGGCGAGTCTGACCTCGTTCAGAAGTGGGGTTAGTGGGCTGCCGGCAGGCAGCTGTGCGCCGAGCTCCGCCAGGCACATCGCCTGATATGTTTGAAGCATCGTCACCGAGCTCAGGGTTCGCGCTGCACATCCCTGCGCTCGGTAAATTTTCTCCAACTGACTGGCGGAAAATCGACAATGCTTGGAAGGCAGCGTAGCGGGCCCAATCACGCCGTGATTTTGAGATGGTGCGAGATAGGCTGCCAAAGACGGCTCCATGGGTGGAGGGTGGACCAGGCCAGCAGACTCGGCTCCCTCCAGGTCGCAGTACTGTCCAAAGCCGGGCACAGTCACGCGTGTGGACAGGGGTTTGCTCCATGAGGATGTAAGCTCGGATACAAAGTCCGGGTACATGGGCAAACGGTTTCTTCACCGTCGTAGGTTCGGGCGGGAGAAAAAATCCGGCGAACCGAGACCGTTTCTGGGCGGGAGGGGAGGAGGGCCACTCCACGTCCAGCTTTCCCGCCGCTCGGCGGTACAGAGAGAGAAATGACGCGTCATCCTGTGAAGCTGGCACCAGCAGTGGCAGCATGGTCGCTCGACGGGAAGAGTTCCTGGTCCTCGTCAGAGGAACCGGGCAAGTCGAGGCCCACGTCCAGAACGTCGTCATCCTCGTAGGGTGCACTGAGCTGGGACAGCGGCTGCTCGTAATCCACGTGCTGCACCTGTTCCTCAGCTAGCTCCTCCATTAGCTCCATGTGGTCCGCCCAGCTCGTAGCGGGGACTTCGGGCTGGAGCTCGTCGTCGGACCCGGACGAAACCTGGTCCTTCAGTTGCGACAACAGGGGGTCCTGCTGCGCCACAAACTTTTTCCCCAGCGTCTTTTCCACAAATTTACGCGCCTTTCCAAAGTCGAGCGTCGTAACACGCTACACGACTCGCAGGCGTGGGGCTCCGTCAACGCTCTCCGAGCGTGGACAATCCCCAGGCAGACAGGACAGGCTTCGTGCTGGTCTTTTTCGTGCAAAGAGAAGCCGCACTCCTGAGGACAGGGGCGGACGGAAGACTTCTGCTTCGCTTTCTTTGGCCGCGCGCTCATGACGAGACGCTCGGGCGAACAGCACAGTTACTCGGGTTAGCGCTCCGCGGGCAGACAGTGTGGCCGAAGGGGCGACAGTGACTAACACCAACAGGAGCCGTTAAACTAACACCGAGACAGCTGCGGAGGGTCTGTAGCACTAGCTAGCAGCAGCGTAGCTGGCTTTGACCGGGAGAGGTGTTCTTAGCGAGGTGAAGAGCATAAGAACTGAGGTGAGACGTCAACGACAGGGCTTATAAGCAGAGGGCGGGTCCGCCCACCTGTCATTGGACGTCATCTGCCTAAGGGCGTGAATAGAGGTGTCTTCAGCCCAGCACCGAGGGCGTGGTTTCCCATAGTACATGTGTTGTACCGAGTGAATCGACTGAAAGGGAACCAGCAGACACTCGCGTGAGTGGACCTGAATCTGCACACTGAAGGACAACCACTTGCTGAACAGCAACTCCATCAGGAAAATGTTTTGAAATTTGGTGTCCAAAGTTTGATGATCCACATTGACCCAAGAGCCTCTGAGTGTGGAAGATCCTGGAAACACATCATTAAATTCATTTTGTCTTGAGCTACATGCTAGTCACATTAGCATACTCACTGCACATGTAAGACCTAACCTTGTTTCCAACATGTAAAAAAACGGACCAATACTACTTAAACAAATGTTACTCTGACTACACCAATTTCTGAACTTCCTTGTAATACGTACAAAAAACACAGTCCAACAGCGCTAGGTGTTAGCCGCATTAGCATATTCACATTAAGTCCCAACTTTGTGGTAACATGTATGAAAACATACTGATATTAATAAAACAAACGTTACTGTAACTATGATGACCCCCAACTTTGTTTGCAAAATGTAAAAAAAACAGTCTGACACCGCTACAAGCTAGCTGCATTAGCGTATTTACAAAACATTTCATTCCTGTGACACATAAAAACCCAGAGCAATACCACTAAAACAAACGCTACTCTGACTACACCAATTCCCAAAGTTTTTTTTTACATTTAAAAAACAGTCTGATGGTGCTATACATTAGCCGCATTAGCGTATTCATATTGACTCCCAACTTTGATTGCAACATGTATAAAAACAGACTAGTATTACTAAAATAACATTACTATGAGTACACTAACCCCCAACCTTGTTTGCAGTACGTAAAAAAATACAGTCAGTCACTGCTTATAGGCTAGTGGTGTTAGCCTAATTTCAAAACACCCAAATTTGCTTGCAACTTAAGGCTTTTAAGTGTTTCTTATTGTGTTCGCTATGCAGATACGGCCTGGCAAATGTGTTCCACAACCTTTAAGTGATTGATACATTTTCAACTGGATTCAGATGAACTTATCAATAAATTCTGTAAATTTTGGACATCTTGAATGTGCCAAACAAGCATCCGCTGTCCACTACAGGAGCTCTCCTTAAGCGATCAACAACAAATAAAAAATCCAGCAGCGTTTCCTTCTCATTGATTTCTGCTGACAGCATCAGACGTGACAAACAGCAGACCTGGAGCTCACAAACACAATCTTCAGACTGAACGTAAAAATCAAACCCAGCGGTCTCCCAGCAGTAGCAGGTCTGTGTGATTTTAATTACTCTGACTTAACCATCTAAACTAGCTCTATAAAATGTGCCCCATCGAGACTCTATTAAACCAGCATGAATAGACACGGCATGGCTTTCCTCTTGTTATCTACTTTATGGAAAGAGTTTAATCCCTTTAATTGTTTCACCCGCAGACCAGAGGTCACAGTTGTTTAACTGCCATGCAAATATGGCTATATTTTATTTACAGCTCCCTGAAAGGCATAACCGAGAGTGCTGGGTGGATGTCACTATAGGAAGGAGTGTTTAAAGGGATGTGCTGAAACACAGCTTTACTCCCTGTCGACTCACACTGTGACAGGAAATTTCTGTCTGCTGTAGATGAACTGTGTCACAGTCTGAGTGAAATAGGGCAACCAAACGGGTGCACAGAGCTTGCAGGATAAATTGTGTGGAATAAGAGCTAAAAGAAAAGATCTCAAACAACATGACGCACAAAATGAATCTGAAGAAGCAGCGAAAGATCTAAACTAAAACTACATTTGTTAGCTCTTTATTTACAAAGACACCTTTATTTTTTAAATGTTTTTTTGCTACTTTTTTAAAAATAAAATACAAGCAATTGTGCAATTAGGACAACCAAAGTTAAATAAAATATTTTTGAACATCTATTTGTCATCCTCAAAGCTTTCCGTTTTTATCTTTTTTCTGTTTCGATTTCGCTGCCACAGTTTCACTCCTAATAAAAATGCTACAGATCTTTGGGACTTGATTTGTTTTTGGGTTGTTTTATTCTCATGTTCATTTGTTTAGGTTCTGTTTCTGTCCATCCCCACTAATATTTTATCAGGTATTAGTGTCAGTGTTGTTACGATATTTCCGTACTTCTGGGCGCATTGGACAGAAATGTGCAGTGAAAGAATAGTCTATTTTTGAACTTACGTCATATATACAGGGCAACAAACAGGTGCGTGAACTGAGACAAAAGTCAGATGTGTTTCTGTTGACTATGAAATTGCCTAATGAAATCCCAAAAGTTAAAAAAAAAAAAAAAAAAAAAACGATTTTGTGCTTGGAGGAGGTGGTTTTTGAGGCGTATCAAAATGGACATATCTTGCAAAACTGCAGTAGAAACACTTTTTTGAATTAACGGTGACTGCACCGCTACACCACAGCACACCAGAGGTCCCACAGCTCATCAAAAGTTGAACGTGTCATGCGTACTTGTTGGATCTTCTCCGTAAAATCAACAACTGCAATTTCCCCAAATCGCTTCATCCACGGCGACTCCCACATAGCTTGCCGCTCCATGACCTGAATAAGACGCCGACGTCTCCTTTGATAGATGATGAGTTCTAGCGTGTGAGTTGGTATGTGTTTATTCACATGATTACGATTTAATGGAAACAGTGTAAGTGTGAAATTGTGTTTTTCTGCATTACTACAATTTTGATAAAGTTTTTCGCATATGTGCAACGGAGGAGCAGCAAGTGACAAGTCTTTATTAACCGAGTTTAGAGTCATTCTAGAACTAGCTTGAAACAAGTTAGCAATGTTAGCGTATTCGCAATACCTGTAACTCCCGACCTTGTTTGCAACACAAAATACAGACTGATACCGCTATAGCAGACAGTGTCCTCACAATACCGGTAACTTCAAAAATTTTTGCAACAGAAAAAAAAAAAAAAACGATAATGCCAACAGAAACGTTGCAGTGAAAACACTAACGACTAACTTTGTTAGTAACACACACACACTTTAGCCGTGTTAGCATATTTACAATAACAACAAACCCTTGCAAAAAAAAAAAATGATTGACTGACATTTTGACAGAGCACTAAGAATTATTTCAATGTCAACCACAATAAGGCATTTCGAATTAGTTGGTGGAAATTGATCCCCTCAGGAACGTTTGCGATTTTAGATCTTCTGTCTGTACTTGTACATTAGCATCCTGCAACTGGTGCTAGCAATAGCATCCTGCCTCTAAGCACACTTCTTTGTGTTACACTCTCATCACTATTACAACTACAAAACTTACATCTTTCCTCCAGTCGTTTACATTTGCCCCATCAAAACACTAAACTAAGAAAAATAACCTGAGTAGTACAGTAATGGATGAAAACGGCTAATGTTGCCCTGTAAAAGTATACAATCTTTTAGCTAAAGTGTAAAAAAAGTGCTTTCCTGTGCGTTAAAACCGCAGCTTGTCTTCTTTGAACCATTCTTTTCTCATTAAAGTGACACCAGATGGTTTATAGTCGCTCATTCTGGGGCTTTTACGGCACACGCTGCTTACTGAGCTGCTGGTGGTGTTCACATGTATCCAGCAGGACCTGAAATGCAGCCAGAAAAACTGATGTTTTCTAAAATATCTGCGGTTTGACCTGCAGTTTTCACACCTGCCAAATGTGCCCTCAGGCAAGACACTGATCTAAGTAACCCTCCAAATGTTGTTGTATTAAGTCGGTATTGCTGCACACGGAAATGTATGAAAAGTTGTGATCAAGAGAGAACTTGTGTTGTTTAGATGTTTTATGCATGAAAATGTGATGTCAAAAAAATATATAAAAATATTTATTAGTTTTGGGCAGATCCTGATCAAGCTGAGAGATGACAGTATATGTTTTCCAGCATGTTCAAAAGTATTAATGTCAAAGAGAAGGTTTAGGAAGATACGGTAGCTGGTTTTAAATAGACACTGCTGAAAATTGTGTTTGTTTTTGGTGTATTTAGCATGTTCTTGTGGGCTTTTTCATACTGTTTATTAAAGAAATTAAGCTTTGCCCCTTAAAGACCCAGACCCAATTTTACTTTAAAAAAATGATGTGGAATGCACCACAAACAAAATGGTCACAGAATCCATTTCTGATGTTTCTTTTACACTAATGTCACCATGGACTCTTATAGGTTAAAATTGTTTTTCTGAGTATTTCTTTATTCAAATCAGCGTGAATCAGGCGAAAGTAATGCAGTTTGAAAAAGAGTTTATTTGGGAAGTAGAAAACAGTAAACAGAGAGCTCTTGGAACTAGGGAGAGGAAGTGGGGATGGGGTTGTTCTGCGCCAACAGTCCCGCCCACAACTCAGGTGAATTTCTAATAAACTACTTCCGCTCTATAGAAACTATATCCTGGAAAATGACAGTTTTAAAAAAATAATACTCAACACTGCATAATCATAATTCAAAGACAATGGGAACCCTTAAAATAGATTAAAAGATTATTCAAGTGGAACTTATAAGAAGACTCAGTAAGAATCCAGGAGGCAATTCAGCATGTTTAAGCACAATTTGCTCATCTTTGCTTATACTTGTAAAACATATATTAATAAAATCTGCAGTTTTGTTCAGAAAAGGGAACAGTTTTTGGATTTATTTGGCTGCTTCTTGAGTGTGTTTGGTCAGCAAAGGGAAAATGTTTTAGTTCATATTTGCAAATATTTTACACCAGGTGGCAGTGGATGCAGTTTATTTTTTCACAGTCAAAAAGTGTAATGAACTTGTTGGGTATTTGTTTTTTTTTTGCACAACATTCTGTACAAAACTCTGTATATTTCTGGCCGTGTCATAAAATCTGCTAGAGAGACTGGCGTGTGCGATGACTATGATAATAGTTATATTCTAACAATGTTTCACATGTAATTTAGACCAAAAATAAATAATTTACAACGGAGCGGCTGTGGAGCAGAGGTCAACCTCTGATTGAAAGACTGCAGGTTCAGTTCCTGTCCAGGCCCACCCATGTGTCCTTGGGCGAGACACTGAACCCCACATTGCTCCTTATAGTTATACGTTGGCGTCAGTTTTCGGATATGCGTGTGCATACATGGGTGAATGAGACTGTAACTGTAAAGCGCTGTGGGTCCTCTTAGAAGGTAGTACAGTGCTATTTAAGTATATGTAATTAACAATAACAGTTATGTGCAGCAGATAAATAGTTTCTCTGTGGTTCAAAGCTATGTTTTTCAGGTTATTTTTACTTTTATTACTGAACAAGTGATATAATGGTTTGTACTCGCCTCACATTAAAAAGGCACTGGATCAAATTTGACCTGGGACCTTTCTGTGTGGACTCTACATGTTCCTTATTGCCTCTAGGTGTGATTGTGAGTCTGTGTATGCCTTCCATTTCTCTACAGTAGTAAGGATAGGCTCCAGCAGCTTCTGAAAGGGATTCGGTAGGTTTGAAAAAGGGATAAATTGAGTAGTTACACATAAAGTTTCTAAAGATTTCATGACCCAAGTCCACAGGTGACTTTTTTTTAAATTAAACAAAAGTGATTGTAGAATACAGGTAGAGTATTTTACATGGTTAGTACTGGATGGCCTCGAAACAGCACGACTTGTTCTCTTAATCAAAGGCAGGATTCCTCTGGCACCGAGACACACAGAGAACGTGGTGAAGTAAAGCCAGAAGAGTCACTGGGAAAAGAAAAGCATCAGAAGCAATAAAGTTTTATTTCTTGTCACAGAAGGAAAGTCAAACAGAAAGACTTAAACAAAATGAACCAGGGAGTTACCAGCACTGAAACACCAAAAGAACTGACCCATCCCCCGTTGAGATGTAAATGAGGAGTTCCAGCTAAAATCCCACAGACTTCTATTGAGAAATAATCAGCTATTACTCCACCCTTCTATTGCACTGCTAACATTTTTTACGTGTTCTTGTTAATCCTAGTTTTTTCCCATTACATTTTTTTTCCATCGTGAAAAGGTAAACTGACCAATACGATGCCTTGTTAAAAGTAGGTGGTCTCACGTCGACAGATTTTATAGAATCCAACTTCAAGTGGTAGGGGTGTGGCCCCCAGCCAGCAAGGCCAGGTGGACCCCTTATGACATCACACTCACACATATGCAGTCAATGCTAGGGCTGGGTTGATAAAATCGATTTATTGATTTGAATCTATCTAAGCTTAATAGATCAAAAACGATCCATAAAAGTAGAGATTCATCTAACACATAGAGCTAAAGTTCACTAGCTTGATGCTAACATATAATGGGTTTCCCATTGGACGGCTAATGCTAACGATCAGTCGACCTAAACATACACTTTCGACTAAATTAACGTCTTTATATACTCACAGGCATGAATTCTCCAAACTCTTTCAAGAAAATATTTTTTAAAGTAGCCATTTGTGGCCAAAAGCACATATTTTAACTCATTTTTTCTTCTTCTTCTTGAATAAGGTGTACTGCTATAGCGCGGTCGCCACCTAGTGGCCAAAATGTAATTCTCTCTAGGAGAGGCAGAACAATTGTTGGAGCTTTTCTGTTTGGAAATCCATTTAACACTATATTCCAATAAGAATTTCATAAATTCACTGATAAATGTGACCATATGTCAATTATTAAGGTATTTCTAAACATATATGTATAAATTGTGTAAACTCAAAACTGAATTGAAACAAATTAAGTGGATTGAAATAAAAAAAAAAAAAATCGGAATCAAATTGATCCAGGCTCTGGTGAATCAAATTGATTCTGGAAATTATCGATACCCAGCCCTGGACAATGTATCAACGTAGCAGCTCAAACTAAAAGACCTGAAGCGAAAAAATACTGCAAACCATCTTATGTCTTAAGAAAACAAGCCTTTAAAGAAAGACTTCACCCCAAACCGTGTAAATGTGAGAGTGAGCATCAATGCAGTCTATCTATTGAGCGCCTTTGTTATAAGCCGTTCTGAGAGATGTCTGGCTTGTCGTGCTGAAATAAAAATGATCCCCATGTCAAAGACTTTATGGTATTATAAATACCTTTTAGCATACGCCTTTAAATCAATGCTGGCTTCATCCACATTCAACTCAGCTGTGCTGCAGGCTCTGATGTATTCCAATAACATCACCAACACAGACCGAGCCTCTTTAGCTGATAACAGCCGTCTTTACAAAAGTAGACATCTCGCTGGATTTTTTTTTTTCTTCTTAAAAGCAGGTGGAAAAGAGGACTCTTCTGACCAGAGAAAAGGGCTACTCTTACTTTTGTGTCCAAAGCGAATAATCATCAGACAAAAGAAGTTGAAATCAATCAAAGCAGCAGTGGCTCAGAAACTCAGGTGGCCATAACTCCTGCCGGACTGATAATGTGCTGCTGCTTTTTCAGGGGCTGCATCGTCACAGTAGCCTGCACCAGCATCTCATTTCTCTGCTGCTGTTCCACTGATGAATAGTTTCATATGTATCTCAGGCATGAGATATTCATGAAAGTGTATGAACGTAACCACAGAGCTGTGGCGAAACCAGCTGTCCAGCCTTGTAAATAAAAGCCCCTCAGCTCCAGCTCTGGATGAGAGTCATAAAGAAGCAGACTCCCTCAGCTGCCTTTATTGTTGCCAGCTCGGTTTTTTTTTTTTTTTTGCTTTTGTTTTTTGTTTTCTCTCTCTCTCTTAAATCGGCTTCACGTCTTCAAGATCCCTTGTAATAGTTCACTGCGGGAAAAGAGGTGGATAAACAAAAACAGTTGTTGCTAGGTGAAAGCTAGTTAGGAGAATACGTGTTTTTTCAACAGATTTTCACTCCCGTTCGGTTAAGGACCCCTCCACAACATTTTTTTTACGTTTACGGTGTCCCCGAATCATCCCCAAGAACCGGTACAGGACATGGTACCGGACGCGGTACCAGGTGCGAACCAGGACCGGTTTAAGGTTGGGGTACCGGTTCTGGAGTGTCCCGAAGACTAGTGTTCATCCGGTTCTGTATCCGGTACCATGTCCCGAGGGTTGCGGACCCTTGATTTTCCGTACAGCCAACACATCAAAAATGGACAAGCTGGGGACACCCAAAACGAGAAAAAGTGATGCTGAAGGGGCCTTGACTACACGTCATTATGTGACCATTTGGGGATGAGAATGTGTTTGTGACATCACAAATACAATCTTTTTCAAACTGCATTTTTGTTGTTGTCACACATATTTGAATATAGAAATACTTAAAACAACTAAAAAGCACTTCTTTTAATACATCAAAGTGACCTTTAAAAATACAACCTTACACGCATGTAAATTTGCATTTATGAGATTTTATCATTCCCGATTCAAGATTAATCAGACTGGATCAAACATCTGATTTCATTACTGCATTATAGAAAATATGACCCATTTATCTAAATCACGTGTCAAAGTCGTGGCCCGGGGGCCGGATCTGGCCCGCAGGGAAATTGTATCTGTTAAACATTATGTTTTACATTTTAAAATTTGTAATCATTTAGTGTTTTTATGTGTTCAATAAATGTTTGTTCTGGTCCACCAAATGTGTTTTGGATTTTGGCCCACCATCCGACTGAATTTGACACCCCTGATCTAAATCATTGTTTACAAAGCAATAACGAGGGTTTATTTAAACTGACATTAGGTCTTAAACGATAGATTTAATGCTTGTACCTGCCTAAACTTGGACACATATAAGCCTCGAGGGAAGGGAACATATTTAGACTTCTGTGACTAAAGCATCACTTATCATCACCATAAATGAGCTGTTTATCATAAAACGTTTGGATAAAATAGGTTTGCTGATTAACAAGGGTTGATTCATTTCATTTGTGAAGGATTTCTGTGTACCAGTTCCTATTACATGAAAAAGAAGGGTCACACCGTGAAAGAATTTGTCTTTGTTTTACATCTGAAAATAGTTTCTAAAAGTGTCAAATTTTTTCAGCTCAAATATTTTGTAATGTAAAAAATTACATTTTTTCAGTGACAATTTGCATTTTGTACACACAAATAATCACTTTGTGCGCAAAAGTGATCATTTCGTGCAATCAATTTAACATTTTGCAAATGAAAAAGTTATTGGGACGAGTTAGCATTTTGTGACAAAAGTTAGCATTTTTTGGCACCAATTTGCATTTTGTACATAGAAAATAGCATGTTGTGCACAAAACTTTACATTTTGTGGGCGCAAATTTACATTTTGGAGGCACTAATTTGCATTTTGTTTACACAAATGAGCACTTTGTGCACAAGAGTTAACATTCTGTGGCCACAAACATGCATTTTTACACACAATTAGCATTGTGTGCTCACAAATTAACATTATATGCAGAACAGTTAGCATTTTGGAGGCACCAATTTGTAATTTGTATACGTAAATGAGCACTTTGTGCACAAAAGTTAACATTTTGTGGGCAAAAATTTACATTTTTTTACGTATAATTAGCATTTTGCCATCACAAATGAGCATTTTGTGCATGAAAAGTAACATTTTGTGGCCACAAATGTACAGTTGATACAGTTTATACGTAATTAGCAGTTACGTAACAAATTACCCTACAAACATTAAAATTTTGGAGACACAAATTTGTGTTTTGTGCACACAAAATAGTACTTTGGGCACAAAGGTTAAAAACTGTTAATTTGTTTCAGCTCCAATAATTTTTATTTTCAGTAACCAGTCAGGCAAAATTTTCTGTACTTTGATGCATGTGACTCAGAGGTAGTTTAAACTCAATGCCCTCCGCGTCTGTAACAGATGTGTGTCTCTGGGAGCCTTTATCTGCACCGGCTTTGAGCAAATCTTCATTATAAACTTGCAGATTGGAAATCGTTCACACAGATCTTTTTCATTTGTTCACAAATGCCACAGAGGCGCCCGCTTCTTTCTGTTAGAAACCTTGTTTTTATTCTTTCATGTAGTTCTTGTTTAATAGAATTCATTTAATCAAAGGTTTACAAACATGATAAATTCAGTTATGGAGTACCGATCTTGTCTTTAATAGCCTTACTCTCTATGTAATTACCACACCAGTGAATAAAGAACACGGTGATGACAGGGAAACCCAAAGATCGCAGGATAATGGATGGAAGCTGGTGACAGACGTTGCACACTGAAATCAACGGGACCAAAGCAAACCCAAAGGTTTTAATCACCTGTCGTGATTGATCGACTGATTTCATTCACAGTTCCTGACTGTCTTGAATCTGGCTGTCCAGACAAATTACACGGATTTTCCTGATCAATATGCTAGCACAATGCAATCATTCTGTAGAAATGAAGGGAATCATTTAGCAGATACACCACACACTTTGTCCAGAATAAGTCTCCTGGCTCTCATGCATGTTGTGCATGGTTGCCGATTTTTTGGTTTAGTCAACAATTAAAGAAAGTGTCTGTTTTGTTTTTGGAACCAGAATGGCATTTCCTTTTTTTCATGCACTGTGGTTTCAAAATCACTTTGAAGCCCTGAACAAAAAAAAAAAATAGAAAAAAAATTCACAATTTAGTAGTTTGTGCGCAAGATTAGTATTTTTGAGGTATGAATTAGCATGTTGTGCACACAACTCTTTGGATTTTGAGGACACAATAGTATTTTTTGGCACACATTTGGGATTTTTAGGCCAAAATTAGTGATTTTTCCACACAGATTAGTATTTTGTGAGCACACAGTAACAGTTTAGGCACATACATTTGTTTTCTATGTACAAAGGTTAATATATTTTGGTTACAATTTATTAATTTGTTAGCACACATTAGGAATTTTTGGTCCTACATTAGTTATTTTTTTTCACAAATTTGTAAGTTTGTGTGAAAAAAAAACCTTAGTGATTTGCGCACACAAGTCAGTATTTTTCACACAGAACGTTGAATTTTGTACGCTCAAATTTGAATTTAGTGCATAAAAAAATTAGCATTTTGTGCACGAAACTTTACATTTTGTGAGCACAAATTTACATGTCTCTGTTTAGTCAAAATTAGCATTTTGTGATGACAAATAAGCATTTTGTGAATGGAAATAAAAAATGCTTTTGGCATAAGTTTGTATTTTGTTCCCAAAAGTTACATTTTCTTTTGGGCACAAATTTGCATTTTGTACTCCAATGGTAGCACTTTGTGCACACAAATGAGCATTTTGTGTATGAAAATAAAAATGTTGGCACGAGTTAGCATCTTGTGCTCAATAGCATTATGTAAATGAAAATAAAAATGCTGTAGGCACGACTTAGTGCTTTGATGTCATGCACAATATCATTATCAAATGACATTATAAAAAATGCAGCACGACTTAGTGCTTTGTTTTATAAAACAATCATTCTTATCAATTTCATTTTCTCACACACAAATTAGGACTTCAGTTAACAATGTGCGGGCACACATTTCCTTTTTTTTGTTTATACACAACTTAGCATTTTGTGCTAACCAATTTGCATTTTGTGCAAAAAAGTCAACATTCTGTTGTCATGAAAAATTAGCATTTTGTGCAAACAAGTTCCTATCTTGGGGCCACAAATTAGTAGCAGGAATTGCATATAATAAAATAGAGATTCTACATTAAAGAAAAATGCTCCCTTAAATCGAAAATTTGTGGTCATAAATAGTATTTCCTCTGTTTTTTTAAACTCCTTCTACTAATTTGTGCTCAAAAAATACATTTTTTTTGTCAACAAATTATTATTTTGAGTTAAGAATTAATTTTTTTAATTTTATTTCATTTTAATGTTCAGGGCTGCCTATTTGTTTGATTTATTTTCAAAATAAAAGCTCATGAGACTGCTGGATGGAGATAACCATCATGATGTCACTACTTGGTTCCGCCTCCCCCTGCAGTCTCACTGAAGTGGAAATCTTTGACTATTCCTCCCCCCGTCAGAACTTTGCTGTTTTTTGCGCGCCCCCCTCTCTCCTCCGCACTGCCCTCACTCCCAGCCGGTGCGCCGTGGAGCGGTGATGCCGCCGTCAGAGCGCTCTTTCTGCGGATCCACGCGAGGAGGCGTCACGCCGTGAGCGCGGACATCCGCCGATCCCCGCACACACACATAAACCTCCCCAAACCCCGCACTTTTTTGGAGGAGCAGTGACCAGCCCCGGAGCCCGGCAGCATGCGGGTCCCTTCCAGCGTGCTGTACCCGCTCCTGACCCTCACCATCTTCGGATTATGTCCGTCCATGGTGAGTTTGCGCTTGGATTTTTTTCCCCCCACCTGTTTCTTTCTGTGGTTTCTGACCAGCAGGTGATGGAGAATGGGAGATGATTTATGACAACTTCAATTGATGCGTAACTTCCAGCAAAAGTCGAGCAGAAAAGAAGAAGAGGGCTTTAAAAGGAAACTTTAATCATAAATAATGTGCTTAATTACAGCATAGATGCGTGCTCCTGGTAAAAATGGGGTGGAACCTCCCCACATTTGAGAATGCTCTTTGCAGGGGGGGAGCAGGCACTGCAGGTTGTTACTGATTTTATTTTATGACAAAAAATATCTGTTTTAAAAAAACGTCTTAAATGTGTATTTACTTTTTTTTTTAATCTTGCATTGAATTTCTATGAATCATCAAACATCCACCTGTGTAACGTCTGAAGTTCATGATATTTTCTCCAAAACTTCCGGATTCAATTCTATCGGATTTTTGCCCATCCGTAACCTTCAGCAGCTCCGAGGGCAACAGTCTCACCTGACAGCCGCTCATCACCTCTGACTGATGGGGAAATCATGGAGGTCAGGGAGCTCCCTCATGCAGGAACGCTGGGGAGCTGTCCACCCCCGTGGTGCTGAAACGCTTAGCAGCAGCAAAGTAGCCGTGCAACAATTCATTTTAGCGATTCGATTCATATCGTAATTAGTGATACGATTTATTGTAGATATTAGTTCATGTTTTAATGAGCCGATCTGATTTTTATTCCAAAAAAATTCAACCAGTGTGACTCAGATAAATACCTGAACAGTGTAGGTGAAGTTTTCCAGATTTCTTGCAATATAATAAATTCAATATGTGCATAAACACACAAATAAACAAAAATGAATGACAAACCCATTCAGATTTTACCTTCATATAGTTCAGCCCACTGTTGTTTTTCCACAAAGAATGTTTATAGTCAAATAAACCAACTGTAAGTTGATACAAGTGGTATATTCCAATATTGATACAATCCATTTATTTCATTTTGAAACTATTTTATACTGATATGGGCCGATTTGATTAATCAATCTGATTGGGTCATAAGATAACTTATAAATTGATTAATCAATTAAATTAATCATGTTATTCATATTAGATTACGTGTTTTAGTCCTAAAATATTAATTTTTTCGACCGTCTTACATGCATGGCTTGGAGCTTATGCAACATTTTCACCACAAGTGTTATCATTTGGTGACTTTTGTGGGATTTTTTTTTTTTTTTAATAAATCAGTGCATATGTTTGCATTAGAGACATTTTTTTCCAAATTTTAAATTAAAACCTGAAAAAAGCAACTCTGTGGTCAACGCTTACATGAAAATGTTTGCTTTTGATCCGATTCTTCCTCTGCAATCAAGGACGAAAGGATGTTTCTTCATCAAGGCCTGCATTCCCGTGGCTTGAAGGGGTTATGGTGATTTATTTCTTTATTTTTTTAAATGATATGGAAAGCGAGAAACCTTTTATGGTATTACTCTGAGCTGGAAATGATGAAGCTGTCACTCCCGGGCTGTCAGACCTTGTTTGGGAGGCTTTGTTCAGGGTTGCAGTCATTAACCCCCCCTGACATTTAAATTTATGTGTTTCTGCCGGCCCCTGTGAAGCGCCTGCAATCCACCCACAGGTCCAGCGTGGCAACTTCAAGATAACCTTTTAAACCCCAGATCCTGGATGAAGTAGTTAAATCCGAGGCTAATAGCATGGATTTTTTTCCTTTGCCACGCTGAGACATGATGTAGTTTGGCAGCTATTACCTCTGCGGTGTACATAACCGATCCCTGAAGAGCCTTTGTGAGAAAGTGAAATATTTACATTGTGCGGTTTTCCCTCATGGTCTGTTCCAGCCGGGTAATTACACAGCGGCTGCCAGAGGCGCCGTGTTACTCTGATCATGATTAAAATTATGACTGGAATTTGTGTTTTATTATTACACATAATATTCTGCACCTGGAAGACATATTGATTGAAGGAAAAGGACAATCTTAATAGACTTGGGGAGCCTGACGTCAGACAAGAGGCACAACTGCCTGTTTAAGATTCTGCAGCCTTTCCCTTAGCAGTCACAAAAATTTGCAGCAATTTCTGTTAAAAAGACTTTATTTTTTTAGGTTTGCTTTCTTTAGGTGAATGTTGACCAGATATGTCTTTGTCAACGCTCATTCCTCAGCACCACTTTACCCCCAGTAAATCTATGTGTTAAGCTATGTTGACACCGCCCTAGGCAATGTGTGTTTAAGCAGCCATTTCCCATAAAAAAATAATAAATGTAAAACAGTGATGTCAAGCACACGACCCGCGGGCCGCTTCCGGCCCACCGGATGGTTTAATCCAGCCCAGTCATGACGAGAAAAAAATATATGCATGGAAAAAAATAAAAATTTGTGGCGAGTTATGGTTATTTAAAGAAATGCCTGCAATTCACAATTCCACCACTAGGGGAAGCAAAGGAAAATAAATACCACCATAGCAAAAGATCAAGAAATAACGTCTTTGCAGGCGCGTGCCACATTCCAGCAAACCTCACTGCTGGTTAGATGCTATAAAAATGATCAAGTGATCATGATCAACAAATGATCAACTCAATGACCAAAATGTCATTTTCAAAAAGATAATAATAATAATGTATATATATATAGCATTACCTGCAATAATGACAGTGTGAATGCTGTTAGCTGAATGTGGCTATAGAAGATGCCATTGCTGAAAACGCTTACGTTAAAAGCTTGCCAAAATATTAGCTAAATGCCAAGTTAGCCAAAAAACTGGGAGAAACTCAATTTTTTCCAAAACAACTAACATAATGCTAAAATATTATCTAAACTCAACTAAAAAAAAAGGCCTATTCTGACAGAACAGATAGCATGATGCTAAAATAATTGCTAAAATAAAAATTACCATAAAGAATTTTGAAAAAGTCTAATTTTGAAAAACTAAATGATAAAAAATAAATAAAACTAAAATGTTATCTAAACTCCAAATTGGCCAAAAAAAATTATAAAAAGTCTAGATTAACCAAAAACAGCTAGCATCTTACGAAATTAAAAGCTGAATTCCCAGCCTGTAATTTTCCACTGCCCTATCGCTGGGCCCCAGAGGGTGAGTTGAGTTTTTATTTGAATTTCTGTGCGTTGGGCTTTAGTTCTATCCCTTATGCTATCTTATGGGAATACTTGACCCTTGCATTGGTGTGTGATCCCTCCCATGACAAAGGTGGATGAAGGTGGATACGATTTTATGTCTACCACAGACACCAGATATTCCTCAGATGTCCCCACATTAAATTTAAACACGCCTAGGAAAGCACGCAAGTTAAAGTGCTTAGTGAGATCAGATGTGTTTTTATAAATTAAATTTGAAATCCATCAGAGGGCGGTGTGAACACGGTATAGTCAATGAATAGTCTGTCAGTCGTGCGCAACCTTTTTCAGGCCACAGACCGGTTTAAATTGGAAAATATTTTCACGGACTGGTGCAAACGGGGTTGAAGTTGGTATTTTTAAGCTTCCGATTTAAGAAGATGTATTTTCAAAATAAAAGGCCTCAACAAACAATTTGTTTTAAAAAAGTCTAAAAATATCAGTAGATTATACCGGGTCACACTTTGACCAATCATGGATTCGGATTTGGTAGTAACGTATGGATGGCATGTTTTTTTAAATCTCGATAGTACCAACTGTTTAAAAATTGATCATGAAATTGATTATGCAGTTTGTACCCGGCTGGAATTGTTTGACATCAAGTCTTTTGTATATCGGGATAGAGCTGTGAATTCACGAAATCATCTGCTAGTTTCAGGAAGCTACAGTCTAACTGAGAGTGCGTTCAAGAATACACGTTCTTGAATGCGCGTCACATGCTTACGTTGACATAGCAGTGTGAAGACCCTTCGACCCTTCAAGTTGCTGCTACGTACAAACACCCGGTTAAACTTCGACCAATCAGGGACTCTGATTTTGTAGTGACATATAGATAAAAAGAATTGCATCGCTCCAACATTTTGTACCAAGCCTCTTCCAACTGTAGGCACTTGGGCTAGTATCAGACAGCGTTTGGTAAGCACACAATCAAGACCAGGTTTTTAGCGCATTCTTGAACATGAGTCAAATTCCCAGCATGTGCATAGCTTGAAATGAAATGAGCAACAAAGTGACTGAAAAAGTCATTTGCTGCTTTTGTGCTGCCTGTCATTTGGGTCCAATTGGTTTCCGTGCAGGTAGCAAACACTTGTCCTTCTCTTTAGAGTACACAGGAGACCAAAATGTCTTTTTATATAAAGATTTTTTTGACAAAAAAAAAGGAGCAGTCCGCATGCAAATCCTTAATTATTCTTGCAGAATTTTTGACTGGCAAACGTTTGTTTTTCTCTTGAAGGAGAGCCTTCTCAGAGAGCTGGCAGGCGAGGAGGAAGTAAAATTGCTTTTCATGCAACGCATTCACATAAAAAAGTAAAATCTAAAACAGCTGGATTATGTTTCTGTGGAGAGCATGAATTGGACTTTACAGCCACTCTTCTTTGGTCAACACTACCTTCCTTTGAAAGGTCCACATTCAGCAGAACTTTGACCTTTAGATGATCATGATGAACAATTAAATTCAGAAACAATGGCTGCAGGCGACCGAGTCTCTAAAGCACAAAATGCAGCGTTTCTTTCCTTCTAGAAAAAACATGCTTCTGTAGAAACCCACATGACCCTATTGCTCAAAAAACCTGTCCTGTGTTCAAATCCTTTCACCACTTAGAATATAATGTGTTCGCCATTTTGTAGCGCTGTTCAAATCTACAGTTGTAAAATTAGATAATTCCCCAGACTCATGGTGTGCATCAGTACTCACTAGATTTGGGAATTAATGTGAGTACACTGCAACAATGCATCGTGTTTGAATAATATTTGTGGAAAAAATGTATTTATATGTATTATATGTGTACTATCTAACCATAGTAATTATTTTTTTTCATTTATTTATTTACCTTTTCTTCCTTAGATGTTCCAAATCCGTCTCAAATGAGCAATTTCATCATTTCTATTTTGTTTTTAAAATGGAAGGATGACCTTATGTTTTGAATATATTTTTTCATTTTTGTTTTCATAACTTCTAAATGGCTAAACCAAAGTACTTGCCATGATTAATTTAACCCTGTAAAGTCTAGTATATCAAAGACTTAACTATGATATCCACAAACAGTGTTTAATATTATCTATTTTGGTACGTTGGGGTTTAGGTTTTTACTGAGAACAATGTTAGTTTAATATATTGACATGAGTGTTCAAGAAAATAGAACCCTATTTACCCACTGTCTCAAATTCAATCCACATATTTTTAACATGGCGTTACTGTGATAAAAAATAATTAATTATCAACAAATTTTGATTTTTTTTTGATACAGCAAGTAGACATTTATAAAAATGAGTATCAAATGAGTTATTCTCACATGAATTTTGGAAATATTAACTAAACCTTTCCTGCCAAAAGTATTTTTGAGATTTTGAAATGAGCAGGAAAAAAACTTGTACCGCTCCTAGTGGAAGGATGATGAACTGCATGGCAGAGAACATGAACTAAATGATAGATTATGAGTTTTTAAAGAAAGTATTGATAATGCTAAAGACATAGGGGTCTCAGGAATGTGTGTATTAAATGTTATATGGATGGTTTTATAGATTTAAATAAGGCATCTCACAATAGCTTTATTTAAGAGACATTGTCATGAATCTCATGTTACTAATAGTTTTTGTAAATTTAAATATCAAACTAATGATTACATTCCATGAATTTTGTGATCATTCAAAAGGTATAGAGCTGTGTAAAATGTGTGTTCTCTCCTGAGGATGCAGTTGCAGCACCTGTGGGATGGAGCTCTGTGTAGGCACTTGCCCTCGTTCCTAGCCTCAGTGTGTAGGTGGCAGGTATCATGTGTACCCAAACACTATGTCCATGTGTGGAAAACCATGGGCCAGCTTAACCAGCATACAGTGAGACACTGAGACAGAATGTTTGGCTCCTGCTGGGGAGATGTACAATCTGCTTGATCCGGCTTTGAACGCAAATAAAACGTAAACAATAAGCAGGAAAGTATGATCCGGGCTGCAGAAGAGGTTGGGAAAATGTTAGCAAGATTATGGTATTTTCTGAAAGAACAACTTGTTTATTTACAAAAATATTATCATAAATAACATTTCATAATTTCAACATATCATAAATAAATTTGCTCAAAAAAATGTAAACTTGTGTTATAGCATACATATATGAATAGCAAAATCAAAAGCCTTTTCGAAACAACTTTGACTTTTTCTATTGTTTATTATCACTTGTCCCCCATATGCATGTGGTAGAGACTTGCAAATTCCACAAGTTTTGCTCAAGGATTTTATTTTCACAGCTTTGTTCTTATAAATGTACGTCTTGGTGTCATATTAACCCTGCCAGGCACTTTTTCTATTTCAATTTTATATAGATTTAAGTAAGTATATTTATCACAGCTCAAATCCTATGTTATAGTTATAGAAATTTGACTACATATTTTTTGTTGGGACAAAATCAAAATATAAAGGAAAAGAGTCAAACTATCTACAGCTCTTTGTCAAAAAGTAAGCCTTCAGAAAAGTCAATACTTCAAATATTCCCATTTTAAGAAGTGGCATATTTTCCTGAAGGAAACGTGTCTACAGTTTATGTAAATAACGGTCTGCTTCTCTCAGTTTAACAGCTACGGCTCTTTGGAACAACTTCCCATCGTTTGAGCTCCATTGTTCTCCCCTGACTGTAGTCTGCTTGGTAAATAATGTCTTTGCGTAATTACGAGAAACCAGACATGATGTTGAAATTACCAGGGGCAAAGTTATGCCTCTCCTCCTCGCTCTCCCCCATTATGATTACTGTAATTACAGCACAAGTGGTTTCTATATCGGACACACATCACCTGATGAGGTGAATAGGGTGGACTGGAGATGAGCACTTTTGTGCTTTCCATCATTTTACTGCATTAACACAACCACAAGTATTTCCATTTCTGGGTAATAATGAAATGTAATCAACTTGTCAAGGATCCTATTCTTTTCTAGTGAGTACAAAAGGACTTTGTTCAGTTTTTGATATCCTGCGACCTTAACCGCGAGTTTCTCTGTGTAGCAATTGGAAAATTTTAAAAATCTGTTTTTCTGTGTAGAAAGTTGTTCATGCAAAGTGTCTTCAAATCTTATAAACTTTATAACCCTAACTACCAATTTTTGATTAACCTATTCTTATAAATAGGTTCTAGCTCTTCATGATAGTGGATAAAAAGAATAGCAGCAGATAGAAAAGGTTTCCTTGAATCCTGACGCTATTGACTCCAGCAGGAAAGCAGTGCAGTAACAGCATTCCCAGCTTCTCCTCTTTTGTTAGGTTGTAAATTGGTAGGTATGACTTCTTTCCGTACAAACTTTTTTATGTTTTTAGAAATATTTTTTTTCTTTTCAAACAAATGTTTATTACTGTGCTGCAGATGAACTGTAGCAAAGGAAGCAAACGGATGGAATCTTAACTTAGTCGCAACAGCCCTTAAGATGCATTCACACTGAACGAAAGTTGCGGGACAAATGTGCGTGCCCCGCCCCTCTTTCAATCCACGACAAATTCATTGCGTGTCAAAAATTTTGTACCTGAGCTGTGGAGAAGCTAGCAGCTAATGCATGTAGGATGATCACTATAAGGAACACTGTCTGTAGATATCTCACATAGAAGACACAGATGATGTTGCAAACAAAAAGACATCCAAGCATCAGCTTTCTTCCTCCAAGTCAAATACCTGAATAAATTTCTCTGTCAAATACCATACAATATTATTTCTAGCTTTAAATGCCATATGACTAACAAATATCTAGAATTTAATGTTTTTAGTGAAAGAACTGAACTGTATCGTATCATCAAAAGTTAGTTGAATCCTTTATATATCGATTCGTGGACCATGTATTAAGATGCGTATCGAATCGTGTGAGAGGAAACGATACACACGGAAGATAAAAAAAAATCCTTGAAAAAAATAAGTCCATTGTGGGGTCCAGATGAGCCCACTTTTAATATAAACATGCCTACGGTAGGACGAGGGTTTCAATGTCGATATAAGCCTCAAGGGAACTGCAAGACACACCTGTGTTACCCCTCCTGTCCATGACCTTCTACGGGCCTAGACAACCCAAAAACTTGTAGTACCTGTACGGGTCCACCGGGTACTGGTGTATGTGACTAAGTTTGCAAAGCTTGATCACCTTCTGTAATTGAGGGTTTAACAGTAGGATCTAAAGCGACAGTTGCAGTTCTTAGACCGGCTTAGAACATCTCCATGCATGTATCAAACATTCCTCGCAGACAAATCAGACCCATGTAAGCACTTTCTGCTTCTGCGCAGCCCTCTGTCTCCGCCCCCAACTGTCAAATCATTTTCTTGCAGAAAGTTTCTCCGACCCAGAGCCCTCACGAGCGCACATGATCAAATGTTGCGCTCGCGCTCACTGAGATTTTGCTAGCGCGCTCCCATCACTCGTGCCCGAGGGACCCGCTCAGGCACGAGGAAGTAGACCGTCGTTGCGCGTGATGACTATCTGCTCACGGGAGGATTAAGCACGAGTGCGTAGAAGTAGAAAAGAGCTTGAGGGAGTCTGAATTGTCCGCGAAGAATGTTTGATATGTGCGTAAAGAAGTCTTATTTCTGATATTTTGTCTAATAAATAATGCCATAACTAGACAAGAAAAAAATTAGGGTTTAGAGAAGAAAATACATTTGTTGCTGATATGACAGTAGTAAAGTGTATATGGAATCAACGTCCCTGAGATCATGTGACCAAGGCCTGCTGGTGGTTTAAAGAACACAGTTAAAAACTAAGAGTGACAGAGCTTATGCAGCAGTGGCTCCATCTCTCCGGAACTCCCTGCCTCGCTAAACACTCATCTTTTTAAAATTGTCTTTTCCTAATTCTATTTTTATATTTTGTTTTTATACTCTGTGTTTTACTGTGAAGCACTTTGTGAATTTATCTTGAAAGGTGCTATATGAACAAATATTATTATTATCATTATAACGTAAATCAGCTGATTCTGTTGCGGTAAAAAGCGCCGGTATGCAAAGACACTTTTCTCTGGAACAGTTGATTAACACAGTTGAGGAGTTACAATATGTCAGAGTGTTTTTTAAGGTTATTTAAAAGATTAAGAATGCAGTTAGATGTGGACTTGGAGCAATAAGTCTTAAAGTGTCTCAGTTTGCGGTTTGTTACCGACGTGTGATCGGTCTGGTTGCTCGGAACCACATTTACCTGTAAACGAAATAAAAGGAAACCAAACTATTATGATGCATTTCGAAGCCCTAACATAGACGTTCACAGTCTTGAAAGGAAAACATGTCATTTTGAATACAAACTGACTGTAATGCTTAGTGCAACCAAAGCTTTGACCTTGTTATTCTGATGCTCATTTAAACAAACAAATAAAGAGGATAATGACATTTGTTTTCATTTTTTAGAAGCTGCAAGATAAAAAAAAAAGTCTAAAAAATATATACAATAAGGAAATAAACCTAAATAATAATCTAATAATCAGTTATTAATAAAGTATCAAAATGTAAGAAGTTAATGACCCACTCCAATCATCTTTTAATCTATTTCTTAAAGCAGTGTCTTAAAAAAAAAAAAAAAAAAAAAAAAAATAGAAAACCGGCAGCATTTTCCAGAACATAGTTTCTGCAGAGTGGCAGGAGGTGTGGGTGGGACTGTTGGTAGGGGGAAACCCCACCCACCTTTCTCTCTCCATTGCTGAGAGCTCTCCTGCTAGCTTACAGCCCCGTAACTCCTTCATATTAACAGTACTGGTATTACTAAATGGGGCAGAGAAGGGAACTTGTGGCCACACCCATTTGTGACATCATAAATATGATCTTTTTTTTGTCTGCTCCTGATTCCCAATGATTTGAAGAAACCAATACTCAGGAGTGTATATAAGTGTCCTCCATCATCAGACTTCATCAGAGTTGGTCTCTAAATATTTGAAATAACTGGTTCTTACAGAGTTTGAGAATCTTGTTTCCAGCAAGCAGCGTAAACAGACAACATCGGCCACAAAAAGGATCAACTCTGGAAAAAGTAAAAAAATGGCTTAAAGGTAGACAGAATATGTAAGCACCAAGAGAATTTTCTGCTAATTTCCAGGTGAAAATAGTCCTGCGGTATAAATGGAAAAGCTCAAATGTTTTCTCAAAAATGGCTTAGTGAGCGTGGTGGGAGGTGACCTCTGCCCTGGCGGTTGACACAGTGCTGTAGAGCTGGAGTGGACATGAGCTTGACTACATGCTAACACAGGATGTGTGGTACTGTTTTTAAAAAGGGGGCTGTTATAAGAAAATCAATTGTCTCCCTGCTTCAAATGACCTTAATGAACATGACTCAAAGCAACGTTCTGAATGCTAAGGTCCCCGCTGGAATCATTTAACTGGAGACCAAAAAGAATATTTTTACCAAGCATACATTTCTTTTGCAACTTCAAAGAATTCCCCCCCAAATGTCCTGATTATTAAAATTGATCAGTTTTTAAGACTGATGTTTTTATGCTTTAACAGGAGCGTGGAATCGTAGATTTGACTTTGCTGCTGTCACATCTCACTGAATCCCGCCGCAGAGCATAATTAGAAGCAGACATTTCAAAGAACATGAAAGAGCATGAAGTACTCAGGTGAATGACCTTTTCTTCAACACGCTGTGAAGTGTGATCGGGTCTGCGTTTTTGCAGATTCCGTACAGCAGCCATGTTCTTTTTCTCTATCTTTCCTTTTGCTGCTTTAATGAGCACGCTCTCACTTTTCAAAATGTTGGGTCGAACATCTGCATGCAGATGAGACACATTTGATGTGATCAAATCTTACAACAGCTCCCTAATCGAAGGAGTTCTATCGTTTTGCATTTATTGTAGACTTTATAAAAAGAGAAAACATCAAAAAATACAAATTAAAGTATAAAAACAAAAATTGAAATCTTGACCTTACAAATAAGACCATTTGTAAATCAACGTTAAAGATCCACTCCAATAAAAGTCGTGTTTTCGAGGCCTTTTTCTCCTATTAGAGGACTTTCAGAGAGAAAACTTAAGCTTTGATTTCATTTCTAAGTATTTTTTATTCAAATTGTTGTGAATCAAGGGCAGATTAAAAAACAGTGAAAAAAAGATTGTGTTTGCTATGTCACAAATACAATAGGCGGGGCCACAAGCTCCCCGCTCCTCCTCATTCTGATGCATGCGCTTGTTGACGACTAGATCCATGTACTTCTTTGTTTTCCTTGTCTGAGCTGGAACTTAGCTTTATAACATAATTATGAACTATATATATATATATATATATATATATATATATAATATATATATATATATATATATATATATATAGCATTACCTGCAATAATGCTAGTGTGAATGTTGTAAGCTGAATTTGGCTGCTGAAGATGCTAGTGCTGAAAACTGAAGATGCTGAAATTGATAGCTAAAAATGCTGGTGCTAATAGCTGAAAACGCTAAAGCTAATAGCTGAAGAAGCTGAGACTAAAAATAATAATAATTTAAAAAAAACTTAGGTTAGCCAAAGCAGCTAGCATGTAGCTGAAATATTGGCTAAACTCCAAAATAGCCTAAAAAATAGTCCAAAAAGTGATCACAATGCCAATTTTTTAAAACTTTAAAAGATCTAAAGTCTGTTTTGTTTTAAAGCAGCTTCAATCAAGACGTGATTTTGTTGTTGAAACCTATAAACAATTGAAAGTTTGACGAAATGTTTTCATATTTATCTAAAAAGTACAACAAGACATGCCAATACTGGGACAGAGTCCAAAGATGCTACACTTTAGCAAACAGTTGCACCCTGATGCAGCTGCTTCATATTCTGCACGTGTTTGCATGTGCCATTCGGTGTGGCCCGGAGCCGTCCAACGACTTCTTCACTTCATGGATAATGTTTAATGACTGTTTCATTATCATCCCCCCGGGGCGCTCATGACTGACACGTCGTCCCGTTCAGGCCGAGCGCTCATTGAAGCACACCCCAGAGAAGAGGCATAAGGGTGTGAACGAGATAATGCGGCGGCGGCGGCGGCTCATTCAGAGCCTTTCTGGGGCAGAATGTGCCGAGCTCCCGCAGAATTATCTATTCAATCTTCCCCTCGCCGGGGTCAGAAAAGGCAAGGAGGTGGCACGCCTCTTGGAAATTAATCTCCCTGCATGCCCTTTTACTACAGTCACATCTGTCAAAGGGGATGACTTTCCTTTCAGCGGTGTCGTCTTTTACATTTCCGCCCTGCATGTCTTTGTTGGTGCGTCCCTGGAAGTTTTCTCTGTAACTGCAGCACTGCTCGTGCATATCTCTTTATTAGCAAAACAGGCTGCAATCCTCTCCCCTTCCAACCATTAGATCCCCAACTCCTTTTAGGAGGTTTAAACATCAGTTACAGTGTTGACGTGCACATTCTATTCCTCTTGCCTCCAATTCCCTGGTGGCTTTTTGTTTGGACAGCTTGATTGATGACTGAGAAAATAGCATCTGTTTAGCTCCCTGTCTTTTGGTGGGCAGGACAGCAGTATTATTGTGATGTAAGATTTTGTCTGTGCTGCCATCTCACAGTTTACCTTTTAGGACTTGTTTTTGAAGACCCACCCTGTTCTTTTGAGGATGGAGGACATATAGTAATACAATTAGGCTAAGAATTGCACTTAGGAATATTCTTTTTTTTATATTCAGAAAAATGCAGTTTAAACAGTATGATATCACAAGTACAATGGGCGGAGTCACAAGCTCCCTTTGCTTTACATTCGGATTCATCCCCTTGTAGATGACTAGATTCATTACTCGCCATCTTTGTTGCACCGCTAATGTTAGGTTGAGGTTATGAGGGGCTGTAAGCTAGAAAATCTACGTATTCTCTTCCTGAACTCCATGATGTTTTATTATTTGCTTTGAGAAAACATCATTTTTGTTTTTATTTTTTCTATCCTTGAACTAATGCAGGGCCATTAGCAAGTCCTCAAACTGACTTAGAGACACGTGGAAGTACCGCTGAAAGCCGCGTTATAAACATGCGTTGCTACGCAAGGGTCGTGAGCTCTACGTACAAATTGGGCACGCATTGATGCACGCCAAATGTTCAACATTTCTATGCATATTCACAGCAACACAGCACTGTGACCAATCAGGGACTCGGATTTGGGAGTGACGTGTTGGTAGCATTCGCTTCTTACCACAGAAGTGCCAAACCTTGGAGAAACAGTGGATTAATGTGACACCCAGACAGACATTAAAGGAACAGAGTTGTGAAAATAAAAGAGTGCAGCAAGAGTTCCGGGATTTGCACCACTTTGACTTTTTGCAGGCGGAGGAGTGCTAATGAACAGTAAAATTACAATAGAAGACGAATCCCCTCCCAGCCACTACCTGCGTGACTATGCTGTCTAGTGTGAGCGCACTTTCATTTCCATATTCCTGTGAATATCTTAAACACATGGACGTTGGTTACGTTACTGGATTCCAATTTTTTTTTTTTTATTAAATTTTTTAGCTGAGTCGGCAGATTTTTTTTGCAACATTTTTGTTCACCACGCCCACAAATACCTTATGTCTTTTTGAATTTAAAGTTTTTTGAGTTGCGCAAGAGATAAGAATTGCTTTTTATAAATAAAGTTTAGATTAATTTTTGGATTTGTTTAGAAGCATTGCATTTTTGTCCCAAAAGTCAAACGTATTCTCCGACATATTTGATTTTGACGTATTTTTTTTGGCCCCCGACCACTTATACTCCAGAGCGACTTGTAGTACAGAAAATATAGTAGCTCAAAAATGTCTTTAGGGTCACTGTTAAAAAAAGAAATACGAGAAACAGCTGTGCGTTGAAAACTTTCCAAGTCAGAAATTGGTTTGCAGGGAAGAAAATTGAGATCTGACTCCAAACTGTACGGCTGGATAGCTTGAATATTGATCTGGATTTTTGTTGCACCTGTAATGTAAAGGATTATAGGCTAGCAGGGGAATGTAAACGGACAGCTCTCAGCAACATGGAGGGGAAAGGGGGCGGAGTTGCTCCACACGAGTGGTCCCGCCCACAACTCAGATGTTTTTCATACTGAACGACAGTTTTTTTTTAATTTAGGCTAAAAATGGTATAATCATAATTAAAAGACCATTGGGGACTAGGGCTGGGAATTACTTGATACCTCACGATGTGATACGCGATTTATGGGTCACGATGTCAATGATATCGCGATTCTGCAATAATGGGTAAAAATCCTCTTTAATAACTCACATTATAAACATATTTTTGTGGAAAATATATCCCTATTTATTTTTTAGCTTGAACACATTCATAATTAACAGCTTGTGTCTTATTTTGTACAACAAATTATAGACACATTTGTTCAAATTAATAATACTATGTCTGTTACCAGCATTGACACCAATTGAATTGGAATTATTTGTAAAATTCAGTGTAAACAATAGTAAACATGAACAGCAGTGTTATTACTTAATGCAAAATTGTTGAAAACAACAGAACAAAAATTAAATAATTCAAGTATCTGCCAGGCACAGTGGTGCTTACGACAGCCAGCCTTGCAACGTGCGCCCCCATTTACCTCCAAAGAAACCTTTCACCAAAGAATGACAAATATAACATTTTACAGCCTCTTCAAACGAAAATAAAAGATCGATACGTGGTGAGAACCCATTGAGAATCAATTGCAGCAATATATATTGTGATATATCGCAATGTTGATTTTTTGCACACCCCCTCTGGGAACGCTTTAAAAATGGATCAAAACAACCTATTCTAAAAAAATATCAGGATAATGTCAGTTGAATATATCAGTTGTTTGTGGGATAACAGAGGTGACAAAGAGTAAAGTAAAAGCATGCGATGGAGGGACTTATTTCCAAGCTGTCAACATTCTTCTTCTTATGAGTCAGCACAGTGACGGCGGGGGACATTGATCCAGCCACAGCTCCATATTTTACTCAAACAGAAATGATGACTTATCAGAATCAAACTATTTGGGGGCCTCTTTGACGCTGCTCTGGGAGCTGGGTCAGCTTTCACTATTTATCCAGCCTATATTATAACAGATTGATTTTTGCCAGCACCGTTGAAAGTCTTTTAATTTCTTTATCCCGAGCCTCTCACCTGTGGTGCTTCTCAGACTGACTGACTGATATTGCTGCAGCAAGGCAAATCGAATGACCCATCACGAAAACCACTGGAAAAAAAAATGATATCAAGAGACCAAGGCTGCATGTGGAAGGTCGGCAATTCATTTAGCGCAGACGGCAGAGATGGTTTATTGACTAGAAGAGGTTTTTCTTTTCAAAGGAAAACAGATCTATTAAGCTCAAAATAAAACTGTGTGGCTTTTTTTTTAAATCTTGTAATTTCTATGGAAGCGTACTGCATTCAGATAAAAAAAAAGTGATCTTCGTTCTATTTTTTTCTTGATTTTCCTTTTAATATTCTCAAGAACTGCAGACAGGCTGAGCTCTAACTTCATCTGCTCATGAAATGACCTGCAAATATAAGTTGAAAAGCCTCAATGTGTCAGTGGCATAGACATGATCCGTGTCCGTTTTGTTTATGCAGTCTGTTTTGTTCTTCTTACTTACTTTATCCACAAACATCTCAAAGGAAAAAGTTGGATGTAGTTATATTGATCTGTTTATTTTCTTCTGCGTTGATGCAGAAGGAAAATTATAGCAGGAGTTTACATTGATGTGAAGCTGTAAAGGCGAGCAGGGACTGTCAGAAAAAGACACAAAAACACCCCAATAAAACTATAGCAATTTGTCTTTAATTCATCATAAATAATCTAAAAAAATATCGCAAATACTCATCATTAAACAGAGATCGCCATTATCATTACTGTCTCTAAAAGTGAACTCAAAAGTTCAAGAAATGCTTACAATGAAGATTGTTCTTTTTAATAAATACATGGAAAAATTTGAATCAAAATTTCCAAGATAAAATTGGAAAGATTATTCATTCATTCATTTTTTAATGTAACGGGGGTTCCTTACATTTCAGATACAATGATGCAAAATGAAAAAACAGTCTGTAAAAACCGAAATTGACCTGAATTGACTTGAATAGCGTGACAAAAAAATGTCTGTTCATGGTGTTTTAGACTGCAGTGGTTCATTCCTCACTGTCCCAGTTAAGGACAAAAGATGGGATTAAGATGGGGTGATAGAGCCCGTCAATCTCACACGTCATTTATCGAACCTCCTCTTACCCATGTCACCTTTATCGCCCAAACCATTCACCTTCAGCCCCTCATCACCTCCAACCTTCAAACAAAAGCTTCAGCAGGACAAATGTAATGGCTACTTTGTGCTATTCAAGGATAAATACCTGTTGATAGCTGAATTTCAAACAGAGCCAGATTCACTTAAGTGTGTAATTGGTGAGATATCGGCGTGTCATGAATTGCTTCAATCATATCTTCCACTGGGAGACATTCATTATGATTATTGTTCACGCCTTGTAGGTGCGCGGTTGATTTGCACATATTTTTTATTGAGTTATCCGTGATTAGGAAAGTCAGGTCGCCATTTATTCCGCTTGGAGCAAACGGGACTTTTGGCTTTAATAAGAACGGGAGTTGTTGTCACAAATGTGATCATTTTTTCAAGAATAATTACGGAAAGTTGTGAAAAGAAAGCCCAGAGGCATAATAATGTGCGCACAACCTGGTATTAATGAAGGAATATTGCATATTAATTAATACAGCTTTTTTTTTTTTAAATGTTTGTATGTTTTTTTTTTCTCAAAATGTTTAGGATCCAATGTGAAAATGAACAAAAAATACTTCATAAAATCATTGTGGAGATGCTTTGATGGAAATAACTTCCTCCTATATGACAGCATAGATTGTTTCATTTCCTGTCAGGTACTAAAGACCCACTCTGATGAAAATTGTGTTTTGCCGTTCATGTTCTTTTCACTTTTTTTTGATGATGGAGGATATACATAAAAAACAAGTTCCCTATTTACAGCACTTCAGGACACATGACATTTTAAAGTGCTAAGTGAAATGAACAGTCAACTTTTTTAACTTATGTCTGCCATAAGACACGCCGAGCTATAAGATGGATTAGGCAAGACAAAAGAGTCAGAGACAAGTCCGTCGATCAGATTTTATTTATTGCGTTTACAAGAACTCCAAGGTGTTTTTGACATGTTACAAGTTAGCAATATTAGAAATATTAGCCGCCATATGGCTGTCAGCCATATTAGAAATATTTTCTCCATGAGAAGCATTAGCCCCATTAGAATTATTACCTGTGTTAGCCACGTTAGAAGCATTAGCCGCGTTAGCCACACTAGAAGTATCAGCCACGTTAGCCACACTATAAGTTTTTGGCATGTTAGCCACATTAGAAGCATTAGTCGCGTTAGCCACATTAGAAATATTAGCCACATTACAAGTATTAGCCACATTAGATATATTACCCACGTTAGCCACACCAGATGTTTTAGCCACGTTATCCATATTAGAAGTATTAGCCATTGTAGTCACATTAGAAGCATTAGTCGCGTTAGCCACATTAGAAATATTAGCCGCATTACAAGCATTAGCCCCATTAGATACATTACCTGCATTAGCCACACTTTAAGTTTTTGGCACGTTAGCCACATTAGGAGCATTAGTCGCGTTAGCCACATTAGAAATATTTGCCACATTACAAGCATTAGCCACATTGGAATGAACTCCCCCCATTTTTACGCTCACTGGACTCTATTGATGTTTTTAAAACCCAACTTAAAACCCATTTTTATGATCTAGCTTTTTAGTTCTTTTGACTGGATCTCTCTCTCGTAACTGTAATTTATCACTTTATGTACTTTTATGTGTTTTGTATTCTATGTGTTTTTCTACCTCCTTCCCTGTAAAGCACTTTGTGACTTATGTTTGAGAAAAGTGCTATATAAATAAATATTACTTACTTACTTACTTACATTAGATATATTACCCACGTTAGCCACACTAGATGTTTTAGCCACGTTATCCATATTAGAAGTATTAGCCATCGTAGCCACATTAGAAGCATTAGCTGCATAAGTCATATTAGAAGTATTTTCCGCATTAGTCATAATAGAAGTGTTAGCCGCGTTAGAATGTAGAGTGTGGAGTGATACTGTTTAAACAAATATAACTGAAGTTATGCTAACTACCAACCTGATCAGTAACACATAAAAGAAACAGTCTGACACAGCTACAAGTAAGCCGCTTTGGCATATTCACCAATGCTATATAGTTCTAAGGATAACACACTATACTGTTACTAATGTCCCAGATAATTAAACAACAACGCTGTATTGGACATGTCAGTAATCAATGAGATACGACAGTAAAATGACCATAAAATGCTTTATTGTTTTTCGTTTTTAAAAGGAAAAAATTCAGATCATCACAAAAATAAGACCCAGGCAATGGTATTAATTTTTTTTGTTGTTTTTTTTTTTTTTACAACGAGCAACAGTTGTACAACATTTTAAACTTTTTTCAATACATAGTGCATGATGCATAGTTGTGATTTTAATCAAATCTAAACACAGACTAAGATTTGCACAAACCGTAAGACTCCTCGGTCCATGTTTATGAACGAGTCAGGTGGGCAGTTGACAGCTGACCCCTTACGCTCGTTTTGTATTTGTGGGGCAGCGTAGGGCGGTCGACTACTTATCAGAAGATTGCAGGTTCGATTCCCAGCTTGCCCGCGCATGTGTGAAGTGTCTTCTGACACTGAACCTTGTCACTAGTGGAAGGTTGGTGCCAGTGTCAGACAAAGCGCTTTGGGTCTTTGAAGAAGGTAATGAAGCGTTATTACACAACCATTACACAACACAGTAACAGGGGTAGTGGTCATCAGTGATTCTTTGCCTCTACCCCATTCTTTGTGGAAGGAATTTGCAGCCATTGTGGCGGCGACAAAGTGTACTATGGCCTGGTGGATTACATGGTGAGGGTGATCCATGAGATCCATGAATTCGGGACCACCTTACATCTGAGCTGGATAGGCCAGTTTCAGGTACCCACCTTGGTGTGCCACTCTGAATCTCCACCAGTGTCTTGTCGACAGGAGCCTGTGTCTTCTTCCTTGTGGGGAGGAGGTCAAAGTTCACACCCTCCTCATTACATTCAGCAACATCATGGTACAGTCTAACAAACACACCTGCCTGTTCATCTCTGCACAAACACAAATGTTTGTATGCATGCAGACATAACTGATGTATGAAATATGTATGCTTGTATGTGTTGGCATACAGATTTTTTCGTGACTTTACTTAGTCCACAGAGATCTTTGAAAATAAGTGTGTGCAAGTTTGTGCAGACACATCTGTGTTTATTTATGAGTGTGTGTAGTTGTGCACAAACATACAGTCTTTCTGTTGACATTTTTTTATGACATCTACAAGTTTAAGCTTCAAGATTCCCTGTTACCCCTTTGCTACCCACCTTATCTGTTTTTTACCATCTTAACTAAAAAAGTAGAGGACAAAAGGGAACAAGAAAGTAATTTATGTAAATAAAATTTGTGTTGAACACTAAAGAGGTTTGAAGTGATAAATGGGGATACACCCATTCTTCTCAAGGTGTACCAGAGCCCCAACTGTAATAATGAAAGCCAATCCAAAACAAGATTTGACACAGAGTTGTGAATGAAGAGACTAAACTCTGAGCCACATGCAACAAGTTAAGGGACGACCTACGGCTGCTGCAATGCTTTTGGGTCGTCCAGTCCATGAAGGGTCTTAGAGATGAATGGCTGCGTCTTTAGAGGAGTGCAGGTGTGTTTTGCAGTTCTCTTGAGGATTGTACGACCACCTTAAGAGACACCATTAAAATGCAACGTACCATTGTTGTGCATGTGGTAAGGATATTGTGAAGGATTGATAATGTTTATGTATGTTATGATGTACAGGTGACGCTGTTGCTCGTTGCCACATATTAATGCGTTAGTCACACGCACCTGTGTGCAGGGTTTTACGCTGGCATATAGAGGAGTGGTCACATCTCAAGCAGAGTGCAGGTGTGTCTTCAGTTCCCTTGAGGCTCGTGCAGTCACCATAATTGACATTTAAATGAAACGTACCATTGTTGTTCCTGTGGTAAGTGTGTTGTAGAGCGCTTGTAAGGATAATGTATGCTATACCCACTAATGAGGTATAGGTGATGATGAGTCTTTTAAGTTTTTTTTATTTAGCTTTTCTTCTGTTATAATCATTTCTCCTTTATTAATGTTTATGTACAGTGTTTGTCTTATTATTTGATTGCATGTGTGGGGAATGGTGTCTTTGTTTGTTTTTATGCTGTGTCCAGCACATTCCTAAAACTTCACTTAAATGATAGTCATTATTAAGGTGTACAAACTGGCCCCTTGCTGCACGTATGGGGTGCACAGGTGTCTGTGGAGGACAGTAGGACGCCAACAAATTCTAACGCACAAGGGGGTGTGCACTTATCGTGAACAGCACTAATGGGCTCCTTGCACAGTGGACAAAATTTGTAACAATGAAAAGTAAGCACAACCTGTACCTCACACTTATTTACTAATCAATTTAACAAGTGGTCTACAGCCTTGATATTTTGTGCCACATGGATGCTCCATGCAGGTTTTCACATGCAAACAGATGTATCCACTCGGAAGGGAAGTTGGGACTTAAGCTTGAAACTGAGCTCCATACAAACCAATGGCTATACGACCACATGCTTTGTCCAATATTTTCATCACATCTCATAAAGTTCCACTTTAATTTATAATACCTTGTAGTTTTATTACACATAGAGAGAGTCAGATTCATTGAAGATAAGTTGAGGTTAGATGCAAACAGCAAACAAGACCTCCAAAGAAAACATCAAAAAACGTTTTAAACATGACTTGATTTAAACGTCATTGAAATTTTACAACATCAGCACATCATGAGAAGACTGAGTTCAACTTAAAGGAAAACATTTCTTCTACATGAATTGACCGATTTGCTTCAAAAAGTTTAATCAAACATGGGAAAAATTTGAGACAGGTAGTGTTTTCTGTCATAAAATGAAAAATGAGGAATGCGGCAATTCTGATTCCTAAGGGAGCTCAGGCAATGCGTATAGACACCACATGCTCCATCTGTTCAGATACATGTTTCTCTTGATTGTCTGCTTTTTTTGTTCTTTTTTTGGTGGAATTTTGAAAAAAAAAAGTCTTTGGTTCCTCACAGCTACCAGTCTTTTCCTAAAGCTAAATCATCATATATCTGAAATACTTTTTTTCTTAATTTGTATTTTAAAAGAGCTGACAGTCTGTATTACAGGAAACTTACGATCAAACTTTCATTAAAGCTGTTGACCTCACATGAGGCTTCATGCATGTTGTGTTTCCTGATTTCACAGTGGAGCAGCATCAGTTTGAAACCACTTCTCTCACTAATAGCTAATTAAAAGGAAACCTTTTAGAAAGCACTTAAAAGTCAAACAATGCTTCACACGAGGTGCTATCTGCTGGATATTAACGCACAAAATGTGCATTATTATCACGGTCAAATGATCACAGCGGTGCGCCCCTCTTCTTTTCCTGTCACTGTTCATTTGTCGTCCATCTGATGAGCAGCACAAAGGATTGTAAATGTCACTCTTGACTGCGGCGCGGCAGAAGAAGGGGCTAATTTAGAGTTCAATTAGATCGGTGGGTAAAAGTGTTATATGAATAAGAAATAGGAATGAGACTGGTCATGTGTGTAACGATAAAAGTAATGAGGTGATGATCGTCTTATAATCGGAGTCATGTGACGTTAGCTCGTCCAATCCTAGGCGGTTGGAATAGAGGAATAAGAGGGCCTTTTAGGCGTAATGGTTCCAGATACCTGTTTGATACTCATACATTTTTATTGTCTAAGGAGTATGTATCTTTAAACTTTTATTTAAAAATAAGATTATAAATAGGGATAATTTTAAAAAACACACACAAAATATCCAGGCTGTTAGACAAGTTTTTTTCTTTTTGGTAAATATTATATACAGGCAGCTGGATCCAATGATGTAATGATGTATTGATGTCGTCCACTTTCAATTTAATTAAAATACCAATCCTTAGAAAATTGGTGGATAAATAAATAATTATGGTTTGTGCTCGGCCGGAATTATATGACACCATATATCAGAATAAAGCCGTAAAGGAAAAAACCTGGAGCAAGATTTGCACCGCTTCAACATTTCACACTAAGCCTCTTCCAACTGTAGATGGTGAACATGCACTAGGAAACAGTAAAAAGAAGAAGAAGCCTCTCCCTGCTCGTCCAGTGTGAACACCAATGGCTATTACTTAAGTTCAATGATGTGCATTTAGCAAATTCATGAAGGTTTACTTTTTGAGGCATAATAAATCTCCTCATGTTTTGTATGTAGAGCCAAAAAAACGACTTTAAAACTTGAGGAGCGACAGGTGAACATGAATTTTTAACATAGAAGTCTGAAAAGTGCATAAAAGTGTGTTTACATAGACTTTTCCTTGAAAGTAATCGCTCAAAGGTGCATTTCCAAGCCGGGGTGAACGGTGTCATAAACCTACTTGGTTTCTAGCTTTGTTACAAAGATAAAAAGAACAATTTTTGTTTGCAAAGACACAAATGTCTCCTCTGTCAAGTGTCCTTCCTCTGTCTTTTCTTTGAGAAACAGCAGTGAATCATGCACTTTGGTGAGCTTTTCTTCCCTCTCGCCTTTTTATAACTTGGCAACTCCACTACCAAAATATTGATGAGTGCCGTGTCATTCTTCAAAGACCCACGAGTCAAACCTTGGCAAAGAAAGACAGAGATATGAAGAATAACAACCAGAAGAGGAGACGGGAATGCCTTGGCATGTGTGCAGTTCTGTGAGCGTGACCAGTGATGGGAACCTCTCTGCGCATATTTCTGATGCAGTTGCAGAGAGCAGACCTGCGCTGGGCGACTGGGGAGGTCTTTGAGCTGCTGGATGTTGTTTTGTGAGGATGATTAATGACGGGACTTTGGCATGCGGCTCTGTGAAACCATTGTAGCCCCGCAGCCTGATACTCCATCTATACTCACTAAGAGACAGAAACCAGTGTTGAAAATGTGAACGTGTGGGTTTGTAAGATTTTCTGTTGGATAGGCAAATGAAAAAGGAATGACAAGGTGAATTTCTCTTCTTTACTTCATGTTAAAGATATAGCATACTTTTATTATTGGTGTATTCTTATGTTATTTTTCTGATGGTGGAGGGTGCACTGACAATGAATGGTCTAAATTCAATAAATAAGGCTTACCGAACTATAGGGCGCATTAATGAGACAAAATAGTCAGAGGTGAGTCTGTTAGTCAGTCGAACTTCATTAACTGTGTTCAAAGTTAGTCAGTATAGCAAATGTACAATATCTGTAACAACCAACCTTGTTTGTTACCTGTAAAAAAACAGGCTGACATAGCTAAAACAAACATTAATGTAAGTAAGGAAAAAAAACAGGAAAAAAAAACAAAAAAACAACACACTCCAATACCGCGACACATTAGCCACGCCAGCATATTCACAATACTTATAACTCTCCACCTTTCTAAAAACACATTAAAAAAAAGTCGATACAGCGAAAAAAAACATTGACTATACTAACTTATAACTTGTTACAAAGAAATGTTTCAGGTTGTTTAAACCTAACATAAGAGAAAAAACAGCTTCCAATAGTGCAACACGTTAGCATATTCACAATACCTGTATCTCCTAACCTTGCTTTCAACAAGTAGAAAAAAAACAAAACGCTACAATATCACGACACATTAGCCACATTAGCATATTCACATTACCTTTAACTTCCAACCTTGTTTAAAACACATAAAAAAACAGACTGATACTGCTAAAACAAACATTACTGTGACAATGCTAACTTATAACCCTTTTAGTGAGAGAAAAAAAAATTAGAGCAGTGCAACATGATAGCATATTCACAATACCTGTTACTCCCAACATTGTTTGCAACAAGTAAAAAAAAAAAAACGCTACAATACACATACACAACACATTAGCACGTTAGCATATTCAAAATACTTATGACTCACAACCTTGCTTAAAATACACTTAAAAAAAAACAGTTGATACTGCTAAAACAAACATTGACTATGCTAACTTATAACTTGTTGCAAAGAAATATTTCAGGTTGTTTAAACCTAAAATAAGAGAAAAAAACATTCCAATAGTTCAACACATTTGTTAGCATATTCACAATACCTATAGCGCCTAACCTTGTGTGCAACAAGTTAAAAAAAAAACTAGACTGAACCAGTAAAACAAACATTACTGTGACTATGCTACCCCCAACCTAGTTAGGAAAACAAAAAAGAAAGTCTGAGGCCCCGTTTACACTGGAACGGGAACGCGTTTTGCTCTCTGATCCGGTAAGCAAGATATCGGGTACACACCAGAACGTTCCTGAATGATATTGCGTTCACGGTTAAAACGAATGCTGACGGAAAACGATGTAATTCACACGCCACGCCTATGCGCTATGTGCGCACAATGTTGAACCGTTCCTGCTCTGTTTCCCCCTCAACCGTAGTCGAGGAGCAGGGGAGATCTTCTCCAGGGCCGAAGGTTGCTTTTCCTCCGGGGTTCACATCCCTTCTTTGGATCATGCGAAGCCGAATAATTACACTTAGCTATTGTATAGGAACTGAACTTTTATTACTTTAACTTGCAGACAAACTCGAGAACAACTCTCCGCACGCTAGCGTGCGCGCGTGCCCCTCCCCTTTCCTTTCTCTCTCCTTTTTCTCTCTCTCCGCAGCACGCGCTCTCTCTCTGCGGCACGCTCCCTCTCTCTCACTCCTCTCAGAGCGTGCTGCTCCTCACATGCACACGCCCCCCCAGCTTCGTAACAAGCTGAGATGCAGAAGTTGGAGCACACACTCATCTCACAACAACAAGAAAGTAAATAGATAGGCTGAATCGTAAAAAATAAGAAGGGAGTACTACAAGTGATTGACATGTCCACAGACAAATGAAACTTCAATGAAATTTGGAACCGAAATCCGGCACCGTTTGCAGCCGCATCTTTCGGTTTCGGTAGAACCGCGCAAATCATAACGGTTCCTACTTGGAACCGAACTTCGGTGCCCAACCCTACTCCCACCGGATGGAAAAGAACAATAGGAGAAGTACTGCGCTTTACACCCTGACACCGTTCCTGACCGTACACACTAGAATGGGAGGGCGGTGGGAACGGGAACGTTTCGCAACGCTCCACTCTGGAAGGCGTTCTCCAAAGTTGTCGTTTTGGGGGCCCTAAAACGCCGTTCTGGTCTAAACGAGAGGCCCAAACGATAACCAAGTTGTCAGAACGCACGCGAAAACGTTGTAGTGTAAACGGGCCCTGACACTGCTACTCATGAAACGTGTCAGAAGCGTTAGCCCCGTTAGCATATTCACAAGACTTGCAACCCGCAACCATTTGCAACTTTTCAAAATACGCTGTGCTATACAGCTACATGTTAGCCCCGTAAGCATATTTTCAATAACACCTAACCTTGTCCAGATTGACATTTTGACACAGCGTTACGTGCCTCTCAAAAGCTCTTCGCAACCGGTTGGGGAAGGGGAGCGGAGTTGCTCCATGCCAATGATCTCGCCCACAACTTAGAGGCAGATTTCTTCTGCAGAAACTATGTTCTAGAAAACAACACTTTTTTTTTTCTCAATTTTGTCTAAAAACGGTAAAGACCATTCTGTATTTGAAATTAATACAGAGGGTTTTTAAAAATGTCAAATTGGTCATGATTTCAATCTGCACCTCTGCGGCAGGGCGGTCAACTCCTGATCGGAACATTGCTGGTTCGATTCCCGCCTTGCCCGCAGTGTCCCTGTGCAAGACACTGAACCCTGAAATCCCTCTGGTGGAAGGTTGGCATCAGTGTTCGGCGCCAGAGGCACCATCAGTGTGTGAATGTGTGTGAATGGTTGAATGGGTCTGGGACTGTAAAGCGCTTTGGGCCTTTGAGCAAAGTAGAAAAGCACTACACAAGCCATATACCCCATTTACCATTTGATGCCTGCTTTTGTACGTCTTCTTATCTTTGTTCCATGATTTACTATAGATTAACTGATCCTCCACTTCTCCATCACACATAAATATCGTTCATGTTAGTCAATCTCATCCAACAACATTCCCTTTACTTTAAAGTTTGCATACTTGTTTTCTACCTAAACCTTAAAAAAATTCATACATTTTACAAGGATTTCAGTCATGTTCAATGTTATACCTTCTTTTTCTACTATTTTTTTAACACAAGGTTAAACAAAAAACCTGCTCTGCTCATGTCAGATTATTGACTTTATGGTTTCTAGACGCACAGATCTGTAGCAGCTTTTATGTTTCTGTTTTGTGCTTTTTCAAAATTGATTCTAACGTTTCAGGAGCTTATAGGAGCATGCATTATTACTGATCAACTGTTCGGGGCATGTGGTTTAGAAAATAGTTCAATGGTTTTAATCCCTTCATGTTTTTTTAAATTTTATGTTATTCTTTTACTGCGATTTTTTAAAAGAATTTTTGAGCTGAAATTTAAATTGGCTTCAAAATTGATTTAAAGTCTACATTTTTTGTTCATAAAATAAAACACTTAAAACTTCTTGCTCTTTTAATATAAAACACATTTATCCCTCAACAATTATTTATAAAAGGATTAACTTGTAATCCCCAAAGTTCACACAGAATGTTTTACTTTCATTCATATATATGAACCGAACCACATTTACATAATTGGATTTTCAAGTTACATAAAAGCGTGTGTGTAGATCATGTAATATTTAACATCACACTGGCAGAAATACTTCAAACAGAGCTCAGTTTAGCTAATTTGAATAAAAAACGAAAAAAAAATTGTTTTTCAATATAAAAAAATTAGGATAGTTTCAGATGATGCTGTGTGGTAACTGTAGCTTAGAATTCAGTCTGTGTTGAAAAATATTCTTTGATGAAGGATAAAAGCAGTATCTCTTCACAAAGTTCCGTAAATGAAGCTGTGTTTAGTTGGATTTTTGTAGCTATAAAATAAAATCTAAGCCATGAAAATGTGGGCATTTAAACCTATATCTGTCAAAAGCTACGTTCACTCTGCCTTCAGCAATGTGCATTCAAGCGACCACTTTCAATAAAAAGTCGATATAATCATTCCAGCCTGTCACTGGACTACCACCACATGACCTTAAAATGTGCCCGGGTGACCACCTACTAATGTCAACTTTTAGAGAAAAATCATACTGTCACCTTAAAATTTTATATTTTTCATTAAACCTTCACGACTTCCGTCTCCTGATTACAAATGTCGCCAATGCTGGAAAACTTGCATGCAAGTCGCCGTGCAGTGGCATTTTGAGATATATGGCTGTGGTCTAAACTATAATTGTTCCCTGTTAGTCTGAGTCAACATTTCTTTGGCAATCATTCTAACCAATCAGGAGTGAGCTTGTTGGATGTCCTTACTCCTAAATAGAAATCCGTCAAACATTTCAAAGGTTTAATGTGAGACCACATGAGGCATCTGATTGGTCAGTTTGTAATTTTAAAAAACTTGCACTACAGGAAAAATATCATGGAAAAAAAAAGTCCAGTTGACACATACAGTCAATGGTTTAAACCTGCCTTTGATAGATTAAATCTTCAAAGAAAACTCAAGATTTTTTTCTGACCTAATGCAAAAAAAGTTCTGCATGATAAGCCAATGATTTATTAAGGTTCAGAAGCTTGACATGAGACATACAAAATAGTTCCTGCACCTGTAAAAGTTAAACAAATATCAATATTTATCATCACTTAAAAAAAAAAGCGTCACCAACCCCTTTCAATTAAATGTTGCCCATAAGTAGACTCCTGCTGCTCCTATACGACCGTGTCAGGGTGACAGCTTTACATTCAGCCCGCGCCCTCTCCGCTAGGTCGCTTAGCCGCAAAACAGGCTGAAACCTTCACAGCAGGGCTCATCAACATGACCAGCACGTTTGGCTGAGCCAGACAGGTGTCTTTATTTTTAGACAGAAGAGTGTACAGTCCATGTTATAATTCATGATACTCCAACTTCCACACATAAATACATAGACTGATGTGTACAAGTTCAGTATTTTTCCTTATATTTGTATACTACACTATACTATTACATATTCTATATTATACTATTATAGTACTACTCTTTAATTATGGCCCACAGCAGTCCTGTACTGTTAGGACCATGTGGAATTTGTAATTATTTTTTCGTACTTTGCCTTTGAGTTAAAATGTCACCCCGCCACATGCTCAAAAAGAAGTTTTGATATATTGAACAACCTACCCCCCACCCCTGAAAAATAAACACACCACGGCAGGAAAAACCATTAAAAATATGAGCTGGGCTTAAAAATAATCATTCAAAGTCCACTAATGAAACTGAAACAAGTGTCGGGAATATCCAAAAAAATTTTGAAATTAGGCATTATCACACAATCTACAGCTTGGCGGCCATTTTGTGGCAACATGTGAAATTTGGTGATTTTTACATTTTCACACAACATGGGAAAATCAACTTTAATTTCACTTATCACAAGGTTAAGTCTACAAGCACTATCAACATTTTGTTGACCTTTCAGTTTTAAAGGAAGCTGTCATCTTCAATGTTTCTAAAAAAATCATTAGCGCAGAGCGTCCAGCGCTCAACTATACATTACAAAAGTGGTCTTGTAACTTTAAAAAGGTCAACAAAAAGTCAATACTTACATTTAAATGTAAACTTCTGTGCTTCAGAGCACACCCATGTGAAGAAATTCGCTTTTCCTCCACGGCACAGAGCAATGCAGAATCCCCTCGCGAGGGAGGGGTCTGTATCCCTCCGCTTAGAGGGGAAGATATAAAAAATTATATTTCGGACACACCTTCACAAGCCCCTTCAAATGGAGGGGTAGGGATAAGGGAAGAATTTGAATTGGGCCTAAAACTACACACATATTACAATTGTGGACTTGGTTTACAAAAAAAACTCTGTTGCCCAGGAAATCCAGAAATCTACTTTTGCCAATCCTTCCGGAAATTACATAAAACTTGTCCGTCACCACCAGGTGACTAAAAAATAAAATGGTTACTATGAAAATAAACCAACAGAAAATCCACCATTTTGAAAATAAAAAGTGTTTTGATGAGTTTAAGGGGCCAGCGCCTGAGGGATAGCTTTAAGTATTCTTTGATCTTTTACTGCCCAATGCCAGTCAAAATGTTTGAATTTATATTTATAAAATTGCCATCAGAAAAATGTTATTTCTGCTGCCACATTTTAGCTCCAACATTAGGTCCCTGAATGTTTCCTGTTAGAGATTGCAGCAGATCAGTGACACTTAGAAGAGCAGAGGTCAAGTGCCAGAGAACAAACAGTCATCCCACGTTGGACCTGATTTAATAGAGCCAGAAATAAATAAATAAACTCCAGCTCTGTGGTTTTTGTAAGAAGAGTCCTTCCGACTGGAGCACTTGGTAATAATCTTCAACAAAGAAACAAGGTTAAGGGACGTTTCTTCACTAAAATACCAAAGTGGTGTCAGTTTTGAGTGCTAAATTTTAAAAACAGCTTTAAAAAGTAGAGAAAAAAAAGCCCTGAACAGTCAATGTCATGAGAAACAGGCTAAAAGAAAATTTTATATGATTTTATTAAACTCAGTTTTTATTTTTCAGCATTTTTAGTTCCATCTGTTCGCGGGTAATGATTGAAATGAGTGGCATTGTTGTTTCATTGTGTGTGGAGAAAGTAGCTTGCAGGTAAATCTGATCCAAACTTCTTATCCTAGGAAAATGTTGCATTTGTATTTCATTTTTGAGAAATATATATTATAATAAATATTTAACTTTAAGTCCATTAACTATACATAGTTCATTATAATTCCTATATATTATAATGTATATTTAACTTTAAGTCCAGTAACTATACATCAATTGTGCAACTATATTTTTTCAAATTATTACTCTGAAGTTAGATCTTGATCGATGTTTCCTTTATTCATTTTTAAGGAGTTGTGCTTTGATAGCTATTCAACCTGGAGTCAGGTGCTTTCATTTTGGTAGAAAAGAACTTTTATAATTAGGGCAATTATTGTGCTTAGAACTTTGACGTTCTTTCTGTCAATTGTTTGCTTCTTTTTAATATAATTTTTTTTTCATTTTACAAATGTGATAAGAGCTATTCAAATTAAAACACTAGTGATGGTAATTTATTTTATTCAATTAAGTAATTGCATTTTTCTTTATCTTAAAAACCCAATATGTCAAAAAGTAAATTTTCAACTTTTTCCATCTTTCGAGCTACACCAGAAAGTAAAGATTGTAACTTTACATTTTCTGCTTGTACCTTCAGACTATTGGCCCAAAAGAAGGCTGGCAGGTGTACAGTTCTGCCCAGGACGCGGATGGACGCTGCATCTGTACAGTGGTGGCTCCGGAACAGAACCTGTGCTCCCGAGACGCCAAAAGCAAGCAGCTTCGCCAGCTGCTTGAAAAGGTGAGAACAATTGAAATGAGTGGACCTCAAGTTGTCTCATGGCTCATCATTTTCAACAAGCTCATTTTAGCAGGATACGACATCACAGGACTCATTGCATTTCTTGAAATCTGAAGTAGGTACATTGAATTGCTCCTTCCCCTTTGGATTCCTAACAGGAAGTGGCTCCAAGAAGCCAAAATCCCATAGACCTCTGTAGAGCTGTAGAGAAATAAGCAGCTATTAGATAGAACATTTTTAGGATTTTTTATTCAATCATCTAAAGCAATAGTAATGCTAAGGCTCTGTTTACTACTGAAGTTAGCCAGGGAGTTAGCCTTTATGAGTTTGAAGTGACGAATGTCATTGCTTTATTTTAAAATGATTGTTTTCATTTGTTATGTCTAGCTGATTTTGCTCATCTGTTCTAAAAAGGTATAAATTTACGGATTATTGTAATTTTTTTATAAATCTAGTAAAAAACATACTTTTAGCAACAACTCATCCATATCTAGACTAAAAGTAATATTTTAATATTTGAATTGATTGTAAGTTAATTTCAACAGTTCTAGTATAAAAATCACTTCAAAGTGTGGGCAACACTTTACATCAAAGGTCCAGTTACTAACATTAGTTATTGTATAATTAAGCATTAACTAAATATTGAATAAAGTGCTAACCAACCCTTTTATGCATTATTAAGAGCATTATGTTACTCAGTTAAATTAACTAACATTTATTAACCATACAAAATGGATTACAAAGCATAAATAAAAGTCTACTTCTGGGATTTCTTAGCTTTATGTAACATGTTAGTTATAATGTCTGTAAAAGCTTTAATAATATCTAAAGTAATCATTTACTATAGTTTTATATTTCAAATTTAGGAAACTATAAGTCAGTAAAGTTTTATAGTAAATGATTAATAAAAGCTTTGTGAGCATTATTTAATTTATTATTTATCTCTAGTTAACAATTATGAATTGACCATTGGAACCTTACTGTAAAGTGTGAACAATTCACTTTGGACACAATAAATGGTAATATGTCTTGTAAGCAGCAATTAGGCATTAATATACCATTAATGAATGTTTAATTAACCATTCATTAATGTCAGTAAAGATACCTCCACTTTTAATTGTTACCAATAAAACGCTGCCCAGAGTTGCAGCCAATCTGAGTGAATCTGCTTTTAGATTCAACATTTAGAGGTGGGAGGGGCTTCCTGATGAAGTCAAATGTCCCCCAACTGTTTAGTCATAGACAACGTTGCTCTTTTCTGCTTCTTTGGATTCAAATTCTGTGATCTCACACTTTCTTTGGCTGTTCTTTATTTTTTCTCCCATATTTGGTTGTATGGTTTTAAAACTTGTGTATTTGTCTACAGCCCTGTGATTCGTCTCAGGGTATATAATGTACAAATCAAGCTGCAGCACTTGACTGAAATTCAAGACGTAACTGGTGTAGGTGTTGCTCAAAAATCAATGTCGTCTCTGTAAACAGACAACACTGGCAGTACTATAAATTATATAAAAGGCTTTCTGAAGGTTCTTATTTATCCAGGTAAAGCTATCACAAGATTTCTGCTCCTCGGAGCAGGCAAGACATTTTTCTGCTCATTCAAGTGGATCATTGATTTAAATAAAAAAATAAAATAAAAAAGGTAAAGCAGGTAAAATGGAAGACTGTGAAATCAGTGTAATAGCCAGGTTTCTTTCTTACTTTCCTTTCCTGCTGTTTTCTTTTTTCTGGTCAGATTTTGAGTTCATGAATTTTGCAAAATGAACTGTTGTAACTGTGTCATGTTATTCGGGTGGATATTGCACTCTGAAAAGGGCCATGGGAAAGAAAAAACCAAACCTGAAGATTTAAAAACAAACTAGATAACCACTAGCATTTAAGTTAAGCCTTCCAACACATACACTTCAGAACTACACACACAATGAGTTACGGAAACTGGCTCCAACCCAGAAAGGATATAGCAAGTTCAGAAAATGGATTAATGGAATTAAGAAAACCAATACATTTTTAAATCACATATTAACCACATAAGATCCTCTGAAAACCCCATAAGATGGTTCTAAAGATAATTTGACATATGATACATCAAGACATTTCTCCAAAACGCCATCAAATAAAGCAAAATATGGATCTAGCAGAAGATAATGGTGTTTGGCTGATTGCTTTTGATGGTCTAGGAGAGGAGATATTGACATCTACCTGTTGCATTGCAGGTGCAAAACATGTCTCAGTCCATCGAGGTGTTGAACCTGCGGACTCAGAGGGATTTTCAATATGTCATGAAGATGGAGAACCAAATGAAAGGCCTGAGGACCAAATTCAGACAGGTTGAAGACGAAAGGAAATCTATGATCTCCAAGAATTATCAGGTATTTCTTTGCCGGTAACAGTTTGATGTCTGTGTGTCTGTAGAGACTGTATTCAAATGAAATAAATGATGTTGGAAAATGCTTTGAAATCATCACACCAGTTATCTTTTGTGTCTGAATGACGTGTTTGCAGGATACAGACTTTGGTCTAAAGTTTTGATGCAATATTGCACTCATTTGTTTGTGCATGTACACCTTTCAGATGCCACCACAACAAAGTAGCTTTCACTGATCCACACATTTGGTTTAGCAGAGTTTTACTCGGATGCCCTTCCTGACACAACCATGTATTATTTTGTCCAGGCTGGGGATCAGCACAGGGAGACCCATACTCGAACCACCAGTAGCCAATAGCATGACAGGTCTTGTCTAAAGATCCACACTGGATTTAAAAACAAAAAAATCCTCATTCAATCTTTTCAATTTGCAAAGAAATGTACCCAAGCACCAAAGCAGTCTTTGTAGAGGCTTTTGAGCTGGGACTTTCTTCAGACTTTATTTATTCAAACATGTTAATTTACATATAGTTATATGTTACAGTCACATCTGTATTAACACAGTTTGACAATGGGTATACTATGTCTTATATACATGTTTGAAAGGTGGCAGGCAGAAGCATTGCTTATTGAAGCCTGCCCCTTAATTCATTATAGTAGATGACATTACTGACAACTTTTAGCAATTATCATGAGCACAAAACTCTATATAAACAAATTGACAATATACATAGTGAAATAAACATAATAATTATACAACACATTCACACATTTTTTCTTTCATTTAACACAGTATATTATCTACATTTGAATATATTCAATACATGCTGTTATTATACATAATGCAGGAATCTTCATATTTATAATTTTTTTTTTAAATAAGTATATGTTATTGCATTGTTTTTGTTCCAAACTCAGATTGTTCCACAATTTTACTCCACACACAGACACACAGAATTCTCTCCTTTTTGTGCGTATGATAGGTTGTTTGAATTTTCCTGTTCCACATAATTTATGGGAATTGTTTCCCAGTATAAATAGTTGTTGTAGATTGTATGGTAATACTTTAATATATGCTTTATATAATATTTGGGCTGTTTGATCATTTATAAGATCATGCAATTTTAGTTACTTGAACTGTATGAGAAGATGATTAGTATGTTCCAGGTATCCTACTTTATGAATAATCCGAACTGCCTGTTTTTGTAACATATATAATGGTTGTATTGAAGTTTGGTCATTATTTCCCCGTACTTCATTACAGTATGTGAGATAAGTGGCCCCTAAGACCTGTCTAAAATTGGGTTGATTATTTGCTAACAAATCCCAAACCTTCACTGAGCAGGGTTTGCTCTGCTGTCAGACAGACTGTAGTTGGGTCTCGTCCTTGCAGTGAAGTCTATATGAAGGCCTTCAGCTCTCACCGCCTTCTTGTCCCATTGCTGTTGACCCCGCAGGAGCTGAAGGACAAGATGGACGAGCTGAAGCCTCTGATCCCCGTCCTAGAGCAGTACAAGATGGACGCTGCGCTCATCTCCCAGTTCAAGGAGGAGATCAGGAACCTGTCTGTGGTGCTGACGGGCATTCAGGAGGAACTGGGAGCCTACGACTACGACGAGCTCTATCAGCGAGTCCTGCGACTGGACACGAGGCTGCGCAGCTGCATGGGCAAACTAAGTAAGATGGGTTTGTGTGTTTATGTCCAACTTTGTCAATTCAGTGATAGTGACCAACTATTCACAGTGCTGGGAGTATCTCATTTCTCTTAGCAGTAGCACAAAGTATGATGGAATAATAATGAAGTATTATTCTATATTATATGACCAATAACTTGTGTATCACTACAGACTAAATGCTAAAAATGTAACTCTTTAAAAAATTGAGACCATGAGACAGATGAAAACAAGTCATGAATTAAATCTTTTCTCCGCTTGTTTTTGGGGTTTTAAGGTGTTTCTGCATAGTCGTAATCTCTCTTGTCCTGTGGGATCACAGTAGTGATCAAAATGGAGGTAGGCGTGCACCAAAGCTCAGATTTGGGCCTCTTCTTGTTGGTTCTTTCCAGTATTTTTCATCAAAAAAAAAAAAAAAACTAAGGATAAGGACAGAAAAAAACATAGATACATCAAAACTATTCAATATATTCATAAGTTGATTAGAAAATAAATAAAATGTTTTACTTTGTTGACGATACCATTGTTACTAAACAGCCGTACATGCAGTGCACACACATGATTTATAAAATCAATTAGGGAATGGGAGGACAAAAACAAATATAATCCCACCCCTTTTATGTTTTATTTAATGTTTTTATATTACATACTTGCCATAAGTAAAGTTATTAACAAATTTTCTGTCCAAGCTCAGAATATTTATCAGGTCACAAGGATGAAGTTCTTATTGATTGCCATTCGAGGAATTTATTACACTATTGCAGAAATCTAGAGGTGGAAGTTTGCTCTGGAAAGGAGAGGAACGAAGGTCAGCCGCTGCAAGATGGAGTTTCTACGTACTAATGAGATGAGCGGGACTCGAGTGGAACGATGGGGTTACAGGGAGCAGAGGTGAAGAAGGTGGAGGACTGTGGCCATTTTGTTGGTTTAAGGACTCTGATGCAGAGATGAAGATGTTGAGGATGGAAAAGATCAGGAATGAGTCTAACAGAGGAACAGGTCGTGATGGAGTTGGAAGCAAGTGGATTAGACACATTGAGACGAGGAACTGTGGTGTTGGTAATATAAGGTCAGAGATACTAGGAAAGAGGTTAGAGGACAAGCAAAGAGGAGGTTCATGGATGTAGTGAAGGAGGACAACGCGCCATATTTGGACCTGTCGATTTTTTACGTTTTAGGTGTCCCCAACTCATCGATTTTTGGCATTAATTTTGGGGTCCCTAACATACAAACCGGTACCAGTGGGAGGGCTGCTTCGTATCAGGCCACAGTGGTGCCCTAACCTTGTACCAGTTTTGTGTCCGTTACCACAATACCATAATTTAATAGAAACAGCCAGAATGTCCAGAAAAAAAAAGATGACTTAAGTATACCAAATCATCCAAAAGTAACAAGAGAGGGCCTGAGCCATACGTTCATATATGACAAATTGGGAGTGAGAATGTGTAGGTGAGGTACTATTAGATGGAAGTAGATAATCTGATGAAAAAGAAGTTGAAGCACTCCGAAAACTAATTAGAACTGTAAACAGCAATAGCGTGTAGGCCAAAACCTTTTATTTCGGACACAAACTCTTCTTCTAATTCTACATGTTTGTTTATTTGAAAAAGCTCTGGTTGGAGCTGGGTTAATTAGGTAAATTCAACCTTTAAGTCAAAAATTTTTTTTTTTGTTAGAACCCACAAAAATAGCAGATTTTATGAAGTAAACAATTACAAATATGACTGCAACACAGTATATTTACTTCTATTTCCATCAGGAGAATATGTTAAAACCACATATCTGCAAATATCTGTAACATTTAAAAACATGGGTTTCGTCCTGGGAAAACTATAAAGGAAACATTTGAACATGTTTTTAAAGCAGCAACTTTTCCTTTCCTGCACATTAATTAGTAAAAATATATATATATTTTTTTGTTTTTTTGCGGTTGGGTTGTACTAGAGTGTAAAACATTCCCCCAAGGTTGAACCAAGTAAGTTGAACAAATACAAGGACAAACCTATGAAGAAAATCTTAGACATAACAGGCCTCTGTAAATGTCTGAAGCGCCATTAAAGCAATTAGAGAAACAGAAGCAGCACAGAGAAAGCTGAGGTTAAACCAAACTGTATCTCAGCAAACCATGTGACTTCTGGAACAAGACCATGATGGCCTTATTGCCTTTAATGGCTCTTTGAAGAAAAAAAATATATATAAATATATATATACAGTCCTGGAACAGTAACATGTCACACTGACGAGTGCATTGGTGGAACAATGATGATATGGGCTTGTTTTTTTAGTTGCAAGAATATGTTTCTATCATTGATTTAGCCAAGAATGTTGGTATAAGAAATCTTTGGTACGTAATGCTTCGGACACACTCAAACCCTTTTGGATGATTTGCACTGGTCTGTCTCTGTTGCATTGACACAAAAGATAGAACATTCAGCATTCAATCAGAATGTTTACTGTCATGTCTGTGTCTGCTGACATCACAACGCTGGCTTTACACAGGAGTTCTATTTCAGACATGTCGAGTTTGTGGCAAAAAGCCCGAGAAACAGGAAACAGGTTCAGGTTTCAAAATAAAAACTTCCTTTGTTCTTTCAAAATGAAAATTGCAAATTACACACTGCGAGTAAACACAAGAGTCCATTTTTGGCAAAAGAAAAAAACATAAAAACTTGCCAAGTAACCACCTTACTGAGCAAGATTAATAATAGAAAACTGTTCTAAAATCACCCATTCATGCCATTCTGCATTGTTGCTAACCGTAACATGTATAGCTTAATTATGACTATGCAGTTTTTTGCCAAATGCCAAAAACCTGTGTTATTTTCTAGGGCATAGTTTCTGCAGAACGGCAGAAGTCCATTAGAAACTGACCTCTGAGTTCTAGGCGGGACTGTTGGTATGGAGTAAGTCCGTACCTACTTCCCATCATCCATCTGTGTCAGGGATGGTGGTGGAGGACCCAAATGCAGGAGACCAGACTTGGTGGCAGAAACATAACCGTTTACTAAAGTAACTTAAACATGACAAAAACCCAGGAGCACAAACCAGTGAGGCAACAGAACATAGATGAACAGATGACCTGACAATGAGAAACTGAAAACCAGACACTTAAATACACTGAGGTTGATTAACAAAATTAAGACAGCTGTGGATGGTTAACCTGAATGTGGTGAAACTGACAGGGAAAACAGAACATGACAAAACCAAAGCACTGAATCATGACAATCTGTTTACTCTCCCCTGCTAGCATATAGCTTCTCACATCCCCAAGCTAACATGACCGGTGCATCAAAAATGGCGAGCAACATTGGAGCTAGCCTGCCCAAAAGTGCAATTTTTTGTCCACAACTGATTCACAAAAATGTAAATAAAGAAACACTCAGAAATGCAATGTTGAGCTTTATGTATGTCATAAACACCCTCCATTGTTAGAAAAATACTACAAAAACATGATAAAAACAATATAACCATTCTCATTGGAGTGGGTCTGTAACATATTGTACTTTTGTATTATTGAACTGGTTTTTGTTCTATAAAAAAACAAATCTGTATTATTTTTGCTATATTATTTATGCTTCAAAATGAACCTAAGCGAGCTGTTTTAATTACCATAGCCTTCAAATATGAAAGCCAGATTTTTTGGCAAGACTAAATGTGTGTTAAATGTAATTAAACCAATATAATTGTGGGGGTTTTTTTGCATTTAGTGATAATAGTTGAGTCTCGCCCTCCTTGTAAAGAAAATGTTTTGTCACCTCCCGCTCTAAGAGCTTCATGCCTATTTGAGCTTCAGGCATTCTTAAGAATACTACAAAGTGGGAATCCTGAATTACCTTCAACTCTTCCATTGTGTTTCAGTAAAAATGAATAAAAGGAAGGTAAAAATAAGGTTTCCTCCCAGCGCTATCTTAGTATGCACAGAGGGCATACTCTCGGGTGGCACAGGCATGAAATTGGCTTGGGAAATCTACTTAGAGACAGAATCCAGCATAGCACATCTTATCACTGTGTTTCTGTATTGACAGCATGTGGGAAACTAATGAAAATCACTGGACCTGTTACAATTAAGACGTCTGGAACCCGGTTTGGGGCATGGATGACTGACCCTCTCGCATCGACCAGAAACAACAGGGTGAGTTCTGGGAGTTGGAGGGGGGAGTCGCACAATATTTACTGTTCTCAAAAGCAGGTATTTTAACATTTGTGGCATTTCTTTACTTTGATGCTTCATGACAGTGCAAGGGTTCTGGGTAACTGGGACATTTCATGCGTCTGACCGTACCTCTGTCTCCGTGTGATCTAGGTTTGGTATATGGACAGCTACACCAACAGCAAGATTGTGCGCGAGTACAAGACAATGGAAGACTTCGTAGCCGGAGTGGTTTCTCGAACCTACAGCCTGCCGTACAAATGGGAAGGAACCAATCATATCGTCTACAATGGATCGCTGTACTACAACAAATACCAGAGCAACATAATAGTCAAATACAGCTTTGACTTGGGCATAGTTCTGGCACAGCGAGCTTTGGAATTTGCCGGTTTCCACAACATGTACCCGTACACTTGGGGAGGTTACTCCGACATCGATGTCATGGCCGACGAAATGGGACTTTGGGTCGTGTACGCAACCAACCAGAACGCGGGAAATGTGGTCATCTCTCAGATAGACCCCGACACCCTGCAGGTCCTGAACACGTGGAACACAGAATACTCCAAAAGGAATGCTGGGGAATCCTTCATGATCTGTGGGACACTCTACATCACCAACTCTCATCTGTCAGGTGCGAAGGTTTACTACGCTTACTCCACGAAAACCTCCACCTATGAATACATCGATATTCCTTTCCACAACCAGTACTTTCACATCTCTATGCTTGACTATAACGCCAGAGACAGAGCACTGTATGCCTGGAATAACGGACACCAGGTAATCTTCAATGTAACGCTTTTTCATGTCATAAAAACTGATGATGACTCCTAAAATACAACAGAGACTTCAGAATCAACCATAAACACGGCATCATTTGTGATCTGAGGGCCAACTAGTTCACCATGCTTTCTCCAGTCCAATGCGGAGTATGCTACGTTCACACTGGGGTCAGAAACGCAGGTTCAGGCGACCACTTCCAATGAAAAGTCTATGGCCAAATCCGAAATTTTCCCTTGTCGCTTCCCATTCATTTAGATGTCCAAACAGAGAGTTACGAAAAATAAATGTCTCAAAAAATATGTCACTTTAGCTCTATGTCACGATAATCGCCGGTCTGCTAGCATTAGCGCGAAGCTTCCAGCACTCAAATATACATAGCAACAGCGGTTTCATAACTTTAAAAAGGCCATGCTACAACAAAAAGTCATTTAAATGTAAATGTCTGTACTTCAGAGCACACCCACGCAAAGAAATTCACATCTCCTCCGCGGCGCCGCAGAACCCCCTCGCGAGAGAGGGGTCTATATCCCTCTGCTTGGAGGGGAAGAGATTGAAAAAAATATTTGGGACACCACTTGCACTTCACAAACCCCTTCATATGGAGGGGTAGAGAGAAGAACGTTGACCAATCGGTGACTTAGATTTGGTGGTGGCGTGTGATTAGCGTCTTTTTTTAAACACGGAAGTCCCAACCATTTACAAATGGATCACGGAGGAGGATTTAGTGGTTTGTGCCTGGCCCGAATTCTATGACACCAAGTCTGATGTAAGATTTGCGAGATTTGCATCTCTTCGACATTTTTTACACAAAGGCTCTTCCAACTTTGAGTCCATGTGCTAGAATCGGGTAGCGACAGTGTGAACAAGGTATGCTAAAAACGCGTTGAAGAATTCCCGGTGTGTACGTAGCACTACATGAAGACCTTAAACCATTTTAATCAGTGGTTCTGTATTCATGAATAAAGCATGGACAGACAATGCCTTTACCCTAAAGAACATACCTTTTTAATACGCCGCCATTGCTGCTAATTAAATATGCATTTTTTGCTAAGTGTTGGGTTCTGCCAGCCGCTTGTGCATGAATGTCCATATTTCGTCAATTTGCTATATTCTAGTCGTTTTGTTGTAAATTTGCCAGAGGCTTAAAGTGTTTGTTTTTATGGTCTATTTATAAATCTATTCAAAGCTGGAGCCCAATCGGCAGAATGTTCACCACAGTGTAAATAGTTGCCATTCTTTTAAATGGCTCTGTAATTTATTGCTGTTATAAAGTCTCTGTGAAAGGAACATATTTGTATTTTTATAAAAAAAGACCATAGAATAGTGTCTGTTCATTTTCATTACAATTAAACATTGTATATTTCATTCAAAACGTACTGATTTGTAATTATATGTTGTTGTTTTTTGTAGTAAAGAGAAAGTTTGTAAGGAAATTATTTGTTTTCCAGGAAATGGTAAAAAATATTACTAATTTTTTTTTTAAGTTAAAAAAATAAACATTTACTAAAATGACATTTTTTCACAAAGCTATACATTTTGGAGTTTGAGATGAGAACACATTGGTATTTTATAAACTCATACTATTAAGTTTGGAAGTAGAATTTCAAAAGTGTAGATGACATTGTAATAATAATAATAATAATGCTTTTTTTGAAAGCGCCTTTCAAAACACTCAAGGACACTTTTCAAAGTAAAATATATGTATATATATATATATATATATAAACACAATAACATCACTTGAAAATAAATTAAAAACACAATAAATAAGTTAACATCATAATAAAATCAGACTCAAAATGAAGGAGCTCTAAATTAATCTCTCACACTCAAGTTTGTCAAAAAAAAAAAATCTGCTAAGTACATTTGTGCAAACAACTCAGGAACAAAACTCAAACTTCTAATTGTAAAGTACAAATCAAAACATTTTATTTTAACCCTTTAAAAACAGAGATCTTAGTTCCAGTGTTAGTTTTCTTTCGCGTACCGTAACTTTTCAAACGTTTATACAATTAATGTAATTCTGAAATGCTGAAAAACAGCGGTACGCCAATAGACAACAACCATTTACGTAATTAACATTAATCAGCTGATTCTGACACAAGAAAAGCTGTTTTGGACAGTGATCACATAAACAATGGAAGGTTTGTCAAAAAGTAATGCTTCTAAGTGTTTGTTTTCCAATGGCAAACAAGTTGGCTCCCATCTCTTTTTGTGGTACATTTACAACTTAAAAATAACACAATCCAAAACAAATCCAACTTTTTAGCTTAAAATCGACGTGATATTTTCACACAAAATTACTTCTCTGGCATTACTTAAAACTGCCTCTATGGATGGATACAAGCAAACCTGTACCAGACATGTAGGTGACCCGTAGGGGAAATTAAGGTCGTAGACCGCTCGGAAATCCTGTAGAGTGAAATTGTTGCACATTTTTTTCCTATGAGGATGCTGGAGGTGAAAGGTCATAGTGAACACTTAACACATAAGACAGTGGGAAATAGGTGAGATACAGGCATGTACGGGGCATGTAGGTGGCCTGCAGGACAAATTAGGGTTGTAGCCCACTCGGATATTGTGTACAGTGAAACTGTTCATGTACATTTTTTTTCCATGAGCATGCTGCAAGTGACAGGTCATAGTGAACACTTAAGCAACGCGTAAGTATGTGTGAAGTAGGTGAGACACAGGTGTGTTGTATGAATTTTCCATTTTTTCAACCCCCCAAACCCTATGTACTGCCAAAGTTCTAAGCGCTTTTCTACCTTCCTCAAAGGTCCAAAGCGCTTTAGAGTCACAGTCCTATTCACTCATTCACACACTGGTGGTGACTCCCCTGTTGAACACTGGTGCCAACCTAAGATCAGAGACAATTTGAGGTAAAGTGTCTTGCCCAAGGACACGTCAACACATGGGCAGGCAAGGTGGGAATCGAACCCACAATATTCCCATCAGGAGTTGACCACCCTACCGCTGCACCACAACTGCATTATACATTATTAATTATAAGGACAATTTCCAACAGCATCATCCTTACGTTGTGTGTGTAGCTTACATCGTACTTACAAATAATTCATAATACACTTTCCACATCACACTACAATTGTATGTTGCATTTTCACTACGATCTTCGTTCCTGTACTCACTTATGCTCATGAGCTCAGGGTCGTGACTGAAAGAACGAGATTCCACCTAAAAGAGGCTGTAATTAGTTTCCTCCGGAGGGTGGCTGGGCACTTCTTTAGAGATATGTTGAGAAGATCACTCACCTGGAGCCGCTTCTTCTCCACATCGAAAGGAGCCAGTTGAGGCGGCTCAGGTATCTGGTCCGAATGCCTCCTGGACATCTGCCTGGAGAGGTGTTCCAAGGCATGTCCCACTCGGTGGAGGTCCGGGGGGAGACCCAGGACACGCTGGAGAAACTGTGTCTCGGCTGGCCAGGAATCCCCCGGTGTCCCTCCAGAGGAACTGGAGGAAGTGGCCAGGTAGAGGGAAGTCTGGGCATCTTTGCTTAGACTGTTGCCCCAGCAGCCCCAGCGGAGGAAGACGGTTTTTCAGTATGTCCCTTAAAGTGGACGCAAAATCCTCAAGGCTTCAAAACACATCTGCATTCCCTTTAAGATGCAGAGAAAGCTGTCTATAACCCTCCAAGGGCCCACACAAATGAAAAATAGGCTAACACCAGTACAGGTGCATGTGACTTATGCTTTAAAAATTGTCAGCTATAGATTCTTCTTTTCCTAGAAATAAAAGTAAAGTCACTTAAATTTATCCTTTTGGGAAAAACTCCACACAGCACATGCCTCATTTATGTCTAAGTTATTAGACTGCAATCATGCCTTGCATGCAGAGGCACCCCACAGTGTGAGAGACATTCTGCATTTATGACAGTTCAAACATCACAACTCCCTGCAAGAGTGATGAGAACAACATCTTTCACAGACTTGTCAAGCCCTGTGGCACTGACTGCTGCCTTCCCTTTCTGGAATAAATGACACGAGGACACAACCTGTCATGCTTTAAAGGGAGTAATGCCACCATACGGATGCTCTCTTTGGATACAAGTTGATTGATACTTGAAAAGACAGGCTGCTATGACAAAAGAATAGGTGTGGATTTCCTGTTTTCCAGACTTCTTTCCAGACAGGTGATGGCCCAGAATTTTCATTTTTCAGAATTTATAAAAAGCAAGAAAAAGTTTCCTAACTACTTCAATCTTGCAGATTTATTTTCAGAAACAAGATCTGTACAGGAAGATAAAGACAAACCGTAAGTCATTTCAAAAAGTGAAACTTGTTGAAATGTTGTTGGAAGCCCAGGTTTGTTTGATACCTGTCTTCTGGTCATCTGTATTGTTGGGTTTGGTGTCTCAGATCGTCCTTTTGACAGCAGTCTGTAGAATTTCTACCAGCTTCAGGTTAGACCACTTCCAATCAAGCAAGTTCACGTCAAGGTTCTTGAACTAGCTTTTGAAATAGAAGAAGAACTTCAGCAATTTCTATATCTCACTGGTATTTGCGTAAACTTTGCTTGCTTGCTGCGGCAGTTGCACCTTTAGACGTAGGTCATAGTGCAGAAGTAGAGGGGTCAACCTCTGATTGGAACATTTTAGGTTCAATTCCCGTTTTGTCAAAGTGTCCTTGGGCAAACGACTGAACCCCACATTGCTCCTGGTGGTTATAGACTGGTGCCCTTAAATGGCAGTGTAGCTGCCATCAGTGTTTGAACTGAATATGTGTGTTCATTTTTGAATGTGACTGTAAAGCACTTTGGGACTCCTAAGAAGATAGTAAAACGCTATATAAGTACACACCACTTCCCATTTTTTGGACACACCTTTCTATTCCACTCAATTTGTCATGAGGTGGTGGATGCAGCACTAGTTGAACAACCAGCTTGTCGAGCAATGACCTTTTATAGCTTGCCCTCCTTGTGAAGAGTGTCAATGACTGTCCTTTGGACATCTGTGAAGTTTGCAGTCTTCCCCATGGTTTGGTAGCCTTCCGACCCCGAGAGACCATTTGAAGGCTTAGTCATGTTTTGCTGGTGTTTTGTGGGAAATCATCAGTTTGCAACATTGACTTTTTTATTTTTCTAACAAAAGTCAGATTTACGTTTTCTATACCTGTAAATTATCATTAACATTACAAAAAGCTTGAATTTTTTTAATCTATGTATGAAGATTCTTTTGAAAACAAGAGTTAAATAAAGGTAAATAAAGGTTTTCACAATAATCAAGTTTGTTTAGATACATTTATAAGCAGGTTTCATTTTAATCTAAAAAGCATAAGTTTAAAGAAACCCAAAACTATTTTTTGTGATACCCATAGACATATTTACATTAAAAGTGGGGTCATCTGGTCAGAAAAAGGACAGAAAAATCCAATCCAATATTATGAATATTATATAGTTAAGAGCAATAGACTGATCAGAAAAATATACAAAAAGAAAAAAAAAGTTCATACACAAGTTCAAACAACATCGCAAGCTATCACAAAAGCTTCATGAAACCATCGATAGATGGTAGACAGATTTTAAATGTTAAAACTTGCAACGGTTTACCACTTAAAGAGCTTTTTTTCAGCTTGTAATTAATGCTAAAAGTGTTTGTGCCACATAAGCATCCTCACATATCCCAAAGTCTTATACTGAAAATAAAAAACCTCCCATCAGCATGTTCTAATTGAATAAAAAATGATCTACCCCGAGAACCAAGTTAGTATTGATCTTCTCACTCTTCCTCAGTGAACACAGCACGTGGTCGTTTGGCTGGCCGGCCGCTTATTTGTGGAGATAGACACATTAGATCAAACCCTCCGTGCTTGACAACATACATCTTTATCAGCGCTCAGCAGACAGCACAAGATACACAGCAGAGGCCCTACACAGTCCAGTGGTTCACAGACCATATCAGGACAGATCTGCAGTGGTTTTGAAATGTTGGATTGAGTTGGACTTCTTCTGGGATTTACTCTGCAGGAAAAGAAACCATCGGAGCAAAGCATGCTGGGAGGAACTACTGTAGTTTTAATGTGTGAACTTTTCTTTGTTCTAAAAAAATCAGATTTAAACATTTCCTAAAAAGTCTGTGATAATAAGAGAATAAGTGCACCCTTATTTCACACACAAATTAGTTTTAAGTAAAAAAAAAGGAATAAGTTCTACTAGTAATTACCAAATAACTACAAATTTAGAGGTCAAACTTCATTAGATCTGTTAAAAATTTCCAACTGAAAAGCTCCGTATTCTTATTACCTCCAAATCCAAAACTTCACCTCTCATTTTTCTAACCAAATCAAATAAAATGTTATTTATGAAATAATTTTCTTACATACGTTACACAAAATGTGCTGCGTAATAAAACATTTTTAAGATAAAATAAAGATAACACAGAGCTAAACGTTACCATATTTTCGTCACTATAGGGCACACAAGATTAGACACTGTACCGTCAACAAATGGTCTGTTTTCAAAATGATGTCAAATCTAAGACGTACTGAACTATAAGCTACATTACCCAAGACAAAGGTCAGCAATAAGTCAATTAGTCAGACTTTATTAGCTACATTTACAGTAACTCTAGTATTTGTTTGTACAACACCACGTTAGCTGTGTTATATTAGATTTATGCTATTTACATTTATTTATTTTAATTTTTTTTTTTTGTTTGCTCACAACCCGAGTTAAGCCTACCAGTGCTTAGAAACTCTAAGTTACCAGTTAACTTATGATGCAGTTTTTTTTTTTAAATTCATTTTTCTTAAGCCAACGGAAAAAAAATGTCAAGAAACACCTGCCATGTCTGGTTTATGTTCCTGCACTGAAATGGGATCTCCATCTTGGCTGACATATCAATGGAAGAAACCTTCTTTGATAAATTCTAATTGTATTGTGAAATCCCATCCCTCATCTCCCTCAAGCCCCGATGCAATATCCATTTTATGAGAGATATCCACAGCCGCCGGAGCCCAGCGAGAGGCCTGGAGCCGTGGAGTGGTTCCAATCAAATGCAAATTTTTTTATCGTGTGAATTGCTTTCTGCTGTCCCCTCACTCACAGCAGTGGGATACATTGCTACAAAGATACCTGTAAAATGACCCACTATAGCAGTGACGACCCCTCAACAATGTTGGTCACCCGGCCTATTAATCGCCACTTCAGCGTGACATTAGAGTGCCAAAACTTAGAGTGCCATAGAGCGTAAATATGACCATTTTTTCTGAACTATGGGGCGCACCAGACTATAAGGCACAGTGTCAATGAATGATCTATTTTCAAAATTATATCATATATTAGACCTACTGGTATGATAAAAAAAAAAAACTTGAGTAGTGATGTGTTAACATGAGAGTTTGGAATATGTTACACGCGTGTGCATAGATTTTTCATTGGAAGTGGTCACTTGAACGCGATGGGCGGTGTGAACGTAGCTTCAGGATAGCTTATATTTGTCCTCGCTAATGATGAGATTTTTCATTTGGGTATATATTTACCAAAAAGTATGAAACAGAAAAGTATTTTTCATAACTCGCCATCAAAGATCTTCTTGACCTTGAAAGAACATTCATAAGTTTCAACTGATGATTTACTTGTCTCTGGCTTTCATTCTTGTGATGAATAAACATTGAACTGCTCATTCCCTACTTTGGTGAAATGTCATTAGTCACAGAATTAATTCCTTTTACTAAGCTCCAATGAGAAAAAAACAGATGCATTTTCCGCCTTTTCTACTTTAAGGGAAGAACATCCTTTGAATCCCTGTAAAAAGGCAGAAATAAAAGCAGGAACATCACTTTAAGCATGGCACACTGTGTTCTGTTTGCTGCAGCACAGCTGAACAAATAAAGCAACATGGTGGAACACGTTTCTGCCTTTCATCATTTTTCCTCTCCTCGCTAAAAATCAAAGCGCGGCAGAGGCAATCGCAGCCTCCGATCATCGCCCAGGTTTATTTGTCACTTGATGTTACAAATTAAAGGTCTCGCGCTGATTTCCATATGAGACGAGCACGAGTTGTTCACACTCCGCACATTGTTTTATCTTGTACATCCGGTGTACTTTGAAGATTAAACTTGCACGGATGATGCTGAGCTCTCTGCTGGCGTGAGAATGCTTTGGGTGCTGAAACAACCTTTGGAAAACAGATTGTGATAAGACACTGAGAACTAAAACTTTCTTTGGTGTAAACGTGTCGAGCACAGAGGACAGGAAAAGCTATAAGTTAACAAAGACAGCTGCAAATCCAAACTGAACGTGGACAAAGGTTTAGTGTTATGGATTAAGCTACATTCTCACCACAGATCCCCAAACCTCCAGGCCACAAACAAGAACCGGTCCAGTACCATAACGCTAGTGCACCGCTACCCAAACACTGTTATCCTTACCCGATTATTGCAGTTGGGTAATTGCGATTTTTTCTCTGATTGGATTTCTATGACACCACTTCTGTTATACATCTACAAAGACTGAATCAATTATTAAAAGTCTCATCATTTTTTATATTTAAAGATATCAGTTTTTTTTTTATGTTACACCTTTGTGGTGGGTAAACCATGAAATCAAAATTTCAATTTGATCAAAACCAATAATTTTAAATCAAAGAAATTACAGAACTTTTGTTAATTGATCCAATAATTCGCTTTTTACAGAACATGATATTTGCACCGTTTTGACTTTTCTCACGGTGACCTACTTTAAGGTACCTCACGAAAAAACTGCAAAACACACCTGTGCTCCCTTAAAGATACAACCACTCTTGTTGGCGACCCTCCACGGGTTGGACCACTCAAAATCTGCAGCATCCATTCAGGTCAAACCCTTAGCTACTGGTAATAATGTACTAAACAAAGAGTGGGGACTCTACGTCCATGCTATCAATCAGATGGCAAAAATGGCAAAAGCCTGACCTTTCTTTCAAAATAGAAAAGTAAAAAAAATAAACAAATCTGACTCCTGAAATACATTCTGGAAAGAAGAGTTATTAGAAACGCAGCACATATTACATGTGGTCATAGAAATAGTAAAAAGATGCTAGATTTGTCCTGAAAGGATGAGGATGACAGGAAAGAAGAATGTCATACCCATGATGCCAGACACAGTTCCACCAAACTGCACTTCAAGGTGGATTGGGACAATTTTCTTTATTTGTTTTAGTAAGCATACTGCAGATGAGATGTCTGCATGTATTTGAAGAATGTATTTGTGTGACGTTTGCTTTCAGAGTCACGAAACACTGCAGCTCTGAGGTGTGGAGACGGCACAGATTCAAAATCTATTTTTTAAGGAGTTTTTATGGTTTTCCCTACAACCAGCCTTTTATTTATTGCTATTGTGAAATGTTTAGAGCAGGTCTGACGCTAAGGTCCCAGAGTGCGGTAGACCTGCTTTTAAAACAGATAAATACAAACTTTTCCCGGAAAACGGTGATCAGACCTGATGGCATAGTTTTAAATCTTAGACCTGTCAGCTTTTTAACTGTTTTTCTTTGCAAAAAATAATCATTTTCAAACTTCTGACATATTTTCAGCCTAATACAAAGAAATTGCATAAAGATGCTACAGCTGTCATGAGTGACTGACTCTTACTACCTTGCTAACAATATCACTGTATAAAGTTAGATTTGTTGCAAAAGTAATGTCAGTTTTTAAACTGGTTTTGTGAGTCTGTAACAATGTTTTGCATCTGTAGAAAAGAAATCGTCCATCCCGAAACAAGTTTAGACATGTAATAGAAATGGTCTGTATAAGTTAAAACACAATTCTTCTACTTTTTAATAAATCAACCAATCAGCAGCCTCTTACTGTTGGACCAGCCAATCAGATGCACAGAGGCGCAGTGGTTAGTGCTGTTGCCTCAGAGCAAGAAGGCCCCGGTTCAAGTCCCAGCTGGGGGACCTGAAACTGTCAGGATGTGTGGGCTTTTGGCCCTCATGGCTTGCCATACCTGCTCACTCTCTTGTCTCAACTAATTGATCATTTGGTGCAGCTGGATCCTGGAGCATTTAAGCTCCTCCCTTCTTCTGCTTCTCCGACAAAGGTTAGATTCAATTTCTACATTAAAGATGCATTTGAAAATCACAGTCAGTCATACTGTTGTAGACACACATCTATGATTGTTTAGCATCTCTCCACAGCTGCATGTCTGCGGCCTTGGGTTCTGACGTCAGTGCTGGGTTTGTTTTAAAGCCGCTGTATGTCAGTGCAGACGAACGTCAGCACATTGGGTTGCCACATAATAAAAAAAAAAAAAAGACAATATAGTGTCTAACAATTATCTTCTTTTGATAATTCAAGTAAGGGGGAAAAAAATCTGAAATGGTCAGCACAAACAATGATTTGAGAGGATAACATGATTTAAACGAACAAAGATTTTGAAATAGATGCAAATATACTTTCTCAACAGCATACCACCAACATCAATCATCTTTGGTTGCCTAATATTGTGTTCTAATGTCAAGTATGCAGACTTTAAGTTGCAAGTCATGTTTTGAAAAACATCCAGTCTTGCAAAAAAGATTCAATACTTTTGGCTTTTATTCTACACATCAAATGAATAGTCATAGCTGGGTTTTTTATCCAAGGAATATAATCAGTCTGTCCTTCTTGCTCTGTGAGATGCTTTTATATCCAGTTATATTGATTATTGTAATCAGCACACTGCTTTTTTGGCCTTCTCCAAAAAAAAAAAAAAAAGACAACTCCAAAGCGACTGTCAGTTCAGCTCCCTGTGTTCTCACCAGCAACAAAAAGCTGGTTTTTATCACCACTTCTTTAAATTATACCATCATGGTTGATTTTATATTTTATTTTTTTAATGCTGGTCTTATATTTGTGTCTGGTTTCCTTTCAGTCCTGTTTTTGTTTTTTTTTTTAATTTACCTTTCAGCTTCCCCCTTCCTAAGTTTTCGATACAACCTCGTTACAGCAGGTTCAGATCGTCGTTCTAAATCACAAAAAAATTGATTTTTCTGTTTGAAAGAATTAATATTGTATAACACTTTATAAAAACTTCTGTTATACATTGATTGGATGACATTCTACAGCTGGAAATGTTCATCATTAAAAAAACGGGTAATAAATGAGGAATAGCTACAACTTTAAAATAAAGTCCAAGTAACATGTATACAATATTAATTGTACTTTAGCAAGTCATTAGTGAGTAATTTACTAACAGCCTATTCATAAACTGTTAATAATTAATACATAATAATTATAAATCATAAATAGATAAGCTAACAGATATAACTTGCTAACTAACAGCCTTTTAGTTATCTATTGTCTGTCTATAAGGTTAATTTATAAATACTTAACAAACTGGTAACTGTTATGTAATAAGTCATTTACACCTTAATAGCTAACAGTTTATTAATGATTTGTTAACTAGCAGCACAGATAGTTATTATGAAGTGTTACCAAATATTCTACCAAATGTGAAATCGTGTGATTTTTATATTAATTATAGTTCAGTTATTATGTTCAAAACAACAAAATTCATTCAGTGTTTCAGAAGCAAGAACGTCACTCGTTTTCTTATAACTTATGGAACCCGTCTGGAGTCTTTCAATCACAGACGACTTTTAATGATGTATCTTTAAAATGAGAAACTCATTTAAATCTGCTTATTTGTATTCAAAAGAAAGCATTCTAAAAGAAATTCCAATAAGGAAAGATGATTCAATCTGATTAACCTCATTAATTTACACGGTCTCTTGACTCTGACAGAGCAAATCCCAAAAATGCCAAAAACATTTCTCTCAAAGCTTACTGAACGCTTTCTCCTTGAAAACGAAATATAAATCCTGTAATAAAAATTGACACAAGTTCTCGGTGCTGCGAGGTCCTACACAAAGTAACCTTGAATGTGCAGAGTAAATGTCATTTTAGAGTGTTTGAATATGACTAGGTGCTCATAGAGGTGGGTGGAGAGGAACTGAAGAAAGTCACAGAAACGTTTGACATGAATTCATTGCCACTTTATGACGGCTATTTTTACTCTCACTTTCCATTTTCTTAAGTACCTGACATTTCTGCGGTGGTTGATGGGGTCCCAAAGTAAATGAAGTTGTGGAAATAATATGGGTCACGCTAGAAAACTGCAAAAAACTGTAGCTTATGCCTTTAGTCAGAGGCGGTGACCCATACGGAATGGAACATACTATTGTTGTGCATGTGGGTATTTAAATGAAGTATATAAATAGGCCTGGGTTGATCAAATCGATCAATCAATTCAATTTCTTCTTCTTATGGAATAAGGTGTTGTGGTGTAGTGCGATCGCCCCCTAGTGACCAAACTGAAATGCCCTCCAGGAGAGGCAGAACAATAGTTGTAGCTTCTCTGTTTGAGAATCCATGTAAAACTTAACAACCTCAATATAATTCCAATAATACATTTTATAGTAAGTGAAGTTATCAGATTAACATGAATATCTTCAATATACTGTACATATACATGTGTGTGTACATATATTATCAATTAATTTCTAAACAAATGTGTCTAAATGTTTAAATCGCATAAACTCAAAACGGAATTAAAATGAAATGAATCGCAGGAATCTAAAACAATAAATTGGAATCTAATTGAATCGATTCTGGAAAATATTGGCAGCCTTAGTATTTGTAGGGCTCATGTCAGGGTGTATTCAGAAGAAAAAAGTCTGCTGAGCTGGACTGAGTCCTGAATTTGCATTTGGTCTGAATTCAGACTATTTTCAACCAGACGTTTCTGTTTCGAACTGAAGCTTGTAAACAAAACCATGTGACTAAAGAACTCTTCAGTCATTGCACAGGAATTACAAGGGCAGGACAAAGCAGCAAAATAAAGGAAGTCCTAAACTTTGGAATCCTTGTCGGAATAGTTCACTTATTCAAACTTTGAATAAGCTGAATAATTTTGAACGTCTGTAGCAGCGTCAGGTACAACACTTCTTAATGCTACGTTGCTACGGTGGAGGCATGCTGAAAGAGGGTTGCTATGGAGACGCCAGCTGTGAAGGTATGCTGATAAATGTTTATGACATATAGACAATTGGGAAAACAGTGTGAGAAGCACTGGTAAAAGTTATTTCAATGAGCCTGAATTTTTCCAACCACATATCAATAATATATCATCCTCTGATGTGTTTACAACCCGTAATTGGTCCAGTTGTTAAGCTCCGAGCACGGAGTCTATTCAGACTGAGGAAACTCAGAGCAAACTGGAGCTCAGTCTGATTGGAAATAAACTGAGACCACCTTGAAAGATGAGTTCGAGAGTAGTTCCCAGACCAGGGTTCGTTAAAAATGTGCTCTGTATTATTGGGGGACACAACCTCTGGTTCACTTTTAGTGAACCAAATGTTTCCAGTCTGAAGCTACATTGCACATCTGATGTACTGCTGATGTCTTAGCACCACTTCCTCAGTCTTTATTAATGTTCATCGTTTTTTTCTATTATTTCCCTCCTAGCATCAATAAAGCCCGTCTGAATTTAAACTGACAGGAAAATAGATTTACATTTGTTCAGAATGGAGCAGCAAAGCTATAATTCATTGTTGTACTGTATTGTTCTCCTGGTCCGCTCACCGTTCTCCCAGACTGTGAGCACACTTAACTGCTTTGACCTCACCTGCAGTTGGTCTGATCGGGTGATGAACGACTTTCATATCTGCTTAGCAGCACAGGAAGATGAATTGCAGAAAATCCTGACCATTGTTTTAGAGTTGAAGGGAAAAACTGATTAACAAAAGTGACAATGAGCACAAATCACACTGAGTGCACACTGTGTCCACTGTTAATTCTGGCAGGTGCATGTTCCATCTTTTGATCCATTTTAAAGCATTCCCAATGATCTTTTAATAACAATTGTTCAACAATTACAGAAAAAGTGGGGTTTTCTAGGACATAGTTTCTGCAGAGCTGCATTAATTTAGTAGAAATCCCTCTTTGATTTGGGGGTGGGATAGTTGAGTCAGCACCTACTTCCCATCATCCATCTATTTGCAAGCTCTCCTTCTAACTTACTGTCCCTCATCGGAGCTATCCAGCTGTTTAGTTTGGATCCAAAGACCAGCTTGAACAAGGAAAACAAAGACCTACATGGATAGTCGTCTACAAGTGGATGCATCAGAATGGAGCAGAGCAAGGAGCTTGTGATCTGCACAGCGTATTTTCTACATCACAAATACGCTTTTTATTAAACTTTTTTTTTGTTTGCCCCTGATTCACAATAATTTAAATAAAGAAAAACTTAGAAATCAATTTTTTGGCTTAATTTTCTCTTTACATGTCCACCATCGTAAAAGGAAACATGTTAAAAACACCAAAAACATGATAAAAACATGATAAACTTCGCTCAAAAGGATAAAAAAAAAAATTGTACTGTTGTGTCTTTACTGTCACAGTACTCCTTCACACTAAATCATAATTAGAAAAAAGTACTTTTTAGGGTGTTTTCTTTTCAAATAATGGCAAATTTCTAAGAGTCTAACGAGGAGGAGCTTGACATAACGGTCATGCCAATGGAAAAGTTCCAACCCATCATCTTATCGTTTTCCAGCACACATTTTTTTCCTGTAGACTCTTGTCTGGAACGTCTGGTTCCCCTGAAGCCGTGTCTTCAGCTTCCACTATTAAGTAACCACCTTCCAAGAATTCAAATTTCAGTTTCAACAGTTATTGTGCCCTCCCCTGGGCAAAACACTTAACCCCACATTGCCCCTAATTTAAAAAAACAAATAAAACAAAAGCACTATGAATGAAAGTGTATGTCAAAAGACTGAGTTTATGCAAGTGTTCTCCCAGCACCTGGGAGAACCTGAGTAAGAAATGGTGCTGCTAGAATCTCAGTTGGTGTCTGCTCAAAATATTACCGTATCATGTTGGATGGACTTCAATATGGAGAGTTTAGCTCCCTGTGTGTTGAACAGGATATCAGAGACAGACAGTAAGCTGTGATCAAGAAGAGGACACCACACAAAGGCTTGTTAGCCTTCAAAAGCATGAATATATAGCACCACTTAAAAAGCATTTTAAACTGGCTTTTAAACCCACACAGCAAATCATTCAATGTAAATCTTATTCTATAGAAGTAAAGTTTACACCAAATTATGTGTCCAAATTCCCAGAGTCAACACAACACTGTCCACTGGAGTTAATTAAATAACACCAAAATAGTGTACAATTCCAACACTGTGAGCGTTTCAACTCTAGATATTATTTGACTCTGTCCAGATGAACCATAACACTCCTGATGTCGACTGTATCTACACTCGAAGTGTAGACATGAACTCTTATCAGTGTTTCATCTACACCCGAAATCTAATCATTCTTCCAAAGAGAGTTGATTATTCACTTAAATTAAAATTTTGAGTTGCCTTTTAATACTCTTGCTTACTCAACATCTTAACTACGTAACCATATGAACTAAAACACTAATTAGTGCATTAATATCCTATATTATTAACTTATTACTTGTAATTATTAATGTATTTAGTAAATCGCATGTGTTTTTCTATATGCAACTTTTTTGCCTTTTCGTGGTGCCATAACAAATTCATTCATACTTTGTGATTTAATAAAGTTTAATTGGATTAGCAACAGTGACTGATGACAAAAAAACAACCAATCTGACAGCTGTTCAAAAAAATTCAAAGTGCTAGTGAACATAGAACAAATACAGACAGTGAAAGCAAAAGGAGACTGAAAACCAAAGTCTGTTGTCTCACTAGAAAATTCCACTCTGAAGTGTGAACTGGTCAGTGTAATGACTCAGCAGGATCATTAGAACATGGTACTGTGACAAAGAGGCTGAGACGTTAGGATCCATTTGCAAATGGTTGGCAAAGGCAAAACATAGACAGCTTCAAAAGGCAGGCAATGGTCAAAAGCACAGAGGAACAAATAAACATGCATGGGCCAAAAACACAGAGACTCAAACTAGGGAAACCGGCTCCGACTGATGGATAAACATGATCAAGACTTTGAGACTGGAGTGAGTATAAATGCTGGCGGTTCTGATGAGGATGATAATGGTTAACCGTGCACGGAGAAGACTGAAGCAGTGGCTGATGGGAGTTGTAGGGATGAAGGTGCTGAAGATGGTTAATATTCAGGAGAGGGGTCCCTCTGGTGGTCGAAGGAGGACATGGCTGAGTGAGTCCTGACAGGTACAACATTAATATTGGGCTACATAAGTTGGCACCACACAGTTCAACACAACTGTCTAAAATGAAATTTTCCTCCCAATGGAAACACAACCCCAGATTGTGTCTTTAAACTGACTTGACATTGAAACTTGCCATGTCCGGTGTGAATTCATCATAAGAATTAATTCAATCATTTAAATGTCTGTATAAAAATGCTCTTAAAATAAATGAAAAGCACTTCTCGTTTTCCCTTCCATCTCTGTGCTTCTTCTGTGGTAGAACACTATTGGCTGCGTTATGCTAGCAATTACGCTAACAGGATTGACGGCCAGAAAATCTTAGCAAATAAATTAAGTGCAAACATCTATTCATCATGGTTGTTGTCACAACAATGTGTGACTTTGATGAGGCCTAAATGCATTTCAAACTTGAATACAATCCCGGCGAACTGCCTTCACTTGTGACTACGCCTTTCATGTGCTTCTCTTTCATTTAGTCAAGTCAAACAATGTGAGTTAAAGCAATTGATATGCGAGTCTTTGACAACACAAAGACAACTGGAGGCATTAAGCAGGAGCTGCGAGGTTCCCTGAATCATTAAGGGGTTCCGCTTTGAGGCATTTGCAAAAAAAGACAGCCTAATGAGACGTAGCTGGGGATTCAGCTGCCACTATATTATATTCCTACAATTCAAATCCATAAAGAATGGAAGACTGTCACTAAACAATGCTGATTTATTCCCACAGGTGGTGAGACGGAGACCGTTTCTCTCTGGCAAAGCGCCAGGAATTAACTCCAGCACATCAATATGTCCCGTATAGAGACATCCGTATTGGATTTCTTCTATCTTTGCTGCCTCAGCTATGGCTCTGCTGCTGTTACATTAATTTCTGTCAGCTTTATGGAGGAGTGAGCTTCCAGGCACGATCACTGTCACTTACTTAACTATGTCAAAACTGTCTTCCTCATTGTACCAACATGCCAAAATGCAGCGAATGAAAATAAAATGGTTTATTTTAAACAAAATGAGGAAAAAAAGCTGTTCTTATGAAGGCTCCCTTTTTTTTTTTTTACAGTAAATCCAAGAAGACATGCTGATTGTGATATATTTTTCATGCTTGGGATTTCTTCCAAAGCAGCAATTAAAGTTTCCAGGTTCCTTCTGGATGCATCCATGCTGTTCAGTCTTGTTGTTGCTTCAGGTACCATACAGTTTCCGAGGTACTATACAGCATCGTGTCTGTGTAACAGCCACCAGATAATGCTTTCATCCAGGTAAAAAATGAAACATAAAAAAGAAGTGCATGTGTGCTCTTTCCTTTTTTTGTGTGTGTTTATGTTCTCAGATTGTGCATGTGTGGGTTTTTCTGCAGGAACTTCCTCCTACAGTCCAAAAACACGCTTCATAGGGTCATTGAAGATCCTCAATTGCTCCTAGGTGTTGATGCGTGTCTGTTGCCCTGTAACTATTGACTGTATACAGACAAGTGGACTGAGTGACCCCTCTCTCGCTTTCCAAATTGGAAGTTTCCGATGTCTCCAAGAAGCATCTCTACAAACTTTTTGCGAAACCATGTTAAAAATGGTTAAATCAGCCAAACACAACAGTACATAATTTAACTTTATGCATTAATATCTGTTTGACTGTTAAATAGTTTGCTAACCTGTTTGTTTCATCGATGATCTAATTTCAAGCTTCACTTCAAGAGGAATACAACAGGATCAGAATTTACAAAAGGGTCAAACTATTGCTATTATAAAATAGATTCAGTGATGAATTGCGATATCTCAATTAGTGATATTGTATTGATTTAAAATGCTGAAAAATTGATGTCTTTTTTTTTAGCGTCCCTTAATTACCAGCTCAGTGCACTGAACCTCTCTGAGCAGCTCTGCACTGAACCAAAACAACAACAAGATCTTGAAAGAACCAGTTTGTGTCAAAAGTTCAGTCAGCCTTTTGGCATGGGATTTTTGTTTTTTGTGGGACTTCTTCTGTTTTTATTGTGGATGGGTACCAAACTGAAACTCTGTGCCATGTTGCTGCCAGTATCATACAACGACTCGGATTGCGGTGCTTTTTATTGAGCTTAGATAAAAACAAGTGAAAAAAAAGTTGTTATGATATAGTCTTTATGTATAGTAGTGTATCGTAGTACGTATGTTGCCAGACTCTTGCCAATACACCCCTAATTGTTATAAGTTTCAAACCATTCTGAATCTTCAAAAGCAAAAAGAAAGCAAAAGTATTTTCTGAGAGCTAATCTATTAAATTATGCTTGTTTATGACAAAGCATACAGAAAAAAAGGTTTGTACTGTACACTTATGAAAGAAGCCACAATATTGCTGTTAAAGAATTGTTGTCAATCTCTTCACATCTGAAATCTGCTGCATCTAGAACACACAGCATCGCACTTCCCCGTAAGAATCTCTTGTAAAATCTGACATTCCTGAAGGACTTTATTTTCACCTTCACTTTGAGGATTCCCTCGATGCGGCATGATATAGCTGCATATATCATCCCAGGAAATTAGAAAGTGAAGGCTCAAAAGCTTGAAAATCGGCATGTCTAGTTCCCGTAGACTAGAAGGCTGTTGTCAGTCATGAAATTCTCCTGCATGATTGACATTCAAATTGGGTGGGAAATGAAATAAAACCCAGAGGAGTCTCATAGAGAGGACTCGGGTCACTGGAACATTTTGAAAACATTGGATAGAAAAGCTTTGAGGACTGAAAAAAGCAGAAAACATTTCTAAAAATTCTATTTGTTAAAACTTTTTAAACTTTCTAAACTTTATGTTTTATGCCATTTGTTCTTGCTAAGCTCATTTTTTAATCATAATCTAAAAATATTTTTTTTAGCAAAGTCAAAGCAATGGTTCCTACATTAGATTCATCTGAGGATACATTCTGTAAACTTGAGTACAATTAGTGTGAAATTCAGGTTTCCATCCGTCTTTATATTCACAGATGAGTCACCTACATTATGTAGCTCGATGTGAAGCTTCTGATTGCACAGTTACTCTTTATAGAGATGTCAGAAACACAGAAAGGATTGGTGACATGTCCAAGAAACATCAGTGTAACCTTGTAAATCAATAAAGAAACAGACAGAAACTTTCTTAGTTAAAAAAAAAAAAAAAAAAACATTAGTGGAGTTCAGCCTGTCAAGCTCAGCTTCAGCTGAATTTAAAGGAGCTTAGATAGAAATCCCTTTGCATTTGTAAAGACAGCATAGACTCAAAGAGGCATTTGAAAACTGGAACAATATTTGTCCAGATGTGCGAGTGGAGAATTATAGATATCTAAAATCTAAAATAGTCCAGAAATCATTTTGCATAATTTTTGAAATAATTCATTTGTATGTTACTGCTGCAAATGCCGTATTTTCTGGACTATAAGTCATGTTTTTATTCATAGTTTGGCCAGGGGTGCGACTTATACTCAGGAGTGACTTATTTGTGACTTTTTTTAGACATAAATAGCCTCAACATTGTCCATATCTTCCGTGTGCGCAATAGAAGCATCCTTTTTGTGAGCACATCTATGGCCAAACAGAGAGGTTTAAATTTAACTCACGTCAAAAGAGGCAATTTGACGCGTGAATCATGTTCGGTGTCAAATGCAACCTTACATTGGGCTTGTTGAACTTGTTCATAAATGTTGGACTTTTCTCTTAAGAGAGCAACTTGTACTCCGGAGCGACTTATATATTTTTTCTTCTTCTTCATTAGGCATTTTTTGGCTCTTGTGACTTATACTCCGGAGTGACTTGTAGTCCGGAAAATACAGTAAGTAATAAGTAATATATGAGAAAAGCAATGCTAATATTTGGTACAGGAGCCGTTGTTTTTGATTCCACAGGTCAAATGTTTCCTGTAGTTTTTCACCAGGTTTGTACACATTGCAGGAAGGATTTTGGCCCACTCCTCCAAACAGATCTTCTTGAGATCAGTCAGGTTTCTGAGAAACACAGAGGTTGATCTCCCTCCAAATATACTGCTCATAAAAATTAAAGGACCACTTTTTTTACTAGGCCTGGCATGAATTGAATCAAACCTGTCTGATAATTTTCTTGTTGATTAAGCAGCTGAGGGCCTCGTTAATCAATTTCAGCTGTATTGGTGTTCATGTAATTAACAACAGGTGCACTTCAGTGGCAACAATTAGAAAACCCTCCAAACAGGACTGGTGTTACATGTGGAGGTCATTTCAAGTTTCTTCCTCTTTTCTTTTTTGGCTGGTTTTCCACTCGTGCTGATTTTGGCTTGTGTAATTCTCTCTACTGGCAGTAAAAGGAGATTCCTTAACCCTACAGAAGTTGAACAGGTTGTCCAACTTCTCCAGGATGACACATCCACACATGCAGCAGCAAGAATGTGTAATGTGTCTCCCAGCACAATCTCCAGAACATGGAGGAGATTTCAGGAGACTGGTGGTTATTCTGGGAGAGCTGGACAGGGCCGTAGAAGGTCCTCAACCCCTCAGCAGGACCCATATCGGCTCCTTTGTGCAAGGCAGAACAGGCTGAGCACTGCTAGTGCCCTACAGAATGACCTCCAGAGGGCCACTGGTGTGAATGTCTCTCCCAAACAATCAGGAACACACTTCATGAAGGTGGCCTGAGGGCCGACGTCCTGTAGTGGGCCCTGTGCTCACTGCCCAGCACTGAGGAGCTCCACTGGCATTTGCTCAAGAACACCAGAATTGGCAAGTCCGCCACTGGCCCCCTGTACTTTTCGCAGAGGAGTGCAGGTTTAGAGCACCTGTGATAGACGTGAAAGAGTCTGGAGAAGACAAGGAGAACGTTATGCTGCCTGCAACGTGGTTCAACGTGACAGGTTTGGTGGTGGGTCAGTGATGGTCTGGAGAGACATATCCATGGAGGGACGCACAGACCTCTACTGCCTGGGAAGTGGTGCTCTGACTGCCATAAGGTATCCAGATGAAATCCTTGAACCCATTGTCAGACCCTACACTGGTGCAGGAGGTCCTGGTTTCCTCCTAATGCACCACAATGCTCGGCCTCACGTGGCAAGAGTATGCAGGCAGTATCTGGAGGATGAAGGAATTGAAACCATTGAATGGCCCTGACTTAAACCCAATAGAACATCTCTGGGACATTATGTTTGGGTCCATTAGGCGCCGTCAGGTTGCTCCTCAGACTGTACAACAACTCAGGGACACCCTCATACAGATCTGGGAGGAAATGCCACAAGACACCATTCATCCTCTCATTAGGAGCATGCCGCGACGTTGTCAAGCATGCATACATATGCTTCTTACAGAACCACTCCTTGGTTTTGAGTCATTGCATTAGAAGACCCAGCCACAACTTATCATTAAACAGGTGCTTCTCATTTAGGAGAACGGATGAACTAATATGGGTCAGAATTTTAGTTGATGGAAAGGTGTTCCAATACATATTTGCAGCAGTAGCATACAAATACATTATTTTTTAAAAATCATACAATGAGATTTCCAGATTTGTTTGTTTTGTTTTGTTTTTTTTTTTCTTTTATATTATGTCTCTTTCTCATATATCGTATAATAGAATAGAATAGAATAGAATAGAATAGAATAGAATAGAATAGAATAGAATAGAATAGAATAGAATAGAATAGATTTTAGTCGTATACTCTTAAAACTCCTTTGTTTAAACCTGGGGGGTGTCCAATTAGGTTAAAACAAAACCACCATAAAAAGAAAATTGAGTGTTGATCCAGAGGCAACCCCAAAATAGATCCCAACATGAATAACCAGAAAATTCGGTTGAAAAAATAACCTCAATATTCTAAGAGTGTAGCCTTTATATTAACATTTTATCAGTAAAATCCTTTCTTAATCACAAATCACAGTATGAAAGACAGCTACAGGTTTATCAGACACAGCAAGAAACTATTTGCTGAGAATATTCAAACTTTTCAGTCCAAAAAAAAAAAAAAAATGTAAGGATCTTTCTTATCCATGCCGTCATTCAGCAACAATGGATTAGAAGGTTTCACAGAGCTGAGGAGCAGTGAGAAGTTCAGCAACCTTGTGGCTCATCGTTATCATACTCGTAAAAACAGAGGAGAGAGTAATTCCCTTCATAATGAAATCTGACTCCATATATTCACCTCCCCGCTTGTCATTCTGCACACAATCTGCTCACACTGTCAATTTTTTTAGGGCTGTGAATTAATCATTCCAGCTGTTATTTACATCCTGCTCGTCCACCATTGTATTGGCCAAATTGTTGCAATAAATCTCACTCATTTCTCTTTTGCCTCAAACAAGTGATGTACGCTCATGAACTTGACCTCATCAAAACTTTGAGTCAAAAGATGTTTTCCCCTCTTCCTTTAGTTTGCATTGACGAGCAGCCGCAGTGAAGTTTTACAAGAGTTTAATGAGGCTTTTCTTACCAAGAAATATCCCCGATGATTAAGCGCACGGCACCAAACAAGCTTTTAGAAACACTATAAATGCAAATTTGTGTGGCTGCAATGTAAATGGCATTCCATTTGCATGGAGAAAGCCATATCCTCACTAATTTATATCTTAATTAAAATGGATGCCTGATATTGCTATCTTATAATTGACAAAAGAAAACAAAAGGTAAGACTCTAAAAACACAAAGAAACATCCGGCTCTGTCCCCTGCTGCCACCAGCAGCCACGAGTTCAAGGTTTATGGTCCAATTCCCATTATCAGCTTGCTTCAATTTTAAACAAATATTATTAAAATACAAATGCACCATCAGATTCATATTTAATGTATTTAGTTAGTTAGTACAAAGTGGAATTAACCAACACAGCAGTTAATGCTTTAGTCACACGCACCAATACAGGGTTTGACCCCACGGGTGCTGCAGGTTTTTGCATTGCCCGATGTGATTTTTCTTGCAGTTACCATGTGGATCATACATCCAGCTCAAGAAACATCATGAAAATGGAATGTAGCAAATATTTTATGTAAGGATAATGTAAGTTTCACATGCTTATGAAGTATGAGTGATGCTGTCAAACGGCGCCCTTAAGCTACACTTTAGTTATGGCTCTCGACCCTACTTCTCCCTTATGTGTTGTTTAAGTGTTCTCTATGACTTTTCACCCCTTATCATTGCCATATAAAAAAATATTCATGAATGCTTTCACTCGACAAATTTACAAAACTTAAATTTCAGGTGTGGTTCTCTTTTGCCCACAGACAACCATCCACCCGTAAGGACAGTTGCGACGAAGGCATAAGCTTATCAAAACAAACAATAATTAATGTCAATAGCATATCTATTTTTTAAATAATGAGGCACACATAACAGTCCTGTTATTATTTCAAAAGACAGCAGTGCACTTTATAATCTGAGGTGCTGGATATATGGATTAATTCTGGTTGAGTTTAATGATGACAAAGCAGTTTTCTGAGATTCACAATGGTCTGTAAAAAACATTTGGTTGGGTGTTATTATTAACATCCTAATGTGGCTAACTTTAATTGTTTTGTTTTCTTTTTACGTGTTACTAACAAGGTTAGATTTTAGTGTTTAGCTACAGGAACAAATGTTTTAGCGGTATAAATCGTTCTTATACTATGTTGCAAAAAAGGTTTGGGAGTGACAAGTATTGAGAATATGCTAATGTGGCTAACGTGTAGTGGTGATAAACTACATATTTTTATGTTTAACTACCGTGTATCTTTCAATAGACGCTAGTCTCCAATAAATGCTGGTCTTAACAGGAATCTTTCTACACTGTTGTCAGATTAGACAAAAAAAAAACACCCAATTTGAGCAAAAACTGCCCAATCTGGCAACATCCTCCATCTGTAAACAGACCCCCCTACCGCTACTCACAACTTGCCCGTCCCCTCTCTGCTTCATCAGAGGTGAGAGAGTCATTAAAGACACATTTGCACTAATGGCAGGATGTTTTGTTGTACTGTGTATTTATTTAAATCACCAGACGGTTCCCGTTGTGTCTGCAGCTCACCACTCCCCCTGGGATGAGTCAAATGTAGTGGCTTTTTTAAAAAAAAATTGCACCTTTTCTTCTTATCATGGTATTATTCCATTACCAATATGCATGTTCTTTATGTGATGCACGTTCAGTTCAGATTGTTGTAATATGTTAATAAACTTTTTCTATGCGGAAAGTCTCTATCTTGTGTTTTATTATACACTTCTTGAACAAAAAATTTAGTATTTCCAAAATGATTCTATAATCAAACATTTCAAGAAAAAAGTATTGATATCAGTGATACTAACCCTGTTATTACTTGGTGTCGGATCGACACCCAAATTCCCAGTTTCTCCTATCCTATACTGTGATGGAACGCCGGTCTCCATTAGATCCCTGTCTCTAATAAACACTGAGTTTTGTGAATAAGCTAATGCCGCTAATGCTTCTAACATGGCTAACATGTAGCGTGATACAGATAAGTTGTAGAGTTACAGTGAACACACTTTATAATTTATATCTCTGACTCTTTTGTCTCACTTAATGCGCCTTTAATGACAAAAGTTGAACCATTGCACCTTAAAGTGCACTGGATGAAAAGGGAGATGCTGAATGGGTTTGTAAAGATAAAGAGCTTCAAATTTGACTGATTTTTTTTTTCTTTTTTACTTAAAGACCAAAGTGTTTCTCTGCAATGAAGTGTTGATCCCTGAAACAGCTCTTTTTCTTGGTGGAGGATACCATTAGTATGTAAGGAAAAAACTCTGAAACTTGGGAATTACAATAATGTAATGCATAATAACAAGACACACCACAGCGACTGCACCGCGCATACTCCGGGCAGAGAGCTGTGCCTTGAGCTGAATGTTAACACCAGCATGAGAGAGCCGCCGTCACAACCAACCCCCATGGGAATTTCATAAAGTATCCCTTCTCAAATGATATTCAGATAAGTTTATTTTCACCACTAAAAGTCATCTTTAGGATCACAAAAAAAATTACAAATTCTTTACAGTTCCTGTAATTTATATTTTTGATCTAAAAATAACTGGATTCAATAATTAATTCATTTAAATGTTTTAAATTCAACAAATATTTTTTTTCTGCTAATGATTATCTATTTGCATAGTTTATTAAGAAGAAATTACCTAAATCAAAGATTTGAAAGTGGAATTTTGTTTATTAATGTGTTTTTTTTTTCATGAGTGATGTTTAAGGAGATAGATGAAAATAAATAATCATTCATCAAACACATTGAAAAAGACTGAAGATGGTTTGACAACTTCAAGCTTTGCCCTAAATTTCAAGCTGCAGAGCTGAGTCCATTACAGGAAGTCACGTAACTGATAATGTCAGAAGCAATTACTGCTTTGGTCTCCTGAGTAAATCACTTGAAAACAGATGATATACTGCTTTGTGGACTCTTCATTCCATTTACATGACCACATTCTGACACCTAAATCCCTATTTTATCCCATCAAATGTTTTAAATTTAAAGAATCACCATCTGTAATGTGAGGTTTTTTTAACCAATAGGTTGTGGGTTTGATCCTAGGTTGTGTTGCGCTTTGTGCCAAGTCCTCTTGGCAGGAGGAATTTTCTGCCGGAAAATACAATTCTAGTTAAAGGTCATGTCACTCATGAGTGAAAATCAACAGTAGTTAGCATTTATAGAACTCTGGACAAGAACATTAGTGTATATTTAGGGTCTATACTTAACCCAATAGACCTTTAATCATCCATATTTTATTCATGCATTTCTGAGACCCCGATCAAATTATCATGTTCCAAACTTTCTGTTAAAACCTGTTATTTATAACTTCTATTCCCACGTTTTCTGACCTGTAATGCATTATCATCCCACTAGGGGCAGTAGAAGAATTTTTTTCCGCTCATTTCAAAATGGCAGCCTCCGTGAAATCTCAATAACACTTTGGTGGGAAAAGTTAACTCATCCGTTGTTATTTAATTTTTCAATGACTACTTACTGCATTAAAAGAGCATAAGGTTTGTTAATAGGCTAATTAGTTTGGAATTTTTTAATCAGTTGTGATGTCAATTATACATTTCCTCCTTAGTTTTCAACGTGAGCGACTTTTGGACATAGAAATTGTTTCTTGCATTCTATCATGATGTATAAACATTTTGAATTCATTAGAACATCTAGTCCATATTAGATATGGCACTTACGTCCCTATCTTAAGTTCCTAATTAAAGTTGTTTTATGGTTCTATAAAATGCAAACGTCCTTCATCACAGGCAGACCTCTGCAGACTTTTCCATGCTAGCTAAGCGTGTACTTGTCTCTTCTCTATTTAATAAACATTCTTGAAACCGTTGGACAACCTTTTTTTATTCCATCAGATCTAACAATTTTTTACACCACACAATTATACCATGTTAAAAAGTATACATCAAATTTGAAGCAGTGGTTAAACAAAGTAATATTTCCTGAATTTCTATTTTAAGCAAACATTGCTGTGAGTTAAAACTTACCAAATCACCCAACGAATCATAATTAATAAGATCCATGTCACATAAAAAAAATGTTTTTTTTGGATATCAAAAGGTTTAAAATTATATTGATTAAAAAAATAAAAATAATGTTCTGTAAGTTATTTGTTTACAAGGTTAAAATTGAAAATGTTAACTGACTGGGTGATCACTAAAACATAATTTCGCTGTCTTAATGTTCAAAGGTGCCATGCGGATGATCAAACCTAAAGAAGTATTCACAAAACAATAACAGCCATATAGTGATAACTTGGCGTCAACATGACTGGAGGTTGGAAGAAGAGCAGAAAGTCAAACAACTTGAAAAAATGGAGGGAAAAACCAAAAAAACCCTCAACAGAAATAAAAAAAAGTAACTAATGTTTAGTGTATACTCCTCTTTACCCAGAAAATCACAGTTATAAATCATTAGACGTAGCTACATTCACTAAAGGCATGTGAGGTGCGTTTAAGAATGCATTTTACCGTCTTCTGGAACGGGTTAATTCAGACTGAACAAGCAGGGCAGGGTTTCTTCTTCTTCTTCATTTTCTAATGTTTTAAGCATATGTCTGCCACCTACAGCTGGAAGTGGCCTATATGCGAAAGTTGAGGCGAAGAAAATCTAGCAAATCTTGCTCCAGGCCTTTTCTTTCCCAGCTCTATTATGAAACGTGATGTAATGTAGTCTTCTGGGCACAAACTGTAAATGAGTGGCGCTTTCGTGAATTAAAGGGAACACCATCCATGTTTCATAACCAAATGGTTCATTTCAATGCACGTTCAACGGCCGAGTGTTTTAAGCATAGAGTCAAAAATTGGATTTAAAAATGTGTGTTGCATGAACGCAACAGTTTTGAACACAAAAGCCCAAAAGGCGCCTTTACTTTGGCTTTTCATTGAAAGTGCAGTAATGTAGCTTAAGACATTGGCTGGTAAAATCATCCCTTTAAGTAAATACGTATGCTGTAAGAGCGCCATGTCTTTTACATAAGTGGTGAACGATTTGAGTTTTTCTGCAGTTCTGAAGCACTTATGCACATTTTATGAAGGAAGCTCTGACCTTTTCCATCCTTTCAGAGGAGAATTGTTAGGGGGATACCCCCCCTCCCTCACACACACACACACATTAATGTGGATTTCAAGGGCACCTTCACAGGCACTCATCTGCCCAATTATAATCTTCCTCCCACAGGTGATTTGGAAGTTCTTGGGCAGGAGTGTTCCAGCCATCCAGATAGTAGTCCCAACGTCAGAACACCGGACAGCAGGGATGTCAAAAGTATTTCCTGTAACCACCTAATAATATATATGTGTGTGTGAGCGAGAGATACAGTATGATTTTTTCTTACTAATGTTTTTAATTACTTGAAAGCAACAAATTGTTATTGCTTTCTTGAACTATAAGAGGCCTTTTACATTTAATTTCTGTTATATAATTTACCTTTAATCACTCATCTTGACATCAAAAGATTTGAACCTGTCTTACCCTTTGTAAAACTTATATTTCCTTATTACTAGCTCAGTCATTAGAGGAGTAACAATTCCAAATCCTCATTTCCACTGAGTGGTCCAGTACAGCCTGATCCGCTATTTTGAGTGTTTCCATTGTAAAATAGACCCACTAAATAGAACAGAACCATACCTTTCTGGGGACTTCATCGGTTGTAGGTACATAGAAAAATGCCACAATAATTGATGTCTATTTAATAAACAATTTCACATCTACTGCCAATGCAAGTTAGTTATCAAATATATATCTAGTGGAGATATCTACTATTTTGTTACTCTATTAGATGTCTACCAGTGGTGATCTGTACAGATATTCCCAACACACCTACTTGTTGAATTATTGGATATTTTTAGATGTCTGTACTTTTTAAAACATTTAGGAGATAAGAAATAGAAAAGTCACGTCAAACATGTTTCTATCATTGTGATTTTGGTGTGCCGTCATCCTATAAACATGACATGGTGTTGATTCCTCTTTTTTCCTAATTTATACATCTAAATGCAAGTTTATACTTTTAGAACTTTGCGTCTGAACAGCAGATAGACACTGCTGTACAGCAGAAGATAAGAACATGTGCTTTAAGCTCATTCAAATAATAATCTACTCTAGATAAATAGATGAAACGTTTTACCTCATTTTGTTCAATTATATGAAACGTTTTCTACTTCTTGAATGTATATTGTGGATTTTCTCCTGCTTCACTTTAAATTTGGATTCATTTGGTATCGATTCACTGACCTAAAATCAATCCAGGACATATTTAGCCAAAACGTCAATCAGTGTGACTCAGAGATAAATACCTGGTACTGAGCAGTGCAGGAGCAGTTATCCATAGTCCTTGTATTTATTCCAAGACAAGTGCAAATTCAATATGTGTACAAATAAACAAGTAAACATAAATCCATTCACATTTTAGTTTCCATGAAGTTCAGCCTACTGTTGTTTTTCCACGTCCAAATAATGCAAATGAAACATTATTAGATCATGATACCTCACTATGTGGTCACATGTTTTTGTGCGATTCAAAGTGTTTCCATACATTGGACTGTAATGATAGTTGTTCAATTTTTGCTAATATCATGTGTGTGGGTGTTGTCCACTGTGATAACCCTTAGTTGATTTTACATTATTGTAACATAAACCTACCATGTTTCAATCCACATGGTATTGATTTCTCTCATTTGATTTGATTCAGTTCTGTTTACACATAACCTCACAGTGTTGCTAGGTAGGATAATACTGTTTCTGTAGCTTTAAATTCTGCTTGTGTAATTCTCATGCAGATTAAAGCTAAATGGTGCAACAACAGACCAATCAGGGGCTCAAACCTCTGGCTCTGTGTTGGATGAGTAGGTGTGGCCTGATGGTGCCATTAGTTTAATTCAGAAATCTACTTGTAGCTCACCTCAGCACATGAATATTAAAAGGCATTGACTTCCTGCCAAAATGTGCCAACGTCTTGCTGAGGATGTTGACTTCACTGTTCTGCATGAACTGTGCAGAGAGAGGCTGTCAGGAAAGTGTAAAAAAAAATAAATTATAATCTGTAGCTCCTTGTGTCCTTTGTCTCACACTGAGAACTCCTGTCCACACTTTCAAGCTTTACTTTTAATTTTTTTTTCATATCTTTTAGTATTCTGTCAATGCTAAATATTTTAAATAGAATTAAGTCATTCATTTTCTAATCCTTATTAAAAGGAAAAAAACTTACTTCGCAGCTAAATTTATTTTTTTTAACTTTTTTATAGCACTAAACCACAAAAAGGATGCAAACTATTCATGGGATGGTCTATTGTCCTGTCTTAAATGTCACCTGTTGGTCGAAATAGTCTCCACATTTAAACTAGTCAAAATGTACACAATACAACTGCAGCTGCAGCTGCAGCTAACAGACTTATTTATACAAACCAACACGAATAGTCTTTCATTCTGTCACGCATACTATTGGTGCATGTTTCACTAATGTGGATATTGTTGGAATGTACAAAGCGGGAGACCACCCGGTCATCCCCAAGCCAAGACCCCCCACCCGGGCAGCAGCAGCCCGGACCCCCGAGCAATCCCGCCAAACATCCAGACCAAGGCACGCAGGACCGCCGCAGAGGCCCCCAACACCCGAGAACAGGAAGGCACAGGAACACAGAGAGCGCAGGCCCCAGCCCAGCCAGAAGAGCAGCCCCCCCACCGCGCAAGGAGGACCAACGCAAGGCCCCACCCCCGGGGAGCCCCCCAACCCCAGAAGAGCAACCCACCACCACTCAGCTGTGCCGATCATCTACCTGCCCCACCCCAGGTACGAGCCGGGGCCCCAACGGAGACCCAACCCTATGATCCAGAAAACCACCCGCCCCCGCTGCGAGAGGTCCAGTGGGGAGGAAGGAAGGGGCCGCCCAACCCTGCCGAGGAGAGGCACACCCAAGAGAAACGGAGGTCCCGGAGAAGTGATGTAAACAAGGCCCGACCAGGCTCACCCACTGGTGGAGTTCTTGGAGAGGCCCATTTCCCGAGAGCAAGGACCGGAATCTGCACCACCGAGACCTGGACACCCCCAGGCTCCAATGTGGTTTGATCACCTGCTCTAGAATATCAGGGATTCCCCCCACGAGGGATGGGGTAGGGGACAGAGGGCCGAAGGTTCCTCCTTCCTTGTGCGATGTATGCTGTTTGTTTGTTAGAGTGTATATTTTGAGGTGTTAGAGGTGTGTGTACTAAAGGGTGCAGTTTAATTTGGCGAGTAGGGCCTTGACAAGACATCTCCTGAGTGCTCACAGCGATGCTCCGTCACCCTCTCACTAATGGCCCTACATGTCTATGATGTGGTTAAAATTGGCGGGAAGGGCACCGAGAGGACATCTACTGAAGCCCCCCCACACACACACACACACACACACACACACCACACACACACATACACCAAGGATCCGACATGTCTAAGGTGCAAATAATATTTTTATTACTTAAAATGGCTACTTCTCTTTGTTGGGAGTTGTAACTAACAGCATACATGAATGGAAATTGTGAGCAACACATGAGAAGCTCGTTTGATTTAGATAAGTGGGTCTCCTGCAGTAAAACTATATCTGCTTTTAAATCAACTTTCTGTCTCTTGGGTCAAGAGTTCAATCCACGAACATTCCAGCTAATAATGTTAAGATTAGACATGACTATGCTGACTATAAATACCTTTAGCCACGTCAGAGGAGTTAGACAAGTTGGAAGTGTTTGTTATATTAGGAACGTTAGCTACGTTTGCCACGTTCTAATTGCTAGCCACATTAGAAACATTTACCATTTTAGAATTGTTTTTCTCGTTAGAAGCATTAGCCGCGCTACAGGTGTTAGCCACTTTAGAGGCGTTAGACAGATTAACACATGATAACAGCAATAGGCAGGTTTAAGGCATTAGCAATATTTGGGTATTCCCAAATTATATGCAACATAGGTGATAGCACTAAAACAAACATTACTGTGACTATGCTAACTCCCAACATTGTTAAAGTTTGACATTTTAACAGAGCACCATTTACCTCTGAAAATCACTTCAATGTCAGTAAACCCAACCAGAATGAATCCATATAAGGTGATCCAGATTGGTACACTGTGCAGTTTTGTTTTTTTTTGTTTTGTTTTTTGTACGGCTTTTAAGTGTGCCTTATAGTGCAAAAAATACAGTAGGTTTCTTGTTTTGGTATTTAATGCCCTGCGATCTTGTTGGGAAAAACCTTCGTCACAAATTTACAGCTTAGAAAAGACCCAGAAACATTTTTAGATTAATCAAAAGAGAATTAAATCAACTGTAAACAGCCTCGGTTTCTCTTAGAAGTACATTTTTATTTTTCTGGTAAAAAAATGTCAAAGTGGGTGTAGCTAAATGTCGTGGATTAATATTTACATGAATAAATTCATCCGTAACTTGTCATGATCAGCAGAGCAGCAACGTTAGCTTCACTTCCGATTCATCATAACATGTTGCATGAAGTCATTTGTATGTTAGCTCTGCATCAGTGGAAGATTTAGCAATTTTGGGGGCCCGAGGCGGAAAAAGACACCAAGCCCTCTGCAGCTGTTGCTTCTAATCTTTTCCAGTTCTGCGTGTTACTTATATCTGGTCCAGTCCTCAGACAGCAATAATGTCCAAAAATCAAATATATCTGGAACTACAATAGATTAATATTTTTTGTCATCTTATTCTGATTAAAGCTGATTAAGAGTCTTTGTCTCGGTCAGTTATGTTTTACTATGTGCAATATATAATAAATTCAACAATTAGATCAACTCTAATTGTGAAAAATTTGGCAAAGTACAACTTTCCGTCCATTTATTTGTTTTCCTTCATGCATCCTGCAAGTCTGCTGTTCTTCTTTTTTTTTGTCCTTTACATAAAAATGTTTTTTACATTATTTATTTTTTCTATTGTCAAGACCAAAAAAAAAATGCAATAATCTATGAGGAGAAGCCGGGTAACAACAGAAAGCATACAAAGGACGATGAAGAAAACCCAAACAATACTCTGTAAGAGTTGTTCCAGCTAAAGGACACAAAAGGAAATGTCAATTTTGAAATATAGCATAAGTCTTATAGGAAAACTAACATCAGAGAAGCAGGATGTGCTTTCATTTTATAAAAGAGAAAAAAGGAGCACAAAAATGACTGTCAGAAGGAGATGACAAAGTTTCGTCAGCAGTATCAGGTCAATGCAAAATGAACCATCCCATGATGGACTGGGACAGACAGTAACAACAACTTGGATCCAAGAAGCCCACAGAAATCAAGAAACAACCCCATAAATCGAGAAGAGGGGCGTACACACTGTCACCCACGCGGGATGCTCTTCGTCAAGGACCACAACCAGACAGAGGAGGGTGTGGTCACCCTGATAGCCCTGACAAGTTTGTCTGGCGGGTGCGATTTGATGCAAAATCAAATGAGAATTCTTGGCCATTGCTACACAACACAAATCCCACGGATACTCGGTGGCTGCATGACTGTGCATGAGGGGGTCTTTAAGGTGCCCGGCTACTGTTATGAGACCGGTGTATAACAGTAACGACCACCTGTTAGAGCAGGTGTCTATTATAGACTGGCCACTATTGGAAGATATACAGTATGTCCTAATACATCTACCGTACGCACAACAATGGTACGTTCTATGTTCATGACGTCCCTTTAGGTGTCCATACAAGTCTCAAGGAAACTGCAAGACACACCTGTGCTCCCTGTAACCGTCGTGCTATCCTGGTCATGTCGATGTTATGTGTGGACCGAGGTCCTAGGTATGTTGATGCTGATGGAAACCTGAAATCCTGACCACCTTCATCCACATTTGTCATGGGATGGATAACATGTCAATGTAAGGCTTGGGGTCATCATAAGATAGCACAAGTCGCACCTCTTCACAACTCTCCATAACCCAAAAACCTGCAGCACCTGGACAGGTCAACCCTGAGGCTTGACCTACACTGAAAAAAATCTGGAGTGAAATTTACTTAAAAAAACTTCGGTAACAATTTCCACACAGAAATCCTTAGTAAATATTACAGGAAAAAATATAAGTAAGTTTTACTTAAAGGAATCTATTATTTTCCAGTCAAGTTCTCAAGTAGACTTTACTTAAAAAATTCTGTTATTGCCATAAAAATTAGGCTAAATCTTACTATTCTACTTTAGTAAATAGTATTTAAATTGAAATGGCATTATTACACAATATAGGTTATTGAAATCAAAGCTGTATTTAAGTTATGCTTCATTAAACTTTCGTTTAGTCTACTTACATTTCTTAAATTGTGTTCATTTTACTTTAAGTAATTCTTATGTAGATTTCATTTTCAATTATGCTTGCTTTTGTTTGTAGTACTTACAATATATTTCAATGGAACATCATTTTGTTTAAACCATTTATGGCTTTTCATTAATAACCTCCCAACAAGAAAAGGCAACAGATACTTCAACAGCAGAAATTTTATTATTTTTTAACACTTCACAGACCGTATGGTTGGTGGGAGCTTGAACCCCGTCTGCTTAGTACAAACTAATAAACCCAAACAAGATATGTGGCTCAAAAATACATTAAACAGTTCATTTCCAGATAATCCATTTTTCAAAACAATACATTTTGAATAAATAAAATCCCAAAAAACTATTTTTCTTAAATGTGACTTAGCTTTGTGGAACATGAACAACTTGTCCCGTTAGAAAATATAACATGTAACTATAAAATAAAAGTAACAGAAATGTTGGTCAAAAACATAAGTTTCTTGTGCAAAGCCTGCACTTGGGAGACATTTTAAGAGCATCAAGCTCAAGAAAGAGCTTTTGAAAAATTCAAAATGTACTTCAGCTTTGGTGGATACCTCAGGTTCAGAGCATATACAATACCAATCAGCAGGATGCAAGCCTTTGCTACATATTTACAGTCAGCAAGGACTTCGGTTCCTTCGGTGATGATGGACACCTCAGTTTGGGCAGCACCTTCCATGAATCACCAATGTATTCATGACAAGGTTGGCTTGTCCTCCATGATCGTCTCTTTGGCAACATCCTGTCAATACATATATACCTTAGAAACAATGTAAAATACAAATGTTTTTGAACACAATCAGACAATCATGTAGCTTTTCTCCTTCATGTTTCTGACATTACAATACGATTTAATCAAAATCGTATCTGATTCAGAATGCCAACCTGGCATTCTGAATCAGATACAAAAAACTAACATCCTCCAATTCTTTTAAAACTTGAAAACACATTTATTTTAAAAACACGTATAAAAGTATTGAAAACTCTTTGACACATAAAGACTCAACATATTTCCTCACTGATGCCCATTTCTAAAAGCAAAACACTAATGACATATTTGAACTCAATATTTTTTATACATAAAAAAAACATTTTTCTTTTCTCTTTGAAAGATGAAAAATATATAAATCAATCATATCAGTATTATCATTATGTAATTGTGTTCGGTAAACAAGATAACTTCATGACTTTAGCTGCTGGCTCTTCTTTGTGTTGACCATCTTGTTTTTAAAATTAAAAATGTGTATACGTATATTTTAAGTCTCTTACCATTATTACTTTTGGCTAGATCTTTTTTTCATTAAAACACAAGTTAGCCCATTAACAAGCTAACAGGATGTTAAGAATTACGTCCGGTATACGATTAAAACTAATCCGACTTCATGTTCCATTGACTTCAGATACAGAAAAAAATAAAAGCAACGACGTAAACATACTTACAATCGTCCAAAACGACAAATATTCAGTCAAAAGTCCAGACAAATCGGCAATTTTCTGTCAGAATCCACAATCTCCCGCCGACGCAGATCCAGTTCAAACCTGTTTTGAGCTCTGACGTCACCCCCTCTGGGTTGCCAGATTTACACAAATTAGTGAAGTAAAATTTACTTGATTTCTGATGTTTTCAACATAGTGCATTATCTTAGTTATTATTAATTGCTGTATGTATGTAAAATGTATTTAAATATATGATTTTTAAAAATTACATATAAATATCACATTTCATATTAAATAATATGCAATATTTTAAGTTAAATCAACAAACTTTTAATTTCAAGTAAAAATTAGGCAGATAACAAGATAACATTTACAGGGTGAAAAAATAATTTTTTTCAGTGTACGTCTTGCGTTTCACCATTAGACAATGCTTTTTCCAGTCAGTGACAGCTTTCATCCAAACTCCCTTATTTAATAAAGAAATCCATCAAACTTACACAGAAGGTCTATGTGTTTTAAAGTCTCCTTGATGGGATAAGTGCAGATTTTACAAGATCCAAGAACAAATCTGTAAGTTTTTGCAAAGTGCTGAGTCATCCTCAAATATTGCCTAACAGGCATACTCAAGGAAAGCAATCATCATCCCTTTAAATGAAAATTTCTAACAATTTAGTTTAGTAGGTGTTACGCTTTGCTAACTGTTAATATAACCAATGCCAATGCAAGCACCAACAGTAATGTCGTCTTCTGCGCTTCCAATGATCCCATAATTGTTGTCTGAACTCACATTGCACATAAAGTCACTTAATTCAACTTTACAAGGTTTCACAACTCATGTACACCTTTCACAAATCCAAAATTTATTTCCACTCCAGGATAAACAGAGCTAGAATTGAGTTGTCTCAGAACTGTAGATTTCTCAAAGGACCACGACTAAGACAGCATCTCTATGGAAAAAACACAACAACAGCTAAATGTCTATTTAATGAGTTTTTACCAACCAGAGACAACTCAGAAACTGTTTTTTACACCTCATCCTCTGCAGAATAAACTAAGCTTGAGTAGAGTTGTTTCAGTGTTGCTGTTTTCTCACAGGACCCAGTCAATTATGGTATCACTGTGAAAAAAGTTTACTGAGTTTTCACAAATCAAAAACAACTTTCACAAATAAACAACATTGTGTTATTGAATGTTTCGCCTCTGGAGAAAGTCTAAAATACAACTCCAAACTGTCTTCATGCTGGAGATTTTGTGTTGGACCCTTTTTGATGTGATAAATAAGTTTTCCCTTAGCTTTACCCTTAAGTACCACACTGGAAGTAAAGAAAATTGGACGCTGACTTTAGTTTCGTACTTTATACCATGATGGCAAAAGTTGCTGCATTTACAAACCCATTTGTTATTTTTCAGTCTTTCTGCTGCAACCGTTTCTCAAATGTATTTGTTCGTTTGATACAGTAACTATGTTTTATATGCCTCACCATAACAATTCATCAAAATTAACATAGTCTTTCTGTTTTTAAGTAATAAGAACTAAAATTTGATCTTCAGAATGCTTTAGAGTAGTTTGAAATTTAATTTTTAAACATTTTAACACAAAACAGTCAAGCTACATTCACACCACTCTGCAACGAGCATTCAAGCGACCACTTCCAATGAAAAGTCTATGTAAATGCAAACAGATGTGTGTTTTGGGCTTCCGTGTTGACATGTCGTAAGTTTCTATGATTGCTACATACAAAACATGTTACAAGTTAAACTGAGATTAACTTTGACCAATCAGGGGCTGGGGTTTGATAATGGCCTTTGGATAAAAGTAACATCCGTTTGATTTTGAAGGAAAAATAAATAACTGCATTTCTGCCCAGCCTGATTCATGTGACACCAGCTTTTGCAATTCCATGACACCAAGATTTGCACCGCTTTGACATTTTGCACCAAGCCTCTTTCAACTGTAGGTGGTGGTATGCTGTAGTATCTGGTAATCCATTGTGAACACCATGGGCCAAACGTACTTTCAAAAACTCTTTCTCAGGCCCTGTTTACAACACTCTTAAGGCCCCACTGGGCGGGTCTGGGTTGGGGGGATTCCCAGAGCTGCTGTCTGGGGCTTGGAGAATTCTCCAGGGATGGGACCCAATGCTGGGCCCCCTGGTGCGGCAGGGGGCCCCTGTGGTGGTCTGGCTGGCCCCGGTCTGGATGGTTGACATGAGTGCCCAGTGGGTGTATCCACCATCTTCTATCCCTCACGGTTGTCAGGGGGCCCCTGACTACAGCTGCTACTTTGGTGGGGCGATAACCGGGCACTCTCCCCCTTTTTACATTCTATTAACCACCTCAGCAATACAGAAACACTCACCTGAGCACAGGTGTCAGTGGGTTTACTTGTTGGTAAATGTGTGTGTGAACTGTAGTTGTATTGTGTACATGTTGACATGTCTGTATGGGAAGATTTTTGGAGCCAACAGGAATTTTTTCAACATCTTTTCCATCCTGTCTGACAAAAAAAAGAACACAAACATAATAAAAATAAAGATTAGCCTACATTACAAGAGGGGCTTTACACACATACACATCTTGTGTCAGAAGACCTACAATCCCTTGATGTAAAATAAACAGTAAAATAAAGAAGCCCTCAGCTCTTATCTGTTTGCTCAGCTGTTTAACAGAACAAGTTTACTTTTTTTTTTCAATTGTTCCTAAATCACATGCCCGATGTGAACATAGCATTAGATTTAGCTGACCAGTGGATTGTTCACATCCTCTTCACCATCGAGTTTTACTAAAAATCTCATCTTAAATTTTTATGCAGTAAATGCCAAAAAATACAGAGAATCTGTCAACAGATCAAATACTTTAATGATTTTATGAGCCTATAATTGAAATAATAATTTGAGTAACTTAAAAAAAAACTGTTTATATCAGTAATCAGTTTGATATGAAGCATTAAAGAAGAAAATAAATATAGATTTCTTCTCCATCAGCTTGTGTTTAGTTTGTGACACAGATACCATCACAGATTCTTTTATAAGACAAGAAAATGTTAAGACCACTTATTTTGTCTTAGCTCCAATTTATGACTTCCAGCCTTTTTTCCCCCGCAATGTACAGTAGTTGTTAGTGGCATCTGGTACGATAGCTTTGACCTCAATTATTGTTGTGCCAAAAGGGGGTCAACAGTGTGACTCAAACTGCCAAAATAAAAAGCCCTTTTCTACAACAAATAGGAAATAAAGGAAACTAAGCTTTTTTCTTTTAGCAAATTGTGGAATTTTAGATACTAAATTGAAATTTTAATGTTTCATTTGAACACCTTCTATTTGTAAAACTGTGTTTTTCTTGCACTTTCAACAAAATAAGAATTTGTCACTTTTAGCATTAGAACATTCTTTCTTTTTCACCATTTGTTTTGTGTAAAGCTGCTAACTTGCTATTGAATAGCAATCACAATCTTCATTCATACCAATTAAGATTAAAAACAGTGGCAGTATTTTTTAGACTAACCTTTAACAATTGTGCAGTTAAGTATCTAAATTCCCAATCGTTTGAGTAATTTCCCTGAAAATGTATTGTACATTAAAAAAAAAAATTAAAATATTGCAAATGCTTATTATATTTCTGCATAATTATTCATAGAAACGAATGACATTCATTTTCTAATTTCTGTCTTTCAAGGGAACTACTTTGCATGCACACATGCATCATGACAGCTTTGGTTGACCAAAGAGCTTAGACTGTAGACACACACAGAGCTGGGCATAACTAGAACAAGTGAAGAAAGACAGATTTAGGTTTTAAGGAGCTTTTTCACTTAGAAATCAGATAGATGAAAATGTGTATTTAAAGGTTACACTAAAAAACAATGTAGCATTTGAACTTATTTTGTCATGTGAAAGACGTTCCATAGATAAAATAATTATTTTGCATTTTGTAATCTTTAGTTTTCCTCTGATGTAAGTCAAGCAGTTCATAAAACTTGCACAGTTTTCAACACTGAACACACTTGTGTTGCTGCCAAATAAAAAAAATGTATATTGATTAATAACATAAAACTCTCAACATGGAATCTAGATGACATTTATTGTTAAATAAACCTCTGGAAACCCATCTGCCTCAATAGGGAATAAAGCCCCGTTTCCTGTGTTTTTTTTAATTCAGCTTTTTCTTCAAATATTCCTCAATTCATGTTTTATCATCTATTTATTCAATCAATAACTCACCGAGTAATGAGGAATGAAGTGTGTGCTGAAGGCTAACAGGGTGCAGCAACTCACCTGGAAAATCTACTGGCCGAGGGTAATAATGTGGATTCACCACGGCGACGCGTGAGCTGAATGGAGATGGATCTTTATTGTAATATCAGCGGCAGCTGTAGTGCTGGGATCGCTCACTCAGTTAGACCATGAGGAGTCTCCACACCGCCATAACACAATGTTTTAGCAGCTGAATCGCATCATATAACCATAAATGTCTTGTTTTTAATCAAGGAAAAAGTTGCTTAAAAAGAAGAAAAGTATAAATTCTTTACGAGTGGGCAAATGATGGCATCTTCCCATTGACAAAAATTTTTACAAAAAATACATTCTTTCAGTCATGAATTTAAAAAAAAAAAAAGGAAGCAACAACCGCTGGAGAGCTCTACAGCGGTATTTGCTAGTTACAGGAAGTTCAAAAGCGACACAGAAAATGAATAATTTTATGGATTTAGTGATTTAAAGTGATATAAAGAGTTTGGTTGACCTGTTAGTATGTTTTTCATGCTTTGGTTATCTGAATAATTGTCTATGTATTGCACCAGTGTTCTATATTCCACCGATGATTCATGAAGCAGAATAAATGTCACAATTGCAAAGTGCATATATAGTAAATTGTTTTTTTTTTTTTTTTTTTTTTAAATAAGGACTCCTATGGGTTGCATGAAAAAGAACATCTACATCTGTTTCGACAGGAAAAAAAAAATGAACATTGGATTTATAGTGTACAGGAAACCTTTGTGAGGGACAACAGCGGAAGCTGCTGTCGCTGTCACGTTTCTCATCCAGAATCACCACGAAACAACCCAGGCGTGATGATGCCGGGTCAGTGGAAAGCACGAGGGAGGGCTTATTGGGGATTCAGGCGGCATTACACAGGTGCTGCGCTACACACAGCTGGTTTCAGCATTCAAAAGAATTGTTTGACCCACTCCTGTCAACAGGAAAAAATCCCCGTCTGGTTCGGGGCATCCACCTCCATATCCTTTCATCAGTGTAACCAGATCATAGGGTTTCTGCCAGCACAGAACGTGAGGGTGAGGTGGATCACAGCGAATCCAGCCGACACTTTCAGAATCTGCTATATACAGTCCACACTCTTATTCTTTTTTGTTTGTTTTTATTGCACCTATATATGTATCCTGTTTAAATCGGAGGCAAAAAGTTCAGCTCATTTAGTTAAATTAAAATGCAGTTGTTGAGTTTGACATTTTACATTCTTCAAGGAGACTTGTGGTAATATTTGTAGCAGTGCAAGTCAAGGGTGATACAATCTCATTCAGTCCAAGTAAATGGGAAAGAAATTGTACTTGTATATTATGTTGCAGCTTTCTGTGAAGTGTATTTATTTTACCTGCCATTAATCTTAGTTTGTGGTCTGGGATCAGAAAAGACTTTGTGGGAAAAGGCACTTTGGATATAAAATGACCCAAGTATTTCTCAGAAACTATTGAGAAAAGTCAAAAAGGGACGAAAAATATAACAACATGAGTTATATTATCTGCATACAAACTAGATCGTAGCATATAATTAGGAATATCATATTGAAAATGTTCTCAGTGCGTCTAAACAAGCTAAGTTTGCAAACTCTCACTTAGTGTTTGTAGCAATGCACAAAACACACATGCAAATAAATCCTAACAACAACAACAATAATAATGATAAAGCAAAAATATATAAATCAATAATAAACACAGTAAAGAATGCAAATGAACTTGTGGAGTTTTTCTGTTAGCAGCAGCAACTATCAGACACAGATCCAACCAAAGCCTGCCTCTGCTGAAACCCTCCTTTGATAGCTGCTGCATGAAGCTAGCACTTGAGCTGGCGTCAGTAAGATTACGGCTCTCTCCACTTTTTGGTCGTCTTCTGGGTTTCAGCCGCTCATGTTTTCTAGCCAATATGAAACTGTTGGGTGCCGTTCGCTCAACATGACCTAAAGCGCTGGCACAAGCTTTTATCAATCACTCTTTTCAACCGGCAGCTTTTTCTTGGACGCCCTGTTGGCTGCTCATCAAACTCTGGACCCGCTTGCTAACTTGTCAGCACATTTTCTCCACACTGTTGGAACGGGTAACAGTAAATAACCTGCATCTGTGCTGCATCAGTATGCATTGTTGTTTTTTGTCATAGCCAGGCTGAATTTCTTCCTTTTGTTTGAAGACAATAATTTTTTTCATTGTTGGCTTTTGTTTAGCTAAATCAGCTCATTGTTCATGTTGCTGTTTCATTTCATTTCAGAGCTTGTTCTGTTATGGTTGGTGTTTTCTACACAACCTTTTTCAACCATTCTTTTAGTGAAACTTGGGTATCGTGCTTCATAGTTTAAAATGGATCAAAATTAATCTCTGCTGCGTTGATTGTATTGATCCAAGAGAATTTCCCAACGACAGATCTAGTTCTAATCTCCGTTTTTATCTCAGAAAACAGCAGATTATTTTCCCAGAATATGTTTACAAAGCTTTATGTTTTTTTAGGACACAGTTTTGGGCAAGTTTTTGTGAGACTGTGGTCAAACAGGAATCTAAATGACATTGACAAACTGATACTCTGCTCATGTCAGCTGTGCAATATTTTATAATTTTAGAAGGATTTTATTTGTGTGATTTTGACACTTGTGATCCACTTTTATGTATTAAACTGGAAAAATGTTTATTGTTATTTCTTCCTACGTGTAGTTAGGTTTGAGTTGCGTATGTCTGTGTTATGTATCCCTCTGTTTTTCTTTTTTTTTAACAGGTAAAGCTATTGCATCTCATATGTAAAGACTTTGTAAGGCATAAACAGTCCTCCCTTTAGAATAGGTCACAAAAATAATGTATTAATTTATTAACAAAATAGCATTGCATGTCTGAAAATGTGGATGTATGATCATATATTCACAAGTTTTATATCATTTACTAAAATTTTGTAAATGAGTTTACAAATAAAGAATCCCCTATAAATAACTGGTTTGTAAATCCTTTAATACATAATTTGAAATGTTAATTGTTAAGGAATAAATCCTTAACATACCATTAATAAACACATTATAGGCCTAGCAATATTTTTAATTGTGTATAAATTGTTAGCGACAAACCTTATAAGTCACTTAAAGCAACAGACACCTCCATCCTATTCAAGATTAGAGATTAAACTTCTCCTTTAGTTTGTAGATTAGCCTGGGTAACTATGAGAAAGACAGGATGTGATTATTCACTTTAAGTCTAGAATAACAAAAAAAGCCCACAAGTTTAGTTTCCATTTTTGGAGCCAACCATGCCGTACCAAATGTAAAGTCCACTGGGAGCTGGTGCCGCAACACAGCAATTTCACATCGACTCCCATTTTAAAAAAATCTAATTTGACACCAGAAATAAACATGTGTTTCCTGCTGTCAAAACCTTTTTCAACATTTTTTTTAACATCATTTCTGTTCATGGCAAACTTGAGGAGGTTGAGTTTTTAAATAGTTTTTTTCAAAGCTGAATTCTGTGTATTCTATGTTTTCTGTGATTGTCAGATTGTTTGACCCGGACCACTTGATTGAAAGTGATCTCGAGTTGAACAAGTTTTGTTGGAGCCAGTCAATGGGGTTTTAGTGTTGATGTCTTATCAAGCTGTATGACTCTGATATGGAAATACGAGAGTACCCATCAGCCCTTTGATCTCAGTTATGGTTATGTTATGCATAGTAATTCAAGTCCTCTCTAACATAACCTCAAAATAACTCAAGTTCCTGGAAGTTGTTTTTTTTTAATTAGTGTGAAACACTGAAAAGATGAAAAGATGGAAACGTGATCTTGTGCATTTTAAATGTATGAGTACATTTTGACATATTTTGGATGTTTTTCTATATGGCAGCTTTCTCCTTTTACCTGTGGGGCTTTGCAGCTTCTGGTGCTTTGCTGATCAGCAGGCAGAATCGGTTGATGTTGAAACGCACCACTACCTTTGGAGTTAAGCTTTGATTGAAAATCAAAGCTGATGACTTCTGGGAAAGTCGCAGTACTTTAAAAAAAAAATCTGGTCTTGGCATTATACCTCTTAAAATCACCCTTCCAAAAAATTCTAAAAATAAACCCTTTGTGGCGTTCAGCTCACACACAAGACTGGTGTCATACTTTTACTGGTGTTTTTAGTGAAATGTCCACCATTGTTGTTGACAGGAACTTGTTTTAGTCAACATCCACTTGAATAACTCCCCCAAGAAAACATGCACAACTTTACACGACTGTATTATTAAAGAAATAAGAATAAAGTAAGAAATCTATGAGCATAAAGTCATAAAATTCTTAGAAAAAAGTCATTTTACAAGATTAAAGTTACATTTTACTAAGTTAAAAATTTTAAATTCACAAGATTGAATTAATGAGTCAAAAGTATATTAACTAAGAAAAAAGAAGAAGAAACAACAATAAAACATGGGAGACACAGAGTGCATCGTCAACTGTTATTTAAGCTTTGGTTTCACAAATAAAGTATTTTTGTGTGTCAGCGTTGTGTTATTGGATACATAAGGACATTGGAACAAATGTGCAAGTAACTGGGGCATTTCAGAAGATAATGTCACACCAATTTGAAAGAATTCGTGTCTTTGATGGAAGAAGAAATGGTTGGAGTCGGGTGACTGCAGGGAAATCACTGGTTACATCAGCAATGAAGAGGGAGTTTTCAAAGAGAATAGTGATAAAGATTCTTGATCCACAAGGGGTAGTTTTCTGACACATGCACCATTTTCGTCTTGGGAAGTACTTGCAAGGGTCCAGAATTTGCATCATAGCATCTGGATTCCTCATGGCTCATGAATGTAATGTGGATGAAGGCTGTCACAATGTTTAGTTCCAAAAAAACATGTTTTTTTCTATAACAACTTTTCATAAAATTTATAAAGTTAATTCCCATAAAATAATTACACTTTTTCACAATTGTATAAATTGTTCTCATAAAATTTGAATTTTTTTTCCCATATTTTTCTGACTCAATTTACTCGCAAAACTACAACTTTTTTCTCATGACTTAATACGTTTATCCTCATAAATAATTTTTTTCTCGTATTTTCTGACCTTATTCCTGTCAAATTTTCAAAACTTTTTTCTCATAATTTGTCTAATTTTTTCTGATACAATTCCAAGTTGGAAAAAAAAGTTATTGACTTTTGTCTTGTTAAAATTCAATTTTTTTTACTATACAGTTGCAATTTCTTTTAAATAATTTAATGGCTTTTTTTCCATGTTAAAATTCTTTTTTTTAATACAATTACGATTATTTAAAAATAATTCTTTGACCTTTTTTTTTTTTTTAAATTGAAACAAATCCCAGAATTTTTGAAACTTTTTTCTCATAAAATTGTCACTATTTTCTCATGTTTTTCTGACTTCATTTTTTTAATATTATGACATTTTCGTTTATTTTAGGTAATTTTACGACTACTCATAACATTAAAACATTTATTTGGTAAATTTAAAAGTTTATTTTCATAAAAATAACAATTCTTACTTGCAATTTTACAATGTTACCTTGAAAAATTGTGTTTTTTTTTCCATTATTGTAATACCCAATTCATGTTGAATTATAATTTTGTGTCAGTGTAAATGTTTTCTTTTTCTATTTTTTCATGACATGACAACATTGTTCTTATGCTTTTGACTTTATTCTCACATGTTGATTCTTTTATTTTTGTGGCCCCAATGCTCAAGGTCATCCTCATGTTTTTTCTTTTAACATTTTCTCTTTTCATCTATTAACCTTTTTCCAGCATTTTTATCCAATGGGAAAAATGATTGTCCTATTAATCTATCCTAATGAATTTCGTCTTTTTCATGAAATTACCTGTACTGTCGTACAAACATGTTTTGTTGTTTTGCAGGTGGATGCATTAGGCTTCACTTTTGATTGCCCGGGAGAATTTATATTAAGGTTAACGGAGTTCAGGAAAAAAAAAAAAAATAGAAAAAAATGCATTATTTCTTTCTGGAAATTCTGTCAGCAGATAAAAAGAGTCATGAAATTGTGAAATAAATTGTTCCTGTACCGCCTTTAATGCAACGTTGTGAATTGGAATTGAATGTTTACATGCTTTTCCAGATTCAATATACCTTATCCTAATATAATAATGTAATATCCAGCTAAGCTAATTAGAAAAGCGCCTTTACATGTGAGTTTTTTTTTGTTTTGTTTTGTTTTTTTTTAAGAAAAGCTTTATAAAAACAGGAGTGTGGTCCCATTAGAAGCTTGTTTTAGACATTAACAATCACACATAGTCACATGACTCACCTGCTCCCCTCAGTAAAGCTGCATATGAGTCAGTTAGTCACTCTGCTTCACGTTCCTGCTTCAAAGTTGAGGTCAGGATTTGTTGCTGACTTGTTTATTAATTATACAGATCAGTGCCTTTGTCAAGCTTTGCTGTTTAGAACATTCCTTTTTTAAAATGTATCCAATATGATTTTTGCATCAATCTTTGTTTTTTCCCAATATCTTCCCATGTCCACGCAAGTTTGTTTTTGTTTTTTTTTTCCGTTTTTTTGTCAAACGATTGACTTCAATGTATTTTCAAAATTGATTTTCAGTTTCTCATTGCCAGATTGTTTTGACTTTAACCTTCACTGTGTTTCAGGGTTTTGTTTTCCCTCAGAAAAACTTCATACATATTTACATACATATGAATAGTACAGCAAGTATAGTTATAGCCTTGTACGTTTAGTGTTGGAAATATAACTGAATACTTCGTTAGACTAAAGTGGAACTGTTTAAGTTTAAAATATATAGTGAGAGGCCGGATCTGAAATATTCCTCTACTCCTCCAATTATAGGGGCATTTGAAGAGTGAGGGGTGTCAGAAATTATTTTTTTAAGAGCTAACCCTCGTCCTGGAGGGATCCAGAGCTCTTCTCCGCTAGAGTGTTCCGTAGAGGAGAAGCGTATTCCTTCACGCGGATGTGCATCGTTGCACAAAAGTTTACATTTAAATGTAAATAATGACTTGGTGTTTCAGCATGAATATACAGGATTTCAGCATGTTTCAGTTCTGTAAAGTTATAAAACTGTATAAAGCACAAATGTAGCTAACTAGCAGCTACTGATGATGTCATCAACTGGAAGTAAATTCCAAATTCTGAGACCCTATTTTTCCATAACTTTCTGTTTGGAGGGCTAAGTCTACGGGTAGGAAGAAGGGAAGAGTTTAGATTGGGCCAAATATAAATGTTTGTAGAGCAGATACATTTTTACTAAAGGCTGACATTACTGGTTTTATAGTTTGCATGTTGCCTTCTTTAGGTTTGTGCATTCAATCTAATTGTTCTTCACACAGTGTCCCGCAGAACCTTTAAAATCACATTTAACATGTTATTTGAGTTTATTGATCATATCTATATGAAACATGCTTACGATTCAAGTTTAGCCCCATCCCTCTATTTCCTATACTAGCTGAACCCATATTGGGGTCATGTGGTTGCTGGAGCCTATCCTAGCTAGTGCTGAGTGAGTCAACAGTATGTTGCAGGGCTTAAATTTAACCTGGAATCTGAAATCAAAAGGGAAAACTTGTTTGTTACTGTAAAAATTACCTGTTTCGAAAAGGAAAAAACAGACGAGGTGGCCGCACGCAAAAAGACGTCCCTGGAGTTTTTGGCGGCTGAACTACAACAAGCCTGAACACTCTGGGGCTGGACTCAAAGGTAATGGAAATTCAACTCAAATCAAGGCATACCCAGGCCCGCAGAGTGAAACCATATAATGGAAAAATGGCATGTGAAGCTCTCTTCTTTAACTCACTTGAGCTTTAAATTTTCTCCTGTGTCTCTATAAGAAGCAATTCCTCCATCGGAATTTGTGTGTGCAAGTAAAACTGACTGCTAGATGCCATCAGAATGAGGGTTAGCTTCTGTGCTCTGGTTCCCTAAGATGACATCTTTCTGTATAGGACCATAATTTGATAGATCACTTTGTAGTTTAACTATTTGGTCTTGATACTTGACAACAACCACAGTTTTCTCATCAAATTCTTACAATATTTGAAGAGCTTTTTGGGTGTTGCAGCAATTTTTACAACATTTTTTAGGGTACGTTTTAAAAAAAACATACAAACTGATCCTGACATTATTCATAACTGCTGAAAGCAAAAAATTTGAATTACCATATTTTCTGCACCATAGGGTACATCTTTGTCTATCCTTCAACTTATGTCATTCATAAGTTTCAGTCAGCGACACAAGAGTCCGTCAGTCAGACTTTATTAACCCTTTAACGCCGGCGCTCCAGTGTTTATGTTCTTTGATTTACGATCAACGCAACTCCAGCAGATTCTGAAGGAGAAAAGCGGCTTGTACATGTTAGCCACGTTAGCCACATAACCTGTAACTCCCAAAATTGTTGGCAACACGTAAAAAACAGACTGATACCACTAAAGCAAACGTTATTGTGACTTTGCTAACACCAAACCTTGTTAGTAACGCATGAAAAAAAAATGCAAAGTCTGACACCGCTACACATTAGCCACATTAGAAGTGTTAGCATATTCACCGAACCCGTAACTCCAAACTTTGTTTGTAACATGAAAAAACAGACTGATAACCCTTAAAAAACATTACTGTTACTATGCTAACTCCTAAAAATCACAGTCCGTCACAGTGTTAGCGTTTTAGCAGCACTAGCATATTCACATACCAGCTAACCAAGTATTTTAACAGAGCAACATGTACTTTGCAAAATAGTTTCAACATCAGTAAGCACAACCAGAATTATTCCATGTGTAAGACGCTCCGGATTATGAGGCACACTGTCATTTTGGTCATATAGTGCATAATCGTGTTTAAAATTCTGTCACCTTTAATTTATCGTTTAAGGCAGTTGAGAACTAGCTTTCATTTACAAAAAAAAATTTAGTCATTAGACAACACAAAGAGGCAAGTATACGGACAACAGGAACACAAGAATGAGCAACATTCAGCAAAAGAACAACAATAGCCAAAATAGCAGTTGTGAGTTAGCAGCAAATAAGAGATGTAATGTAAGGCCTGAATTACATTAACCCATGTGGGAGGTTGACCCGTGTCTGTGTTTCGGGTTGTCTAGGTTGTAGACAGGAGGGGCAGCATCTTAAAGGGAATGCCTTGCGACTTGCAGTTCCACCTCAATGGACAATATGAAAATGGAACGTATGATAAGTGTATCGTGAAGTGTTTGTAAGGGTGATGCTGTTGGCACTATTAATTGTCTTATTAAAAGGCATAAGATATCCACACAAACAATGCTCTGGTAGTCTAATTTCTTACAGTCAGAGTGAGGAGCCCGCACTTCTCATGGCTCTCTTTCACAGTGCACAGGATTTGAGGCTGTTAATGAAAAGAAAAATCTGTTAGACACATCTGCATCCCAGGTACTTGACTCTTCCGTTTGTATTGGCGATCACTACAACCCACATGAAGATTTTCACTCTGCAGATGTAACCAACTCAGCCTTGGTGCTGGCTGGTTCAAGACGATCTCTGCGTTGTGTTTGCTTGTTTTAAACGACAGGATAGCCGACTTGTCTTTGATTCCGTGTTTATTTTCTCGGGCGTGTCTGTGTCACAACTAAACAATAAAAAATACTTTACAAAAGAGTTTTAGAACAAAATTATATACCTGTATATGAAAAATGGCAATGGTCAGACACGGAAGGCTCCCGCCCGCATTACACATGCAGCACGCTACAAAAAGTAAAAAGTTCCTTTTACATACCTGTATTAGCTAACTTAAAATACATTACCGCAACAAAAATACTATTAAATTACATAAAACAAAATGATATTTCACAAGACATGGATTAAAAATGAAAATACATAAATAATACGGAGTGCTGCAAAGTGCGACCTACCTCAGGCGTGTCTCTGTCACAACTAACAACGTTTTGTTGCAGCACAACTACTACAGACACGCACCGATAGGAGCAGAGAGACCATAAATTATAAAAAAAATTATAAAATAAACCCTGTTGCAAGTGGATTCACATTTAGACTGTTACACAGAGTCAGAAAGCAGTCTACAACGGTGATATGTGCAGCCCACCTGCGTGCCCCATGCAGGTTTGCCCATTTTTCACCCGCAGACAGCCCGTGTCCCTCCATAAGACCAGTGGTGACTAGCTTCTGAGGAATTCTTAAAGTGGTCACTGGCATGAATGGGCGGAGCTCTAAAGTCGACTGCAAGTGATTCCAGTCATGAGCAGCAGAGAACTGAAGAGAGGAGCGACCGACAGCGGTGCAGGCTTTTGAAATGATTGATGAAACTGCAGGAACAAAAGGTGTGACTGGAGTTGTGGATATTAAGCAAGTATTGCAGATTTGAAGGTTTTTGGGTTTTTTTTTTAATTCCAGTAAGGATTTTGTAAATGAATAAATGCCAATGAATTTGTCTACAGGAATGGAGAGAGGCCCAGTTTAATAGAGTAGAGATGCCAGTGGTGGGTATTAAAGGGAGAGGGATAAATGACATCCATGGAGGAGGGTTTTAGAGGCCGATCAGTAAATAATATTGCAATAATCAAAAATAGGAAGGACTGTAAGTTTAACCAGGAGTTACATAGCAGAGTTTGTAAATGAAAATTTGATACAATGGAGAAAACCAATTTCAGCTAATGTAACATGCATGTGTGTTAAGCGAAAGGGAGCCGCCAAGTACGGAGCCGAGGATAAGACACAAAGAAAATGTTCTGTAAAATGATCATTTACGTGCACAAACTAGACTTTCTGTGGGAAAAAACTATCATAATTTATGCATAAAAACTATTGAGTATTTTTCGCACACTAATATGGATTTCTGATGCAGAAAGAAGCATTTTATGGGAGCAGCAATTTCTGCACACAAACTCACATTTTGTGCCCAGACTAATATTTTGAGGACCAAGACTAAAAAGAGAATACACACAAATTAATATTTTGGGCACACAAATAAGCCTTTTGTTGGCACAAATTAGAATTCTGCAGGCATAAAGTATTCATTTGTGTAGACAAACTCATAATGTGTTTGCAGAGAATAAGTATTTTGTGGGAAAAAATAACCCAAATCTGTGCACAAAAACCATAAATCATGCTCACAAACGTGTACTTACTGCACACAAATAGGAAATTTACTGGTATTAGCATTTTGTTAGCACATATTAGCATTCTGTTTGCAGGAAAAAGCATTTTTGCACAAATTAGCATTTTGTTTAACTAATTAGCATTTTGTTTTCACAAATGAGCATTTTTGCTCAAATTATTATTTATTTGTAAAAATAAAAATTTTTTATGCACATAATTTAATTTCTTCGTGTGAATTATAATTTTAAAAATAATGCACATAAGTTAATTTGTATTTACAACTTAGTTTTTAGCATGCTCAAACAAGCATATTGTTAGAAAAAAATAGCATTTTGTGGGAAAAAAATGACTCAAAAATATTGCACACAAGTTCATTTGTGAACACAAATTAGCCCAGCTTATTAGTGTGCGCACTTTAGTGAGTCTATTTTGTTCTAACAAATGCGTATTTTGAACGCACCGGTTAGCATTTTGTCCCCATGATTTAGCATTTTGTAGACTCAAATTATTTTTTTTTTGTCACAGATTTGTATTTTGTAGCCAGACATTTGTGTTAGGAATTCATAATATTAAAATAATAATTTTTTTAGAAAAAAAAATGCAAACAGAATGCTAATTTTTGTTCACATGAGGCTAATAAAATACAATTTTGGGGGAAATAAAATGCTAAATAGAGTGCTAAAAGTTATTTGTGCCCAAAAATTATCAATCTGAAGGAAACTAATGTTTTTATTTATTTGTTTCATTTTTCTTTTAATATCCAGGGACTTCCTAGTCCAGCGAGATGGCTAAGTGTTTTTACAGTCAGCAAAGCTGATCCCAGAACCAGACAGGGAGAAGCTGAGGGTCAGATTTTTGTTAAAATCCCTTTAAATGTGTAAAAATGAATTAAACTCATCCTAAAATATATTCTAAAACTAAGCAAATATGGTAAGGAGCTTAACAAGAATTTTCATTCATCACATGTTGGGAAGCATGGGCCAAAAAATGTGAGATTAATTAGATTGGGAGGGGAATTATTAATCATTGCTTGCCAGGGATTAATTGCCAAACCTTTAAAAATTTAAGGTCAGACCATTTGTTTTCAGCTTCAGCTAAAGCTTTGTCTTCCCAGCCCACCTTAATGCTCACTTACAGGCAGAGCGACCCTGTTTTAGGTGTTAAAAGACGTGGAGAAAAACAAATTCTGATGCATTTATAGTGTCATATGCCAAGGATTTGTTTATGTTTTCTATATTTTATGAATTCAATATAAAAACACTGAATTAATCCAAGTTTAATGTGATCAAGGTACTCCATTGTAACTACAGCAACTAAAAGTTACATACACACTGCGCCTGAATTATATCTCCTCTATGACTGTTCAGTTTGTACATGATCATATTTTGTAAGCAAATTCCCTGGATTCCAAAGGGAAAAAAATGATGCTGTTGTGCAAATCTGCATGCAACATTTCAGAGAATGAGCATAATGGGACAAAGCAGGGAAAGCTAAAAGGCAGGGGGCGGGGTTAAAACTGTTAATCGAGTTGACATGAACGTTATCTGAAAGTGCCACTCACTTCCTTCAATGCGAGTCCGCCCCTCCCGGATCGTTATGGAGAACGATAAGGACAAAAGACTTCTCGCAGTAAGAAAATCTATATGGTCGGGAATTAAGGGACTAAGAGATTCTTGGGCTGCAGTGACATTTTTAAGGGTCAACCATAAAAAGACATGGAACATTTCAGATGAAGGAAAATCATTTCTCTCCTGGTTTATACCTGCTTATCATGCCGGAGCAGCCCTCTGGCGTGGAACGAGGAAAACGTTTGGAGACAGGAAGAGAAGAAGGATATTTGTGTGTTTTTATGCGTGTCAGGTGTTGAGGCTGCAACTCATCTCAATTCTTCTGCCTATGGAGATGACTTAAAGCAAAAACCGGGATGCATCCAGTGGAAGAAAAACAAGAACATGAGAACACTACTGACAATCAGCTGGAGGGAAATCTGAACATGAGAGAAGGAAACATGTTTCATTTCTCCATCCTGTCGTAGGAAAACAGTTGATTTATTATGCAAAGTTAAAAATTTTTGGACACAGAAGTTATAATGTAAATGAAACACCTTCATAAAATTGAGAAATTGATTAAGCTGCATTCACACTCATGAATTCAAGCGACCACTTCCAACCGATAATCTGTTACACGTAAATACATGTTTCACGATACACAAACTTTTAGGACTGTTTTTGATTAAAATGAACAGCCATTGATCTGGTTCAAGAACCTACATTTAGCATTGAATATTACACGTAGAGGTTTCAAATGGTTACGGACCAATTAGTGTCTTGCTAATTTGTTAATTTCATTTTTAATCTATAGCTTTATTCATGTTCTCAGACATAAGAAACAAAGGTCCAACTGTTTACTTGCATGAGCGTTTTATTATCATTATTTTTTACATTGCTCTCAGTTCAGGTCTTTGCGTATTGTTGTGTACGCGGTGCGTGCTGAGGTGCTGCTGGCAATGTGCAACCTTGAAGTTCTTTACAGAACCAACCCAACACAAGCCCATAACACCACAACGATTATCTATATATGGGATAAAACCAGACACAGTTATCATAAATGAATGGGGTATGTGAGGGCTGATCACATGGGAATGTAATCTGTGGAATAAAATATGTCAGCGTGTATTATGGTGTTAATAAGAAGTTTGTGGTCAGTGTTTTTTGGATTGCTTCAAAAAGTGTTCTTACTGTTTTATGTGTTCAATTTGAGTTCTCTGAGACTGATGTTTTGTTTTTTCTTAATTGGTGGAGTTTGGAAAAAAATGACCTGTCCTGTATTTTTCACAATCTATGCTTGAAATTAAGAAAGAAATCAATCCATCAATATGCTTTACAAGGACTCCGAGGAAGGAGAGCGCATATTTTGGGTGTTGATGGTAAGTAAAATTTCGTATGTACGACGGAGTATTTGGGCCACCAAAAAGAAAAAAAAGTAACGTTACTATTTTGTCTCGCAAATTGCGACTTTAAATCTCATAAATTTACAACTTTAGTAGTGAATAGGGAGACAACAGTCCAGCGAATGAACGGCGAGAGCAGAAGCAGACTGACTGAACTGTGAAAAGAGTCTTGGATTTCAACAGGTAACTGAATGTTTAAACATATGTTTGGAAGTTTCTTTTTTTGATAAACAGTTTATTACTGTTTTATTCTTTGATGGTGGCTTGCAGGATCTCTGCAGATTCCGTTGATGAAGCCGTGGATGTCCGTGCAGCTGTCCACTTCCAGTCATATTCCTCTGATCTCCTCCAACTCTGTGATGATTCCGTCTGAAGAGGCCCAGTTTTAAGAATTGTCAATGTTCTTGTGCTAACGTAATAGAATGTTGTCATTTCTCTGAACTGTTTTGTGTCGAAACGAGGCATTTCATTTGAAGAAGGGGGCGTCCAGAGCACGGTCCGGAGAACGGTTCAGGTTCTCCTTTGGTTTCTGTGCATGGCAGAGTGATGACGTGAGGTGGTGAAAGGGCTTCTGGGTATGTGGATAAAGTGCAAAATAAAGTGACGGTCCTGTGAACGTGTGTCTCTGATCTATTTATTTCACATATAAAACTCCGCATTACCAACACCAAAACTTAGAAAGTCAGCTTCATTAATAATTTGATTTTGAAACGCCAAAAGGTTCAGAATTACTTTGTTTTTAACACTAATCACCAATCCAATCTCTCCACGTCTTTCATCTTCGAGCATGGCTCTGATAAACAGACAACTGGGAAGGAAGGAAGGAAGGAAGGAAGGAAGGAAGGAAGGAAGGAAGGAAGGAAGGAAGGAAGGAAGGAAGGAAGGAAGGAAGGAAGGAAGGAAGGAAGGAAGGAAGGGGGGGACGCAACAGTCACCGCAGTGTAACTTAGGCAAACAAGACCTGATAACGCAGCTGACCATCTTCCACAAATCCATTTCTAAACTAGTCCAAATTTCAAAGTAAAAGCATGAAAATTTAAAGAGACTTTTCTCTGCACTTATTTTTGTTTCCTGACTTTCCACATCTGACAATCCTCAGAAGTTGGAAAGGGAAGAAAAAAAAGGCAGTCAGAGAATCAATGCATGTTCGGCGAGGCACAATATCTGTGCAAAAACACAGCAGGTGAGTTATATCGGTGATAAAACATAAAAAGCCGTGATTATAATGGCATGCCAAAACTGAGCGTTGCATCATTATGGATTCAGCGTTCTGCAGCTCCCCGTTTGCAGCAGAACTCCAAGTGGAATATGAGATTGGCTGCGGCTGTGTTTGCAATCTATTTCTTGCTACACCCCTCTCATTAGCTGCCCATTCCAGTGCAGAGATGGATGGCAAAAGACACTGCAGAAGAGTGTTCATTTGTAAGCCTCGTGTTGTTGCTGCTACTCTGGTTAGTTTGCAGTGGCTCAAAGAAACTTGAAAATTTTTCAATCCACATTGTTCTCTCACCTTCACTGCTGGGTTAACAATCACTTTTGGGATGCGCACAGATCATTTGGCTCCAGGCTAGGTCACCCCCAATCTACATACATAAAGCTTTAATCCGACTTCAGTGGGAGAACAATAGCCTTCAATTCACCTTTGCTGTCAGACTCGCTTTGCTTCTGTTGGTAGGAGTTTGTTTGATGAAACATCAAAGTACATTCACTTTTAAATATTTAAGGAGCTCTGAAAACACCATTAAAACTTGTCACGCGAGGTAAAATCAGTCTAAAATGCAAGCTCTTTAAGGCTTCAAAGAGTCCCGCAAGGGTGGAAACTTCAAATAACGTAAAATGCTTTCACTAATTATGGTGGTTTTCCCTTTTCGTTTTTTTTCACAGTTAAAAGTTCTTTTTTTCCAGGTTACTGCTCTCATGAAGCTGGTTAAACAAAGGGCAAAGCTCACACCAAACTAGTTTTATTCACCACTTAGAAGCAAAAACTCCTGATTTCATTTAAATAATACAAGTTACTAAGTTAAAACAACAAGTTTTAAGGTTATCAGTTGCATTTAGAGCCAACCTTTTGACTTTTATGAAGTGCAGATATGGACTCCAAAGACAAAAAAAAAAGTCTGTAAAAGTTTAATGTATTTATTGATAGATACTATGCTCTGAGTCAATACTCCATTCTGATTGGTGGCAGCGTGTCTATTAAAAAGTGACCTAAAAAAGATCTGGTCACATGACCTGAATGGTCTCAAAGTGGCGGCCCGCGAGCCATTTGCAGGCCCCAAACTGCATCCTTTATCCTGTCATCACACTCGAAATGTTAATGTGTTTCGGTCGAAACGTTAATGTGTTTCGGTCGAAATGTTAATGTGTTTCGGTCGAAATGTTAATGTGTTTCGGTCGAAATGTAAATGTGTTTCGGTAAATGTATTATTGTTTTGCACTTCCCGGCCACCGTATAAAAGCAACTTACATATGAGACACACTTGCAGTGCTTAATGTTGCGATCATTAAACGATATGAATTTGACCATTTTATTAGCATAAAAGACGTATTTCTAAGAAATTGTCTTAAAAAAGGTCGGTGCAGCGTTGCCGTTACCATAACAATGTGTCTCACTTTATATCAAATAGTCCACTTCTTATGAAAAATTATTTAAATGTAAAAAATAACTAGATTAAAGAACTAACAACTTATTTTGCATTTATTACTAAGTGGTCACAAAATCAACGGATTTCACGGAAGCTCCTTTACGACGTCTATTAATTTCAGATCATGGAGACCTTGTCAGGCATTATCTTTCGTTGTATCTTGAGGCTAAATCACCTCATAGGATTTAGTATGTGGGAGGCAACATTTGCACTTGATTTATAAATTTACAGTTTAAAAATACAGTCAACTCAATGTGGAACTTCATTATACTAAAGATAACAAATGTATACTTACTTTGTTCCATTTTGTCTACCTAAAGGGTTTGAATCTTTATGTCTGCTTCTAAGAACTATACATGAGTAACCTACTGCCTCGTTGCACTCAGAAAATATTTTAAAATGTGTTGCCATGTTCACAATATATCATCCCCCTTTTAATTCCATTAGTCGATTTTCCCAAGATATGAATCAATGCTTTCCCAGCATGTTTACTATATGTTTATCTAGGTCAAATAACCTTTTGTTTACTGCATCTGGATAGATGAAGCATTTGTTTCCAGCCTGTCTACAGTCTTATTAATTTCAAATGTTTCCAACAGTTTTTTGGATTTCCTTGTTAGCATGCAAAAAAATCCTGCCGGAGTGAATTAAAAAATCTGATGTTGAGCTTCATCTAAACTCCAGAGTCTAAGTGCTTTTCTGATCTGACAATGCAATTGATAGAAAGACACTTCACAACATTCATCTTTTATTCTTGGTTAAGAATTTATTGTCCGTCCGTCTCAAACTATGTTCTGACAGAAAGATCCAAACGTGCTCCGACTCTTGTGACACTGATTAGAAATGTGTTGTGCCAAACAGTCTTCTCTGGCATGGTCTGCTGAACCGCTGCCCAACACTTCCCCACTGCAGCTGCACAAAACTTTAAACCATCCAACTGTATTCCCCAGCCAGACCCCAGGTGTTATCTGTTGGATGTTCAGTACTACAGGTGATGTGTCTGACGTCTAATACTCAAAATGTTCAACTGTTGTCTAATTCTACTGGTGTTTAGGTTAAATAAAAACCGTCATTGTCATAGAAAGTCATTGAGAACGTTCCATACTTGAGCAGTTCTTGGACAGAAGCCCTGGCAGTCAGCAGCACAACTATCTCTGCAACTAAAATGCGGTTAACAATGATATAATGCTTTCGCTGCTTGTTGTCTTTTTCAAAAAGAGTGATGAAATTCAGAGTAATCTTCAAAGGCCTCCTAAGGATCCCTACAAAGACTGTTTTTCATCAAAATGTTTCTGATGTTATTGATGAGGACACCAGGGAAACAGTCGAGTATTGTTACATTTTATTGCAGAAATTATTGAGTTTTTTTGTCCTGATGGGCGTTTTAAGGCTGACAACATGATGACAACTGTTGCATGTGGTAAAGACTCTGCAGTATGTTACTGTTCAAATGTTACCACATGTGGCTCTTTTCCCCCTTTATTGTAGATTTGATTTTTTTCTAATAAAATGTTTTTCATTTTAAATAGTAATTAAAGTTAAAAAAGGCAGTAAAGTGAAAAAAAGTAAACTCAAACTTTGTTGCATCCATTCATGAACAGTTGAAGAGCGTCACGTATCACTCTGTGATGTTCCAACATTCCATACAGCGGTTTGTAGTTTAATGAAGTCGAGTTACAACATTTTGACAGAATATGGTCGTCACGTACCACCAAAAAAAAAAAAAAAAAAAAATCAATCTGAGGTCAGAAAACCAAGGGCAACAAAAATTTATATTCTAGGGTTATTTGGCAGATTTTTTTTATTTTTGAACAAATTGAAATATTTTAGGTAACTTCGGGATAAAAAAAATACAGTAAGGTGATTTAATTTTGGTTTGTAAGATTTATTCATTTCTGGTGGAGATGCACCACAAACTGAAAAATAAACTGTTGTTTACTTGTTATATTTTCCTATATTTGCTGCATAGAGATAATCCTTTGTGACACAGGAAGTCTTTTATTTTTTTATTTTGAAAGGAAGGCATAGGAACCTTTGGCAAAAGTCATACGCTATTTTGTATTTTGAAAAAATGCTATTGATGTTCATTTATATTTATCATAATTGGAACAATAACAGAAATACAAATCAGTGTCTTAACTGTGAGGGTGAGTTAAGACTTCGTGGCTCCTGCTAGGTTAAGGTCTGTGAAAAATCAACCCAAATGGTTCTTTTAGTGTTGAAGGTGGCAGAACCCTGACCTAGCTCTAATGTTATGGACACATTGAACATGGGACATGTGTTCAAGAACTGTATTTAGCCTATGGTGTTCACAATGGACATGTTTTCTACTGCATGTTTTCTACAGGTGGTTCAATCTTCAATGCACATTCAACGGCTGCACGTTAAGCTCAAAAATGGTGGTAAAAACTTGCGTAGCTACACAACTTTATATGTGAAACCCTAAAACTTGCATATACACACACATTTACATAGACTTTTCATTGATAGTGGCCGCTTGAACATGTTTTGCGTAGCTTCATATACTGCTTAATCCTCAAAAACCAGATTCAAAGCAGTAATTGTAATCTCTTGTCCTGAGACAGAGTTTAAACCCTAGTGTTGTCTTGTGGGTAAAAAAAAAAAACTGCACTTTTAGTAGTTCTTCAGCCAATCTTTTTTGAACTTTAAATTTTATGACACTGAAAGTTTTTAAGAGGTTTGGACACTAAATGTGAATACATGTGCGTTTACGTAGACTTATGAATGAAAGGTTGCTTGCATGCTGATTGCAGAAATTGTTGACTGAAGTGAAATAAAAAATTTGTTGTTTTGTTGTGTTTTGAGTAAAGTACTTTTATAATTCACTTCCTAAAAAATAAACAAGTCCAGATTGTTGAGTTTTTCCATATCAGTATGAATAGTTGAAAATGAATTGCTTTGCATTTTATAATAGCGTTGATAGATCTGTGTAAAATAAATCAATTTTGACAGTTGGTTGGTCAAATAAAAGTTGTTTTTTGTGCAACAAAGAAATAAGATTAAGAAAATTAAATTGGTTGAGTTGAGTTCACAATTAAAAGCTTGTTTCATTACAGACAATAGATTTTAGATTCAAAATATATTGAAGTTGCTTTATTTTGGGGCTATGGTGAGGTGGGTAAGTGGTGGTAAGAGTTAAAGCAACAAAATCCAAAACTTTAATCCGTAAAATCAACAGATTTACTAAATTCAAGGCAAAAATATTAAAACCTGAAGTAATGACAGAAAAATTAGTTGTTAGTTGGAGGACCTCAAAAAGACAAACCAAAAATCAGACTTTAAAATAGACTTTTAATTGACCATCAGCAAGCAGCTCAGATGATTGAAACTAGATGGAAGCAGAACACTTGAGAATGGAGCATAATTTCCCCAAACATCACAAACAAACCAAACTAAAAGTGGCACCAATCCTCATATTTGTACTTAAATTGCAACAACATCTGTGGTTGTGGACCAAAACTTTAAATCACAAGAGGCTGTGAGTTTGACTGTAATTACACAGATCTCCAGCCAGATCCTCCTGGAAGCTGTTCTTTTAGAGTAATCTTTGGGTTTCTTTGTTTGTGAAACTGATTGTTTCTGTGGAGTAATTTAACAAATCAAATCAAACGAAAAAAGATAATTACTTTAATTTATCACCACCAATTTCTCACAGACTTTCATCATAGCAATTTGTATTTACTCAAGTCGCATTGTTCGCAAGGCCAGTGCAAGGGAATCGCCCAGATCGCTGCAAAATTTGACACAAGCCGACAACATAAAATATTATGGTCGAAGTCCAATTGTATGCATATGATATCATTTAAACTGAACTTCTTTGGAACGATTAGAAAACGAGATGACATTTCCATGTCCCAAAATTTCAAAGACAAAGCTGATATTACGGCATTCTAAATAGAAGGCGTTAGACATGATTTCATTAAAAAAAAAATATAGAAAACACTTACTTTCTACTACAGCTATAACTTCAGCTACTTTCAAGAGTCAACAGGAATGTAAGGGAAGGTGTTGAAGAGTGTGGGGAGAGCAGCCATATTGTTGGTTTATGTGGCCCGTTAAAACTATTTAATCTGGCCCGCCAAACGGGAATAAATTGATAATTCTTAATAATTTTTTATTTTCTGATTTCTCCCCACAGATGGTGCACTACAAATAAATTGACCGTTGTCTTGGTCAATGCGTTTACTTTAGACACTCGTGTGGTGGTGGGAAATGTGTTATTTTCCTGATGCTCATTTGCTTTTTCCAAGTCAAACAGTCAATTTTCCAACATTGCATGAATGCAGCATTCCTTTAAGCTTGCGTTTATCCCTGGGGGACATCAACCCATTGGTGCAATTGGCTCTAAAATAAGAGTAAAAGCTGCAGTTTTGAAATAAAAAAATTCCAAAATGTTCAAAAATGTAGTTATTTACTGTATTTTCAATCAAATTTAAAGCGAGTTTTCATCCATATTCCATGTTATTTTTTTCTCTTACGAGGTAGATTACCACACATCTGCTCCCGGTTCGGCCCTTCTGTCAGATTTTAGAACCCTTTGTCGCCCACAAGTCATGAAGTTTGCCCACCTGTGGTTTAGAGACTCTGACAAAGTGTAAGGAGGAAGAACTTTTAGAGATGAAGATATTGAAGTTCTCTTTGGGAGTGATGATGATGGATAGAGAAGTGGTTGGTGTGAGCATGGAGAATGCAAAGGCTAGGATGAGATAGAGGAGACAGATACTCTGTGGTGATCCCTACACAGAGCAGCTAAAAAAACAAAACAATCTGAAACTCTTGTGACACTTCTTAAGTTTATGTGGTCTGGCTACACATGTATTAACACTACATTTTCTAATCATGACGAGATTTCCATTTGGCAAGGGCTCAGCATTTATATTAGATTTTATTCCTGGTCTTTAATTATGTAAAAAGGCTGTCTGCGTTTGTGGTGAGACATGCAAATGCCTTCATTGATCACGAAATATAACAGAAGAATGATTAGTGAAAGAATTTGAGAAAGGGCCAGGAATGGATTATCCAGCTTCATCAACTTTTATTCTAAGCTTATTAAGTCAGACAAGGATTTTCCCACCTTATCCATTAAAAAGCATTAAAAAAAAAAAGCTGGAGAAGGAAGCTAATAGTGTAGAGAGCCAGATTATTCCCTTTGCAGACAGTTAATAGAATATGCTCATCGTGGCAGCTAAGGCAGTCACACCACAGACTGGACTTTCAATTCTTTAACCCTGTAAAGTCAATTACATCAGAGAATTGACAGAAAATTACTTTTTTATAGATGTTTTTAAAACTCTTTATAGAAATAAACACACATATAATTTCCGATATAATACAACTGAGTTATAGGTATTCAAAGAATTATACTTTGGGTGTTTTGGTATGTTTTTGGTCACAACGATGTCAGTTAAAGATGCAAAAATATTTACAAGTAGAGGGGAAAAAGGACTCTATTTAACCACTGACTCAAATTTGATCCACTCATTTTTAACGTGGTGTAACTTTAAGGAGTTAATTGTTAACTAATTTGACATTGTTTGATAAAGCAAATTGTTATTAAAAATAAATAAATATAAAAACAATAGATGAGTTATTCTCACTGCAAAGTCTTGAAAATTAGCAAAACTTTTTCCCGCCAAAAGTGTTTTTGAGGTTTCATGGAGGCAGCTATTTTGAAATGTGTGGGAAAAGGAATTTCTTATGAACAAATGTTGCATTATTTTGATAAAGCAAATGGTCATCGAAAATAAAAAAGCAATAGATGAGTCATTCTCACCACAAAGTCTTCAAACTTAGTCAAACTTTTTCCCGCCAAAAAGGTTTTTTGAGGTTTCATGGAGGCTGCATTTAGAAAAGCCCTTCTACTGCCCCTAGTGGAATGATGATGCACTACAGGCCAGGAAACATGCACAAACTTGTAAATAATAGGTTTTTGATGAGTGTTGATTATACTAATAAGATACAGGTCTCAAAAATGTATATAACAAATATGATACGAATGCTGATTTAGAGTTCAATACATAAAATTATTTTTTAAATGAAATGGCTATGCAGAGAAATACAAGAAATATGAAACCAATTAGCCAACATAACTAACCTTATTATAAGAATAGATTGTAGGCTTGTACTGTATCCTATTTCAATACTTTTTGGGGTTGGAAACTGACATTAATGCAGTATGCATCCATGGATGAATGGCTTCAGCTTAGTAGAATTCTACAAATTAGCCAGAAACAATAAAACATTACATTTTCTGTTGCATATCATTAACATTCAAAGTAAAAATGTATGGTACAGAGTTGTTTTTTATTTTTCTGTGTAATTAGGCCTTGTGAGATTTGGAAGCATGGAGCACAAGAGATAAAAGACACACAAATCCCAGAACAAGCTGTGAAAATGCACGTCCAACAGTTTTTCCAGGGATATATGAGTGAAGAGGGACCGCAGAGCTCACAGCACAGTAGCCCAGAGCTCCGACAGAGAGCGGTTAGAAACCTAAATACTGGGGGGGGGGTTGTAACTTTGTCTGAGTGAAACATTTTAGTCTGATATGTGAGCTGTGTCAGAGAACTTGGCTGGCATTTATTTTAAATTACAGCGGGGTGGGGGAGAGATACCTAAGAGTTGCCTCTGGCAGAATAAAAGATTCATCTTAGCATGGTAAAATTCAACATGAAAGAGTCCGTGTTTATCACAGCAGCAAACATGGCACTGCTGAAAGCTTTGTGAGGTCACACAGGGAACCATCTGCTCAAACAGCTTCGGCTCAAACAAGGACACAAGCAGCTGGCAGGTTGGAACATTTTTTTTGTGTAGTTATCCCTTATTATTGTAAACATTCAAAAAAATGGCAAAAATGAAGCATATAGGTCAATAAATGTTCTAGTTTCAAACCTTTGTCGTATGTAAGGCACACCAAACCATATTAAGCATATTAAGAGACAAAAGAGTCAAAAATAAATCCATCATCAGAATTAATTAGCTGCATTCGCAGTAGTTCTAGAAGTTGTTTGTAACATTAGCCACATTAGGATCATTAGCATTTTCTCACCACCATCGACTCCTAACCTTTTTTTTGTCTTGTAAACGCAGGCTAAAACAAACGTAACTCTGACTACGCTAGCTTTCGACCTCGTAAATAACATTTTAAAAAACACGTCTGATGCTACAAGTTAGCTGCGTTAGCGTTTTCACAATACCGATAACTCCCAATCGTGTGTAAAAAACAGACTAATACCATTTATGCAAACATTACTGTGACTACGCTAGCTCACAGCCGTGCTATTAACAAGTTAAAAAACTCTGAAACAGCTACATTTTACCTGTGTTAGCATACTCACAGTACCTGTGACTCCCAACCTTGTTTTCAACAAGTAATACAATAGACTGATACTGATAAAAAAAAAATGTTACTGATTACGCCATCTACCATTCTTTTTAGTAACACATAAAAAAGCTCACAGTCCAACATGTTCTACACGTTAGCATACATCAGCATATTTACAATTACACCGAAACATTGCTTTGACAAAGGACTCTGCACCTCTCAGTTACTTTGACATCAGTTACCGCAACCAGATATAATCATTTTACCGTATAGGGTGCTCTGGATTATTGATTTATGAATAAAAATTAAAGCTTTTAGGTTCGCATTATGTTGCAGAAAATATGATAATTGTTTTTAAACTTTTCTCGTTTTCTTTTAATTGTTAATCAAGCAGTGTTAGAGTTCTAATCTCTACCAAACTTTTATCAATTTTTATCTTGAAATGGTGTTTTCCAATTTCATTGCCTTTGTTCCTTGTCTTATCCTCCTTCGTCAGCTAATAGAATTCCAAAGTTTTCCAATAAGGTGCTCTTGTTTTCCTGCTTCTTATCTGATGTCTGTCTGTCTGACTTCACCTGTTCTTTACTCGCCATGGACGACTCGCCATTTCCTTTCAGCATTCTTCCGCCTCTCTGCTCGCTTGACGTAATCCGAGTCATTCAGCTTCCATCCTCAAAGTAGGTCGGAATCCTCAGTTCCGGTGGCTTTTACTTTCCCATCCCCTACCTCAGTTGTTTCGCCTGTTTTTGACCTTTACCACACATTGTTGGTTATTACCTAAAAGGTCATTTCCATTTCCTCAATTTAACTCAGGGCTTTTCACCTGCAGTTCAACAGCTAGATTTTCTTCCAGCCGGCTCTTAGTTAACAAGGCAGTCAGAGGAGTAAAACATCTCATTGCCCGCTAACATGCACAATAACCCCTGCAGGTCAAGTTCTTGGAATTGATTTTTCCCAAATCCCCACTGAGGATTGTGAAACATTTTACTTGATGCCTATGCAGTTTTAGCTTCTTTGGTTTTTTTCTGATTTAAAATATTATCAGATTGAAGAAGCTTTGTAAATGTACAAAGGTTAAACCCGCCCTGATAAGAGTCTTATAGATTCCATTTTTAATTGGAATTTTGGGTCAGAAAGCACAATGGCCTGAAAATGAAAATGCACAAAAATTTCTTTGGAAGTTTGACACCATGAAAAATTAAAATGTAATCGATTTTATTCAAAACAAACAATGAATTGAAATGTCATTTTTTAAATATTGAACTGTAAATTGTAAAATGCATTTTCATTTAAATTACTGTACCAAAATCCCATCACAATTTAAAATGCAATTGATTTTGTTTTTTATTTAAATTTTTGTTTTTAAAATTGTAATTGTTTTTTTCTCATATGGAATCAAAAATTGCAAATTAAATTGTCAATTTGGAGTTGAATTTTACTTTGAATTATGGATGCAAAAAACTTCCACAGAAGCTTTACTGTTTTGCCACTCCTGCTAAATGAAAAGTTTCAATTTCATGCTAAAAATTTGCAAATTGTTGTATTTCATTGAAATAATAGTTAAATCCTGTTGGGAGTTCCAGTCATCCGGCCTTACCAAAACCACCATGTTTACACACTAGCTTAACCCCAGGCTTGGAGCAAGAAAACTTTCAGACAAACACCTTTTTAACATTTTTCTTCTCAAGTTCTAACTGTTGTTTATGCAATTTTTATGGCAATATTATGCAACATCTATCCAGTCATTATCTATATTCACTTCATCATAAGTGGGTCGTTGGATGCTAACCTGGTAGTCGTGGGGTGAAGAGAGGGTACAGCTTCTCCCAGTACATTGTAGGATTACAGTCCTACACAACCACACGCACACTCACACTGAAGGCTAATGTAGAGTCACCCATTAACTTCTGAACATGCTTTTGTAAATGTGCATTAGTGGATAAACAGTGCAAGAATAAACCTGGTCGCTAACTGAGAGCGGTCCACACTGTACCAGTCACAGGAGCTAAATCAGGGAAAAACAAATCAACCAAGTCAGAGAATCCGAGGATTGTTCTGCTTCACTAAATGTTTTTGGAATGGATTTCCCTAAAAAGACTGATAACAGCTATGAAGGCATAAGGATTTATTCTGAATCCATATATTCTGAAAAACAGCATTTTACTAAAGTAAAATTTTTGATCAAAAAAGTTCTCAACTGTTTATTTCATAAATTATTTTCCTGAGGTGAGATTCTGTTTTGATTTTTTTTACAACATTTTCCACCTTATATGATTATGAGAAACTTTGTGAATGGTCTATTTTTGAAAATTTTCTCAGACGGCGCGCCAAACCATAAGACGCATCAAGTGAGACAAAAGAGCCAGCTCTAAGTCTATTCGTTAGTCAGATTGTAATAACTGCAATCACAGTAATTCTAGAACTAGTTTGTAACACGCTACATGTTAGCCACGTTAAAGCGTTAGCCATGTTAGTGTATTCACAATATATCCCAACTTTCTTGCATCTCTTAAAAAAACAATCTGACTCCACGTAAAAGAAATATTAGCCACGTTAGCATATTTGTTAGCATATTCTCTATCTCAATATATGTAACTAAAGGCATCATAGATTTTTCTATTTTACTTTTTTAGGAAAAAAATATATAAGGCTTTTAAGTTCAGAAAACACTGTATTTAATATTTTCTTTAAATGTGCTATTTATTAACTGGATGGCTAATTGGTGTTTTTTTTTTTTTTTTTTCCAGGAGTCACGGTGCAGTAGTATGTCTTGCTTCTTGGAGAATAAATCAGCCTTAAATTCTTTCAGATAGTTCAGGTTAACCTTACTTAGGGTTAAGTGGGTGCATATAATGGATGGACGGGATTGTGTGAACAAAAGCATTGACGAGAATAAGTGAAAGAAGTGCTTATAGGTGGAAAAGTACAATATAAGTAAAGATATTAAAAGATGTTTTATCTCCATTCTAGGAATACTACTTATGTATTAGCGGTATCTCAGTTAAGCTACTTTTATATTCCTTTATACTTTTTTTATTTTCATGCCTGCTCAGGGTCACACGGGGGAGCTGGAGGCTGTTGTATTCATCATTAAACGACATGTGGGTGCACCTTGAACATGTTTACATCATAACAAAGAAGCTAGTCCCCTACCCAGCAAGCTCTACTCTGTGAAATGAAACATTCAAAGACCAGGGAATACAAAAACAATAAAAGAAGGAAGCAAGTAAGCAAAACAGCTGAAAAAAACCCCACTTGTTTCTGTTTGTATTTTGAATGTAAATTAGAAAAAAAATGTATGCAAAGTTGAAGGAAAAAAGTACTCTCACACAAATGTGAAGATGATGAACTATCACAGGATCATGAAGGATGAAGCACTACAAGCATCTCCAGGTAAGGTTTCTCACCTCTACAGGTACCAGCCTGTTAAGATAATGAAGAGAATGAAAGCCATCCATCACCTAATGGCTTTAGTGCTGCTAGTGCAAGGTCATTTAAAGGTGTAACACAAACAGAAAACGGATTATGGTTCATTTTGAATGTACCACTCCATAAATCATCCAAAAAACTGTTCTGAGCCAAAATAAAACAACCTGAAGCCCTTTTTTCTTTCAGTTAAAAGCGGATTTTAAAAAAAATTAAAACATCTTATTGTTGGATGGTAAGCCAAATAGGACAAAATGATTCTGATCAACTTGGCCTTGATTTTGAGTATTATTCATGCAGACTAGACTAAAGGATGAAGAGCTAACTTCATGCATGGTGCTAAGGTGTTTGATTCACTTTCTTTTTGAACAAAACAACAAAGGAACAACTCTTGTGAAGTACATGAAGCAAAAAAAAGTAGATTTTTTTTTTCTTGTATTGTTAAGGATTTAGAGAAGTGTCACTTGATCAGCTTCAACTCATATCTACCTCCTTCAAACTGTTGAATAGAACTTTTGGTCTTACACTATAAAAGTGATGACTGTATATATTTCCAGTTTTTGTTAAATAGGGAGTTACAGAGTCTCCAAAATTTCTCATAATTAATAAAAATGTAGGACAATGATAAAGCAACATTTTTCACGCCAAGGGTGAAACCTGCCGTGGGGACCTGGCAATGGAGAGAGGCAACCTGCACCCCCTGACGGCAATCGTACTCCTTTGATTATGGATGGCTAAGAGGCTTACCTCATCAACGAGATTCTGGACTCCGGCGCCGGAACGTTGGACTACAGTACCTGGTTGATTGGGAGGTATAGAGTGCAGAGGAACATTCCTGGGTTGCCGCTGATGACATCCTTGACCCCTCACTGATCACAGACTTCCATGGTGATCATCCGGCTCCCCCGACCTCGAGGTTTTCTCGCTTCCGGAGCCACCCACAGGACGGGGGCTCTGTCGTGGTTGAACCATCCTCCTTCACAGTTAACAACCAAAGGAAGCCATCGCCTGAGTTTTGACATCCTCCTGAGCTTCTTCCTCACTGCATTTCCCATCAGCCTGTGCTCTCTGTTCCCATGATTCACCAGCTGTTCCACATCAGACTTGAATCTCAACAGTATTTAGTCTGGCACCAATTAGAGGTCTGTGTAAAGTCTTGTTAAGGATTGCTGACAGTCTGAGCGGTCTCCTAAGCCTTTTTCTCTTTTGATCCCTGGTGGTCCTCACTCCTGCCTGCCTCACTCCTTGTTTTTTGACTTTTGCCTGGTTTGACGTCTCCATTCTGCCTGCTCCTTGTCTGTTTATTTTTATATAAATTGTTGGCTCCAGCTAAACAAAATTATGTAACATACACAATAAACATATTAAAAATGTGGGTGTGGTTAACAAAAAACCTGCATTGCCAAAAAAATCAAAACATGTACTTTTGCAGAATCTTCTAAAAAATCTATTTGTCACCCCAAGATGACCAAAATATAAAATGGTTGCTATGGAGATTAAACATTTGGAACAGACACCATTTTGAAAAAAAAAAAATGTTTCTTATGAATTTGTTTTGTCAGAGGCAAAGGGCAGAGTGACTGGGGTGTAGCTCAGCCTCAGCCAGTGAGGGTGATTCAGGAAGGGGGCGCTGGTAGCACTGTGACAATGTTTTTTTTTTATTATTAGTTTCTGTGGAGGTTGGCTGTGACTTCTTCTGGATGCTCTCCCCCCCTCTGAGGTCTCCTTGAAAGGGTCACAGCTGCCTGCAATCCATTTTTTTTTTTCCTTTGTATTTGAGCGTCTTATGGGTTCACAATGTCATTCTGGGTTGTTGCTATCAAGATCTTTTTTCATTGGCTCAGTGGCTATATGGAAGACTATCTACCCCAACACTGGGAGGTTGTGAGTTCAAATCCAGGCCAAGGTAGACTCCAAAAATGGGACCCAGAGCCTCCCTGCTTGACACTCAGCATTAAGGGGTTGGATTGGGGGATTAAACCACAAAATGGTTCCCTGAGTGCAGCTGAGTCTACTGCTCCCCCAAGGCATGGGTCAAATGCAGAGAACACACTTAGCTGGGTGACAGCTGATGGGACTTGAATCAACATGTTTTATTTTCCCTGGAATTGTTTGAGTCCTTCCTGGGTTTTCTCTCATTGCAGTGTCCATATTGCAAAAAAGACTGAATTGACTTAATTTGGTTGGAGCTGGAAGTAAAACTTTTTTTAATGGGTGACATATTAAAGCGGTCCCGTTCTCACATACAGTCAATGGTTCCAGCAGGAAGTTATATGTGACCCTATTGATACAAGGACAGCATGCATCAAGCAGATGCAGAAACAATTTCAAGTAAAAATAACACAGATTTAGAGGTAAAACTGAAAATATTTAAGAATAGATGCTCACATAATATACTTTTTTTTGTGTAGTTTACTTGGAATGCTAATGAATTAAACAAATACATTCAAAGACATATAAGTCATTTTGCTACATATAGGCTATATAATCAATATTTTGTCAATTGACAAAAAAATGTATATGGCATTCTATTTTAATTATTTAAGTTGAAACCTTGTGATATAATAGTTTAACATAGAAAAGGCATCAGAGGATTAAAAGTAGCTCAAATTCACTTGGGTGTCTCAATATTTTCTCACAATTTTGAAAAAGATAGATCTGGTTTCTAACACAATGTAGAACATTCTCAATAGGGGTCCTTTCTGAGTCTGCACCCATGGGTGCAACAGAAACAGCCTTTTTATATAAATATGAACAGATCAAAAATGGTTTGAGAATACAATTGAAAAGGGTTTCTATAAACTAATTTTTGTCTTTAAAATCCCTTTTTGTGGTTAAGGCAGGAGGCAAACATGACTTCCTGTACATTAGTGTTTCTGTTTCAACACAACATAGGAAACAAAGATTGAAACAATACATGACAAAGTGCAGTGTATGGAGATAACAGGTTCTTTTTTAACACACCTTGCTGGATCACCATCTCCCCCTGCTGGAGAAACATCATCCATACCTTAGGACCAAATCAAAGACTGAGCAGTCAACCATATTATACTAATACATAATCTCTACACTGTAGATTAGTTTATAGATTGCAATTTACGCCGCGAAAGGGAGTGCAACTGCTCAACTACAACATTAATAAACAAACAACTTCAATGCAGCAGTTTTCATGCAAAGCTTCGTCTCAGGAACTGGCTGCTTTATTTAAATTCCACTCCATGCATCTATAACCCTTCAAGCACTGACTTAAGAGACTCCCATGGGGGCCGCTGGGAAGAACTGCTGCAGGGCCTCCCGCCTTCCTTTGTCACTAAGAGGTGCACTGTATATCGGTTTTAGAAAGGGATCACTATGTGGAGTGAACAATGCTTTCTGGAAATATGAAGTCATTACAAAACCCGTCCTTATGCTTTTGTGTTGTTGAATTCCAGACCACTCAGGTTTTCATTTGAAAAGATGATTAATGGTAGGATTTCAAATAAAGTTTGGATTATTATTTTTAGAGAAATGATTGCAATTAAAAGTTCATCCTTTCTCCACTTTTTAATTACAAAATGCGAGAGGAGTTGAGAGGACATGCGGGGTCACGACCTCGGCTCTTTGCAAGGAAGGTGATCTCCTGCCGGCCACCATCCTGCCCCCTCCAACCTGCGGTCGGCCAATTACCTTCAGCTGTGGCCTCTCGTCCTCTTACGTCAAACAAGTCGAATCTGTGATAAAAAAAAACAAATAAATAAAGAGAGAAATGCACAGACCGACTGTCTCAGAGGTTAGATGCTGGCACAGCATGATAGGAAAGCAAACAGTGACCCTAGAGGTCAACATGCAACGGGGTCTTAAAGCTGGAATCTATTCTCCAACGGCTGATCATTAAGGGAAACAGCAAAGACAGAGTTTGCTGCTTGGAACAACATTTCACAAACGCCTGTTTACAAATGTGAAAAAAACAATTCCATAAAAGCAATTGAAGCATTAAAACGACCCACACAGAATGAGTACGTTTCATTATTGTTGATGAAAACACATGATGTAAGGTGGTCCCTCCCAATATCACGGTTTACCTTACGTGGTCTCGATGTTTCACAATTTTTCTCACTGTAATTTCACTTGCTTTTGTCTTTTATGATTGGCTGTAGACCTTATCAATAAATCTCCTGTCCAGAATAGGTTAAGTTTGCCAAATATAAATACATTTTTTATTCCGATCAGATCTTTGTTTTCATTCTGGGTTCACTTCTCAGAAATCCAGAGAAGGTCTTTTAGGCCCAGATCTCCCTTGAAAAAGAGATCTAATCTCGATGGGATTTCCTGGTGAAATAAAGGTTACATAGAATAAATTAAGCACAACCCATCGCGCTGAAGCATATCTGGGTCTCCCTGTGCCTTAAAAATACAGGGTTAAGTCAGGAAGGGTGTCCGGCATAAAAACTTGCTGCCAAACCACCAGTGTGTGTCAATGAAAGCTGATTCGCTATGGCAACCCCCGACAGGATACGTTGAAGGGTGAGCAACAAATACTGGACTTGTTTTTCTGTGAAAGTTTGAACTTTAAGAGTTCAAACAAAAGAGAAAAGTGTGGAAATTTTCATGTCTGCCTGAGAAAAGTGTATCAAGTGTGCATGAATTGAGTAGTTTTAAAGCCTTAAATAAGGTTGTGAAAGAAGGACCACTGTAAATTATCCCCAACAATTTCAGTCAATTATTGCTTACATGTTAAATCAGTGTAGTTTGCATTTTAGCTAACAGCCATATGTGCTGTAAATCAGCAATTATGCCTCTGCTAGCATAAACAGGAACATAGCAACAACGGCTAATTTCCTTTAAAACCTACTCCAAATAAAATCGTTCTTTTTGGAGTCTGTTTTTAATGTTTTTAATCTTTTAATGTTTTAATGTTCTTGTAGCATTTTTCTCATAGGAGAGGACCTATATAAAATAGATTAAATATGAGTTTCTCACTATTTCTTAATTCAAATAGAGTCAGATCAGAAAACCGGATGCTTGAAAAAGTTCAGAATAATGATGCAGCTACTGAAATGGGCGTGTCAAAGTCTCCTCGCACTCTGGCCCGCTCAGGCTTAGGTTTGTGAGACATGATGAGCGTTCAACACTCGTGTTGTAGTGAATTGCAATTTGGCTCAAAACTGTACAACTGGATTGATCTAATATTACTTGTCAGTACTTTTGTGCTGCTAATGTTAGCTTGAGACTACAAGCTTGTGCGTTAGTGGGATAAAAGAGCTCTTAGCAAACTAACTGACATGTTGGCGTGTGGAGCAACCTGCAGGGGGGCAGGTTGCTCCATGTCAACAGTCCCGCCCCCAACCCAGAATCGTATTTCTAATAAACTACTGCCGCAGTTCATAAAATGTCTTAAAAAAATGACTAAGGCGTTTTGATTTTGGCTAAAGACTTCATAATCAAAAATATGGTAGGAGTAGGACTTTAAAAACAGACAGAGGGTTGAAACCATTTATTGTTCTCCTTTAAACACAGCTTGCTGTCATTGACTCTATAGGAGAATTGGACCGAGTGAGCGTGATGTCACCCATAAAAAATGCCTTTTTTTGACTCCAATGAAACTAAGTCAAGTGAGTCACCATTTTTTTGCAATACATACGTCACCATGTTAGAACCAGATGATGTCAGTGAGCTGCGATTGGTCCAAATTGGTCTAAGTCAACATTTCTATGGTAACCACTATCACCAATCAGGAGTGAGCTTATTGGAAACAACCTGAAATAATTTTTCAAACAATTGTTATGAATCTTGGATGTAGGATTCAGGGGGAACCACAGTTTGTTTCTGATTGGTCAGTTTATAACTTTAACAACTTGCGCTATGGACACTGAGTATTAGCTATTTACATGTATTTCTCAATAGAAGTCTATGGAACCCGTGGATATTTACCGTACTATTTGTAACACAAGAGGGAAGGTGCCACTCAGTCCAGTTCTCTTATACAGTCAATGATAGAGCCACACGCTGGTGATCAAAACAAATCTACAAAATAAAAAAAAGTAAATGACTGAGGCAATAATAAAGCAATTTAAACTAAAAAGTCTTATTTGACACAACTTTTGGTAGAATTCAAAATAGTTCAAATAAACAAGTGAGGAAAAACAGCGTCTGAGATGATCATTTGTCAGCTTCATTGAAATTGTCAATACCTCTTCTGACCCAGAGGCCTTTGTCAACAAAATAATAGAGAAATCATCTGATACCATAATACGTATTGACAAGCTTGTGTGAACAAGATGTCAAACGAGGAGAAATTTGATCGTTTTGATGAAACAAGCAAACAAAAAAGAAAAAGGTCATTGACAGGAGCGTTGAGCTGTTGTTGACCCTGTCAGCAGCGTTTGCTGGCTCTCATTAGATCTGACGTTTGTCACTGAAAGGTTATATAGCCCTCTACGCTTAATTAGCACATTCCTATTAATCATATGAAGGCATGAAGCAATTAGGGAATAACAAAAGAGGCAGATCTAGGGTAAAAAAGGAACTGGCCCTAAAGCTACACTCACACCGGGCATGTGAGCATCTATTCTTAAATGTGAGGATGTGGTGTTCACACTGGACAAGCAGGGAGGGGCTTCTTCTTCTGTTGCTGCTGTTTACTAGCACATGTCCGCCACCTCTATTGAAAGAGGCTTAGTGTGAAATGTCCGTCTATACCTCATTACATAATCCTGGTCCCGACTGTTAAAAGTTAGACCTGGTTAAGCTTTCAACATACGTTCATACGCATGTTAAAAACATGCGTTCATAACATGGGTTATGTCCAATAAAATAATACATGGTAAATGGGATATACTTTGTGGCGTATATAGCGCTTTTCTACCTTCCTTAAAGGCCCAAAGTTCTGCTGCAGAACACTGGCGCCAAGCTTCCACCAGAGGCAATTTGGGGTTCAGTGTCTTGCCCAACGACACTTCGACACATGGGCGGGCAAGTCGGGAATCGAACCTGTAATCTTCCCACCTCTGTATCGGACTGCTGTAACGGCCGCCCCATGCATGTCAATGGTAGTGACGATCGTGGGCGTTCCGGACACGGAAGCTCAAATCTCTGATTAACGCACATTTTCATAAACTATTCATTGAATTTAGCTTCTCAGACGTGAGTTGTCGGAGCCGACGCAAAAGCCTAAAACGCACATATACATGCATTTACATGGACTTTTCTTTGAAAATGGCAGCTTGAACGTGTGTTGCTGTATGTGGTATTAAGCTGCGTGCACATCTAGGATGTTTTGGTGCAAAATATTGTTGCGGTGCAAATTTCTTGAATCTTGCTCCAAGCTTTGTCTTTCACAGCTCTATTCCGATATATGAAAGACTTGGTGTCACAAATTTCCGAAAGGGGAAAAAATGTAATTATTAATTTCTCCTCCATGATCAATTTTCAATCAGCACTTCCTTGAATTAGAAAAGACACTATCCTTACAATACTACTAAATCTAAGTTCAACCTAGTTTAACTTTCGTTTTGTGTTCATCATCCACACATTTTGTATGTCCCAAAAATTACAGATGTGTATAGCTACTCATGAACGGGAGAGTTTGTAACACGGAACAACACACAAATACATATCTAGATCATTTTTTATCGAACAAGATTGTTGCATTTGGACTCCCCCGGGGTCTGGCTGATCACGATTGGATCGGCATAGACAGTTCCCCAAAATATCACTTCCTCATCAGCATCAAGCCAGGTTTCCACTCAGTTTCTGTTCATTTATTTATGTGTCATTTGTGTTTCTTTTTGTTTGGTGTGAGGGGTCGGGACGGATGAGGGAATTCTGTGAGTTTTATATTTTTATTTTAAATTGTTTAAAACCTGCAAAGCACTTTGTATTGCTGCTGCATAAAAAGTGCTTTAGAAATAAAGTTTGAATTTGAATTTTCATTGCCGAGGGCAGTGGGAAAGAAGCATAAGACTAATTAGTTCTAAGCCACACCTCTCTGACTGGTGTTTGTCAGATTGATGCTGATGTCAAAAAATGAACACAAATAAAAGCAAAATACTTTCATTTTTGTGTGTTCAAGTATTTTATAGATGGGACTAAAAAGTGGGTCACGTGATTCTTGACATGTCTCATTTTTTAGTGCTTGCTTAGTCAGGTCTGTCTCTGAAAGATGACGACTACGAACTCAAAAAAGAGAAGCAGAGGGGTTTCTGTGCTCCCACCTCTGCCTTGACACAAGTGGGAAGGAGAGGGAGCGGGTCAGTCCAGAAATTGTCCTGGAAAGGAGAGGAGCTTCTGTGTGAGTTAGAGCAGGGAGGATATCTGCTCTGTTTGCTTTGAACCGATGGTTACAATCGTCCTTCCTCCTGTTACTCTGAGGAGGCAGGCTTCTCCTATGAGCCGCACCATCTTCTTTGAGGTAAGTCATTGAGAAGTGAACTTCATTTAGCTACTTTATCGATTAAATTAAATAGTTTCACTTGATTTAAGATCTAATTATGTGTTAAGAAGGCAAATAAGCTTTAACAGAAAGTTTAAATTGAGAGTCTGCTTCTATCATTTACATTTGATAAAGTTTCTACAGTTCAAGATGCTACTCCAGATCATCTCCGGATTTCTCTCTTCGCTTCAGCCTCGTCTCACAAGATTTGAGTCTGGCTAATAAAGTAGACAAGTCATTTGCTGTAAGTGCAGCAGGCCTAATTGCAGCTGGCTCTGGGCTGTGCGCCATGCTTTTTGTGGTTGCCACAGCAAAACTGTAAGATTAATTGGCAAGTATTTAAATAATTCATGTGGATGTTTGTTTACTCCCAAGAACATGGACTAATAACAACTACCATGATGTATTTAAAACTAAATAAGCTTATACACAGAATTTTTGCCCATTTTAAATAGACACATATATTGGGGATTATTTTTTAATTGATCAGTGTATGAGTGGAACACTTAGCAAATGTCTGAAAAGGGGTTGGAAGTTACCATAAACCCTGTTCTCTTAATTTGTTACTCTATATTTCACAGTTCAATTTTTTTTAATATCTCCTGTTGCACAACAGAGAAAATTCTGTTTTTTCTTGGTTTTTTTTTTTTTCAAAATAAACGTTTAGAAAGTTCATAATGAAAAAAAGGAAAAATGGTTTCCACTAAGAGGTTTGTTTAAAAAACACTCTAGGTAGTCTGAGAAATAATTTACATAACTTACTTTTTTTTTTTTTAATAATTCTATTTCCTTTGTTTTTCCATTTAAATATAGATTTTTATTTGGAGGTTTTTGTTTTCATATTTTTTTTCTATGAATATGTTTGTTTTTTTATTTCATATTCATAAATAATGTAAAAAAATAGTTTTTCTGTATTGCCTTTTCTGTATTGCCTTTGTTTGACCAGAAACTAGAAAGGGGAAAAAAGGTTTAAAGAAAAAAATTTTATTCTATAAAAACTATGGGATTAATATTATTGGAAAATTGTGAGAAGTAATTGAAGTTGGTTGAAACTACATCAATCTTTTCTTAAATTTAGGTTAATTGAGTTGGAAAGTGTCATTTGTATTGGGATAAAAAGCAGTCAAACAATATTCTGACTATTGGGTAAATTTACTGTATGTAGATATGATATATAGGTCACATGATGTTTCTAAGAGGATTCTGGGTAATTTTTGTACTTCAAATAAAAATAATGTACCAATAATACTAATTTTTACACTTCTAATAATAATCATTTTCTCCATACCTGTCACTGGTCCATGAAGTATTTGCATCATTCACCAGCATAATATAATTTGAGGAACTAAGTAAGCTGACCCTGTTTTGAGACTTTAAAGACACAATCCAGAGTTGACACACAGAAATTCTAACATTGTTACTCTAAGCAACATATATTATCATAAAAATTAAATGAAATACTTGTACGACATGCCTGCGTCTCACCAATTATTTACACTTGCGTGTTGTTTAAGTGTTCTATGACCTGTTGCCCGCAGCATGCCCATAGGAAAAAAACAAGCATGAACATTTTCATAGTACAAGTTCACTGAGCTGTCGACGAACTTAAAATTTCACGCGTGCCACCTGCATTCCCGGTATTGTTGTTCACCTTTCAGCGCATCCTGTTTGGCAAAAATCTCTGCCGAACTGTCTGTCTGACAGAGATTTTTACGCCTTCCTGACACAATCTTGTATTTTATCCAGGCAGGGGGGACACTTGGGCCCCTTTGTTCCTCATATAGTTTGTCAATTTTTCACTCCAGACAATGTATCTGCAAGGGCAATTGTGACTAACTGACAACTGATGTTTGAGCACTTTACCTTGTCTAAACCAGGTCAGGTCGTAGATTGTGCAACAGTTAAGACACTTGTACTCCGTTCACAATTAGAAATAACTAGTAACTGAAATGGTCCATTTAAGTGAAAATTGTGTCCGTTTGGAGAAAAGAGAAATGTGCTCAGTCATTCCAGTGACTGTGAAAGCGAAGGGATGATGGTTTAGAAAAGTAAGTCGCAGCCTGGCTTTGTCCTATGTCCACCGTAATGCTCTTCTGGTTCAAGAACAATCATTACCTTCATTAGCTCCCAAGTTATGAGCAGCACTACAGCTGGGAGTCTACTTTCCTTCTTGTGTGAAACTCCCATTAACTAGAATACAAAATGTTAGAAAAACATTTCTGTTTTAAGAGTTCAGATTTTGTAGCCCCTTGTATTTTAATGTACTGCAGAGTATCAACATCACTAAAAATGATCTGAAATAATAAATAAATAGCAATAATATTGTCAAAGCAGATCCACCAATATACTGCAAACGTTCAATAGCTAGATTGCTGGTATTTTAGAGCCCATTGACTGTATATGAGAATTGGACTGAATGAATGTGATGTCACTCATAGAAAAGGACTTACTTCTGGCTTCAGTTCAGTTGGTATTTTTGCCATTATACTAGAGGTGGGGACTTGAGTCACATGACTTGTACTCGAGTCAGACTCAAGTCATGAATTTGACGACTTTAGACTTGACACAGACTTCTAATTCCCCAACTCGTAGCTGGACTCAGACTTTGATACACATAACTTGTGACTTGACTCAGACTTTAGCCCTCTGACTCGGAAAGACTTGCTATTTTCCCCCAAACTCAAGGATTAAAAAGTATATTGAGAAAGCTGCGCTGCGGTCTCTCTGTTTGTGTTTATTTACATCCATATGGGGTGTTGGCCCAACATCCAATCAAATTAGGGCCCCGTTGGATTGATCTGACAGTCCAACCAATCAAATTGCAGAAAAACATAACCCCGCCCACCCCATCAAAGCACTTTGTGAGCGTGCGGCAAGTCTAATCACAGAGAGGCCACAGGTGATTTGGACATTTCCACTGCTCAGGTTTTACCTAGGATCTGGGCGGGATGCGAGTGATCATAGCTGGAGCAGCAGGGCTGCTGGTGACCCGGGGTAGGCTGTTCTCGGTTGTTTTCTGATAGAAATCCAGCAAACGTAATATAGAATTCACGGATCAGCTATGCAAGTTTTTTTTTCTTTCACTTTTTTAGGTTTGCCCCTTTAGCTGCTTTATGATTTGCGGTGGTGTGTTTTGGCAAAAGTGTCCTCTTTCTCTGGGAGTCACATGTCTTTCTTTAATGTTAGCTGCTTTTCTTCAGTTTTTCCATATATATATATATATATATATATATATATATATACACAGTACACATATATAATATAATTTATTTAAGTCTAATCAATTTAATCATGATTATACTCATAAAGATGGCACCTTTCCTGTTCAATTACAGCATGAAAGAAGAACTATTTTGTGCACAACTTTGCAATATATATCTATATATAAAATTTCATGTGAATATTCACTTTCTAAATATATGTACTATATATACCACATTTAGTTTTACATTTAGCATTTTTGTTTTGAATCCTACTTTCTTTGTCTTCAATACAGAATTTTTCATGTTAACTTTCTGTGAGATATTTTGACAGTAAGTTGACAGAAATTTTGTAGTGAATACAAACAAAAATTGTATCCAAAAAAAAGAAAAATCATCAATCAGACATTTACAAAGATAAAACTAGATGTACTATTAATATATTTTGTTTTGTTTTTATGGAGTCAAACTAAATCAATATGCATTTTACATTCTTCCTCAGTCCAGATGCCGCTATGAAACAGAATCATTAGTTGGTAAATATATTGGTTTGTAAATCAGACTCTAAAAGAGTGAGTGCCTCATCAGCCACAAACTTAACTGCACATCACTGGCCTGTAGTGAGGGAATTTAAAAGGGGCAATACCATGAAAAAACAACTTTTTGAGCTTTTAGGTGTATTATAATGTTTCCTTCCTCAGTATAAAGAACCTCAAAGCTGTATTTTGATCCATTCATGCATTTCTGAGTAATCCTCTAAATACTGCGCTCTTAGCAGCAGCACCTCTCATATCCTCGAAAACGGGTTCTCACGATCTGACATCACAGAGTGAGACCGCCCCCTGCAGGAAGAGTCTGCTCATCCAGCTCTGCCCCCAGTCTAACACCAACATGCAATTTCTCCACTGAGCTAGTGATGATCAGGAAAAAACGTTCATATTCCACCTGTATCCTGTCTTGAATAAATTACAGTTTGTCACTTCAGGTGTGGGCAGGTCCCCTTTAAGACCCCCACCCCCACCCCCGGCTCAGCACAGTCCAGCAGATGCCGCATGTATTTTTGTTGTGAACCAGTGTAGTGATGGCCGGGCCTTCTTAGGGCAGATATACAACATGTGCATCCATCTTTGAAAAAAATAGGATATTTATTTTCGTGGAAAAAACGAAGACACACTGCTGACTCATGGATGACGTCATGAAATGGGCGACACCCACACGCAGCGACAGGTGGAGTCGAGTCATTTCACTTGCAGGGAGGAAAAACACTTTTAAAAATAACCAGCGGTAAAATTTTATAAATAATTTGTTTCTTTGTGTTTCAAATGTAATATATGATCATATATGTGGATATAGTTCACTTTGAAAGGCTTGAAAAAAATCATGGTAGGGCTCCTTAAATATCCAGACTACCCTGGTTTCCTGCCATCTCCATCTTACCACATTTCAAATGTAGTAAACTGGGTTTTGTTATAGAGAAACTATTTTGGATTTTTGAAGTGGGGATACATGAACTTAGTGGCAATTCAGCTAATATGCTCGCAAAATACAGTTAATAAAAGCACACATAATCCATGTGATTAATATTACTCTGTTTTTGAAAGAACTTGAGACATTAATAGTAGGACTTGTGACTTGACTTGAGACTTGTTGGTCTTGACTTGTGACTTGAGTGCTTTTAACTTGGGACTTGACTCCGACTTGAGGACAAAGACTTTGGACCACCTCTGTGTTATACAGACGTTACCATTTGGAGACAGACAACCTCAGTAAGCAGTGATCGGTCCGAGTCGGTCTAAGTCAACATTTCTATGGCAAAGACTCCAACCAATCAGGAGAGAGCTTCTTAGAAAGTCATACCCCTACCTCTCAATCAAACATTTTGAACATACTTTTGTCAAGGCATTTGATTGGTCAGTTTATCACTTACACAAGTTCCATAAAAAAAATAAAAAAAAATTATATGGAATTTTTTATTTTTGGAGCCAGCAGGTACTTTCTGTTTGGAACATGGGGGATAACTCAATCCAGTTCTCATATACAGTCAATGATAGAGCCACATTCTGGTGATCAAAACAACCCACCCCTTCATTATTTTCGGCTCTTATTGTTAAAATCTACCTTTCATTTAGTGTTTAACCATTTAGTTTGAATCCAAAGCATATGCTGTGGCTCTTCTTCATTTTCAGTCTTTCTTTCATTACTGTACAGTCATCTTTAGGTATCCATTAGTAGGTTATTACACTCTCCAGTAAGCTGCGACAGCTCTGCTGAGCGCTGCAGTCCAGAGTGCTATCGGGGCAAATTGTGGCCCCCTCCCTGCACCCTCCTTAAAGATGTTGTACATCACCACTGACACAGTCTAATTAAGATGGAAAAGGAAAATGTGGACCGGAGGAGAAGCACAACCCCGCTGTTGAACCAGACACGCTGAAAAGTGCAGATGAAGTCATGGATTTCCACTTGAAAGTAAAGACAACTGACTCTTTGGAAAAGATGCTCTGGTGTGACGTGTTTGCATCATCTTGTCCTTTCACAGGTGTTTTTGTTTTTCTATTCTTCTCTAGGTGGAGGTTCTGGACGCTAAAACGAGGGAGCAGCTTTGTTTTTTAGATAAGGTACGACCAAACACTCATCACGGCATCTTATATTTGAGCAGTATCTGATTGCACATGACATCAGGTTCATGTGTCCCCCGTGTTCTGATCAGGTGGAGCCGCACTCAACAATAGGAGACATAAAGAGCCTGTTTTACAAATTATGTAAGTGATTTAAACACAAACATCTGGTACTTAAATTGGTACATTATAAATATTTATGTATATTGATTTGACCTTTTTGTTCTTTTTACATTTGATAAGATATTGTATTGCAGATTGTTGTGCATGTGCAAAATCTGTGATTTAGCCTAACTTATTAATTGTGTAAAGTCCATCACATCAAAGAATTGACAGAAATGTTTAATTATTTGTAATTTTGATATTTTAAATTTGATGTACAGAGCTCCTAAAGGGAGATTAAAGTAAAAAAAAATAAATAAAGGAATGCATACATTTTGAAACTACAGTATTTTTCTTCTAGCTGCTAACTGGTGCAAACCAGATAGTAACTGAAGAAAGTATTTTTTGCTTCTAAAATTGAAGTTATTTATTTTTTAATGGTTACTAACTTGTGAATACCAGATAGTAACTAGTGCGTGTCAAATACCAACAAAAAAAAAATTCTAAAAGATTAAAGTAAAAAAAAAATGATTTTTTTAATGGTGACTAACTGATGCTCCCCAGAAAGTAACTTGTGCACACCAGATGGTAACTGATTTTTGTTTTCTAAAAGTAGAAGTAATTAATTTTTTTCATAAATTATTATTATTATTATCATTATTTTTACTAACTGGTGTGCATTAGGAACCATCTGATGTGCACGAGTTAGTAACCAATTTTTTGTTTTACTTTTAAAAAAAAACATTTTTTCTGAGATTTTTTTAACTTCTATGACCATTAGGGGCTTCATGATGGGATCTACAGGGAAATAAAAGAATCAATCCTACATAATTTTGATTTAGATTTATGAAGTTAGGTGATTTGGTGATTTTTTTTTTTTTTTTTTTTTGCCTCCAACAATGTTAGTTTAAATGTAAAAAATATTGACATCAGTGTCCAGGAAAAAAAATCACAGTTTCAAATTCGATCCTCACATTTTTAACAGGATCTAATGGTTTTATAAAGAATTCATTATCAACTAATTTTGCATTTTCAACACAATTACTCAATTGAAAAACAAATGAGAATCGATGAGCTAATCTTTTCATAAAGTTTAGAAAATTAGCTACTTTTTTCTCGCCAAACGTGTTTTGGAGATTTCATGGTGGCAGCTTTTTAGGAAATGAGCAGGAAAAGGCCTTCTACTGCCCCAAGAGGAATGATGATGAACCGTAGGGCAGAAAATAAAAAAGTTACATATAATGGCTTTTTGAGGAAAGTGTTTAACAACTTAAAGAGAAAGGAGTCAAGGGTAGACATAATGTCCTACATTTTTACGTATATGTGGTTTTTCATTGTGATTTTTCAGAAACTGCATCATATATAGATAGATTTTGGTGAAAGATCTTTCAAAGTTGTCCTGCAGCTTCTCGTGTTGCATCAGTTGCTTATTAAAAACAGTTTCTGATCTTCTTGCATTGGTTTCTGTCATAAGCTTGTCTCCTTTTAGAGATGCTACTAAAAGCGTGCCAAGCCTGAGGCTGCCAGCACCCATCAGTGTACACAGCTCCACTTGATTCCATTATGGCCAATTATTATAAGGCTCCATGCCAAAAAGACAAAACTTTACATTGCCAACTGTGATCAGGCAGTTTGTGGGTCAGAGCGTGTGTGAAGTTTGTGTTTGTTTTGATCTGCACAGATCCTAACTGGTATCCAGCAAGACAAGTACTGACACTTGATCCCAGTAAGTATTAATGAGAAAGCTGCAGAATGCTAAGCCTTATGTACATGTTCTAAATATGTTTTTAAGGCTGTCTTTTTATTCCCTTTTTTTACACACAGTAAAGTACAACAGGAAAATGTTTTGGATTTTTACCTTTTTTATTTTTTTTATAAATTTCAAGCAAATAATGAAAAAAAAAAAATGTTATTCCTTTTTAGCAGATCCTCTGGGAAATGCAAACTGGCTTACTCCGCACCGACAACTCAGAAGTAAATTTCTAATGAGCTTCTGCCTCTTTGCAGAAACTGTCCTAAAAAAACAACACTTTTTTTTTGGCAGCATACAATTAAAAGACCGCTGGGAACACTTTATCAAAAGATCTGAGTGGGACTTGAAGAAATATTAAACTCAATATTGAACTCAAAATACCTCAATGGAAGTCTTTTTATTTTTAGCACTAAAACATGCCTATTAATCTACAAAAGACCCATTTAGTTTAACCTATAGAGTTGCACCTCTTAAACTGGTGTAGAGATATTCAGGTCAGTTAGTTTATGGGACATTCCAAAAATAATCTACAATTAGTTCAGCATGTTATCTATGACTGTGCCACCGTCAATCTTCAGGGAGAGATAATATGTAGAAGAAACATCAGTTTAAGCAATAATGTCAATGCCAAGTGAGTTCATGTGACCGTTTGCTCTTTCTATTACCGTAACTCCACAAAAGTCTTCATGTTGTGCTAAAAAAGCTCTGTGACAATAGTCTTCTCTTTTAGAGGGAAAATCTCTCAGGGATGAGGAGATCTTGCAGAGTCTACCAGTGGGAACCACTGCCACCATGTACTTTAAAGACCTGGGTCCTCAGTTAGGATGGACTACGGTGAGAAAAGCTTACTTTTTAGATTAGTACCTTTAAATTGGATTGGTACCTTTAAAAAAATTACACAGTAATGTTTCTTTATGATTTGCTGGATGACCTCCATTGTTGTTGATTTTCTAGTCGTCGTACTAAACACATATTTTAGCTTCTAAGTTGTATGTACAAAATTCCACTGAAAAAATCGTAGTTTGTGCCTGGCTGGAATTCTATGACACCAAGTCTTTCAGAAATCAGAGTAGAGCTGTCAAAGAAAAAAGCCTTTATAATATCATTTTAAATGTTTCCGATTTTTTTTAATCTGAGACTCATCGTCTCTTTATTTGCAGGTATTTTTTGCAGAGAACATTGGGCCTCTCCTCATCTACCTCCTCTTCTACTTCCGAGTGCCATACATTTACTCTGACAGCTACGCCTTCACCTCCAGCCCCCACAAAGTCGTCACGTAAGTTCAGGAATTGAAAAGCCAGCCGCAGCGTGTGAATCCTGACATACAACCTGCCTGTGACAGCTTTTTAAGTTGTTAAGTGCCAACAAAGCATTTCCCGTTGGATTATTCAGCATGAGATTGATTTATTGTCTGGATGAATACATTTCTTTTTCATGGTTGGAGTAATGCCACCTCACATATGGAATGACGCACACTTGACCAAAAAAAAAAAACAAAAAACAATCAAAATGTTAAATTAAATCAGGAGAGGCGACTGCATTTCTCATGTCTCTGAACCATCCTGAAAATTAAGTTTTTCTATGAAAGATCTGCACCATACCTTGCTATGACAGCAGATCGTGGCGAGTCCTTTTGTTGCATTCATTTGTTTGCATCATTTTGGCTTCAATGCTGCTGATTCTCTATCAGATTATGACAAATTCTCCTTCAGCATTTGGAGCTTTTACTTGATTCACTATCAAATATATTTCTCTTTGTTGCAGTTTCATGAGCTTCATCACAATCATAAAAAATCTATATGACCTATATTTCTGTTACACTAAAAGTTATTATGCACTGTACCTTATTTAGATAATAAAATGTTGAATTTATTTGAGAATTTAGATGAGAATAACTAGCTGCTAAAAGTTTACGGAATGTCCCCATTTGTCTGTCAGGACGGCCTGTGTCTGTCACACCTTCCACTATCTGAAGAGGCTAATTGAGACTATCTTTGTGCACCGTTTCTCCCACGGCTCCATGCCTCTCAGGACTATAGTCAAGGTGAGGCCATGATCATCTCTAAAATGAATAGTGTGTTGGGTCGAAAATGTAAAAATTCACCACATCCAAAGGATTTGATGTTTACATTTAGATTTATATTTGGATTTATCCAGACTTAAAGTAATCTTTTGATCTATTTTTAAAGCATTCCCACTGGTCTTTTAATTGCTGCAGTTTTTAGCCAAAATAATAAAACTTATGTTGATCCCATGGACATACAGTAGTTTCTGCAGAGCGACATTTGAAATTTGCTTCTAAAGCTGCATTTTCGTTGATTATGAAATTGCGCTAATCAGTTTACTATAATAAATTTGCTTTATTGAAACAAGAATAAAAAAAAAAACTTGTGTTTATCAAAAAATAATGTTTATGCTTGGAGGGGGTAGTTTTTTGAGGGAGTTACGTGACTAATGACTGGATACCACACAACAAGAGGTCCAACAGCTTCTCACATCTCACTCAAAGTTGAGCGTGTCATGTGGAATTATTGGATCCACAGCTCCTCTGTAAAATCGACACTGATTTTCCAGAATCTCTTAATTCGTAGCCATTCCAAGACGCCGACGTCTCCTTTGATAGATGATTATTTGTGCTTGCACCGATGCAGACAAGTGAAAGTATCTGCTGTAAATCAAAGCATTGTTTTTGAATGATTTATCGTGTAAGTTGTTTTTTCTTTATTCGCATAATTATGATTTAACGGAAACAGGGTCATTACAAAATTTCGTTTTTTGACATTTCTAGAATTTTGATAAAGTTTGGCGCATATGTGTAATGGACATCCAGCTTGAGTCGTGACGGTCGTGACATCTGTGTATGCACTCTTCTGCTAGCTTTTAGCCCTTCACACCACCGAGCTAACATTAGCGGTCTAACAGAAATAGTGTGCATTATCAAAAGTTATCAAGCCGTACAGTTTGGAACCAGATTCTAGCTCAGACAAGGAAAGCAAAGACGTACACGGCTCTATTTGTCTACAAGTGAATTGTAGTAATGTTCTCTTAATGCTATCAGTTTGTTTTTTTACGTGTTGTAAAGAAAACTGGGAGTTGTTAGAATTGTAAATATGCTAATACAATTAATAAAGTCTAACTGAATGACAAAAAACACAGAAAAAATTTGAACGAAAATCACTAAAACATCAGTTTTCTGGGGGGGGGGTTGTAATACAAGAAGAAATGTTTGAATGAAGATCACCTTTTTCTTTGATATTTATACTGATTTATGTTCCAAGATTTTCATTCATTTTACAGATTTCCCTCATGGGCCTGTGTTTTTCCTAAAAAAAAAGGCATTTATTCCTGAAACAACCTGTAAACAGTAAAGGAGCATAGACTAAACAGACTGATATGGATAGTTTGCTAAGAAAAGCAGATTGATTTGTCTATATTAGTAGGAATATTACATTCAGTATTTTATCTTTATATTATGTTTGTTTTTTCTAGAATTGCTTGTATTACTGGGGTTTCTCAGCATGGTTGGCCTATTATATCAACCATCCTCTTTACACGCCTCCATGTAAGTCGCTCTATTTTCACTGACATCCATCCCTAGGTTTCCATAAATATGATCATATTTTACCTTTGGAACACTAAAATATAACTCGTTTATGAAACATTAGTTATCTTCATGAGCTGTTTTTCCCTACTTGGAAGTAAAAAGACTTGATCTCTGAAGCTCCGCCTTTCGTTGTGGGTGCCGCCCATTTAATGACTTCATCCTAGGCCTTTGAAGTTGTTTTTTCATGAGGAAATAACATTTTTGATACTCTTAAAAGATCAAGAAAGTTGATTTTTCATTATATAGAACCTTTAAGTGCTTCCAAGTGAAAAGAGGAGTTTATTTATTGAGTCGTAATAAATGAACAAATTATCCTTCCCTGGTTTTTTTTTTTTTTTTACCTTTTTTTGAGCCTAAAAGAGTGCTTAAACAAAACAAAACAGAAAAGTCACTGCAATGACTTAATGCATCAATTTTCTTCATCTCTAAAAACGAATGGTGCACTCAGTCACTTGAAGGTGCCTCAGTCCATCACCTACAAGCTAAAGCTAAGTTAATGTAAGCTGAATTAATGAAACATATGACTCAGGATCCATCATACTTGCTAAAGTCCCGGCTACACTGATACACATCCAGGGCCTCATGTCATTTTCTCTTCGCAGCATATGGAGAGCTCCAGGTCCACTATGCAATTCTCTTATTTGTGGTACGTATACCAACGTTTGCCCTGCTCTAATGCGACGTCCCACTTCTCATCAGCCGGTTTCTGCTTCAGATCTGTGAACTGGGTAACTTTTCCATTCACCTGAGTCTCAGTCACCTCCGAGGAGACAGTGAGTGAGTCCTATCTCCCTGCACATGCTTTGATGCAAAAGTATGAACACGTTTCATCAGTTTGAAATGATTGTGATCGAGCATTATTTTCTTCACCCAAAATGTGTTAGAATAATCAAAAGTGTGTCTTTTTTTGAAAACTGAACGTCAGGATGCAGAGACAGAAGGTTTCCGGTGCCGTCTAAGAACCCGTTCACGTGGATGTTTTTTTTCGTGTCCTGTCCAAATCACACATACGAGGTAAAGATTGTTGAAACTTCCTGAGAACAGAAAAAAGTGACGGAAAACCTGTTTACTCAAAACCTTAAATCACACTTTAGGTTGGGACTTGGGTGAGCTTCTCTGTCATGACACAGTGCCTGCCAGGTACATCGTGAGTCATACAAACTTTACTGATATGTGCTACATATGATGTGGCTACAGGCTTCCGATGTTGAACCTTTTGTCTTGCAGTGGCAGTTTTCACACTCCTGGGGTTCATTCAGATGACCATCTGGGCCAAAGGGAAGCACAGAGCCTACATCAGAGAGTTCAAAGACTATCCTGCTGTTCGAGTGGCCATTATCCCCCTGATTCTCTGATAGTGGGTGGAGTTTGAACATGTGACTGGATATGAGAACTGGGCAGAGTGTAACCGGCTCCAACTAAAAGAAGTAAAGTCATCCCTTTTTTTTTTTCTTTCACGATATAGATTTTGCCATGTTGGAGCCAGATATCGTGGGTAGGTGGTGATTGGTCCAAGTTGGCGTTTCTATGGCAACTACTTTCCCCAATCAGGGGTTTGTTGAACTCCACACCCCAACCACATTCGACATTTGGAGCCAGCAGGCACGAACTAATTTTATGAGAGGGACCCGGTGACAGAAAAGATGGTGGCTGAAAATCATTAGCAGGAAAGAAGTAAAAATACTGGAAAATCATGCAGCCACTACAAAAAGAGTGTGATGAAAAATAAATTAACAAGTTAAAAAAAAAAGGTAGAGCAAGGCTGAATCGGAATTATCCGCCCTATCCCTACACTTAACCCTCCAAACGGAGAGTTATGCAAAAATAGTGTTTTCAGATTTGGACATCACTCCCACTCAATGATGTCATCAATATTTGCCAGTCAATTACGTTAACGCGGAGCTGCTAGCGCTCAGAAATACGTAACAACATTGGTTTTATAACTTTTAAAAGTTATGCTAAAACAAAAAGTCATTACGTACATTTCAAGGTATACTTCTGTGCTATAGAACACACCCACCCAGAAGTTTGTTTCTCCTCCGCGGTACAGCGTGACACGGAACACCCTCACAGTGGAGGGTTCTGCGTCCCTCTGCTGCGAGGGTTAGCCCTAAAAAACAATTTGGACAATCCTAACCCCTCCAAGAATTGGGATTGGCCCAAGAATATTTATTCTGATAAATAGAAGTCTTTGGGATTTTGTCATCTTGGAGACATCGGGTCCTTCCTGTTTGAAACGCCAGGAGGAAGGGTCAATGAGTTCTCATATACAACCAATGGCAGCATGTTAGGAGTCTCGGACTATGCAACTTTACTTGAACTATAAAAAAAAAGAAATGAATCAGGAATTAGTAACGATGCAAAGTATTGTTTGTACATGGCTGTACTGTACATCATTTATTTGTTATAAAGTTTTTAAGACTTTCGTAGAATAGATCCTAAGTGCTTTTATGAATTCTAATATGCTGCTACTCTAGAATTCAAAAGATGTTCTCAAACCTGCAGGTAGTTTCTTCATCAAACTGGCTTTAAGGCAAACGTGGTTTCACTTGCTTTGGCAATAATAACAGGATTTCATGTTTTAAGTGCCTACTGAAAAAATCAAATAAAATCAACAATAAACTGTATTTGCTAGTTTCTAAATAGCATCACTTTCAAGTTCTCAGGAGCCTTGCTAACATAGAAAAGGGTTTCACGTGACATCAATTTGTGCGTTAGATTTCTAATCAGGAAGTTGTTGACTGCAGGTAATGAAGCTCATCATTTTAAACTCAGGTTTCATTTTTCACAATAAATGACTTGTTCAATAAAAGCTCACGCGTTAAGGAAAATATTATTTTATTTGAAATTTTGCTTCTCTTAGAAACATTTGCTTTTTTTTTTTTTTGGAATGTCATCTTCCACTTATGACACCAGGTGCAGGTGGAATCCAGAAAATGTACCAAAGTGCAAAGATTGAACAACAATTGCATACATAGAAACAAAAACATGTCACACTATCAATATTAACAGCAGCAAAAAAGATTGTGTAACTGTCAGGTGTATTGCACTAAATACTTCCAAACTTGCTGATGTAAACCGCTTAAGATCAATAAAGTGCTAAAACTATGGCTCCTTGACTGCTTCTTGACTTGACCAAAAGGCAACTAAAAGACAATCTTGCTTGGCATCAGAAGCAATAAGACAGAAGACCTATGCTTTCTCAAAAACTCGATGAAAAACCTTTCTTTCATACGTACCATAAAAAGAAAGTCTCTCTTTAGTTTAGTTTGCAAGGCCTACAAGGTGAGCAGAACATGGAACATGCAGCAGGCACATAAATGTTCCACACTTTCTAACTTTAAAGCTAACCTTGTGTGCTGAAAAAAGCTCAATAAAGAAATTCAAGTGAATCCTTTTGCAGTTGCTTAATTGTAAGGTCTAACCCATGCAGTATATGTATTATCTGCAATATAAGACAGACTTCAAAAACGTATTTTATTTCCAAAAAACAACAGTGCACCTTATGTATGGTTTAAAATTGGTAGGCTTACACTGATGTTGAATTAATTTTCAGTTATATGATGTCAAAGTTTCAGTCAATTTTTTGGATAAGTTGCTGACAAGATTGGATGTTTTCAGCGCTTATGCGGCTGTGTGTTGTGACTGTGTATTTTTTACGTTACTAACAAGGTTGAAAGTTAGCATAGTTACAATAGCATTTGTTTTAGCGGTATCAGTCTCTGTTATTTTACATTTTGAAAACAAGGTTATGAGTCACTGAGAGTATGCAAACACAGCTGTGGTGTCGAACTATGATTGTTTTTACCTCTTACTAACAAGGTTGGGAGTTAGCATAATCAAAATGACGCTTGTCTTAATGTTATCCTTCAGTGTTTTTACTTGTTGCAAACACGAGTTATCATAGTAACAATACTTTTTTAATAGCATCAGTCTAGTTTATTATATTTGACAACAAGGTTGTGGATTAGAATAGTCATATAACGCCTGTTTTAGCAGGATCAGTCATGTTTTTCATGTTGGGAGTTAGCGTAGTTACAGTAAAGTTTGCTTTAGCGGTATCAGTCAGTTTTTTCTACATGTTGCAAATGCGAGTTAGCATAGCATAGCCACTGTAATGTTTGTTTTTGCTGTATCAATCGGTTTTTTTTATGTACTACAAACAGCATAGCATAGTCACAGTTTGTTGTAGCGCTGCTTGTTTCATGTTCCAAAGAAGGTTGGGAGCTGCAGGTATTGTGAATACGCTGACGCGGCTAAATGTGGCTAACGTGTAGCGTCTCACAAACCAGTTCTAGAATTACTGTGAACAGAGTAAATAAAGTCTAACTGACTAACTTGTCTTTGACTTTCTTCTCATTCAATGTGCCCTGTAGAACAATTATATATGACATAAGTTTCAAAACCGATTATGATTCAGTTTGTCTTATAGTGCAGAAAATACGGTACTTTCTAAGACGGCTCTCCACTGAAGGAGCCTTCATGATAACATTTGGATTTAATCACAGTGACATAATGCATCATGCTGTACATTTGAATCTTTTAGATGCTCTTTTTTATCAAAGCAGTTCTTTAAAGTGCAAAAGTAAAAACCAGCTCTTGATCTGTTCAGGCGACTGAGGCGTGTTTACTTCCTGGACGATTTGATTGGTATGCTCTCAATGTAGCGTTGCACTCCTGCTGCTTTTGGATGCAACACAATTGCGTCATCCTCTCTTGACTGCTGCTTGGCAAAATTCACAAACACCTAAAGGACAAAGAACAGAAGGAATAGTAAATCAAGCAAAGTCTAAAGGAAAAACAGAGTTCCTGAAGTGAATCAAAATGTAACAAATGAGAGAAAAGATGAGTAAATCTGAATTGACCTGGTCAAGCGTGGTCTGCGAGACCGAGTAGTCCTCTATGTTGAGTTTGTCCTTGTTGACGAGGACCATTTGAAATATTCTGGCCAGAGAGGAGGAGGAGATCTTGTACTGCAAAGTGTTGTAGTGTTTCTCTGTTTGGATGCAGCCGGGGAAGGTGCTCTCCATAAAAGCTTCAGCGGAGCTCAAGTCGGGGTGGCAGCCAGGGTTTGCCGTCCTGATCTTCATGGTCACAACGTAACCGTCGCCGTACCTAGAGTAGAATTAAGACTTTAGTGGCTGCACTTTTATAAAAAATATGAGATAAAGGGTAAAAAAACAAACAAACTTGTATTTGAGGTGCTGAATCGTTCCCAGACACTTGAAGGAACCGTGGACCATGATGGCCAGGCGGGTACATAAAGCCTCACATTCTTCCATACTGTCAATGCAAAAACCAAAGGGATTATTTTTGGCATTGGCGTTCATACAAGCATATTGGATTAAAAAAAAAAAAAAAAAAGTTTACCTGTGTGAGGTGAGGACCACAGCTCGTCCGTCCTGGATAACGCTCATGATGGAGTTCCAGAGAAAGCGTCTGGAGAGAGGGTCCATTCCTGTGGTAGGTTCATCCTACGAATACCAAAACATGCTTTTACTTGGTCTTAAAAACAGGTGAAAACTCTATAAAAAGTTTTGTTCTTACTAGCAGCACCAGAGCAGGACAGCCTATCATGGCGATGGCAGTTGAGAGTTTTCTTCTGTTGCCTCCACTGTAAGTACCTGCGGTTCTGCTGGCATACTCTGAGAGACCGAGCTTCTGGATGGCCCAGTCTGCAACCTGAATGTAGGCAGATGTATGTTTTAAACTCTCACCAACTGCTAAAGCCAACCCAGATGTACAAAATGTTGCAGTTCCCCAAAAGACCACCAGGGGCTGGTTTCAAAAGAAAGCAGATTTTTTACTGATTGAACATTAAGAAGTGATTTTTTTTCTTTTTAAATCAGCTTTTCAAATATCATTTTAACTTAAATGTGTGAGTTATAATGTGCAGGTTGATTTGTGTGGCAGGTGGGTTGACTTAATAAAACATTTCTTACATTTTTTTTCCACTAAACATTTTTTTATAATTTGTTAAAGATAAAAAAAAAAAACACTGATCATTATTCTTAATTTTGATTGAAGTTAACAGCACAGGACAAATATCCAAAAGGTTGATTTTCTTTTTCCAATTCTTTTTGGAATACACAAAAAAGTAACACAAGTTGCACATAAACAGGCCTCTAACAATAGATTCAGTAAACTTAAGAAATTGGGTTTTTATAACATTTAAATCTGCATATGTAGTTAATTAAACACTTTTTTTTTTTTTTAAAGTTGATCTGCTGAAGGTTCAAAGTCCTATGGCGGAGGACTAAATGAGTGGAGAGGTGAAATTAAAAACTAATTGTACATGAGGTGTTGGAAGCGGGTGGAGGGGCATGAAGACAGGTATGATGCACGATTTGGTTTTGGAGGTGACACATATATCCCTGCTGAGGATACGGCTGCAAGATTTGATGAGCCCAGGATTGCTGTTATATGTTTGAGGCTTTGCATCTTCTGATCGTTTGAATCCTGGTATCAGCAGTGGATATGTGGAAGAACACACAGGGATACCAGCCCTCGAGCACCAATGTTGTCCACATCTGCCTTAGGGGAATAAGAAAGCAGGTACAGCCTCCTAAAATCCCTTTTTCGGCTCCTGTATCCAAGGTGGTCTAAACTCACAGGCTGAGATAACCCATTGTTCCTCTATTTCCAGATGTCCTTCCTTCCTCTACACACTGCAGAAAATGTTTGAAGCCAATCAAAAGCTTGGAAAGTTGGAAAAAAAGGAAGCTAGAAGGTTTATACACATTTTTTTAAAACCTATTCACATCTAGGGCAATTTTATAGGAGTAGACATTTAAAATAGGCTTTAATTATCAAACTATAAGCAAATATTTATCAGATGCTAGTTTTCCCTCAAACCTCTTGACCCATTTTATTGTTGCTAAACACGCATTTACCCAACATTTCCTGTCCTGAATATAGCTTTTCTTAAATCTGATGTTATTCTAGCAAAGGATATCAAACAATATGTAGTGTCTTATTCAGAATAGGAGTTTAACCATAAAATCATATTTGATACAAGCATTTCTGAGATATCATAAAAAGGAATATTGCAAAAAACATTTTTGTGGATTTAAACAAAGGGTTTAAAAACATATTTCCAAAAAAATTGAATTTTATGTCAGTAGTGGGCTTCACAAAGGTTATATTGGAAAATTATTGAATCAGTCTAGTGGATAAAATGGACCATTTCATCTCTTTCATCATTTGGTTGTTGACAGAAACCGTCTCACCCTGCTGATCTGGGACTCTGGGACTCCACGGAGCCGAGCGTAAAGGTGCAGGTGTTCTCTGCCTGTTAGCAACTCATCTATGGCATCAAACTGCGGGCAGTAACCCATGTTCTGATGGACGTCCAGGATGTTGGTCAAAATGCTGCAAAGGAAACGAAAGACACCAATATGGAGATTTGTAATACTACATTCATGTCAGGCATGTGTCGCTCATTTAAGAACACACACAGATTACGGATTTTTCGAATGAGCTTTTAGCACATGGTGTTAATACTGGACGGTCGCTACCTTATACTATCCCATGGACCTCCAGTTGGAAGAGTTTTGATGCATAATATGAAAGCATTGCAAATCTTGCAAAGACTTGGTTACATATAATTCCTTGAATTAGAAAATAATAAGAAGGAGAACAAATTTTTTGAAAAATTGAGGATTTTGTAATCAAGTCCTAACATGGTGTAACTTTATGAAACAAACCTGTGACCAGCAACTGAAGCATCTCCTGAAGTCACATCGATGTCACCTGTTAGCATCTTAAATGTAGTGGTCTTTCCTGCTCCGTTCACCCCCACCAGACCAAAACACTGCATTTGAAACAAAAACAAAGCAAAATCAATAAATAAAAACACAAAAAAACTTTAAGATGTGTAAGGGCAAAAGTGCACCAACTTCTCCGGGTGACACTCCAACACAGATGCGATCCACTGCAGGAATGATTGTCCCTGTGTACGTCTGGAAAAATAAGGACAGAAAAAATGCAAACAAAACTAAAGTTATTATTCTTTCAATTCTCAAACTTCATTAGAGTGAAGGAAAGCTTCACCTTGGACAGGTCTTTTATCCGTAAAATATCATTTGTTTTTCCGCTCTGCTGGATCCGTTTCCTCTCCTCTGCAACATCCACGTCTTCCTCCAAAATGTGGGGCTTTGGGCCGTCTGGAATCCTGCCAGTGGGAGGGATGTGGGAGGCTATTTAGCGGATCAGCCTTCTCTCTATGAGAGTCTCATCAAATCATAGATTGTGTTATAAAGCTCTGCTGCACTTGCCAGTGATCCATGAAGAAGCGGTACTGGATGAGAATGTTAACGACGAAGTACACAAATCCCTCTGCGGCCATGCAAAACAAGTTCCTCCCGATGAAGTCCCAGCTGAAGGGATCCGGACTGTAGTCCTCACCTGAGGAAAACAGTAAAGTCTCAGTGTGCTCATGGGTGGATCTGGACTGTCTTTCATTTTTTTCTAAGCCTGCGCAATGTGCAAGTAGTCCGTTAGTGCTGTTTAAGAGAAAAGTGTGCATTCCTTGCCCACAACCAAGCTGCTATAAATTAGGAAACTAGACAGTGTCGTTTTTGTGGACATTCAATGGGCTCTTGAGTATCACGGGTCACCAGCATTGGTCAGTGAAGGGCCAATACTTGCACATCACTAATGACTAGAGTAAGACCTGGTACCAAGGACTGCATTCCTGCTTGTTTTCCCACATACCCTATCTGCAGTGTCTAACTGGTTGGACACACCTGATCCAGGTAAGCAGGCTTGAGTTGGGGACGGATATCTTGAAATCATCCAGACACACCGACCATTGAGGCCTTGAGTTGGCTACCCCTTGTCCAGAGAGTGGTTTAAGACAGCTTTACCCATCCGTCATAAGTGCGTGTAATTTGCATTATCCTTACAAATACTTCCCAATACACTCACGACAGTGACTGTACTCATGGGCTGCGGTTTTCCCAACTATCTGAATGTACAATTGCAGTTCTGAGTCTAGTTTGCAACTTGCACAGTGAAAAAGATGGACTAGACAAGTATGGCTGTAGACCAAGGGTGTCCAAAGTCAGTCCTCGAGGGCCGGTGTCCTACATCTTTTCCAACCAACCTGCCATTGAAGTTCCTTATTGGACAAACACACCTGATCTAGATAATCAGCAGCAGATAAGGCAGGATTTTTAGAAAACCAGCAGGAGGCCGGCCCTCAAGGACTGACTTTGGACACCCCTAGGGTTTAATAATGCCGTTAGATGAAAACTTGGGCAAAAAACATCTTTAAGTTTCTGAAATTTGTAGTTTGTTGCAAACAAGTCTTCAAACTTTCATTATTCTTATAAGTACTATATTTCATGATACACTCACCACATGCACACCAATTATAAGTTTTCTAGAGGTGGCTGTACGAGCCTAAAGGGAACTGAAAGAACTACACATTCTCATTCCCAAGTTATCATATATTGACGCATGGATAACACTTGTGCCATCTTATGGGGTCCAGATGGCTCAAGCCTTACATTGACATGTCATTCATTCCATGATAAATGTAGATGAAGGTGAACAGAATTTCACCTTCATCACCTGTAACAATAACAGAGTCGGTTTGGAAAATAAAATCTGTGAAACCAGTGAAAATCAGAAATTATTGGAAAAAAAAAGTTTAGCCCGCCGTCTTGTGGAGTCCAGATGACTCAACTGGTCTGCTCTACTTTTTGATGTTTTACATGTCCCCTACTTGTCATTTTTTGACATGCTTGCTGTTCCCATCAAGTCACAGGTCCAGACAATTTGCCGGACGCAGTACCAGACGCGGACAAACCTTGGGACGCGCCCAGTGACGGTACCCTAGGCCAGTACCCAAACCCTATCTAGAACCGGCACCACATCCAGTACCGGTACTGGTCTGCTTCCGCATCCTGGTACCGGTTTGTGGCCCAGATGTCGGGGAGCCTTGATTTAATTGGAACACCCAGCACACCAAAAAATAACAAGTTGGGAACACCCAAAGCGTCAATTTTTGATGCAGAGGGGTCCTTAACCAAGCGGCAAAATGTGACGACTTGGAAATGAGAATGAATTGGAAATACACCCTCACGATAATAGTGCTCCAGTCTAAGACCGTCACGGGCCCGAACAACCCAAAAACCTGCAGCACCTGAATGGTTTAACCCCTATACGGATGCATGTGACTTAGGCATAAACCTTTAAACCCCACAAACATTTTTCTACAACTGTTAGTCTTAAGAGTTGAAGCTGCTTTAGACCTGAGCACTAAATCCAGGATATCCACTACCTGATGAATAAAAAGAATCAAAATTCAGGTGCTGAGATGGTAGATAGAAGCTAAACGTGTCACTGTCAAGGACTACTTAGTGCTTACCAAAGCGAGCATAGACATCAGTCACAGCCTGGTTCATGGCCATGTCTATAAGCCCTCGCCCCAGGCAGTAATGAGGGAAGATAAGAAGTGCTGTCTTTAAGAGTTGGTTGAATCCATACAGAGCCTAGAGAGATATAACCAATAGAGGGGATTAATATAGGAATGGAAGGCTTAAAAATCCAGTTTGGATAAAGCAAGACGAGCAGGACTCACGGAGGTGTTCTCAAACAGGTCCAGGATGAAGGTGATGGCACTGCTGTTGATGCCAATGAAGAGGTTGATGCACGACAGAGAGACGTAGGCTGTGCTTGGGACACTGAACACGTAGGACATGGGGTACATCATGGGCGTCACAGACCAGCTGGAACAACAAGAGTCGGTTTAGAAAATAAAATCTGTCATACAATATCGGGTGGCTTCTTAAACTCAATTTCCCAACATTTAAACATCACATTTTCTGTATTTATCACAATGATATTAATATAATATTATATTTATGTTAAGTTACTTTGTAATAAACATAAACAAAACATTATTTCTGTCAATAATAACACATAAACATGAAGAGATAATAGCCTTTTTTTCTAAATATGAAAAAGGTTATAACTTGTGACTTCCTTTCAAAATAAAAGACAGGATCATCTCAATGCAGCAAATTTAGTAGTACATAGTGTAATGTCTGCAGTAATTAAATTTTTTGAAAAAAAATTGTACAGTTTATTTTACTGTTGGTGAATCTAAGCCAGAAATTCATAAACCTAACTAAGTAAAATTAAATTGGAGCTAATTAAGCGATCCTAACCACGATTTTCATACCACAACGCACTAAAAATCCTTGATTTTATAATCCGGCAAGTGTGACTTCTGGTTGTGGTGAATGACTTCGAGTTCTGTGGTACACAGTGCTCTGTTTAAATGTATTAGTATGATTGGTAAACTATGAAGCTGTAGTGCTGGATGGCTCGTTGGAGCATTAGGGGTAGTGTAGTAATGAGCCTGGTGGAGTTACAGGTACTGTACCTCCAATGTTTGTGAATGAGCTGAATAAAGTTTGACTGTTTTGTTTCGCTTGATGTGCCGTACAGTTTGAAGAATACATTTTTATTTTTATTTAACCAGAGAGCCACAATGCAAGGGTCAAAGAGCCACATGTGGCTCCGGAGCCTGAGACTGCTGAAAGGTTTTTTGTCCCTGTTACTTGCTTTTCAGCAAATGAAAAAAATGTTTTTTTTCCCCTAATATTTTTTGTTGTTGTTTTGTAATACGCAAACCAAACATCAAAGTTTCAACCAAATTGTGGGGAAAGTGAATCACCACATCCCCAGTATTTATACACCACACTGTGCTGGTTTAGGAGATGTATTTCTTTGGCAGTTCTGTATACAGATTTGGTTGTTTTTACTATGTCTGTGGACATAAAATACCAAAATGAGGGAGAAAAAAAAGGGGGGGGGGTCCTAAAATGATTTATTGTATATTAATAATCTTTTTTAAAAAGTACAAGTAGGTTCTCAATCTAAAACGTTCCAACTACATGAAACTTTTCTTCTCTTACTGCTTGTGAATTCAGTCAGGAAAGATAAAAATATCAATAAAGCAAAATTCATTCTGAAAACAAATTTTTTCAAACATCCAAACAAAATAAACACAAAGCTGTCAAAAGTCTTTTAGCTTTACAATAAAATACTTCAGCTCTTCACTTTTTCCTATGGATGACCCCTTAAACCAGTGGATTAGAAGCCAGTTCATCTCAAAGAAATATTTAAGTCAGCAGAAAACAAAGGATCTTTGTGTATCCAGAGAGCTCCCACTGGGGATTTGCAGCAAAGTGCAACGCCACATAATCAATAAAATATGGGCTGTGTGAGAGAATTCCTTTTGGAAGTTCCAACAGTATCCTTAATTCCCCTTTGGGGATGAATGGAGCATCTACCTGTGTGCTTTACATTTCTTTGTTAAACATGAGTTTTTGTGTGCTGGAAGTGTTTCCTGCAAAGTTTCAAAACGCTTCACCAACTTTTTGTTTCACAGCAGAGACAAATATATAAAAAAAAGCCTGGAGCCAGTTTCTGTCTACAAACCTCAGTCAGACATGAAGACAAATCTCCCTTTACTCTCTAAAGTTCTGAACTATTTCCTCCTGTACCAACATCAACAATGGCCAGTATAAGGTAATGGAGTCGAGACTGTGACTGTACAGCGCTTTGGAGCTTAAAGGATGGTAGAAAAGTGCCATGAGACTGATTTCCACTAGTCCATATGGTCCTTTAGAGCCCCATGGGTTACAAAAAAAGGCACCAAACAAATCAAAATAATTATTATAGTCATTATATTAAAATGAAAGCCCAAAATTGTCCATTCTAACAGTGTTGCAGTTCCCCTTAAAGCTTATTTTGCTGTGCTTAAATTCCTTCCTGAGCTTTAAGTTTTCTTGGTTGGTAAAGGTATTTTTGTGGAATAGAGGGTAGCAATTTAACATTTTCAACCTCCTTGCAGATTGCGCAACTTTTATTTTGAAACATTTTTTTGTATGAATGTTGGAAGAATTTGGAGCCCTGGACATTACATTAAAAATAATAATAATAAATTGTTCCCTAAAATTAATAATTTCTGACAACAAAATTTGAATTGAAGCTCTTTTAACGCTAATATGTGCCCATAAAATACTTGGTCATGAGCAAAAAAAAGCTAATTTGTACCCAAAAAATAAGTTTGTTTGCATAGTATGCTAATTTGTGCTCACAAGAAACTAACCTGTGCCGACAAAAAAGTTTGTGCCCAAAAATACAAGTTTATGTGCACATAATGCTAATTTATGGCCCACAAAAAAATAGTTTTTTTTACATACGTCAGCCAAAAAAAGTTTAATTTCTGCCTAGAAAATGCAAATTTCTGCCCACAGAACTAGTTAGTGCCCACAAATTGCTATTTTGTGCACACAAACTACTAATTTGTGCATACATTTCAGCCTAAAAATGCTTATTTCTATCAACACATTTTTATTTTGCACCCAAAAAATACAAATTTCAGCCTTCAAAATTCTGCCCACAGAACCACTTAGTGCTCACAAATTGGTATTTTTGTGCCAAAAAATAAAATTTTTTGCCAACAAAATGCTAATTTTTGCCTACAAGATGCTAGTTTCTGCCCACAAAACTAGTTTGTGCCAACAAATTGCTAATTTTTCCCCACAAACGATGGGAACAAAAAGCTAATTTGTGCCCACTAATTTATGGACACACATTTTTAATTGGAAAGAACAATTGGTTCGTCTTTTTTTATGTGATGGGCATTACAGAAAAATTATCGTCAAGCTGCATTAAATCTGAAGAGCAGCTGCAAAAACTTTTAAAATCTCAGGAAACATGCTTTAAATATGAGTAAAAACAGGATTCATGGCTGTTGTTGTTTTTTAGAGAATCTTTGCAGGTAAAAACAATTTGTGAATCTCCTTTTAAAAAAGATCATAAATGAGGATAATAATTTGTAAACCATGAAAGTTTCACCTACATTTCAAATTATAACAACAACTTACCCGTAAAGCATGAGTAGGGCGATCAGTGCTTGCATGTTGGTTGCAGATGTGTAACACTTCTTGTCAAAAAAGAGGAATATTTGCACCACCATAGCTGCACTGATGGAGTAATTCACCTGCAGAAGGGTAGAGAAAACAGTTACAGCTATAATTATATGACCCAGATTGCACCAACAGCTAGCATGCAAGCGTGTGCTGAAAAAAGTAATAAGGTCACTGTACCATGTCCCACAGAAAGTTAGCCATCCAGTACACCAGCGGACTGACGCCACTGACAAACTGCAGGTGTTTGGCTTGAGTGACCCGCTCTTGGATGAGGTAAAGGACGAAGCTGGCCGGGACGAAGGACATGGCGAAAATGACACACATGGCCACCACTGCATCCACGGACGTGCTCAGTCTAGTTAGAGGGCAGAGAAACGCAGACTCCGTCAGGTCAGAGCGGCCTAATAGCGAGTTAAACTGCAGAGGGACGGGCGGATCACTCACACAGTGATCTCAGACAGCTGCTCTTTGGTGAGGTTCAGAGGGTGGTTGATGACGGTGATTCCATATTCATCCAGGTTGGCTCTTTCGGGCAGGTTTGCTCGAAGGATGGCGTTGTTGGCGACATTCATGAAAGACACCATGGCGTGCCAGCCCTTGTTGTTATACCACACCTGGTAAAGCAGGGAACAGTCAAGTGTTGCGCGTTAATCACAACCGCCCTTGCGGGTGGATACAGGCGAAAAATGAGCAAACGTACAAAGTTTTAAGATCTTAGACAACTCTCTTTCACCTATGAGCATGCAGAAGGGACAGGTCATGGCAAACACTATAAAGAATATTTGGCGCACATTTGCCGCTGCCCGTGGACAAACCTGGGAGGAGTACTCTGTGTCCAACTTTTTATTAAAAAGGACTACATTTCAATTGAGTTTTTTTGGTCACTTTCTTCCTCATCAATGAACACTTCAGAGGTTAGCAGAGGCTTCCTCACAGGGTTAACCCCCCTTTTGGGCATTGTATATAATCAAAGTCGCATATATAGATCCTAAGGCCAGTTTATTTTATGTACCAAGGCCACTGTGTTTCATACATCCGTTGATGAACTGACCTTGACATTGTTTGGAGTCTCCAGATACCTGAAGAATGTTCCTATGTCTCTGAGAGTTTGCGTGGAGTGTTTGCCCTTGGAATGAAAACATAAACCTTCATTACATAAGGTTTAAAAAGAAAAAACAAAAGCGCTAATGTATTTCACAAATAGAAAGTTTGAACCCAAAGCCATACCCCTGTCACATTGAGAAGATGGCCAAGCTGAGTTGCCAAATCCTGGATTGCATTGGGTTGAAGAGATAAAACAGGAAGCTGTCCTCCAACTGATATCCCGCCATATCTGAACAAAACAGAGCAAAACACCTGGATGACTTCACTTTAACGTTGCAGTACAGCAGAATGATCACTAGAGGGAGAAGCACACCACTATATTGACTCCTGTAACACAACCGTATGCATGTGACATCACTATTTATTTAGAAAGTCTGCATTACCTTTGTTCATTCACCCAATATTTGCTTTTCAGGCTGTAAAACAAATAACAGAAGTTACAGGTTTATAAGAAAATAAAATAAAAGAAACAATTATTATTTATTAAACTAATAATTATTAAACTTTTGTACCTGGTTCTGATAAGTTTAGGGTACGTCTTAACCAGGTAGTCAGAGATGTTTCTACCAGTTAGGTCCATCAGAACATCTCCTGTCGACTGGATCCTCTAAGGAATTTAAAAAAAAAAAGGCATGAAGACGATCAGAGGATACGGTACATTTTAGTGCAGATTATTAGAGGACGAGCCTACCTGAGGAGGAGGGAGGCCTCCAGCTCCTTCAGGACACACGGGGAGCATGGTGAGTTTCTTGGCTGTGCTGCACTGACATTCTGGAGAGGGTCTGAGGGAATCCCAGTGGGGGCTCTCCAGCATTTCTATCAGGGCAGGGTTCACCAGCGGCATCTCCCACTCTGTTGTGATGTTGTTACACGGGAAATCCCTGGCAGGGAAGACGTTATTTCATATTAAAAAGGAAATACCCCAGGGAAGGAATTACTAACAGAAGCTTATCAAAGCGATGATTCCGTACTCCAACGGTTCATCCAGCATGCAGCGAGTCCCAAAGCCGGGCTTATCCAGCAGCACATTTCCAAAGTATCTCATCTGAGCATCTGTGGGGCGCTCATTGCTGCAGGGGATAAACAGAAATAGAAAATTATTAAAACATGGCAGTTCTATTTCTTTAAGATATCTACACTAATGTTTAGACATTTTATGAGTTACAATCAGCATTTGGCTGATCTAAGGTCAGTTTGATTGTGATTAAGGAAATAACTAAAAAGAATTACTACAGAATATTACCAGAAAAAATTGACATAAATACAGTATGTAGGCAGAAATGGGAAAAACACTTGCTTAGGTTCACAAGATCTAATTAGTAATTGGTAATATTTATGGCAATAAAGATCATTAAAAAGTGCTCTGTGATGAAATAACCAAATATAAAGCAGAAATATGTTGTTTCCTTATTTTTAATTGTGTGTATTGTTTTAAAATAAAACAATACACACAATTAAAAATAAGTAAAGGAAATCCTGCTAATGCACATTCTTTGTTAAAATCAATTAGATGCTCAAAAAAGTACTATCAAATACTGTAATTTTTCTCTGCGTTGTAGAATCCTAAAATGTAACTTTTTTCAAAACTGAAACATTTTTTAGGACACACTTTATGGCTTCTGCTTTATTGTCTGATTCATCCTAAAAACACACTTAGAACTTTCTTTAAAACTGGTTTCAATTCTTCTTTCAAAAACAGAAAGGTGCAAACCTGAAGAAGGTGTACTGGCGTCCATACATCCACGGGCTGAGCGTCAGACTCGGGTATTCTCCAAACGGAGGCACGATCAGAGTGAACGTCAGCGAGAAGAACACAAAGCTGGCCGGAAGTACAATCTGCCGGTATGACAAAAGTATTAGGGTCAATTTATAAATGTTAAATTTATAATGTACAAGAATAAGGACATAGATTTAATGGAGGGAAATGGAAGTCATGAATTTATTATTTTACATTTTGTAAATGTACAATTTTAAAACATGTACATTTACAAAAAAGTCATATCAGTTACATTACAAGACTATAGTTTTAGATTTATGAATTTAAAAGTCATGAAGATAGTATTTTACATTTTATAAATGTGCAACTTTAAAACACGTACATTTTCGAAAAAAAGTCAAAATGGTTACATTATTAGAATAAATTGTTGTAGTAAAGTTGTAGATTTTGGACAAAAGAAGTTATCCATATGTGATTTCAAATTCAGTAGATTTACTACTTTAAAACAAGTAAATTTGAAAAATTGTCATAATGGTTGCATTACAATAAAACAAATTTAAAAGTAATGAATTTATTATTTTAAATGTAGTATATTTACGACTTTAAAACACATACATTTACGAGAAAAAAGTCATAATGGTTAAATTTTGAGAATGAAGTTGTAGATTTGCAACTTTAAAAGTTTTTTATTTATCAATTTAAATCTTGCAAATGTATTACTTTTGGGAAAAGTCATAGCAATGACATTACAGAATAAAGTTGTGAATTTTGACTTTAAAAGAGTTCAATTTATCCTTTTAAATTTCGTAAATGTGGAACTGTATTAGATGGTGAGAGACGTATTTTGTGAAGCTTTATTTACAGCTTGGTTTCAAAAACAAAGTTCACCTTTAGCTGACTTAAAATCAAATTATTATTAGGATGTTGAAAATAATATGTCAGGAACTGAGCCTCTTCAGACGGAAGGATTACACAGATTTAGAGATCTTTTGCGGGATCTTTCGTGGAGGAAGAAATAAAATAAGTGGACAATTGTGGGGATATCAATAATCTCGTAGTTTTACTTTTTTATGTGGCCCTGCAATCACAAAACTATGAGGAGAAATTTATGACTTTAATATTGTAACGTAACTTTATATTTTTTTTCGTGGTGGCCCTAATATGCCGTAGATTAAAGACGACAGCAAGACAGATTTTAGAAAAAGTACAAAAAAAATAAACACAAACTTTAAACAATAAATGGAAGAACAATTAACATTGAGATGACAGAAATCTTTAAAAAAAGTGACCTGTGCTATGAAGTCTTTGTAGGAGCGAGTGGCATGGTGCAGCCTCTTGATGAGCAGAGCGAAGAACTGCTTGATGGTCAGGCAGACGCCTCTGACCCGGTATGACCCCTGGCCTGCGCTGCCCTCCTTGATCTCGCCTGGACCGCGGCCATTGGACTCTACGAGAAGCAGCCCGCTTAAGTCAGCATGGGGTGGCATGTGCCTCTGCTGTGCCAAAAGTTAATCGAGAAAAGCCAACTAGCTGCCCAAGCAAAGCCGATCTTATTGCTGGTAAACGTTTAGGACGTCATAAAAGAATTAGCAGCTCATGCTCTAGATGGGAAGGCCAAGCTTGTGCTCATTGTACTGTGCTGTTGCCAGGACAAACAGTTGCTTAAATATGATTTGATGTGGAGATGTTTTCATGTTGCAATAAACATCATGATGTATTTCAGGAAAGATTGCATTTTTCTAGTGTTCATCATCACCAAACCTTATAAACCCTTAGCACAAAGTTATTTTGTTAAGAATATTTGAGTATAAGTACAGTAAACTATAGACTATGTAAGTTTAATCTGGGACATAGGTATACTAACTAAAAACTTCTTCAGACAAAGTTTGAACATTATGGATTTACGATATATTCATAAAAATGATTAAGAGTAAATTTTAGTAAGAAATTACATAAAATTCAAACGTATCAGTCTTTAGAAACTGTGATTAAAGTGTGTGTTTGTCCCACAACAGCAGGTACTTCAGGAGCTGTGAGCTGAAAGCCAACTTCACCTGTTTGCCCTTCCACATCAACAGCCACCCTGTTGAATCCACACACACTAGCTCGAGACATCTGTCGCAACGATTTTTTATCTGAGGCAGTTAGACAAACAGCTGGTTAATGGTGGATTTAAAGGACAAACACACAGTTCACATTACTAGGGGTGAAACGTGTCATGTAAATACAAACACATTAAAAAAAGGGAGAATTGAAAGATTATAACATCATCTCTCTATGCTCTAAACTATTTTTATACCTTGAATGCATTTCCTGTTGGTTCCATCTGCAGTGACTTTTAAAAAGATCTACAAGAAAACAGAGTTTTTAACTGTTTGAATGATAGCTTTCTTTATTTTGTCGTTATTTTTTTGTTTCACCTCCTCCAGAGATGTGTCCGACACACCAAAGCTGCTGAGCCCGATGTCCACCAGCGTCTCCTCCAGCTCCCTGAAGAGGCTGGCGTACGCTCTGGGCTGGAAGTTTCGGTTCGGGAGCAGAAAGGTCAGCTCTTGACCTATGGCCTCTATGAGGCGAGCCTGCGGGACGTGGTGATGAACTAAGGCCACAATGCTTTCAATGTTACCTGTAGATGAAAAGACAGTTTTTGATTTGGCAGACTTCTCTACAACTCTTTCCTTTAATAGTTTACATTTGTACTGCCTTGTGTAGGCACCTAATGTTTTCCAGTTGTTGGGCGTGAATCTAAGAATTTAAAACAGCTTTAATGTTCAGTAAAGAGTATTTGAACAGTAAATCTGTTCAAAATATTACTAACCTAACCAAATATTAAAGGATATCACAAAAATTGATGATTTCTAAGAGTACGTTGACTGCAGTATCCAACTTATCATTTCTAAGTAAAATTAAAGAAAAAACTGTTTTTATCCCAATTTAATGGGCTTTTAAATAGAAAAAAAACGAGCACAGAGACAGTCCTTGTTAAAACAGTAAATGATCTTAGACGTAACCTGGACTCTCAGAAAATCTCAATCCTAGTGATACTGGATTTAAGTCCAGCATTTGATACAGTATATCAAACTATTTAATTCAGGTTTGGGTCTCTGTTAATGTTCTTAACTAGATTGAAGACTTAATGTATCTATGGATACATGCTCCTCATAGGCCTATAAATCAATTGTGGGGTCCCCCAAGGGTGAATCTTAGGCCCTGTACTTTTTAATCAACATATGCTTCCACTTGGGGACGTCATCCGTAGGCATTGTGTTTGTATTCACGTCTATGCTGATGATACACAACTTTACATCGCTGTGTCTCTTGGTGACAGAGAGTTATAAATCAACCAAGGTCTGTGTGTGTGTGTGTGTGGGGGGGGGGGGGGGGGGGGTTTTATTATCTATATATATTTTTTAATTTTTTGGAATGATTCTTTGTCTTGCTTTAAGCTTTTAAAGTTTGATTTTTTTTTATGTAAAGCACTTTAAGTCACATTTTTGGGACACGTGCCATACAAATAAAGTTTGATTTGAATAACATTAAAGTTAATTAACTATTTATTGAATATTTTATTGCATTCTTTCCTCCCATTGAACAAATACATTTATGTTTTGACAATAATCACTAACATTTTGCCAATTTCTCACATCGTTTATTCAGTCAAACTTTATTTATAGATAAGTGCTTCACGTACATAGAAAAAAAAATAAAGAAATAAAAAGAGGAAAACCCAGTACTCCCTTTATCATTACCCCCTCCCTCTATTAATACACACACATATGAATACTTACAAACCTAAATGTTTAAGTTAACTTGTCATGGATAGCATGTCTTGTCTGGTAGAGCCTCTTCATGATAAATGTGAAAACATAATTTAGTCAGAAATTGTAATTCTTAGAAATTCCTGTGGGCTGCAAGAATACTGATTTGATGAAAGAAGCCTGAAGGTTGCTGGAAATTTGAACTCAGGCTGCATTTGGCACAAGGGCCACACTTTGGACATGCTCCGGACTAAAACATAGTTAGTGATTTGTAAAAAAAAAACCAAAAAAAAAAAACAGAAGGGATAAAAACATACCATCCATCTGTCTGTCTGAGGTTTTGGTCTCTTCCTGGTTTGCCTTAAACTTGGAACACTTTGAGCATTTGCAGGAACACTCCTGTGTACAATCACAGCTGGGCTGCAGTATAAAAGGACAACAAAAAGTTTAACAAAAATCTTTATGTATAATTTTTATCTTTAATTATATCACATTTTTTGGCTCAACAAAATTTCTGAAGTTCTGCATAACCTTTTTTGTACTTAAAATTAACACATCCCGTGTATTATGAGTTTGGGGACTACACTAGAACTACTTTTTCTCTACTCAAAGTCTCATCTTTCCGCGTCCTGCAAAAACACACCCAGGGTTTAGTCCTCACCTTTGGCGGATCGTGCTTCATCCGACGCACAAGAGTGAGATAGAAGCCTGCGCCGAAGCAGTTCTTGAGGAAGATGGGGGAGCCGCAGCAGCAGAGGCGACCCTGAGACAGGATGGCGACCCGGTCACTGAGAAGGTCGGCCTCATCCATGTGGTGGGTGGACATGATCACCGTGCGGCCTTTAAATTGACAGTAAAAGTGATGTCTTCTTTTCATATTTACTCATCAATATCATATCTACTGACTGTAAATGTGTGAGAGAGAATACACTTTTTTATATGAAATGGGGAGACACTAATAAAGGATAAAACATATTTGAGCATGCTCTGGGCTGGCAGTGTTACCTGTGCGATATTTGAGCAGTAGGTCCCAAATGGAGCGTCTGGAGTACGGATCCACCCCAGATGTGGGCTCATCCAGGATCACCACCTTGGCCCCACCCACAAAGGCCAGCGCAACCGACAACTTCCTCTGCATCCCCCCTGCATCCATGCCATAAGATTTTAACGACCCACATATAAATCATCGTATGTTTGATTAAGCTAGTCGACTCCACGCAAACCTGACAGATTCTGGATCAGTTCGTCTCGTTTGTGAGGAAGACCCAAATCCTGAAGCATGTTCTCCACCTCCTCCTCAGCCTCCGCTATTGGACAGCCTTTCAGCAGTGAAAAGAAGAGGATGTGCTCCGCCACTGTCATGCTGAGAAGCAAGAGATGCAGAGAAAGACCGTCATAGAGCGCAACAGTCCGTTAGCTTACTATTGGCACAGGATTGAGGATTTTTAGCAGTCACATACTGCTGAAAGAGGATGTTGTGTTGAGGGCACATGCCCAGAGACAGACGAATGCTGTCCATGTCTGTGCGGATATCTTTGCCGTAAATGGTGGCAGTCCCACATGAAGGAGGGAACATGCCTGTCAAGATTGACCTGGCAGAAAAAAAAGACGTTTATAAATGTACATATAATTAAAGAACTTATAGTGACATCGGTGTAACACAAAGATATTAGAAATGAGTCTGGGTTCTTATGGGTCAAGCTGATAGAGCAGTTTGAGTGACCTACATGGCGGTGGTCTTTCCAGCTCCATTGTGGCCCAAAAGAGAAGTAATGTGGCCCTCGTAGAAGCTGATGGTGAGGCCATCGATGGCTGGGCGCATGCAGCTGCTGAACATTTTGACCAGGTTCTCAGTGCAAACTCCCTTCACCAGATTGTCTGGCTCTGCTTCAAAGAACGACTGATCTGTCAGCAAAAAAGCAAGTACACTTTGTTGTGCAATCACATTGTTTCGCACAGGCAAAAAAAATATTTAAGATCAGGTAAGGTTCATAAAACCAGGATGGTCACATAATGGTTAAAAAAACACAGGTTTCTATCACTTATTGACCAAGCGTCAGACAGGTGCAAACACTAGCAAGGACACTAAGTTCCCACACTGTCAGTCTTAACCCCATTGACGGTATATGAGAATTGGCCCCTTGTGTTCAAAACAGGAAGAACCGGTTGACTCCAAGAAGCCAAAATCCCATAGACTGAGAAATAAAGAGCTATTATGTAATCACTATATTTGTCAGAATAATTGACGTTTGGTTTTTTTTGTTTGTTTTTTTACGTAGAGCCTAAAAAACAGTTGTAGAAAGTTTTGTAGTGATTGCGAGAGTTTTGAACATGGAGCCCAAAATGCGCATTTACTATTCATATTCATGTAGACTTTTCAGTAAAAGTGTCAGACTGACTTGGACCAATCACTAGTTACGGAAAAATTCTGGTTCCAAGATGGCGCTGTCCACCTCCTGACAAATGGTGACTGAATTGACTTCATTTTGTTGAAACCAGAAGAAAGGCATTTTCTCTGGGTCCGGTTCTCATTTGCAGTCAGTCCTCATTCCTGCATTGAGATCAAATGTTTGTGGTAAATGGTCCTTGCGATACCCTCTTTCTCCTCGCGTGGATCCTGGTGTTCACATGACGGAATGTCTTCCTTAGCCTTGGCTGCATCGCCGTTTTCCGTCTCTCCTTGTTTTGACAGCTCTCCTTGACCTTTGGCCACAAGGTTATCAAAGCTTTTTCTGTTCATTTTCATGTTGCCTTTAGGGGAAACGGCTTCCATGAGTATCATTGTAAATAGCAAAAAACGTCAATTGGTTATCAGTTTTTTAAAAAACAGGAAAATATCGGATGTGTACCTGAAGCTGGAGCCACACTGTTGAGCCAGTAGCAGGGTAGCAAAGGAAAGTAAAAGGGACGGCCAATTCCATACTGTCCTGTGACGGCAATGAAGTTCAACACATTATTGTAATTTGAGGGTTTTGCTCTTCACTTATTTTCCGTGTGGCGTACTCACCGGGGAAAACGTTGTCCAGGTACCAGGCCAGCACAGAGTACAGGATCGTGTCCAGACCCATCATACAGATGGAGGTGAGGAAGGAGAACTCGTCTCCCTCCAGAGGACTCGTCTGGATGTTATCCCACTGCAGACCCATACCTTGCTCCTCATAGCGTGACAAATATTCCGTGCCAAAGCCAAAAGCTACTTGTGACAGCAGACTCTGCAGGGAGAGGTAAAAACACAATAATTTCACACTCTTTTTACATTATTATTAAAGCACTTTCATACAAAAAATGCCGCAAAAACACTATAAAAAACATTTTAAAGCACATCTGAAAAAATATGACTATTGTAAACATATAGCCTTTCATTACTGTTTAACCATTGTGCAGTTTTTTTTTTTTATATCTGGCTGATTATAAAAAAATAAGGGATGACCAGGGCAAACAAATGAGCTTTTAGAATCAAACTGTGCCCTTTTGTTAGATCATATTAGCAGTTTGGTCGTGTTTTTGGCGATATTCAGATTATTTTCAAAGTGATCACCTTGTCATAGGTTAAAAACTTGACTCAACTTTTTAAAGATGTAGAGTTAAGATTAAACAGTTTACATTAAAGCTTTATGCTATGTTCAACCGGGATCAGAAACACGCGTTTACGTTCAATAAAAGTGAGTGTGAACGCAAACATAGGCCCCTATGGGTTTAAAAATAAAGGTTGCCTGCGAGCAAAAAAATAGGCTAATCTGTATGGAGCACACTCATGGCCTGCAGGACATATCAAAATCATAGACTTCTACAGCCATTCTGCAGGCGGGAGGTTATAGCGAACACTCATACAAGGTGTGAGGGTAACTAAGTATTGTACATGGTACCAGACGTTGTACCGGACACAGTACTGAATGTGGTACTGGACACGTACTAACGGACGCGGAACAAAGGCTTAGAGATCCCTGATTAGCATATGCATTTTTTTTTTTTCTGTGGCCCAGTACCAAGTGGGCCAAGGACGGTATCGGTTTCGCGGCCTGGAGGTTGGGGACTCCCGATGTAATGGGAGAAGCCGGCACGTCAAAAAATTATGAGTTGGGGACACCTAAAACATCAAAAAGTGACACGGAGGGCCCCGAACCATGCGACCATTTATGACAAGTTGGAATTTAGAATGCGTTGTACTAATTGAAGTGTTGCACACAGAGCACTGTAACACAATATCACTCATACATCATAAGCACGAGCAGCGCATGCAACTTAAATTATGGATATTTCAACAAGCATGACAATGGTGTGTTTCATTTTCATGACCTCCCTATGAAGTGGACAGACACACTGGCGCTCTACTTAAGATCCAGACCCTCTATGGTTCCAGACCAAAAACCTGCAAGAGTCAGCCCCTGTATGGGTGCACGTGACTTAGGCATACAATCAGTAACAAGTACAAAGTAAATAGCAGTTTTGCATAAAATGTGTCCTTTCCAAATCCTGGAATGCACATATCCTTGAAGTGTCACGGACACCCACCAGCAGGATCTTCATATCCTTGGTGATGCGATCCTGCCATGCGATGCAGAAGACATGCGGGAGGTAAAGCGTGAAGTAAACAATGCCGCAACAGGCAGCTGCAAGGTTGGCCTGATTGAAGAAGACGCTCAGCAAGAAGCACTGCATGATGGTGGCGGTGGTGAAGGTGAGGAGGAAGAGGAAAAGAATGACGGGGTTGCTGTAGTTCAAAACTCTCCCTCCCTGGAAGAAAAACACGAAACAGAGAAGGTTTTTTGTTTGAGTTACTGGGAAGAAATTACATATTGATGTTTTTATGGTTGTACACAAAGTTTCCACAAGAGGTCACATCAGCCTACTCTATGGTACTGCAGTGCTTTCAGTGTTAATGGTTGACAAGCCCAAGCCTGCAACTCCTGCTGGATGCTGCCGTTGACATTCTCACGACGTCATAGTTTCTACTGTTTCTTTCTTTTTGTAATGATTCACAGTCAAACTCAATGACCTCACTTCGACATTTCAAGGAAACAAATGGATTTGGTATCAAAGCAGAGAGGTTAGTCACCATGATGATGGCTGTCAGCAGAGCAGTACTGGTGCCCATCATGATAAAGCTGTCAATGAACCACGTGGACCAAATGACCCCGTTGGTGACCCCCATGGTCTTCAGTGTCTCCTTCAAGCGGAGTTCCTTCTCCAGGACAATGCTCTTCACCACCATGGACACGGAGTAGACCCAGGCCATAACCATGAAGACGGGGAAGCATCGGTTTAGTGTCAGCATGAAGCTGGACAGAGGGAGAAGAGCAGGAATGAGATAAGGAGGCACTTTGGCATTCAGAGATAAATAGCAGTAATACAAACACAAAAAAGGGAGAAATGAAGAGCAGGACTGAAAGAGATGAAGTCAAAGTTTCCATAAAATCTATGAGTTGACTCACAGATCATCCACATAGCAAGGGTATGGCATCTGCTGTAAGTAAACCCCAAGAGGCCACTCCTTTCCTGTGTGAGTCCGGATTATCCCATGCTCTATGATGTCCTGAAAGTATGCAAAGCCCCCCCAGACATAACGGAGGTCCTCCATGGGATCAGCTCTGGGTCCTGGGTCCCAATACCTGAGAAAATAATATTTTTAGCCTCCAGGATGTTTAGTCACCACGCAGGACAGCTCTCTTCCTACCTGTCTTTGACTTTATTGGTCCGCTCCACAATATCAATGTCCATGCGGATCTTGAACTTCACGTGAGGCGGGACACTGGTGCTCCAGGGGTGCATGTTCACAAAGATGAGGCCTGCCCAGAATTTGCCGTCCTCCAGCAGGTTCAAAGCCCGATACGTCACGGCATCTTCATCGGGCAGGGGCATGAATTTGTCAAGGACAACACACTGGGGGTGGGGGGAGGTAGATTAGAATTTCATCAAACTTAAATCATATTTTTGTGTGACTGGGAGAGAAATTTCAAAATTTCACATGCCCCACTTAACTACAACTCAGTAAAGTTTAATATTTATTCAAACTCATCTAAGAACTGACTAATCTTATCGTTTATTGTTAATGGTTTATAGTGAGTGTAATGATTAATCGACCTAATCAGTTCCTATTCCTACAATCCAACAAGTTCAATTTCTCCGAGGCAAGATTTTAAATGAATCGATCATTAAGAAATCCTTTAAAATGAAATAAATCGATTATATTGAAATGGGAAAATATCATTTGGATTGAGGGATGATAGGTTTATTTTAATATAATGTATAAACAATCATTACAGCGGTAAACACATGCGTGATAGCAGCAAAAGATGATCAACCATCATTACAGTCCAATGTGTGGATATGTGATCATACAGTATGATAAAATGTTCTAATATTGGTCTTTACTTCTTAAAACCTCTGCGACCACTGTATGGCATGTAAACATGTGACTGCTGCCGCGCGATTACAAATGTCAAATGTACAAATACAAGGAATCTCCAAATGAGTGGTTAAATTCTTGGCTAAAGATCATTTTTAGGTCAGTGAATCGGATCGAATTGGAAATTCCCTCTTTCATTTATTCCATATGAACCAATATAACAATGAATTGTACTGTACCCACAAATTATGATATGACTCAAACATTTATAGTTACATCCCTAGTTTATAGTATTCTATTTGTTGAGTTCTTAAAACAAAAAACTAGCTAATGCAAGCTAATTCTTTAGCTTTGTTACTACCATGGCACTAAGAAGGGGCATGAAAAAAACCAACGCTGGCCAAGAATTCAATACATTTACAAAAGTGCTTGTCTCTTCCATTAAAACTGTGTCTGATACAGCCATTCATTGGAAGCTAATGCAAATAAGGTGGGAAAACAAACAGTTTTTTCAGCACGCCCCAAACTAATCATCATTGGAGAAAATCTCTTAGCAAATTCAGCTGTGCATCCAAAATATAAATCTATGTACGCCTTTATGCACTAAATACACAACATGTTGTTCATAACTCCATAAACTTTCCTCTATTCCACAGAGCTTTCAGTCATATAAACATGCGGTCCTTCTGCGGTGCGATACGCATGCTTGCCACCATCGAGAGGCAGCCAGCCATTAAGCTCACGGTCATTGTTGCCTCTTTATAAAGGACAGCGGACGGACTGACAGCTGTATCTAATCGGCCACAGTCGCTCCAACTCTTCCTGTGGCACTCAAGTGCTGTACGCTTCAACTTGGACAAAAACAAGGAGCTCTACCCATCTACTGAGTCTTGCCCCAGGTACAGCCCCATGTCACCCCCTCAGTGCCTCTGCAGAGAATGGATTAACTTGGTTTGGAATGCACTGGTGCCCACAAGTGGAGGGCCTACACAGGAGATGGTATGTGATTTATTTTTTTTCTCTCTTTTTCAAGCCACATTCGGTTACCAGTGAATAAAAGAGACTGGGACAGGCTGCTACTCTGGATCAGGCCCACCTGGGTGGATTTCCAGAAAGTTGGACAGGAGAACAAATTTAAAAAACAAAAGACAGTTTTTTTCTGAATCCTCCAGCCCTTCATGAGCTCTCTATGTTCACCGGGCTCTGATACGTGTGTTCAAGAGACCACTTTCAAATAAAAGTCTATGTAAATGTTAGTATTTGCACATTTCAGTACAATTCCGTGTTCAAAGTATGCACATTTTTAAAGCTATGTTCAGACTGGGCAAGTTCAGAAACGCACTCTACATGGTTTCATGAACGTGCAATTGCCTATGGTGTTAACACTGGACAAGCAGGGAGCAGCAGGGCGGAGCTTCTTCCTGATTGAATTTTCTATTCTTTATAGCGCATGTCCGCCACCTACAGTTGGAAGAGATTTGGTCGGAAATTTTGAAGCCTTGCAAATCTTGCTCCAGGTTTTTTCAACCACAGCTCTATTCCGATATATAAAAGACTTGATGTCATAGAATTACGGCTGGACACAAACCAAATTATCAGTTTCTCCTCCATGATCATCTTTACAACGGCTGGCATTTTTGAAAATGAAGCTCCCATGCTTCACTACCAAATCCAAGTCCCTGATTGGTCAAAGGTCAGCTGTTTGACAGCTAGTTGAACTTTCAGTGTGCGTTCAGTGAATATCCGGTCTGTACATATAACCCAAGAACGGACTAAAAAACGTCCATAGCAACGCATAGAAGCAAGATTTCTGAATGCAGAAGCCCAAAACACAGGTTTACGGATGTTTATATGTACTTTTTATTAAAAAGGTTACTTGTATGCGAGTTGCCGCGGCCCGTGTGAATGTAGATTCAGCCTATTTTTGGGCTCTGTACAAAATCACCAGTTAAACCTGTTGAACTTTTACCAAAGACTTGATAGTCAGGTATGGATGACGTATCTTTTAATTCAGTCTCAACCATTTAAAAATTGATCATGGAGAAGAAATGAATAATTGCATTTTGTGCCTGACTTGAATGAAACGACCTGGTACCTGGTAGTGGTACTATAACCCTAACCCGGCACTAGACTTGAACAGGTACCAGATGCGGTACTTGTTTGTACTTTTTTTTGCCTCAATAATTTTTATTTTCACTGGTGTCAGTGGCAGACATGAAATACTGTCCACCCTCATCCACATTTGTCGTGGGATGGACAACACTTTAATGTAAGGCTCGGGTCATCTGGACCGTATAAGATAGCACAATGGTTAAATGTGCAATACATTTTCATGAAATACACAAAGAAAAGATGAAAAAGATTAACTTAAATCCAGGTTGAATTAGGGACCCTTGGGCCTGGGCATTGCTTACTCACATCCCCATATTGGTTGAGCATCCGAATGACCCTGTTGATCATGTGAAAGACGTCTCGCCAATCGAAATTAGGCACATCGTGCGGACGGTCCTCCGGTGGTTCATTGCGTAGGAAGTTAAGTATATGTTTGGAGGAAAACGGTGCGTCCTCCAGACTTTTGTCAATGAAATCCATGACAGATGGATTCCGAATGATATCCTGAAACAAATAGAACATGAACTTATCATTTAAGCATATATGGGCGTTCTTTAGAAATCAGCAAAGAACACAAAAAGATGTCTGAAACAAATAGGATAAGATAAAACTAAACAATGCTGTCTTAGCATCTCAAGATCATGAAAAAGAAAGGTGGCGAAGAGGACATAGGACAAGTCTGACAATAAAGAGCAACAAAAGGGTAAAAAGATGGCTAATGTTACAACTAGGAGAAGGTGGAAAAGGGAAAGACATTGTATATTATGGTTAGATAAGCTTTCACATTCATGTAGGAAATTCATGGGACCTCTGCAAAATTATTCAGGAAAATGTTCCTGACAAAATAACAACATAATTTATCAGTTTCAATTGTCGGGCCTTAAAAATAGCGACAATGGGAGAGATCCTAATCGAGTACCATCCAGGTATCAAAGATACATTTTGAGAACTTGCAACCATTTCTTCGTTTTGTAACAAAACCTCGTCTGTCCTACCCGGATCATTCTGACTTGGATTCCATCTTGGAAAAAAGCCCAGATCTGAGGAGCCACCTCCTCCCAGGCCTTCCCCAGCGTCCTCAGTCTCTCCAGCTCCTCGAACGTGGTGTTTGCCTGAAACGGCACATCAAAACCAAAACATTTTGTCAAGATTTGGTTAGCAAAAAAAAAAAAAAGAACTGATAACTGAGTGGGTAAAAAAAACTAAATCTACACATCCTTAAACACACACAGTGTCACAGACCTAATCTTCTCCACATACCATTCCCACATCAAACTCTGAGAAAACAGGGTTCTTCAAAATCTCATACAGAGAATTCCTGCAGGCATTTACAGATAACCACTGACAAATGCACTCAGTGCCAAATCGTCAAATATTTACTGCACGCTTATCGTTCAAACGCGGGATGTGTACAGTGCTTTGTGCGGCACACATTCAAGGCTGGCTACTTCTGCATTCAGTCATGTGCAGCGGGGGGTGAAAGCACTGAAGAGTACACCCAATTAAACGCCTTCCTCTTCTGTGTGTCTGACTTTGGGGGACAATGGGGACAATGGAGATGGGGTGACAATGGGAGCCGTTGGTGACAACCGGCTGAAAGCATTCAGCCGGCCCAGTGAATCCCAGTTCCCACAAGGGAGAGCTTCCTCATTCAGTGAGACAGTTCAAAACGGGAGATAAAGGAGAGGAGGGAAAACTGGGATTCCTTTAAGGTGATTTTTTTTTTTTCTTTTTTGTCAAATAGTGTACTCTTCTTAGATCCTGAGTTTGCATATTCACACCAGACGATCGACAAACAACGATTTTGTGCCAAACTCCAAAACAGTGAGCAAACGTATTTAGCTTTAATAGCTCGGACTTGAAAGCTGAAGTGTTTGTCCTACAGATAACACAGACATACCTCATTATTCCACAAGAGCAGTCCCGTCAACACAGAAACCTTTTAAAAACATGCCTCTGCGCTCACATGAGAGGGCAACAACAAAGAACCTAAAGAATCTATGTTTCTAGTTTTGCAAAGTGACGGATTACCCCCGTGTTCTGCACTTTCTTAGAGCAATTAGGATCCCATGTGAAGGAAGAGAAAAACAAAGAGGTCGCAAAAGGTCGGATAAGAGGAAAAACACTGGGTTTCTGTGTGTGTGTGTTAACACACGTCCACGGACTGACCTAAGCGCAGGTACAACAGTGAAAAAGCCACGGCGCCACCGGACTGGGCAGCAGTCACCACATCCGATCAGCTTGTCCCATTGCTACCAAGCCATCCATGACTGCACCCCCCTCCAAAGGCTTTGACCAATGCTTATCTACATCTAGATACAAAGAGCTGAACATGACATGGGGGAAACCTCATCCCCTCTTTTTTGGTGCCACATACATTGTTCGACGCATTAGACTCACCCGTTATTCAGCATAACAAGCACGCCTTTGACAGAAAGAAAGGATCTATGAGTGATCCTTAGTGATGATTCTATTATAGTCAATACAGATTGACCTGTTCACGTTTTTCTGATGGTAGGTCTGTGAAATGATAGACAACACAATTTCTAATATATCCAAGTTCTACATTTAAGAACATTTTCAATAAATTAAAGCAGCGTTGTATAGCCCTAAGGCGATACCCGCCCCAGCCCTTGGAGCCCCACTTTGCCCTCAACATCCCTATGCCGCCCCTTTTAACCCGTCCTCACCCTTTTGACCCTTCTTCAGACCCTTTACTTTTTCTCTCTCTCACTCCCACCCTGGTTAGAGCTACATGTGACAAATACATAATACAATTTTTTAATTGCTTCTGTTGCTTTTATCTCCATAGCAACCATTTAATGTGATGACCAGAGGGTGACGAGCACGTCTGTCATTTTAAAAAGAATCGGCAAAAGTTCACCTATAAATTTCCTTGGGAGCTGAGGTTTTTTGCGAACCTCGCCCACATTCCTTATATAGTCGCATCATATGCTACATCATTTTTAATTCCAATATATATCTTCCAAATTATGCTTGAGGCGATGAGGCAACAGATCAAAATTCCCAGGAGGAGTTTAAATTTGTAGCTGGTACTAAGTGTGTTTTTTTTTAGTCAATATTCGAGTTCAAAAGTCAACAAAATTTTGGTGTTTACAATTTCACAAAAGATTGCTTGAAAAATTGTATTTTCCCAGCTGGGGTTTTAAGTATGTGGCAGGGGTCATGTTTTCACCTGAGGGCGCAGTAAGAAAGAGTAAAAAGAAGAAGGAGAAACATTAAAAATGCAGCATAGGAAATTTTGCAGTCACATTGAGTGAGTCTGTTTTTGTTCTACACACTGTGTAGTCCTTTTCTTTCAGTACTTAAGAAGACTTTTTGAAGTCAGACTGCTGCAGGCCACAACAAAAAGTTAAGCTTTGGCAAGCTAATTAACACGACTTCTGTAAAATAATTTCTTGTCCAGAGCACAGCTTACATTTTTTATGACCTGTCTGACGGCTGGCGAGTCTGGAGCGTAGAGGATGCGCCCCATCAACATTGGCTTCACAGAGTTCCACATCACCCTGGTGGCTGGGTTGGACTCCAGTTCTCTCATTAAATCATTGCAGAAAGGGGCTGTGGGCAGAGGATTGAGTGTTGCAATGTGTGACAGCAAAACAGTAAAGATGAGAAGATAATGTTGACTGTATGGGAGAACTGGACAGAGTGAGTGTGATGTCACCCATAAAAAATCACTTACTTCCGTCTCCAACAAAATGAAGTTAATTCAGTTGCTGTTTTTTTTTTTTTCTATGCGGATGCCTCCATGTTGGAGCCAGACAATGTCAGTCAGCAGTAATCGCTCTGAGTTTGTATTTCTAAGGTAACCAATTTGGCCAATCAGGACTGAGCTTGTTGGAAGTCCACAAGTCCACACCCTTACTATTTGAAAGCGAGCTCTGGAAAATCTTTCAATCAAACGTTTTTTAACTTTGGATGCAAGACCACCTGCTTTCACTGAGGCATCTGATTGATCAGTTTGTAATTTGAATGACTTTACAACAAAAAATGTTATGAATGTTAGCAAGAACATGTTTAGAATGGTGATTCTGACAAATATAAAGGCTGAGTAATAGTTTTTCATTTCGCTATAGAAGTCTATGGGATTTTGGCTTATTGGAACCAGCAGGTACTTCCTGTGTGGAACGCGAAGGACTCCCTCCAGTTCTCATATACAGTCTTTGGGAGACACCAACGACGGCTCCCAAACATTTTGTGGTTACTAATTTGCAAACCAGTATGTAATATAGCAAAGTCAAAAGGAAAAGATTTCAGGGACTTTAAGGAACTGAACAAAAGCAAAAACAAAAGTGCTGTGAATGAGATCCTCTACTTCATAAAAGTTAAAGTGACTCACTGGTGCTGTTGTCATACGCGTAGTCATCCTTAGCTCTGCCAATGCCCAAGAAAGCTTTGTAGTTATTGTCCTCATACCAGTTAAAGGAGGTGACTCTGGAGAAAGCCCCCTCGGTGTAACCGCATACGAGCCTGGAGGCGGCGGCCATTACATCTCCAAAGGACAGATTTTTCTGGAAGAGAGGGGTCACGACCTGAAGGAACTCCTGGGAGCTACTCCTGTAGAACAGCTGTGAGGAGATGAGACAACAGAGTAAGAACATGACGAACAGGGCATCAAGTGCTAATAAATGTCATCTTTGACTAAGAAGAATAGAAAAGGCATTTCTTATGTTAATCTTTTGATTTCCTGGTTCTACTTTTTTCACTTATAAGCCCCAATCATTATACCACAACCACTGTGCTTGACAATTAACGCTAAAATTGTTTGGTTTTGAACAAACTTGACATCAAATTTAGTACAGAATATCTTCATTCAAAAACTACCATCTATTTCTATAATTAAACTTCTAATATGTCTACTCTTAAAAAAGATAATCACCTTTGATTACAAAAATTAAGAACTTTTGCAAACAAGCATGACTAACAAATCTTTAGCAGATTGTGGAGATTCCTGCCTGACTGAGTCATAGGAAGAAGGTGCACTCAATCTTCCGAGTCGGGCATGCGCTGACTCCAGAGACAAACTGTATGTCTCGCCAACAGGATGTCAGATTGTCAGCTAGAAATAATAACCCATGGAAGTATCCACGGCAAAACATCAGAGCGTTTCCACTCAGTCATAAATCCTCAAAGTGTCCATGGGCTGATATGGAAGTGACTAATGCAGAGGGTTTCGGGTTTGAACTCAACCTAAAATTTTATATTACATTACTTTTTATGTGATTAGGATGACAAAAATGTTTCACTTAATCAAACATGGTGGCTGTTAAAGTCCCACTCTGATCATCATTTGATCTCTTTCGTAACCGTTCCCAGTGGTCTTTTAATTATTATTTTCATTTTTTTTTTATTTCTCCATTGAGTCGTGGACCATAGTGCCGAGCAACCCCGCACCTCTTTCCAACTCATTGCTGCTCAGTGAGCATGGAGCTTGCGGACCGCCCAGTATTTTCTACATCTAAAATACAATCATACATACATACAATACAATCTGCATTTTTTCATATGCCCCTGGTTCACAATATAATTTAAATAAATAAATACTAAGAAATATGATAACCCATATTTTCCACACTATAAGGCACACTTAAAAGGTTTTTTTTTGTTTCAGAAAAGTATCCCCTATATATGAATTAATTCTGGCTGTGTTGATAGATGTCAAAGCAATTTTGAGAGGTACACGGCGCTCTCTCATAATGTTAAGTTTAGTTTTGCTGTGAATACGCTAACATGGCTAACATATAGCGGTGTCGGACTTTGTTTTTTACATGTCACAAACAAGGTTAGGAGTTAGCGTCACAGTAACATTTGTTATAGCAGTATCCGCCTGTTTTTTAAACAGTTCCAAATATTATTGTGAATAACACTGCTGGCATGTGGCGTGTCAGATTATGATTTTTTCACATGTTACTAAAGAGGTTATGAGTTAGTGTAGCCAAAGTAAAATTATTTTTAGCAGTATCAGCCTGTTTTGTGACAAGTTGGAAACATTATTGTTAATATGCTAACAGAGTTAGCATGTAGCAGTGTCAGACTACACTATTTTATTGTGTTACTAATGTTAGCCTCGTCACAATAACATTAGCTTTAAAAGTATTGGTCTGGTCTTTTTTACATGTTGCAAGCAAGGTTTGTAGTTGTGGCTAATGCTTCTTACCTGGCTAACATGTAGCGTGTTACAAACAAGAGTTATTGTGAATGCAGATAACAAAGTCTGACTAACTGACACATGTACTGGAGGCTTCACTTGCCATTGAAGTCTTTTTGTGTGGCAGCCCTGTCTCAAGACTAGCTATCTCTTATCTCAAGGATAAATGGGTCTGATCTGGATTTAGCCTTCCTAATTCACATTGGGAGATCCCCCCACCCCCACCCTGTTCTGTCTGTTTGCGTAAACGGAGGCAAAAAGGAAACAACTGTTTCCTGACGGCTAAAAATAAGGAGCAGTGAACTTTTGAATGGGAGCTACTGGAGCTACACAGGTTGATCTTTTACCTTCCTCAGCGTCTCTGAGACAGACGACACAATCCGGACCCAGAGGTTGATGCTGATTCCGTCAGAGTAGTTATCCAGAACTCGAGGCAGCTAAAAATACATATATATATTCACATTGTGAGCACATTTATTATTTAAAATTGTGATTTTTAACTGGAAACTTTGATCAAAATGTTTGTGTATATATAACATGTACACATATATCTGGAAACCTGACAAGTTGACAATGTGGTGCATTTTATTTTGGATCTGCTTGTTTTCCCAGAGAGCTTCCAGAAACATCTCAAAACAATAGACTGAATATCCAGGAAGCAGAAGAAAGCCAAGACATCGCACTGCCATCGAAAACATCCTTCCTTTTCTATCTCAGAGCATGAGAGGGAGCAGGGAGGGGATGGGGCTTCATTTCAGTCTATGCCGGATTTTTTTTCTTTTTTTTTGGTGGTGGAAACATTGCAAAGCAGTCAGTGTCCAAACACACAAATATAAAGTAAAATTATGACTGAATACAAAAAAATACCCAAGACAACATTGTGAGACGCATTACTGCAAGCTGGTAAACATAGACAGACGGTCAGGAAAGGTCCTCTTGGCACAGATTCATGGGATTTTGTCTTGGTGAGGACTATGCAGACAGAAACCTTTGTTGTTGACTGTCTTAATGCGGTTCATGTTTACTCTCACCGCGTACAGATTACCAAAGACAACGGTGTATCTCCACCAAGCTAACAATAGAATTCAGTCTGTCTGCCCACCTGTTGCATTGTGTGTTTTTTTTTTTGTTTTGGAAGCACCACAGCTTGTTCTTAATCTTTTTTTTACACAAAACCTTTTTCCAAGGCTAAAAATATATGAAGAAAAAGGAGTATATATCATAGCCTATTTAAATTAATTAAAAAATAAAAGGAAAACACACAATTATATATTGCAACAGTGCAAAAACTGAATCTTAAGAAAGTAAAAAGATCCTTGTTTATAGAAAAATTGTCTCATTTTCTGTCTTGTTGGAGTGTCGACGTGGAGTAAGCCCGTCAGGTTTAGGTTTCTTCTTGTTTGCCATTTTTAGAATGTTGTTTTAGCTGGCATGAGAAATAAACAATAAACTAATGAGTATTTGAACTGCTGCTGCAACTCAGCCAGCTGGAATACCAACATAATCTTTATACAACTTGCAGCTGGATTAGTGGTGGCTCAAAGCTGTTATCCTTTTTGGTTTGTCTGACTAATATTTAAGCAACTCAGCTAGCTGCCAAATCCACCATAACCCAGCCTTCAGGTCATGTTTGGTTTGTACTCTGCAGAAGATGATCTCGTGAAAACTGAAAGCTTCCGAATTGGAGCTGTCCAAATTCTGGCCTTGTTCCCTTAGATTCTAGGGGACTGCAACTTTCAATAGTTAAAGAGCCTTTCTGGAGGATTGCTTATAGACAACATCCCAGAAGGAGCCAGAAAGTCTTAATTCACCCTTTAGAAAAAGAAGACACTGACTTGTATTTTTGGTATTGTTACTATTGTGATAAATACAAACACTTTAGTTTTTTCAAGCACAAATAAAACAGAAACATGTTAAGAATTCTGATTCATTTTCTGGAGTAAACAGCACTCAAACATCTGTCAAAATGTTTCAGTTTTGGTAGACTATGAAGCCAAACTGCTAGATGGATTATTGGGGCATTATGGGTATTGTAGTCAGGTTCCTGGTGGAGCAGTACATACTGTCCTTCAACTGTTTGTGAAGAAGTTAAAAAACTTTTTACTTTTATCACCTTTTTTGCTTAATAAACCTATAAGAAATACCTAAAAGATGTTACTTTTTCAAATTAAAAATATTGTATTTTTCTTAAACCAGAGAGCCACAATGGAGGGGTTAAAGAGCCGCATGTGGCTCGGAGCAGAAGGTTGCAGACCCCTGCCCTAGAAAAATAACAGGTCTATTGGATATTTTCATTCTCTTGGTAATGCTTTGCAGACACTGAATATGAAAATGGAACAATTATAAAACATGACCTGTGTAAGTCCTGGAACAGGGTTAGATGCACTGACCAGGCGAAAAAGCTTGAAGAAGTCAACGTTGGCGTAGAATTTGTCCTCGATGATCTGCAGGCGCTGCGGAGTCAGGATGCACATGGCGTTCCGGACGGCGTAGAGGCCTCTGCGGCTGGGAAATATCAGGAATCGCTCCAGTAGGTTCAGGCTGCAGGCGATGTCTTTCAAATGCAAGTCAGGGACCCCAAAAGCAAACTTGAAGAGAGGAGAAGAGAAGGGTTAGAAGATGAAAACAAAGGTAGACGTGGGCTAGTGTGTTGATTATTATTGTGCTTGTGTGCCTGAGGACTGTCAACTGTTTGTTGATGGACAAACAAGACCTAAAGCCCTTTTCAAGACCAAAGAGGAAAGTCTTTTTAGCAAAACTTCCTCTTAAATCTAAAACTTAAAAACAGACTGTTTTAACGTTCTGAGTGGCCACCTGATTGTGTTTGCTCCCAAATTGTTGCATTTGCAAGTCGATGTATTTGTCAAAGTGACTGCTGTCCACAAATGTTTTGCCAAACTGAATGCTGCAGGCCAGCTGTACTCATGTTATTCAGACCTGTTTGTCTGCATGTCAAAGAGTTTTGTTCCTACATGTTTGCACATCCAATAGGTGTATTTAAGTCAAAATTTATGAGGAAAATAAATTTTTGTAAATAATGAAATAAATGTAAAGAAATGAAACAGAGTAATTGTTTTGTTTATGAGTGTTTTATCTGTTAAGGAAAAGCTAAACTAAGATGATGCAGAGCTAATCTCATTGTGACCAAAACTAGAGATTTACTCACTTTTATTAATTGATAATTTACAAAAAAAATTTTACCTTTTGAAATCTTTGTATGATTAAAAATGTAAATGTCTTTTTACGTTTTTTGGAATGACTAAACAACCAGGTTTTGTGATCTATATATAATATATCATAAAAAAACTACAAAAAGAATAGAGACGGGGAGTTGAATTTCAAGAATTGGCTCCTAAGAAAGAATCAAAGTTCCCATGAGTACTTCCAATGACAAGTCTATGTAAACATGTGTAAATGCACATTTTGGGTTTCCGCATTTAAAACTCGTGTTCACGTGTAGCTACGCAAGTTTCTGTGACTTGGGCTCTATGTACAAAATGTGCAGCCATGAATGCACAATGAAAAAAACTGAACTATCATGAACTCGGATTTGTAGTAACATATGGATGGCATCTCCCTTTTAATTCACAGAAGTGCCAAAGGTCTGAAAATTGATCGTTGAGGAGAAATGAACAAGCCCTGTTACTACAAGTCTTTCATATATTGAAATAAAGCTGTGAATGAAAAAAACAGGACATTTACACAGCTTCAACATTTTGCACAAAGCCTCTGTCAGGGCATTCAAGAACCCATGTTTAGTGTGTTTTTGAATGTGCGTCACATGCCTGGTGTGTTTGTTCCTTTAGGGACAATAAAGTACTTCTTACAGAATCAAATCAAATAAAACTTTATTTATAAAAAAAAAAGCGCTTCTCAGAATACAGATAGAAGGTGGTGAAGCTTAAGCATTAAATCTTTAACATTTTTGAACTTTTTAACTGTAAGAATTATTGATTGTTGAGCCGCTTTTTTCTTTCTGAATTTGCTGGAATTACATTGATCATGTTAACGGTTGAAAAGTTACAGTAAATGCAAGACCATAAACACTGGAGCTCTGGTGTTAAAAGGTTAAACTGTACTTCAAGCTGTCGGAACGTGTATTTTAATACCGATACAGTCACCAAAAGCAGGCGAGGGAGACCTGCCCGGGGCTCTGTCTGGTAGAATAACCAGTCTCCGCTGCTGAAACTGATATTGCCAAACTAATTAGATGTTCTAGTACCGATGTTTGACTCCTGCAGAGTTGTTATTTGATTTTTTTATATGTACTTGTGTGTTTGCACGTGCGTCAGTCAGGTTCTTTGTACCTGTTCAGGCCTGATTTGGGCATGGACCAGATGATACACCACAGACTCAGTCAGAGGAATGTCTCTTAAAAGGAATGCCGTCAGAGTTTCATCATCCTTCAGGATAGTCTCCACCATAACTCCTCGACCTGCAGTGAGAAAAACCATGCGGTGGAAAATCTGTCTTTTTACGATCCGTTGGTTTTTATCATTCTGTAATGTAAGGAAAAAATAAAAGAAACAAGTTGAGTTGGAAAAACCTGGTTTCAGCTGAACACATTTTAATGGCAAGTTCCAACACGTTTGGTGGTGTTTTTAATTAGAATAAAAACAGGAAGGTGAGTTTCTGTCTCTTCCACATCCAAACTGTCACATAACTTCCAGTCGCCTGCTTGCCTATACTTGAACAGAGTTTGCTTTGCAAGACAAAGTGTAACTTGGCTGTTTTCCAATTGTTGCCCTAATTACTGATCTTGTGATGCACCAAGTGAGAAAAACACCCTCTGATAAAACAAAGAAAAAGATCTTTAGAAGTGAGCAGGAAAAGCGGATGCACAACCAAAAAGAGCATCTTTTTGTTGCTTTGTACCCACAAATCAACACTCTTAAATTCTGTTACGCAACTTTACTCTCATAATAAGTCAGTTTTCCTTTTGGAAGTTCATGGGAACTTCACAGGAATGTGCATCTCTGTTAGTACGTCCACATGCTTCTCCATCTGGGAGTTGGATGATGAATGGGAATGCACGCCCCTATACCCATCGTATTTTTTAGGTCGATGGAATTTAGGGTTTACAAAACAGCAGCCATGTAAACCTGTGCAAAAACACGAAAGTTCCCCCCAGCTAATGTTCCAACCTGCATCATCTGAGCAAACAACACACTGGAGGTAAAAGTAAGCAGCTTATGTTACGGGTCCTTCTTGCCTTCTTGGCATAATGGTATTACAACATCTAGACAGACAGATTAATGTGTAAGGATAATGAGGTGTGACAGGTAATATTTTCCCCCTTTTTTTTTACTGTATTTTTGACAGTGGTGAACTAACCTGAGACCTCCTCAGGATGAGAGCGCAAGGTGTTCATAAAGTTACTCATAGCGTTGAGTTCCCTCCAGAGACGTCCCACCTCCAGGAAATCAGGATCCGCGAAGAGAAGCTCCTCAGCATCCGAGTACAACCGTGCCAGTCTGAGGTCAAAATTACACCATTTTTGTTTTTATTTTTAGAAATATAATCCACTATAAACTCCTCTAGTTCTGACACATACATAGAGTTGTTATAGTTGGACACCAAGCCAGGAGATTCACCACGGGTGGGGTGCTGGAAACACGGGTTGTTGGCGTTGCAGAAGATCCCCTGAATCCATGGCAGGACACCAGCTGAAGGCATGGCTTTGTTAGGGAAGTGGCCTAAAGGGGAGAGGAGAGGCGGTTGGACTCCTTACAAGTTTGTCCAAATGGGCAACGGGGAGTATATGGAAATCTGCCCAACCCTGCAGCTCAGAGTCAGTGTAAGGTTATGTTTTTGTTATACTCACATTCATGTTGGCGATAGAGCGGATTCACTCTTCTGAGCCACACCAGTCCAATAAAGAGCATGACAGGCCACATGATCTCCACAAAGAAACGCATCTGGGGGAAACAGGATTAACTTTTTTTTTGTTTTGGTCTATTATAAAAGCTTCCTGAGTGATCTTTTAATTATGATTGATTTTATTCAAAATTAAAAAAATATATATCTGTCATTTTCTGGGACGTAGTTACTGCAGAGTGGCAGTAGTTTGTTAGAAATTACCTCTGAGAGCAACCCCGCCCGCTCTACCCCTCCCAGTTACTGAGAGTTCTTTGGCCTAGTTGGAATTCTTCCCTTCCCCCTTCCAATCCATTTTAAGGGGCCTTTTTTAATGCAAGTGTGTCCGGAATTCTATTTTTTAAATTCGACTCTCTAAGCGGAGGGATACAAATGCCGCGAGGCTAAACCACGTTGCCCTGTGAAGTGCTTTTCTTTGCGTGGGAACGCTCTGGAGCACAGAAGTTCACATTTAAATACAAGTAATGACTTTTTGTTGTAGCTTGACTTTTTAAAGTTATAAAACTGCTGTTGTTATGCATATTTGAGCGCTGGAATCTTTGCACTAAAGCTAGCTGGCTGGCAATTATTGGTGACATCATCAAATGAAAGTGACGTCTGATGTATGAGAGAAGTCTCCGTTTGGTGGGCCAAAAGAAGGGAAAGGGACAATGGAAAATTTGGTATTGGGCCTTTGGTCACACACTCTCCCACTAGCAGTTTTCAGTTAAATGCTTGCTCGGACAAAACAAAGATGTACGTGGATCTAGTTTTCTACATTGGATACATCATTAGGGAGCTTGTGCCCCGCCTATTGCTTAATCTACATTACAAAAACAATCTTTTTCAAACTGCGTTTTTCTTTTTTTTTTTTTTTTGTCTGCTCCTGATTCACAGCGAAATGTAATTTTAAGCTTCATTTTCTTTAGATATCATTAGAAGAAGTTATAAATTTTCATTGGAGTGAGTCTTTAAATCCTGTGAGATAAATCGACACAAAACAAAAGCACTCAAAAGTAAAAACAATTTAATTCAATATTTATTAAAGGTTTGGGTTGGTTAAACATTTAGAAAGAACTTGGGAGAAAATATTTACCCTTTGTCTCCTACGGATGGTCCAGTTCTTCCACAACAGGAGCCTGACCTGTCCTCCTGACCCCATGGTGCCCTCACGACACCCCCACAGGGGCTGGCTCCACCAAAAGAAACCTGCATTCAACCAGTCTGAGACTCGATGGCCAAATCTATCTTTTGTTCATCTAAAATTCAAGCTTTTATCGCAGTTATGATGAGCGTCCATCTGGTGAAAGCGTCATGCGAACGCTCCCAATAGCTCAGTAATGAGGATAATGAGCTCAAGACACTTTAGTTGTCACACTAATAGTTCTACCACTCATTTGTTTCAATATTCTACTATTTTCATTCATATAGTGTCACTAACTACAAAAACATTTATATTTTATGCATTTTTCTAACACTCACCTAACAACCCATAACAATGTAATAGCTACTATCATCCTACGATTTATCTAAACTATTAAGCAGAACTAAACATTACGACTTACCTCAGAGGAACACTGGCAGCATATGCTGATCCTGATCAAACGAACAAACATAATAGCACATTTTCTCTTACAGTTTGCCTCCCGCTTGCTAACGTAGCTCCTTCCCAGACCTTGTGAACAGTTAAGCAGATTGATTTAATCTCCTTTCTCAGTTCTGGGAGACGGCTAACACCTCTCTCCATTTGTAGAGGCCTTCATGACCTAAACCGCCTGGCTTTTCCTTCATTCGTTTACATAATTCAACAACTGCTATATTGCTATTGTCATTAGATGATTCCCAAATATGTTTTTGTCTTTTTTTTTGGTAAAGTTTATTGGCCTTGTAAAGCCCACCCCCTTCAAAGAAATTACATTGTTGGGATTCAGATGTTTTTAAACCCTTTGATGAAATAAACAAAATAGATTTTGTAAAATAATTTTTATAATGAGATTTAGATGGTAGTAATTATGATAATGTGGGTGATTTGGTAAGTTTTTTCTCACAACAATGTTGGTTAAAATATTTAAGTACAAGAAAAAGTCCTTATTTAGCCACTGTCTCACATTTGATTCACTTATTTTTAACATCCTGTAACTGCATTATAAAGAATTGATTAGTAACAAATGTTTCATTTTCAATACAAGAAGTCGTTTTAAAAAATCAGTAACAATAGATGAATTATTATTGCTATAATGCTTTAAAAATTGACTAAACTTTTTCCTGCCAAGTGTTTTTGAGATTTCATGAAGGCAGCCATTTTGAAATGAGCAAGAAAATCCCTTCTACTGCCCCTAGTGGAATGATAATGAATTACATAGTAGAAAACATGGCTCAAGTTATATAAAATGGGTTTGGTTTTTAATGAGGAAAACTTTGATCAAACTAATGATACAAATTGTTATATCAGATTAATTCAAAAACATTCTAAGCTTAAAAAGGACCAGCATGAAGGCTAATATGGGAATTTATAGTTTATTTTTTCTTTATCATTTCATCTTTAGGATATTTTTTAAATTACATTTAATCGCAGTTGTTCATCTAATCAAAATAGTAAAAAAAACAAACAAAAAAAAAAAAACAAATAAACATTGAAATAGAAATTTGTAAACAACTTTGCACATGTATCCCTAAATTGACCAATCAGAGCAAGCTAGCACTTTGGGAGAAATCCTAGGCTATGTCGGAATACTCACCCTCCTGATCTTTAGCTAATAAAAACTGTATCGTGCAGGAATATAGTACCCTTAATTTTAAAAGAAATTCAGACAACATGCATGACATCACAGATTTCACAAATTGAAAATCTGATCAATACAAGCATTCCATGACGTCGATTTATGACTCCACTGTGTTGTGGTAACGAAAATGATGGTTTTAAAAAAATTACATTTATACATTTTTTGGGGGGGGTAAAAGCAATGCATTGCGGTCTAAATTCACCAATGTAGCGGGAATCGCTACACACTGTTTTTTCGCACAGACCTCTGGGAAATTTCTTCGGCACTCGGAAAGTACTACAAAACTGAGGACGCTCTCTATATAGTGATTAGTGAAGGAATTCAGACATAGAGAAGAGCGTGAAAAGCAGCATTTTAACCAATAATGCATAGAAACCATAAACTTGTAAGAATTTGTCATTTATTCTGTATTTTGCAAATACAGAATAAAACCAACTATTTAATCAGAACACATAAACGTCTTTTAAAGTTCTCATTTATTAACCTCCTGTTGAAATGTTTTGAAACGTAAAGATGTAAAAAAAAAAAAAAAAAATAGAAATACATACATTTTCAGATATATTTTAATAAGTTACAAAAGGGTGTTTGCTTCCATGTACCTGTTGTCTTACTTACAAATGAACCTTTCAATGTTTTTGCCAAACTTGTACATTACCACAAAAAAACCCATCAAAATAAAACTTCCTATCACTGAAAAAGACTAAGATTTTGATTAGTCTCATCAATAAGCTAATAATAAAAACACCTTTGGCTACTAAAGGGGCCCTACCATGAAAATTCTACCTTTTATAAGTTTTAAATACATTTTATTGTTCATTTCTCACTATAAAGAACCCTGAAGCGGCATTTTGAGCCGCTCATGCATTTAAGAGTAATCTTTTAAAAACCTGCAGTCTGCAGCAGCCCCTCCCATACCCACAAAAACGAGGGGTTGGAAACGTGCTGACGTAAGATCGATGCTCTGACAGCTCCGCCCCCAGACTAACACAACACTCAATTTCTCAGCAGAAAAACCTTCATTTTAGTCTTACTAAAGGCAGATATATCATGGTGCATTCATCTCTGAGAAAGTTTGGATCATTTTTGTGGGAAATATACAAAGATACTGCCACAAACTGTAGGATGACATCATGAAGCGGACAGCACCAACACGCAGCAGCAGGCGGAGCTTCAGGAATCGAGCCGTTTTACTTCCGGATATGAAAACGCTCACGAAATATAACTAATATTTCATAAATAATTTGTTTTTTAGTGGTCCAAATGTAATATATGATCAGATATATTGATATAGTTCACTCTGAAAGGCTTAAGAAAATCATGGTAGGGCCCCTTTAAAATAATATAAATGTTAAATTAAAATGTATCAAAAAGAATGCCAGCACAGAAAACGGTGGCATCTGTAAAAGCTTTGAAGCAAAGTGGACACTTCTATCTTCAACATTATAAAAAGAACAACTGTTCTATTTCTGACAAACCCTAATGCTGGTATACATATCCAAGGCCTTATATTGCTTTACAGACGAGCTCAGACGATGATCCTACATGTAACAGTTTAAAACACTATGGACAACACAGCTTTGACACAATGTGTAGACAGACTTCAAAATAAGTGCGCTGAATCCTTTTTTTGTTCTTTTTTCACAGCTGCGACTACAATATACACACTTAGTAACAACTCAAAAGTAATGTTTTTTGGTATATAAAATCAAGATAGTGACGCTGTATAAACTTTGTACAAAATATTAAAAATAAAAATGTAATTGCACAGTTTGAATAAAAAACAATTATAAATATTGGTAAGAGGTGCCCAGTGTACTGAGGAAGGATTTGTGTGTTGAACGCATATAGTGGTTTAATCTGGCACAAATACTAATAACTTTTGATGCTGAATCATTTTGTGAACAACCCAGATGTTTTTTTTTTACGTCATGGCACACACATTGCTCACTCCCCATCACTGTTTATGACGGTCCATGGCTTTTAGGGGGGGCGTCACACAAAATGAGCCTCCCTGTGTTCAACCTCTTGTAGACGACTGGGCCTTAGTCTCTGGTACACCGGTTTGTTCTGGTTCTGACCCAGTTCTTCTGGGCTAGAGCTGGGTGCCGGCTCGACATCCACGTCCTCCTCAAGAGGCTCGTCGACTGACACCTCTATCTCGATCCCCAGCTCTTCCTCCTCCTCCTCGTCCTCATCGTCATCTTCCTCATCCTCAGCGCTGTTTGCTGATGCACAGTCCTGCAGCGCTTTGGATTTGCTTCCCGCTGGAGGCTTGTAGAAAGTCCCCGGCGGAGGCTGGAGGGTCCTCGGAGCCCGAAAAGCTGTTGAGACGGTGCTGTACTTGGTGACGTTGTCCTCCCTTTTTAAAGTCCGACTGGGTCGCACCGCTACCGTGTACGGTCTGTTTGGGTAGACGGTGTTGATGGTGTTTCCCGCGCTTCCCAAAGACAAATTTGACGGCACTGACGCCGATAAGCTGTTGGGATCCAGCGTCGAGTTCTCGGAGGGTGAGCTGGAAGCGAGTCTCCCGGCTCTGGCAGCAGCATCCTGGTTGTACTGTTTGTCCCACGTTCGGCGCAACGTTTGCGTGTCGATAAATGTACTCCGGTAATGCGTGCCGAGGCGCAGCTTTGCCGTGTCTGTCTCGTCGACCTCTTTGATGGACTGGCAGCTCCCTCCCTTCCCATCGGCGTGGTCCTCGCTGTTCAAGGCGTTGTTCTCTTCCACGCGCTCCTGGCTGGGCAGCCGCTCGGGGGGCATGCTCACCGGCCGCGAGGAGAGGAGTTTCCCGCGGGGATGCCTCAGCTGGACCCTGGTGACCGTGACGTGCTGAGAGCGGCTGAGTCCTCTTTCGCTGGGCTTTGGTGCGTCAATGTTTCCATTCAGATTGTCGGAGTCCACATCACCAGCTTTAAACACGAGGAAATGATCGTTATTAACTTTTTTTTAAGCAGAAAATGTGCAGTTTTTTGGACAATACTAACCAGGATCAAATTCACTTCTGTTTGGCACGTTTTCTCGAACCTCTGCTAGTAAGTGCGATGAAGGAATTATGGAGGAGCATCTTTTATACGCCTTCGAGCTTTGCTGTAAGATCAAACACAAATAAATATATATATCTGCTGTGCATTTAACAGCAAAAAAAAAAAAAAGATCAACAGCTACCTCCTTAATGTCTCCTAGTGACTTGGAGTGCCTGCTCAGCTGCTGCTCCTTCTCCTGCTGGGTGAGGCAGGCATCAGCCTCGATGGGCGGGCTGCTACCAAGAGGACTGAGAGGCGTGTCGAAGACCATCTGGTAGTGCCTGATCAGGAGCTCCACGATCAGCGCCTGATAGGGGTAATCCACCAGAGAGGAGAGGGAAACGTCGGCGTCCGCCTGCCTCGGCTTGAGCAACGTTGGGCCAAAGATGATCCCCAGGTTGCTGGCTGTCATCTTGTTTTCTTCTGAGCACTCTGTCACCCTTCAGAGGAAAAAAAATAAATAATTGAAAATGCGTCACAATTTTAACCCTTTAACACCTGAAGCATTGCCGTGATGCTTAAACACAAAATCTTCAAACACCCTGCAACTTTATAACCATAAACATTAACGTAATTTCAGGAGATTCTGAAGGAGAAAAGTGGTTCCACCCGAAACGTTGACAATGTTAACAATTAAAAAATTACCGTAAATCAAAGACCATAAACACTGTGTTAAAGGGTTATTTGTTTAACAGAGTTTGACCCTGGTCAGAGCTCCCAGTGAGAAATTCATTTAAAATAAAAACACTTTTTCCATAATGGCTCCTTTCTTTTAGTTGCATCTCCATAGCAACCATTTAGTTTTTTGGTTGCCTGGGGGTGACGAACATGTCAATATAATTTTTAGAAGAATCTGCAAAAGTAAATTTTTGGATTTCCTTAGCAACACATGTTTTTTTTTTAGCCACGACCACAATCCTAATATGTTCATATCTTATGTTGTATGGTTTCGTTCAGCTTTAGCCAACGATTCATGTTTTCACTTTTCCACAATATTCCAGTAAAAAAATATGCGAGCAAGAAAGGAATTCAATTTTAGATAATTCAATTTTTTCCACAATGAGGAGAAGAGGAGTTGGCAGGAAATAGCTAAGAATCCCTAGGAGAAGTTTAAATCTTTAGGTGAGTCTAAAGGTAATTTTTATTTTTCTTAATTCAAGATAAAGGCCTCTTCCAGAGGTCTAAGTTCAACAAAACTTCGGTTGTGATTGTACACTTAACCTGGTGGGAAATTTCAGGAAAATGAATTGAATAAAAGTTTTTTTATTTTCCCCATATTGTGGAAAAATGGTAAAATCTGCAAATTTCTTACTTTGCCAAAAAATGGCTACAAAGCTGTTGATCCTGTGGCCATCCCGTAATAGTTTCCCAGATCGTTATTTTTAATTTTTTTGCTTGGAATTTTTTTTTTTTTTTAAGAGATTTTGGGGTTGTTCCCTATACCCATAGTTCATTTCTTTGGGTACTAAGTGAGTGCAAATGTGGGTGCAAATTTTGTTAGGTTTTTTAATATAAAGCTGGGGTGAATATTTTGCCCAAAAACTGAGAATGAATGAAAGAAGAATTCCAAACACAATCCTTACAGTCCAGGAATGCAGAATTAGAACTCGATCCCTTTTCCTGATGGAGTTTCCAGCTCTGCGCTCTACTAACCTGTGAAGATGCTCTATGAGGAACTGCAGAGTCTTGTAGTGAGCTGGCGGCAAATGTCGCAGAAGATCCTTCATTTTGAAGAGGACTCGGTTCAGGTCCACGCTGACCTGAGCCGGGCTCACAGGGTTGGTGTTGAGCCGCAGAGCTTCCAGCTCCTCCACAATGATGCTCTGGCTTTCCTTGGCCAAACCGATGAAGTCGTTGTAGTAACGGAACAGGATGAGCGGCTCAGGAAGCTGGAGAGTAAAAGCAGGGAAGAAACAAACAAAATATTAAAAAAAACACATAGAAGGGTCAAAATCGCACAGTTTTCCTTTCATTTTCTTGATGTCTGTTCTACCCACCTGTCTCAGGTAGAGTTTGAGCACGTTGCTGATGTCATGAGGATACAGTTCAGAGAGCTCCACCAAGTGCTTGCCGTTCTCAAAAGCTTGGCACAACTTCTCCACACGAGACTTGGCACCATTCACGCGGTAGATCCCCTTCACAGCACATAAAAAACAGGAAACCTAAATGCAACTTTTCACCCCTCAATTGTGCAGACAGCTACAGAATGAGACAATAAAAACATCAGTCCTCAACAAAGAAAAGAAAATGCTCTCTTAGGATCTTTTTTTGACACAGGCAACATCTCAGCTTTTTTTAGTGAAACGATAATTAAAGGCCCACTCCAGGGAAATCAGTTTTCACATGTTCTTGTAGCAATGTTTTCATGATGGAGGACATATGTAAAGAAAATTAAGCCAAAAATTGCATTTTTGAGGGTTTTTTTTTTCTTCCGTGCAAATTGAAACAAATGGAGCATGTAAATAGAGAGGGGGCGGGGTAACTTCATACAAACAGTGCCGCCCGCAACTTAGCGGTGAATTTCTGATGAACTTGCTACTCTGCAGAAACTATGTACAATAAAGATGACAGGGGTTTTTTTTGGGCTAAAAACTGTTGGAAACCATTTTAATCTGAATCAAAAGATGATCAGAGTGGAACTTTAATGTTTTGAAACTTTTCTTTATAATAAACAGGCTGACATTTATGCAAAATTACATAAACTGCTTCATTCAGATCACACTCCGCTCTCGTGTTTAGCTTCTTATTTTGGGAAAACTGTATTTTCTGGACAAGTTGCCCAAAAAATGCATTATGATGAAAAATCAAATCATTTATAAGTCGCAACCCTGTCCAGAAATGCAAAAACATGCGACTTTAACTCTGAAAAACACAACCCCATGAACCTCCTTGAGTCTGAATACCTTGATGTTCAGCGCTCTGTTCTCGATCTCCGACGTGCACTTCCGCACAATGAAGGGGATCCCATCGGGACTGTTTTTAGCCGCCTGCGAGAAGTCGATGCCAAACAGGTGAAGCTTTCCCTGGAGCTTCTTGTGGCCGCACTGGATGGCCAGAGTTTCCAGGCACTTCTTGTGACAGGCCAGCGAGCACTGCAGAACACAACCAATAACAGCAGCTCAGTCGCTGAACAAGCACAGATTGTGAGTTTCAGCATAAAAGCAGGAAACGGCAGAGAAACCCAGGATGACCTGCAAGATAAATAACAAATTTGAAAGGCTCTTTTTTGGTGTTTTTTTTTTTTTTTTTTTTAAATCCAGCAGGATTCGTGGGAACTTTTACCAAAAGAGAAGTGACCCCTTGAAATATGCCGTGCTGAATGATTCCTACACACAGCGGCAAGTCACTCAGTTTGCCTGTCAACAGAAATTACATAATCCATTTTCCATTGTTACCGTCTTGTTCAGTGTGTCTAATAAATATGGACAGAAACTTGATCTAAAGTCAATAGTTGAGGGGGAGTGTGCAGGGATGAAGGAGAGGATTCTTCGGCAGACAAACAAAGCCTCTTCAGTTTCCCCCAGCCCGCTCCCCTGACCGAGAGCAGCCGGTGTCTGAGGACACACGGTTGCCAGTTTCAGCTTTTTCTTTCTTCTGAGTCTTCTTTCAGCCAGCACTGTGATGAGGTGGCTTTTGTCTTTTGTTTTAGTTTGGGTTTTTGCTCGCCGTGTCCGATAAAGAAGCTGCTGTGAGGCTTTGGCAGCCGGAGTGTGGGTGTTCAAAAAAGGAAAACAGTTTTTAGGAGTTACCTCCTCACACTCTGCTCCGTGAAACACCACCAGGCTGTCACACTCTCTGCACTTTGAAGGAGCTCGCAGCTTCCTCAGCTTGTGGGTTTGGGCCGCCTTGGACAGCTGGGTGTTTCTGAAGGGGCCTGGAGAGCTGGCGGTCTCTATGTCATTTAAGCCTGAGGAGTACAGAGGGAAGAGGAAAAAATACTCTATAGATGACAAAGTTTTACTGCACTTACATCAAAAACATAGGAGATGGACTCACTGTTATCAGAAGGCGATGGGGGCTCCCTGTCGTCCAGGTCGTCAGCAGATGACATAGTCCCTGTGGAGGGAGTTCGGGGTAACCTCCTCTTGAAATCACCTGAACAAGAAGGCCCGACACAGAAGTAAGCCCACATCTTCAAAATCATACTGCTGTGGTGTCTAAACTGAAGCAGACTTCAAGGATCTGGTGAATCTGATGAACTAAAGGTGTGGCTGTTGACCAGTAGGGGGAATGTTAGTGATTGGTCGTCATTTGCATGTATATGGCCCAATCAACGGTTGTCTGCTGATCTGTTTTATTTCTGCTCTTGTTTTCATGATGAGGCCTTAAATGAAGTTCATCAGGGATAAACTCAGACATCGTTCACACTCTGGAGGAACAATCTGGTAACATGACTTCAATCCAAACAGCCCAACAAAGGTCAACCATGCTACCCAAACACGGGGCAACAGTCATGGTAAATTCACTAATTTAAGCAGAATTAAATATTTTTACACCTTAAATAATATTTTTAAAAAAAGATATAATATAATTTCCACATTATGAGGCACACTTTAAGTCCCCCTAAGACAATTTTTTTATTTAAAAAAACGTTTCCCAACCCCCAAACCTCAGTTTTTTATTAGTGTGTCTTCAAAAATCTGCCAGTATTCAGTCAGTTTCATCAAGTTGTCAGGTGCATAATCTAATTGTAAAGTGCAGCTGTGAATGGTTGGGTTGGCCAGGTGTTTCTACCTGGACTTGCAGTGGGAGAGTCCATGGAGCGGGACTCGCTGCTGCCTCCTGCACTTTCTGAGTCGCTGCACATTCCTCCTCCCTGACTGGTGGAGCTCCATTGTCGAAACGGGCCCTGGATCCGGCCTGCACAAACAGAAAACAATAAAGAAAAAAAAATTTACGAGTTGTTCTTGTACCAGCAAAAACTTTGAGAGACGGTTCTAAATGTACTGTACGTGTTTTAGTAACTGCTGCCTGTTCACAGGAAGTCAGTGGGTGCCACAAACCCTGGCAGGCATCCTCATGACAACATTTCCATGTATTTTAGTGTGAACTTAGCTCATTAGCTGATGCTGCCTAGAACTTTCTATCCATATTTTAAAAGAGATTCCGCTTCTCTTTACAAACTTAAAGTTCTACCTTCAGTTTTCATTACCTGAAAGCATGCAGGCTATTGTCAGCTGCTAAGTAAACAGTATCATGTACAATGTGACTCAAAACACACAGAAAAAATGGAAATGACTCTTCTCTGGAAGCATGACTCAATGGAAGTTGCATACCTTGGAAGTCGCTGCTTCCATTGGAGCGTCTCTCTGCAACCTTGGCATGATGGGTACTGACCGAGCCTTCCACCTCGTCTCCGGCGTCTGAAGCCACGGATGGCTGCGTTAAGATGCTGTGAGAGGAGTGGCTGCTGCTTAGCGAGCGCTTCTTGGAGTGAACGCTAAACCAGAAAATAAAAACAAAGGATCACAGACTCTTGAGAGAGAGTGACAAGCATTTAGCCAAAATGTGCAATCTCCACACTTTCAATATCCCGATTCAATAAGAGATTTTAGAATTCAGAAGTTGCAAGCTTTAATTAAATTTCCCATCAGGCTTCTTTGGCAAAGAAAAAACTGTGACCTAAAAAATACTGACAGAATTTTAATAACCAACCACTGACTGCTTATGAAAACTGGACTTTTTAACGGTTTTGTGAAAATCCTAATTTATGTCATATTTTTCCAGTTGCGCAAGTTATTCAAGTTATAAACTGACCAATTGGATACCTCAATTAACGTATGTCGAACACTCAAAATGTTTGACACATCCTGCTGAGCCCAGTTTCAAGTGGTAGCTGCACAATGGGAGGAAAACTTGTTTTATCCAATATTAGAGATCAATATTCTGCTGATAATCTGACTTCAATATATGAACAAATAGCAAAAAACAACTAATACATCATTTCCACTTCACTGCAACTGTTTTATTTAAATAAACATGAATAATATAGTAAGTTATCTCAGTGAGAGACGAGTAAGAACTTGTATGACGAGGAAACACACCAAAGATCTACTTTTCTGGTAGTGTTGGCTAAAACTAATATCGGAAACAATCAAGAACTATGTAAGCAGTGTGCAATTATTGCGGTTTATGCTACAGCTGGGCAATAAATCAATTTAGCAGACAAATTCAAATTTGTTGTTCTGGACGATTTATTTTTGGAAGAAAAAATGTATAAAAAATAATCGAGATTTTATTTTGCCAACTCTCCGCTTTCTTGGGCTTCCGTTGTTCAGAGAAAGGTTAGCTTGCCTGTCTCTTGGAAAGCACAGCTTCGAATCAAAAACAGGCAAACGTGCCCTGCGAGAAGTTTGTTGAAGAAATCAAAAGCAGTGAAAGAAAAAAAAATACGATCACAATCGAATCTGTTATAATTTTTTTTTTTTTTAAATCGGAGTTTCAATTTTTTGACCATATTGCCCAGCCCTAGTTTATGCCATCTTTTGCAATACTCATACTGCACAAGATGATATTGTGATGACAATACATTTTGATATCAGGACTGGACTGATAACAAGCTCTTTCATTGTTGGTGAAAGTGGTTACCATAAATATGTTGACTTAAACCGATTTAAGACCAATCACTGCTTACTATTGTTGGTCGGCTCCAACTTGGCAACATCCACATAGCAAAAAACGGTGACCGAATTGACTTTACTTTGTTGGAGTAAGGCATTTTCTATGGGCAACATCACATAAAAACGCAAATCAATGTAAAAACAATCAGCTTGAATCGACTCTTGATGGTGGACAGACGATGCCCCCCCATTGTTTACCAAAAAATATTCCCACAGTACCCAAAAAAAGTAGGTCAGTGGTCTATATTTAAGATATTGGGGAGCAGTGCAGTGGGCGCATGTGAACGTGGGTGTGTCATTTCCTCTTTCCCGAGCTGAATTCTTTTGATCAGTGGGATCAGAGTGTGGGGGAGGTGGGGGAGAAAACCAAGTGAGAACAAAGCACTCTCTTATTCCCGCCTGTCTGGTATGTGCGTGTGACCACAAACCTGTGTCAACACAACCCAATCGAAAGAAGTTTTCAACTGCGTCCTAGCTGACAAAAACTGCTCGCCACGAATGCCCAAATTGGATTTTTTTTTTCATCTTTTTATGAAATTTGGGAGTTCCTGAGTCATTAGTGTTTAACCCCCCCCCTCAACACCCAGCTCTTCTGTTAGCTGACTACAGTCATTTCCACAGGAAGTCCAACCCAACTATTTAACACTTTCCAAAACAAGCTCCCCCACTCTGTCACTCCCCTCTCAGCAGTGAGGCCTGCCATATCAGAGAACAACACTAATTATGTTCTATCTAAATCAAATCGTTATGCTCACTCAGAATCTCTCGCACTGAGCTGGCAAGTCTGTTTAGGGACATTCCTTCCAAAGGAAAGGCTGATATTGCAGATAAAAGTACGTTTAAGAGGGAATACCAAAGCCTATGTCTGATTTCACTCACTACTAACCAGTTAGCGCACTATATAGAGCCTGTTGACTGTATAAGAGTACTGGACAGAGTGAGAGTGACATCACTCATAAAAAAACAGTTTATTTCCAGCTCCAACAAAGTGAAGTCAATTAAATAAGACATCGCAATGCTGGAATCAAAAATCATCAGTTTGAGACTACTATGGCAACCACCCTCACCTATCAGATCTTATTGGAAATGTATATCCCTATTACTCAAAGTCGGCAACATGACATCTGTCAAACTTTTTGAGTGTTCAACATGAGACCACATACATTTGTCGAGGCATCTGATTGGCTGGTTTATTACGCTGTATTCAAACCAGAAACTCTGTTTTTCCAGTTTGAGTCCCCCTAATTTAGTCCAGACTGAGTCCTGAACTTTGCGTTTGGTCTATATTCAGACTGATTTCAGTAATGTTGCACAAAAGTGTCTATAATTTGTTTTAAAAAATGAAACAAGTTGTTTATTATGATTGTGTTTAAGATAAAAAAAAAATCTGGACAAATTTTCCCAAAAAATATGTCTTCTTCTATATAATGTTAGTTATTACAGAGGATTTTAAGCAATTATTGGAGTGTTGCAATATTATTGATATCGTGAGCCATGTATCACGTATCGCATCATATTGTGAGGTACCCAGTGATTCCCAACCCTATTGTAAACCATGCCAGGATAGTTAACTCATTCAAACTTTATATTTTTCTGAACAATTTTGACTGTCTTTTTACTGCTGTTTTGGTATATTCTACACTTTATAGTCTGTTGGGGGGTGGGTATTAGTGAGGGAATTTGGACATAGTTGTTTGTAAGCAAAAAATAGCAATTGGATTATTGCAGGCCACACCCTTACCCTGTGGTTTTTTTGGTAGGTTCATCTATTGAGTGGCACTCTAGGCGAGGAGCATCGGCAGGCAGACTCCGGACGAATTCAATGTAGCGCTGGCCGGGCTCGTACAGCTTAGCGTTTTCACACAGACTCTGGTGGTTGACTGGCAAAGATACGACCTGAGCCTGCTGGAGCTGGAACCAGTTCACGGTCACCTGAAACAAAGACGGTCATCATAGTCCTCCACCTCACAATTCCTTTCTGATTTCCAGTGAAGCATGCTTTTCTTTCACATTTTCAAGTGAAACGAGAGAGAATTATTCTTGGAACTCATCCCTTTGAAAACGATAAAATGCAAGCTTACTGCCTTGAGGGTGAGGTCACACTGGGAGACCATCTCTCGGATTTGAGTGATGATCTCACTCTTGGCGTTGGCCAGATCAACTCTCTTCACTCCGACGTCGAGCTGACAGGCCTTACAGTGCTCCCTGGCTTCTTCAGCCTTCATAAGAAAATCATTTTCAACATGAAAGCAATCAAAAGCCACAAAAAAGCATAAATCATCTCTGATAGGAGATACCATACCTTCTGCAAGGCCTCCTCCTCCAGCCTGCGTCTCTTCTCCAGCTGCTTGGCGGTGGCTGGACCCCCTCCTGCATTCTGTTCCTCCTCCAGACGACTGGTGGCTACCTTGGCTTTCTCGTACTCCTCCTGCCGCTGGGTCTGCAGCAGCCGAGCCTTCTTAAGAGCATTGTCTGCTTCATGCTGAAGAGGCAAACACTAAGGTTCAGATGTCTGCATCTTCTGCACTACAGGAGCTGCAGAGTAATTGTTCAAATTTTGTCATGTTTAGGAGAATCCGCTCACCATTTTTTTCTGCTCTCTCTGCCACTGCTCTTTGACCTCTTTCCTTAGTTTGTCCAGCTCATTTTTTCGGCCCAGAAGAGGCTGAACAGAAGCAAACGGTTACTAATAACTCTGTTGCACAACTCCAGACAAAGTTTCACTGCAGCTTTAGCGCAGGTGCTGGGATTAGTTACCTGCATGAACTTGTTGCTTTGGAGAATGGCTGCAGTGTTTAGTACCAGTTGACTGTATTCGTTGTCATTTTTGAAAGCCGTCATGTAGATCTCACGGAACGGCATGAACTCCTAGAAGGAAAAAGAGAAAGTATTGGCAACCTTCCCATGCATCAACGAAAAATGACACAACAGGTGGAATTAGCTCCAATGTTTGCTCACCTGCTGACTTGCAAGAGCCTTTGCAGTTTCAGCCATTTTGGCATAAGTCTTAGCACATTCGATGTCTATAAAAGGAAGACAACAAGATCTTAGAAGAACGGATTGCTTCTTGTCAAACTTGATTAGAAATTAAACTGTCACAAACTGCCACAAACTGCATTTAAAGGCCTACAGGTGCTACCCATCCCCCCTTTGACCCACCCCCACTGTTTCGAGTGGCTGCATGTGGTACATTCATAAAAAAACTAACATTTTTTTCCATAGCAACCATTTAATTTTTTGGTTGCCTGGAAGCAACAAAAAAAACTATGTAATTATTAGAAGAATCTTTAAAAGTAAAATTTTGGATTTCCTTAGCAACTGAGGTTTTTTGTTTACCACGGCCACATTCCTATTATGTTCATATCATGTGTCTTATCATTTTGAATTCATGTATGAAATGTTCACAATATTCTGGTAAAAAATATGCGGGCAACAAGGAAATGCCATTTTTGTAAGCTTGCCACGTCACATGTAGATCTTCTAATTCCAACTATTTTTTCCAGGTTACTTCCCAATGAGTTAGAAGATAGATGGATGAAAATCCCTAGGAGGAGTTTAAATTCAAGATTCAAGATGGCGACCTCTTACCGAGGTCAAAGGTCAATGAAACTTTGGTTTGGTTGTAGACTTAAGCTGGTGATGTGTGGTAAAGAAAAGCCTTATTTTCCCATATAGTAGGGAAAAAATTGCACACTTTCCCACAATGTGTCTACCAATCTGTACATCGTTTTTTGGTTTCATGAGGGAATTTCACATTTTTTTTTCTGTTATGAGTTTTGCATCACGTGTGGTGTGAACGTAGCTTTAGAGATTCACTTTATTGTAACATAACAATTCAATCATGACTAAGCAAAATGACAAAAAAATTATTAACTGTTGTCATCCAACTCCGTGTTTAGAAAACAGCCCCATTATCCTACAGGTGTTTAAACTCACCCATACTGAGCCGCTTTTCCACCCATGCCAGAAGCTCCTTGGTGTACTTGGACCACGCTTTAGCGTAGAGCAGCGCTGAGTCGACCCCGCTGTCCTGCCGCTGCAGCGCTCGATCCACCTCCTCTGGGCGAACTGGCTGAGATGGCCCTTCAATATCAAATAAATCACATGGGGGCTTGGAAAATATGAATTTTACCATTTCTAGCTAAAAAAAAAAAGCATCTTCATCACAACAGCCCAGACACAAGGTTTGCATAGCAACAGGTGTGTGACTAAGCAGGTAAAACCTAGCTGACCTCGGGTGATGGTGATACGGGCTAATACCTTCTGAAGCCAGGCAAAGCTGACAGCAAACATTTGAATACAGTCATTACTGATCACCTCATTAAAGCCCACAAAGATATTTAAATAAACTGATTAGAAAAGAAAACTAAATAAAACTCCAGACCCAACCCAAGAGAATGAGCTTTTCTCTTGAGAACAGCACTAGACCACAGTAATAGTGAGTTTAATCTCTCCTACCTGGTGGATCATCTTTCTCAGGACCGGATCCTCCAGATTCCACAGAAAGGTTCTCAAACGACTGGAAATGAGAGACATTTTTTTTATTCATTTTTTTTTAAATGAAACTGAAGGGGTAGCATTTCCGAACTGAAGCACAGTTCGTTCTGCTAAAGTTTAAAATAGTTCTTATCAGGGTTTTGGCTTCCTATGTTCAGCAGCTACACAGAAAAACAACACAATAGCATCAATTCATCATTGACAAAGACAAACAGAGTTCACCAGTAAAACTAAACTTGACTTATAAGTCTTTTTCAACAATAAATGTGAGCGGGAGAACATAGGCAAATGGTCAAAATAAAAAAAAAAGATTTCTTACCCTACTTCTTTTAGTTAGGGGTAGCCCCAACACCGATCCATTCTCTACATCTCCCATAAGGAAGTCAGACACTCTACAAAAAAGGGTAAAATAAATATGAATATGAGGATCAGGGAGCAAAATTTGTCACAAGAAGTACAATATGCAAGATTTTCCTCATCTCTATATGTACAATGTGGAGATACACCTCCAGAATGGCCGCCTATCTCCGACATCACCACCCAGCCCCGTCACTGTCTTAAAGTTGAGCAACTAAGCAGGTAACACAATGAAACATCCCAGATATATTTCAAAAGACTTATAGTGTTACCTCAGATAAACAAGAACATTTCTGACGTCAAAGTGTTAATTGCTAAATCTCTGCAGGATTTTTTTCAGTGGTTGATAATGAGGGCTTTTGTCATTTAATGAAAACAGTTGACCCACAATATAGTGTACCAGCACGTCCATATTTCACAGAAAAATCTATATACTTCTGCTTTATGAACAAGTGTGCAAATTGAAGACGATTTCGTAAAAACTGACAACTTTCCATGTAGAGTTGGACTTCCTAGATAACAGAGAACTAAATCTCTGTAAATGTTCATTGTATGACGGCCCTCACACTGGAAAAAACAATAAAGAGTACAGTACTGCAGGCTGTCAAGACTTAAGAGCACATCTTAGATTGTTGGAGTTTATTATATGTATGCTTATGTTTATTAAGTATTGAGGACTGAGGCACTTTTACATTTGATTAAATTGTATACAAGTTGGAATGTTTACAAGTTTACAAGAGTTCTATTTAAGTGTGATTCTGCAATAAATGCCAAAAGCGGTGCACTTGAAAAAAATCTTAATTCTTTGTTGTGCTGTTTCGGTTCGCAAAAGAAATCATAATCTGTGGAATAATAAGATTTCAGGGTTTTTTTTGTTTTTTTTTGTTCAGTACGTACAGAACCGTAACCCTCGTATGGAGGTACACTACGTATCGAACCGTGAGCAAACTGTATCGTTGCATCCCTAGTTATGACAGAAATGTTAAGGCTTAAATTGTTCTTAACATTTTCTTGCATCATTTTTCTCATGATGGAAGAAAATGAAGGTTTAAATTCAATTCTGATTATTTATTTTGTCTAATCAGAGTGAATCAGGAGCAGACAAAAAAAGCTGTTTGAAAAAGATTGTATCCATTCATCTGAGCTGGTAGCTCCAACTATTGCTAGCTATTTTTGTTGCAGCAGTTATGTTAGGTTTGGGGGTTGAGGGGCTGTAAGCTAGTGGTTGAGTGTGTAACAGAGAGTTTTCAGCAATAGAGAAGGGAAATGGGGCACCAATGGCCCCGCCCACAACTCAAGCAAATTTCTAATAAACAATATCCTAGAAAACAATTTTCTTTATAATTTTTGGCTGCAAACAACACAATTTATCACTTCTAAAATAAATTAAAAGTTGATCGGAGTGGGTCTCTAATAAAATGTGTCCTTTAAAACGCAACAACTTTTTCAAGACAATATTTATTTGCCTGCTGTAGGTCTCTAACTTGTGTTTGACATGAATATCCATCCTAATAACACTGTAAGACAGATCTAAACAGAAGGTGAGCTGTATAAAGAGCAGTCCTAATGACGTTGTCACACTTACACATTGCCAAACGTGAACGCCAAGGTGTCAATAGCTGTGTAGATGTCTCCAAAAAGCTCCTGTTTGTTCTCGCCGTTTGCCTCCTTGAAGTTCACTCCTGTGAAATCATGCAGAAAGGTTTGCTTATAAAAACCCATGCTTTTTTTTTTTTTTTTACTGCAAACACCTTTTGTCCAGATGCATTCATATCACGTCTGATTCATCATCCTGTTCGTGACGTCTAGGATGCAGTCAAGGAAAACCCTTTTGAGTCATGCTCTTCTCCTCAAAACCCCAAAGACTTCGGGATCCGCTCACGCGTTGGGATTTGAACGAAAAAAAAAAAACTTTGGAGGCATCCAAAAACAACTGAGGTAAATCAGTGAAGATAAGCAGAAACAAGCAAGTGTGTACATTTGGCTGTAATCTGGCCGCGCAGAGGTTTCCTGCTTTAAGTCTAAACACAGTGCTGACCGAGGACAGAGTGGGAAGAAAAAAAAAAAAACAGTGTAAATAGGGCTGTAATCAGTCTTAACAATAAACTTCCTGTACAAACCTAAGAAGAATGAAAAATAAACTAAAGGACAGATGCTTAAAAATGAGAACAAAAATGCAGCAATATATGAAATGACGTCATCTCTTAACTTTGAAACAAAATTCAAGCTTCAACAAGGACCTAAAGAACATCTCAACAGAAACGAGCACCTTCCTGATGAGAGGATAATCAAAAGAAGCAACCGTTACCTACCTCAAAGCTAGCTTCCATATAATCCACTTAAACATCAACCGGTTTTGGTAAAAAGCTGTTTTTAATTCACTAATGTAGAATGTCCGTCGCGGAAAAAAAGGTAAAAACAGGTCAAAAATTGTTTTGTTTTTTGTTAATTGAAAAAGCGCTGAGGTTTGTCACATTAGTTTAAAAAAAAAGACCCAATAACAGGTTGCCATGTCCATGGGAAATCTTTTTATATCCCCAGCGGAGCTTCTGCTGTTACCAATCAAAGCCCACGACTTCTGTGCTGCTGCATCTCCTCCTCGTCTGTCCAAAGCCCCCCACCACCACCACCACAAAAAAAAAACCTCCTGACAGGACATCCTGAGGTTTTCTGGAATACAATGCCACTACTTGCTCGGGCCCCGAGTGACGGTTCAAAAGTGGAAGTTACATCATCAGTGAAAAATGGTATTGTTTAATAAGAAAAGCACAACACTCTCCAAACACCCAGTTCTGCTTTCGGGGATCGAAGAGTGCGACTGAACGTGACGGTTTACACATTCAATGTAGGTTTATTGTCATTAACAATGGGAACATTCAATTTCAGTTTTTAATGAAAGTTTTATGTTGTTAGAAACCTTCAGTGTGCATAGATCACACAAAAGATCAAAACAACATCCATGGGAGCTTTTTTTTGAGTCGTATCAGAAGCTTTTAGACTTTGAACAATAGTACAGAGCTGACAGCTTACCAACACAGGGAGGGTCAAGATGAGAACTACCACCTACCTCTGGCCACCTAGTGGCAAAAAGGGCATTACAGGACTGCATATACACTGAATATAAAAAGATTAGATGATGTTTTACTTTGATTAATTATAGAAACAAAAAAATAGATAAGCAGCAAACCTGAAATTTAAATAATTTTCACTCCTGACTATCTCAGGAGTCTTGCAACAAATATGAGAGAAAAATATGCTCACTGTATTTTTTTACACTATTAGAAACACTTTAAAGTCTCTTTTTTATGCTTTTTAATAAACGGTGCAATTTATAATCTTCCTTGTATATGCATAAATTCTGGTTGTGTTTACTGACGTCAAAGCGATTTTGAGAGGTACGCCATGCTCTGTCAAAATGTCAGACTGTTTTTTATGAGCTGCAAACGAGGTTTGGTGTAAATATACTAACGTGGTTAATGTGCATCATTGTCAGACTGCGTGTTTTTACATTACTTACAACGTTGGGAGTTAGGGTAATCATAGTAACCTTTGTTTTAGAGATATCAAGTCTGATTGTTGGGAGTGTTGGGAGTAACAGGTATAGAAAATATGCTAATGCAGCTAATGTGACGCAGTGTCAGATTGTGATTTTTTTCCTAAATGTTACTTAGAAGGTTAGGAGTTAGCGTCGTCATAGTAAAGTTCGTTTTAGTGGTATCAGTGTTTTTTTTACAAGATGCAAACAAGGTTGTGTGTAATAAGTATTGTAAATATGTTAACCCGGCTAACACTTCAAACGCGGCTGTCATTACAATCGTGGCTCACCCTGCTAACGTGACAAACGATTCTATCACAGCAAACCGTTCTAGAGCGGCTAACACCTCTAGATTGGCTAACACTTCTAGCACTGCTAACACTTCTAGCCTGGCTAACACCTCTAGCGTGGCTAATACCTCTAGCGTGGCTAATACCTCTAGCGTGGCTAATACCTCTAGAGTGGCTAACAGTCATTTCAGACATTTTTTATTTTTATTTTTCAAAATTTATTTTTTTAATTTCAGACTTTTAGTTGTTTCAGACTTTTTTTTAACAAGTTGCAAACAAGTTTTATTGTTACATGTATTGTGAATGTTCTAACACAGCTAACAGAGCTTACATGTAGCATATTACAAGCAAGTTCCAGAATTAGTGTAAAGGCGGATAATACAGTCTGAAATGCAGTCTGACGCACTTTTCTCTGACTCTTTTGCCTCGCGTAATGTGCTCGATAGTTCGGTGCATGTTATGAATTACAAAAGTTTGAAAATAGACCACTCATTGACGGTGCACCTTATAATCTAGTACAGATACGGTCTTCGCAGAAAAGCTGTTTTTTAATGTTACAGTTCTTGTGTACCTTTTGGATATTACACCCTATCAGTCACACTCTCCCTGAAAGACTCACAACAACCTCATAATTGGCTGTGGCACATGCACGCCCAGTAGCGTGGACGCTTTCCAAAATATTTCATTGAAGCTGACCTCCATTCACATGCAAACAGCTACCGCCAGCTTTGTTCACCGCATCATGCCAACACTATTTTATTAAGAGGAGACTTTCTGTAAAAAAAAAAAAAAAAAAAAAAGAGACATGCAGCGCCTCCATGGCAGCTCTTCTGCGATGCAAATTAAGTTGAGGTATATTATGCTGTGTGGCAGCCCTGCTACAGTAGGAATGGACGTGCGAAGTAGCTATAATCTCAAAGAGATTGGAGAGGATTTCTTCAGTATGGCTTCCTTTGTGACTGGTGGTTTGCTGCACCTTTCACGAATCACTCTTTAAATCTTTGATCGTAAACACAAAAAACTGTATTTTAAAAACTTGTAAAGCCAAAGGAAACCGCATTTAATAGAGCCCTCTGGAGAAACTATTTAGATTAGATATTCAGACTGTGAGTGAGACAGGACACAGACACAGCGAAAGTCCAGGGTAGAAGTCTGTCGAAGGGGAAGGGTGGATGAGATAGGTAGAGACAGAAAACAGGCAGGAGGAAAAGTTGGAGGAGTAGCTGGTGTGTTTTGCAGGAAAGCTGCCAGCTTTGGTGTGTGTGTTTACAAGTTTAAGGGAGAGCCCAGTAATCTCGGCTCACCTTTGACCGTGGCGATGACGGTTCCAGCTGTACTGAGGATATCCACTGAGTTGAGACTCTGGTGTTTGTTGATAATAGCCTTCAAGACACGCAGCAGCTCGCCCAGGCGCTCATGAACCGCATGATGCAGGCAGTCCTGGTGCTCTGGGAAATGAAGATATACAAACATTTATTGTGACCATTTCAATAAAAAAAAATGTTATAAATAGCTCATTAAAAACCACACATCTCAGTTAAGACTTTAAAGTAAAGGTACATACTTTTCTACGAAAGTCTTAGTTACATCTATGTTTACAATCAAAACATCAGTAACAGCCTTCAAGTCAGCAGTAAATGTAGAAAGAAAAGCTGGCGAAAGCGCTACACAAAGTTCAAGGTTTATTTCTCTTTATGGCAACATCAAACTTTGGCTGCTAAACTTATGTAATACAGCCTTTTGAGATCTGCAGTTCTTTATTCACATTTGTAATCAAAGATCATTGCTTGAAGTGGTTGATTATCAATATAGAAAAAGTCTAAATGGCACCTTCTGATTGTTTTTAAGGCAGATGAACACTAAAACTATTATCTGGGACTATTCTACTTTCTTAAAGGAAATACAAACAGAAAAACTAGTCTTTACTTGTATCTTGGTTATGAGCATATGTAACTTTTTACAGAATGACGCATATCAAGCTGTATGGTACTTACCTCACTAACAGTTATAAACTATTCATAAATCATTTTCAGTTTATCTTGTATGTACTCATCATGATCAGAATGGGTATACAAAGATTTGTTGTATGTTTATGCTTTAGTACCAACTGACTTTAGGGGTGGATAAGATATAAAAATCTGTTCCAGGCAAGCATGGCCAGTAGAAAATACCAAAGTTGTAGACCGCTCGGTAAACCCATAAAGCAACTAAAGTTCATGCACTTTTGTTTTCTGCTGTGGGGAACTGGTCATAGCAGACTTTCATCTGCGACCACTCCTGGCTAGGGCTGCTACGATTAGTCAATTAGACACAACTATACCAACTATTAAAGAAGTCGATGACTAATTGGATATTTGATTTAGTATATATGTGTTTTTTTTTATCTTAAAACCACGGTGCACCCTTTCTAATGCAGTTTCTGCCATTGTCTTTGACACACACAGTAGTACTAATCCAGGTCAGTAGTGATGTCACAAGAAGTTATAGGAAGACTTGCCTTAATCACCACTGATCTTAGTCGACTAAAAGGAAAAAAATAAATCTAATATTAGTTGACAATTGAAATAATCATTTGTGGCAGCCCTGCTCCAGGCCCTCCACGAGTCCAGACAACCAAACACCCACAGCACCTGTATAGGTCCATGTGGTTAAGGCTTTACGTATTAAGCCTAATCATTTCTGCAGGTATGAAACAGATTTATTAAGTCTAAAAAAAAAGGCAATTTTCAAGTTAAATAAAATGGTAAATTTCATGAATTGCAATGATTTATAATTTCATTAATAACATTTCAACTTTTGGTTAATTATTACCCCTAGTTATAAAGGAAAAGAGTGAAATTATCAAATAAAAATCAGGATTTAATGGAAGCTTGAAATATAAACCCAGATCTATACATGTTTATGCAAAAGGAATAAACTCTATACAGTATTTGGCTAAAACCCAGCCCCACATAAAACTAAAAGTAAATACGCGGGGTGAGACAAGAGAGATTTTCTAAATAAAATTCTTTCACAAGTTTGGGCTTTGCCCATTAAATGTTCTTGAGATTTCTTTGAACGTACCTATTGTTTTCCTCACATCACAGCGACACATAAGAACATTTGAACAACAGGTCCTGCATTATCTACATGTGAGAGGGCAAATAAAGAGGCTGTAATCTTTGCTCGGGCAATATACTTTTAAGGCTCTGTGCTTTGTTGGGAATTGTGTCACCTAACACTTAGCTGATAAACGTAATTAGGTGTTTTGCAGTAAACACCAAACAAGCTGAAGCAACAGCCCCACTATTAAAGAAAAGCCGGGTTGCAACGATGCTCATTAACTAGCTGAAGGGTCACCGAGGAACCGTCAACCTTTATCGGTTTAAATTGCGACCATAATGGTCATGTACGACTTGAGCCAATCATTCACAGCAATGGAATACGGTGGGAGTTAATGTCTAGTCCGGGCCGAAAAACCATAAAAGCAAAGCTGGCCGAGGTTCTGTACTGGACAGAACTTTTAGGAGTGTACATAGAAATCACCTACAGTTGCCTCCCAGTGAACGATATCTGGTTGTTCACTAATGACAACATGGAATCTGAAGCATGCAGGTCCATGTACTGGATGTGTCTTTACTAAGAGTGAGTCAACACACCACTTGTAAAGGGACAAAATGCACTTTGTTATCGACTAACCTTGAGAATGTGCCTTTGGCGTGCTTGAAAAGTGATGTCATATGAGGAAAAAGTAAAGGAGCAAATGAGTAAGTATTGAGTGACAAACAAAAATGTAAAAACAAAAAGGTGGATATTTTGTCTGGAATAACCACTTTATCATCACTACAGCAGAGCTACATTCCACTTCAAGGCCATAATCACACCGCTCACAGTTATGCAGATTGTGTTTTCGTGGCTTGTTTTCAACATGCTTTTCTTGGTGTTTGTGGTTTTTATTTAATAGCGGTTTCTTGGGTCGGACCTCCTTGCAAAACACATTCAGGATGCACACAAGCGGTGCAGCAGGCTATAATTTGTGCTGACGATCACCCCTGGATTAACCCCGTTTGGAAAAAGGGATCAGAGAGACTTTAGTCATCACCCGTTTTGTCTTTTATTCGCTAGCCCTCTTTTTTCGGAGCGGGACAAACAGTGCCGCCAGAGAGGCTAATAATGCCGGGCCTTTGGGGGCCGCCACGACTAAGTTAGCAGAGGCCAGGGCTGCAAATCCAGCCAAATGATTGGAGTGTGAAAAGTTTACACCAACACAAAGGACAGTGAAGTGTGCTTTCTAACAATTTGTCACAGTAAAAAAAAAAAAGAAGGAGTACACAGCTTAAATATTAAGTCCTGAAAAAAAAAAAAAGAGAAAAACGTTGAAACCTTTCGCTAGGTTTTAAACTCTATGAGTCCATTATAAAGAGTATAAAAGAAGACAAATGAAATATATTTCGGTGTCTGAAGTTAGATTTAGAATTAAAATGTGTAACTATTTTTTCATATGTTTTTTTTACTTTTTGGAGCCAAGCATCGACTGCATTTGAGAACTGGACAGAGTGAGTGTGACGTCCCCCATAGAAAACTGCTCACTTCTGGTTCCAACCAATCAAAGTTAATTTAGTAACCATTTTTTCGCAATGTGGAAGTCGCCATGTTGGAGCCAGACATCCGGAAGCAGCGATTAGTCTGGATTGGTTTAAGTCATCGTCTCTACAGCAACCACTCTCACCAATCAGAAGTGAGCTTGTTGGAACTCCATTCCCCTCTTGAAAGCATGGTTTGCGAAATCTGTCAAATCGAATGTTTTTAAAGATTGACGTAAGACCACAAACTTTAAGGCATTTGATTGGTCAGTTTGAAACTTGAATAACAAAAGCAAACGAATAGAAATTTTAGTTATTTAAAAAAAAAAAAAGGAAAAAATTAAGGTGGTGGGAAAAAAGAAAAGACAAAACATCTTAGCTATAGGAGGGCTTAAAATTCCCAAAATGAAGCTTTATAATCAAAAGGGATTTATTTACAGCATCATCATATTGGGAATATTTCACCAACCTCCAAAACTCCATGCCAACAAACCCACTTGCTAAAAACCTCTCAAACTTCTCCACAGGAAGCCAGGAGTTCAGTTTTGTCCATAGCAACCACCCTCATTCATCTTCATTCATTTTCATGTTGAGGCCTTTTTTTATGGCTGGGAACATGTTGAGGTCTCGATCCCATCAAGCTCACGCTCTTTTCATTTCCACGGATATACTTAGTGTATGAACGTCTAATGATGGGGATCTGAGGCTATTGGACCAAAATAAATGAGCACACTTAGAGGTAAACATGTGAAATCAGGCTCCCACAGCTTGAAAATGGTTGAATTTTAAATGTTAGAATCTTTATAACAGTATGAAATGACTTGATTTTCTCCTCAAGAGCTTGTACCCATTGTTCTTAACAGAGCCCATCTCCCCAAAGACATCTTATATGAAGACCATTCTGGGTTAGATAAGGACTAAAGCTTACAAGGAGTTGCTTTAAACCTGTAAGCCTTTAATTGGCCCCGCTCATTTTAGATCCCATTTATGGATATTATCCTTCATTGATAAACTCACAAAAAGCCAAATGATCCCCACACAGCCTAAATATCCCATTTATCTGACCGGTAACTAAATCCTGAAACCTGAGGGCATCCCGCTCGAGCGAGCTATAGATTAACGCCGGACGAGGCTCAACCATGAAAGAGCCAAGAAGACGGAGGCTCTTCCTCTGCAAAGCTTCAATCATCAATGGCAGTTGTGTAGCCCATTGGAAAGCCTGAAAAGCAGGCTAATTAGCACGACATTATGGCGGCATCCACCAGCACAGCGGGACATGGGATAATGTACGGAGACTGATTATTTTAACCCCTCAGCTGCCGTGCTGGCTGTAGCACAAAGCGAAGAACACTTGTTCCCTGCTGGGTTGAGGCTGTAAAAAGCAGTTATTTCCCTGGAAAAAAAAACAGTCAAATTGAGAAGAAATGTCTGCAAAAAAGTTTCAAAGGGAATTAAGTATGGGAGTTGGAGAAAATAGCAAGGGAGGTTTGAGTGTTTTTTGCCCCCTTTTTTTTGAAGGTAGTACTCTCCCTTGGGATTTGTCCCAAATTTACCCCTAAACCCCCACAGCCCTGCTTGGAGAGGGGGGTTACGAGAGCGAGAGACATTCCTGTGCATAATAAGCCGCGGTGAATGAAGGCTACATGGGGATCAGACTCCAATTCTGATGAGAAGAAGGCTGCAGATCAGGGAGCTGCTCACAGGCTGCCAGCAACACATTGCCAGGTTTTTACTTCATCAGCGTCATGGAAACGCAACATTCCTGCCTTTTTTCTTTTTTTGAGGGGGGGTGGCTCAGACAGGAACAAGGAATGAAGCAGTACTCATAATAAAACTGAACCCTTCCAAAAAAAATGACATCTTTGTAGTAAAAGACTTAAAGAGTTTAATCTAGAAGAGGAGGAATGGTTCATTTGTTCGAGGCGTCACCCAAACTGACACTGATGGAGTAGATCTATACCCATAATCCAACAGGAACTGCAAATCTTATTTTGGAATCAAATCTATCCTTTCTTCTGAGGCTCGGTGTCCCTCAGACATCCCCTCGGGTCCGACATAAAATGACTTGGCAACATTCCTTTGGCTGTGACCTTAGCTGTGTGCAGTCATGCACAGCAAATCATGGGAGCAATCTATTATTTATGCTTCAAAACATTTGAAAACACTGAGCCGCTTATGGTCTTGACTCTGTGTTTGGAAAAATGGCTAAACATGTCTGCAAAAGTCTGTTTAAAGTTCCACTCCGATCATCTTTTGATCCATTTTATCTATAATTGTCGTTTTTAGCCAAAATCTAGAAACCTGTGTGGTTTTGTAAGACATAGTTTCTGCAGAGAAGCAAGAGTTCATTGCCCTTGTGGGGGACACCTGGTGAGGAGTAAACCCGCCCTCACTTCCCTTCCCCCATCTGTTTACAAGCTCCCCCGCTAGCTTACAGCCCCTCACATCCCCAACCTAGCATTACTGCTGCCAAAAAACTGTCGAGCAATATTGGAGCCATCCAGCCGCAGAGTTTTGAGATGCCAGCTCAGACCAGGAAAAAAAGATGTACATGGATCTAATAGTCTACAGGTGGATCCATCGGAATCATTGACTAGACCGAGTGAGTGTGATGTCACCCACAGAAAATGGCTGACTTCTGTCAATTCAGTTGTCATTTTTTTGTGATATTGTAGAAAAAAAATGGGGGATTAGTCAATCGGTCTGAGTCAGTGTTTCTATAGCAACAAACATCATTTATTAAGAGTGAGCTCGTTGGAGGTCCACAGCCCTACATCTGCCAGTCAGACATCATTAATGTTTGTTTACACACTTTAATCGGGGCATCTGATTTGCCAGTTTATGACTTAATTAAAAAAAAAAAAAAAAAAATTAGGATTGGCACGAGCTTGTTAAAAAGGCAGCAGAGCAAGAATGGTTTTACTGACAAATATTATAGCTGTTTATTTTTCGAAGTCCTATCAGTCCGGTTCTCATCTTTACAGTCAGATCAGAACGATTTTTTTCAAAAGGCAAAAAGAAAAAAAATGCCACAAGAACATGTTAAAAATCACAATTTTCATCGGAATGAGTCTTTGAAAAGACTCCTTGACACAAAGGACCAAACGGAAGGAAGCCATGATACCATGATAATAAAAAAAACTATCTTCAGTCCAGCTGAATCGGGCCACAGCTGATAAACTCTTTTACTCACTCATTAACTAGATCTCATTAAGAATCTAACAAAAAAAGTTCTGCTTTTCCAAAAAGCTTCAATCGATCCAAAAGTTTATCTCCCTGCAATAACTGAATCATCTTTGTTTCAAACCGATTCTTTTTTAATAGGCTGGGGTGAAATGTCACATTCTTTAAAAGTGGCGTCCCACGGCTAAAATTCAATCCAGTTTTTAGCTCTTTGTATGTGGTCTGGACAGAAAAGGTCCACTTAACCTTTTAACACTTTGTGGGGTCAGTGCAATGGGTGGCATCTCCTGATACGCTCCGCCCCGGCATACTTCCTGCGGTCTCTGGTCCTGTCAGGGAACCACCCTGCAGTTCACAGATTAGCAGATTACATGCAGCGGCTAAAAGGCTGGGCAACTTTGCCTTTCCCAGATCCGTGTGCTCCTAGCAAAGAAGTCCCCGTTGCCCAACCTTTGAAGCCATTTTTCCCATGACTGCACGCACAAAGGGTGAGCGTTTGAAGAAAAGGACCCCGAGGATAGACACACGGCACCTTCCACCTATGCAGGGGGGCTTTTTTGTTCCCGCACTGCAAGGCACTGCCTTTCTAAGAATTGTTAAGCAAAAAAATTGGCGCAGAAAATTAGCACTTTTTTTTTTTGGTTTCTGTCAAAACATTTCCCCGCAAATGACACATTTAGCATCAATCAAGACTTCTTTCTGGTCGGACATATTTGGACAAAGATATTTCCAGAGTTCTTTGCATATGAATGAGGTGGAGTGTGGAGTAAAGAACAACCCCCCCCAACACACTCCTTCATTTCTCTTTGGAGCTGTCCGTCAACGTGAGCAAAGACAGCCAATGTTTTTCTCTTGATATCCCCCCACACTGCAGCAGCAGCCACCACCTCCACCACCCACTGTTGATGCAAAGATCTGAAAGCTGGCATTCCAGCTATGCTTTCTTCAAGAGAAACTACAGACCCCCACCACCACCAACCACCACTGTGGAACATCAAGCTGAAAACCGACCAGAAGAAAGGGACTCCAGTTTATCCAAAAGTTATGTAAAGCTTAGGAATTTTGGGTTTGTTTTTCAGTGAATGTAAAGATGAGCCCCTTTTATACGCCTGTCAGAAACCAGGGCTAATCTGAGGGGATGTGAAGATGGGGGGCAAATGTAGTGTTTAGAACAAGAGGGCAGTGTTGTAGCTTTACAAGAATCTAATTACAAAGAAGTAGGTTTTGTATTTTTAAAAGTTTCAAAAAATGTATTTTTTTCATTTTATTTCATCTTGTCAAGTATGCTTTTTTATTTTTAGCGTTTTTAACCATTTTTAGGCAACTGCTTAGACACACCCACACACAAACAGGTCATGTTTGTGGATCTACTGCAACGCCACAATAATATCATTAAATGATCAAGTCAGTTTTGTGAAGACACTCATTTTCACAACTCATCATCCAAAACAAATAAGGTATTTAGAAATATAACTCACTTTAAAACAATGCTTAGGTGGAACTAAAGATGATTTTGCATCACAAAGTATTACTTTTTAAACTCGGTGAGTGTTTTGTGTGGTATGGTAATAGATAAATATAGTTTTGCCCTCATTCTGGCAAACACCTTTTGCAAAGCAACAACAGGTAGACCATGAGAGAACACAGGGTGTTGTAGTTCAGTGCTCCCAGCAAAAACATATGACCTTCTAGAAAATATTATCAAAATTAAATCTCAACTTATGTAAAAAAAAAAAAAAAAAAAAAAAAAAAGTGGACATTTTCTTGTTATTCTTTATTACAAAAACAATTTGCGATTTACAATTCCATTTTTTCATATTGACATAACCTGCCCCATAGCTGGTTAAGCTTCAACCAGATGTTGCCGAGGTAACGTCCCCAGGATACAGTCCTGTACCTTTGTTACAGAAAACGTTGCTCTGGATCCTGGATCCTCTGGATTTTAACGTAATTTGAACATTTGCACACTTTTTAGGAACGGCAAAACTGATGTCACTAATTTGCCAAAGTCACCCTTTAAAAATTAACATATTACAAAAACTATTTATGAATCCACTGTTTTCTGATGATGAAAACTTTGATGATTTATCCAAAAAAAAAAAATCAAATGACAAATCGTTCAAAGGCTGATGTTTTTTGCACATATTTACAAGCGACCAGCACAGACAGTGACGGAAATTCGTGTTGGCCACACGTAATCCATGCAGCCATGATGTCCATTGCTGCGTTGCCTGCACGTATTTTACGTGCGTCCAAGGCTGGATTTTGTTGTTGGGTGCAAGTATTTAAAATTAAAGTTAAAGTCTCATTAGCTGTCATGCTTCTAATAATGGGAAATGTGTTCTCTACATTTGATCCATCCCCTGGAGGAGTGGTGAGCTGCAGACAGCTGCATTCAGAACCATTTGCTTGTTTAATCCAAACAATAACCCTAACCATAACACGTTTTTTGATCATTAAGTGTAAATAGACACTTTCTTCTTCAGTGTAGTCTAGAGCTGCCACAAACTATTATTTTAATAGTAGATTAATTGCTGATTATTTTATTCAATTAGTTGACAAATCGTGTTGTGCTTAGACTGGATGTAAAACATCTTAACCATCAGTAGCTTAATAAAACATGTACAAAGTCTTTCAAAAACCTATTGACACATAAACACACTCAAAATATTTGCTCACTGAGGCCTATTTATTATAGCAAAACACTAATGACATCTTTGAACTTAAGATATTCTTCTACATAAAAAAAAAAAACCTCCCAATGCCCATAAACAAAGTGCTTCGAGACATTGTACCTTTAAAAAAGTGGGAAAATGTATATTTTTAAAAGGGAAGTAAAGTAAAGCAGCGATGTTAGAACGTACTACAGTACTTGCATTATTTCTCAAACAACAGCCACTGCACATGCGCAGAACCAAATTATGTCATATTTTTCAGTTTGGTGGACCTCTTTAATATTTAATGTTGTAGTTACTATGCTGTTTGTTGCAATATTAGTGACTTTAGGTTACATTTAATTGTATGCTTAATCCAACTGATGTAATTCTAATCTTGTCAATTTAACTCTGGACTTTTAGGCAAGCTTTTCTTACGTTTCCCACACTTTCAAGCTCTGTTAGCATGTTGTTATGGTACCTGAGCCTTCCCAGAACTTCCGGTGACATCCCTACTGACCGAGTTAGCACCACTGCGCATGTGTGTCTAAGAGAATGGCAGACCTGGCACTAGAAAGCGCGCATCTTAGTTTTGAGATAAAAACAAGGAAAAAAAACAAACAAAAAGACGTAGTCAGGCCTAATCGATTAATCATGGTAGCCTATTATGGTCTATATTTGCTAATCTAGTGAGCATTGAACCAGTGAAGCACACCATTTTTTTGTAGAGCATTCTTGAAAATTTCAAGGGTGCTGGATTTTGGAATTGTATATTCAGAAAGCTCTATAAAATGCAGAACGCACCATGTAGTGCCCCAAATAGTATATAGTGCCCCAAACAGTGAGTAGAGAAGGAATTTGGACAAAGCCATGAAATTGGGCAACCGGAAAAAATTGCGTAAACCCTATATTGTGCACCAAGTAGTGAAAAAATTCTGACACAATTCTGTCTTGCATTTTACTTCCATTTTCTAAACCCATTTTTGTCCCTTCCGGGGTCAACGGGCAGCCTGAACCTAACCCGGCCACTCTTGGGCAAAGGCAAGGTACATGCTGGACACAATCACACACACTCTCACATTCACAACTAGGGACAATTTAGAGTAACCAATTAACCTACGAAGCATGTTTTTGGACGGTGGGAGGAAGTTGAAGTCCCCAGAAAAAACCCAGGGATGCATGGAGAGCATATGAAAATTCCACACAGATAAGTCCCCATAATTGATGTTGTGTCAGGTCCCCCAGCTGGGACTTGAACCGGAAACTTCTTGCAGTGAGGCAAAAACACTAACCACTGCGCCACCATGCAGCCCTTCTTTTGCATTAAGGGCATTAAAATGGGTTAAAAAAACTGATATTTAAAAAAAAAAAAAAAATTCTATTTCAATAAAAAATTCTGCATGTGTCTGCAAGTGTTTAAACTGCGAGTGAAACAAATAGCACGATACAAATTTTACACAAACGACTCAAAACATAAGAAGCACTAAGGTTATCAAGGAAATCTCCCAGACCAGATCCCACAATCTGCTCATGAGCAGTGCGGGACTCCTGGGGCTTAAAGTTAGTGTGTGGCAGCCATTGACAGGCCCCCTCCCATGGAACAAAGCTGCCCCCGCGAAAACAGCACTCATAACTATAAATCTCCCCAAAGCTGAGGACGAGAGGGAGCTCCCTTGGGTTCCAGCAGGAACACAACATGCAAATCTCCCAGCTCAGACGGCTGTTAAACCTGATGCGAGCGTGGCGTTGCCACCTATGTGCCAACATGACCGTCAATGCATACATTGTGCAATACCAAATGATGGGTTTTAACTATAATAATACATTGTTTCATGATTCTCTTTTCAGACAGAAGGGATAAATGGAGCTGCCATATGTCACAATACTCTTACTCTGCACTTTAATCCTGGGGTGAGGGGTACCCGACGACCAAGCGTAGCACATGCACTAATGCCAAGACAATATCTCTTAAACAAGGATGACCCAGAACAATTAAGCTAATGTAATAAATCCCCAAAAGGCAGCTTAATTAGGAAGATAAGTGTTCAGTATGATTAAATAAAGATCTGGTTTGTGAGCGGTCTTTGAAGCTGTGAATGTTACGGGATTTTCAGGAAACAACCGAAGCTCGTTGTCTTGTACTTGGGACAATTTACAGTGACTTAAAAATAGGGGGACACAATAAGGACCATAAAAGGAGCTTTTTGGAGGCAAGGCAAAGTCTTGTGGTGCTTTACAGCAGATTCCAGGCTCAGTGGGATAGACTGTCCAAACAAAGTGTACTTACAGCCATTAAGAAGGCCTGGAACGGTTCGTCAAAAGCCAGAGAACGGCTAATTTTAGGGCTGGTATTTCACAAGGGAGGAGATTGGGAATATGACTGACAAAAATAGAAAGAAAAAAAAATTTTCTCTGAGACCAGAAACTTTTTTCCCACACAGCAGAAGCTGTTTGTTTTTCCCACGTTTTTGGGACATCCCAGGTACCAGGATAGAATCGGTGAAAAAAACAACACATGACATCAGTGTGTCAACTGTACTATCTTATTTTTTTGTTGTTTTTAAATGATTACACATATAACATGCAGAAAATAAAACAGGTTGTTACTCACTCAGTGGCCAGGAGTATAACTGTGTGTTGTGGCATGTTACATAATGATTTTGGAACATTTTTAGCATGAACCTGTTAATCATTAGAACACACAATGACGAAGTGACTGTAAGAAGAAAGACTTCACATCCCATACTGATTAACTGAGGACACCGAAGCTGAAGGTGCAGCTGACACAAAAGGAGGATCCAAGTAATCCATTAACGCTGTCATGACTTGCCATGACTTAGCCTTGGTAGAGCTGTGCTTTCATCGATTCCTCAAAAGAATCCAGGACATCTATACCTGAGTGACAGCAGGTTTGTCTAAAGTTTTAACACGTATGATAAGGTCTTGATCCATCTCAATCTATCTTAATCCCATCTAAAGTGTCAGAAACTTACTAAACAGTTACGTCTTTCTTCTTTTTAATCTGTTTCTTTATCTTTTAATTAATCAATTACATCCACACACAAATGATGTTATTCTTCATACAAATATAAAGCTTTTCTGCGATTTTTTTACAGTAAATATCTATTTTTTTTGTTCCAAAATACCTCAAGTTAAACCACTAGTCAGGTTTTTTAGTTACAAAAATAATTGCAAAATTGACAAAATAAATCAATATTTTGCCAAAGGTAAAATTATTTTACTTGGAAGAGATACCTTGCCCAGTTGAAGGCCATCACTTTAAAAATTTAAATAAAAAAATGTTTGAAACACCTTAAAATGTTACATTTATGTATATATTGGAACTTTTTCATATGTTTTAGACATTCCTAAGATATATGGATAGCAATAAAAAGCATCAGGTTAGCTTTTGTGATAAGGGATATAGGAAAAGATAACCAGCAAATTTTGACCTAAACCGTTTGCCATATATCCACATTTGTAAGAAAGCCTACTCTGTCAAAAGCTCTTCAAAGGAACACAAACACTAATTTTAGTCTGCATGGGAAGCATACCGCTTTGAAATGAATGCCCGGTAACACCCTTTTTTTTCGTAACTTTTATGCTCGTTTAATTGCTCGCCATATAAATTCTCCAGCTGCTGACACATCCAAATGGCACGCATAAAACCCATCTGCTGAGCACACAAGACAGCTGACAACAACAGCATGCTCCTCGGTCCTGAAACAGATCTTAGGAGTGACCTGCTGCTGAAAAAGCTCCACATCTCAACCCTAAACAGCGTGCTGTTCGATGAAGACGTCCGGGCGCCAGATATTTGCCATTCTTAGACACCCATTCACCCACAAACACAAGGAGGCCAACTCCACAGGTCTCCAAACGTCCCACGTGACCTCCTTTAAAACCAAGCTTTGAAATAATAATCTCATCAATTACCAACATATTCTCCTCAAGTGGCCACTAGACGAGGTCAGGACCCCAAACAACAAGAATAGAAATGCCTGTGGCACGGTGACGAAGACACGTCCTCCACATCTTCTCAGGCGCAAGCAAACAACAAAACTCAGTCATGCATCACCGACTGCAACCACAACTCAAAGGTTGCAGCTGTGTGATATTGTCCATTTAAGGAGGACATGCATTGCTAGAAAAATAAAAGCCAGCAGAGTTTAGGCCCTGTGGGGATTAAACCTGCATCCAACAGCTATTCCTGACTTGGGAAAGACACATTACAGCAAGAAAACAAAGCCAGATAGCAGAGGGCATGCTAGTCTGGAGATGCCTCCCAGGACAATGGATGTCCGTCGCACATCACTGGCTGTGAAAGCAGCCACTGTTGCGAGGGGTACAGGCTTCGAAGTTGACTATTAGCTCTCAGTAGTTGGTAGTTGGGAGGGTGGGGTGGGGTGTCTTTGGGGTAATGAGAGGTCTGAGCTATTGTGATGTGCAGCAGAGACAATATAGCTATAAATTAGAGGGGCATTTATATTCCAGCCCATCACCACTAACCACACCACTCTGAATTAGGGCAGCGTGATATGAGGAAAACTTAAAATAATAGTGATCAACACTGCGATAAAGATATGACTTTCAAACAAAAAACAAATGAATATGTTTCCATTTCACTGCAACCGTTTTATTTAAATAAAGTCAACATCACATAAACTATATTCCAAATGAGCCTCGTCTGGAGGCGGGCATCTAACATAAAAGCCTACATTTGATTGGTCAAAAACATAAAGAGGTCCATGTAATTGGTCTAATGTATAAAGCGCTGTATTTCATTTGTAAAATACTCCAAGCTGCCATAAAACTATTTTAAGCGTGGATGGAAACATTCAACGTAACTATTTATTGCAGTTTTGCGATACATATATTGCACTGGCTGATATCATAACAACAAATGTTCAAAGGTCTACTCTGAAAGATGTGTCACTACCCGTTCTGTACTGGACTGATCGGAGCACTGCATCCGCAAATCTTATGTCATTTCCTCTTGTTGCCAACATTCCAACCGTTAGGCATTTTGAACTAGATAACGAAAGTCTGAGACATATAAACAATAGATATCTCTATGTTTGCACAAATTCATGGAGATCTTCCCCTGACTGAATTACAGCACCGTAAAATTAAAAAAAGATGGTGCCTTAATGCAGACGATGAAAATCTCAACAAAGTGTGATACCATAAAAACCATATGGCTTAGAGCCTTTTTTTTCCTGTTTGGGCTTTTTTTTTTTTTTTTTTTTTTTTTTTACAGAATATGTTGACAAAGTGAAAAGAGGAGAACTGCGGGCATTTACTGTGAGGCAATGCCCCCAGGCTACTGCAGTCTTCTGTGCAGCCAAATTGTCTGTTAATGATGTGTGTGGTTAACCAAGTTAATAGGGTGTCCGTCAAGTGGCGGTCACCTTGTGCACTGGAGAGTTAAAGGCCATTAAACGAAACAGAAGAAGAAAACAATTGCACATGTAGCACAATCAAAACTTTTCTTTTTTTTCGTCAACAAAGTTTTTTTTTTTTTAATTGTAAACCATTTAAGAGATACCTATTATTGCAAACATTTCACGTGATAGTCTGACCAGTAAGAGCCGAAAAAGACTTTGAACAGAAGTAGACGGATCTCACACTTGTGGGGTACCAATTAGGTAACTGGTATGGATCTGTATATGAGAACTGGACCAACTGAGTATGACCTCACACATAGAAAAAGGCTCCCTTCCACTTTGGTTCCAACGACATGAGGTCAATTAAGTAACCGATATGGACACTGCCATGTTGGAACCAGACATCGTCAGTAAATACTGATTAGTCTGAGTCGTCGTTTCTATGGCAAACACTCTCGCCAATCAGGAGTGAGGTTTTTGGAAGTCTACACCCCCTAACATTTTAAAGCGGGCTCTGGAGAACTTGCCAAATGTTTTGAGCATTCGACGTAAGACCACATAGTTTTATTAAGACATCTGATTGGCCAAATTTCAAATAACTTTCAATTAAAAGAAAGTATCATAAAAAAGATTAAGATTAACATGTTAAAAAAGCCATCAGAGCAAGAAATGGTTATTCCGACAAATATCATGACTTAGTAATAGCAGTTTATGACTTAATAGAAGCTTGTGGGATTTTAGTAAATAGGAAGTAACCGTGGGTACTTGCTATTTGGAACCCATGGGGAAGGGGTCAATCAATCCATTTCTTATATACAGTCAATGATTTGCACACTCTCCAAAAAGCCTTAAGGCTTTCAACATTCAACAAGGCATAACAAGTGTTCTTGCAAGGCAAAAAAGAACAAAAATGTAGGAGTGATTCCACGAAAGCAGCAGCAACTGATAGCATCTCTTCAAAAAAAAAAAAAAAAAAGAAATTTGGTCTTTTTTTGATTAAAAGTCAAACACACAGTTTCTGGAATTTGCTGCAATGTGACACTGCTTCCAACCAATCCTTTACTTTGACTCCGCACTGCGCCCGACTTAAAGCTGCCTCTTCCTGCAATTAGACAAAACAAACTATCTTTTGGGAATCCTTTTCAGAGAGCCTGGCCTCACTAAGCCTATGTGTTATACAGTCGCGTCAACTTCAAAATAGACTAAAAGACAGTAAATGCCTCAAATTTAGGGTGTGCAATGAACAGTAATTACAACTGAGGTGACGATAAACCGGTTTCTCAACAATGAGCGGGTAGGCTGAAGTGTCTACAATAACAGAAATGCAACTGTGTGGCAACTTGTGCTCACATGCGGTGTTGATGATATTTAATCTGCATTGAAATGTGCAAGAAAAAAAAAAACTGTCTCTGCATCTGCTTTTGCTTTCAGGCAGACAGGGGTGGAGAGGAAACCGTCAAAACTCAAGGTGTACGTCCCAAACTGTGCCCTGCTTCTGCCTCTTGGAGCCCAAAAATCTCCAGCGCACGATGATTTACAGCTTTGATCTGCGAGCCGGCTGACAGGTCGCTGAAAAGTCGTCGTGGCTGCTCTCGGTGATGCAGCCAGGTCAAGCACCTTTACCGACCCATCTACACACACACACAAACTTGGATTCCTTTTCCCTTGGCTTTGGGAGTCATGGCAGTACCAATGCAGGAAAAAAAGGGGGTTGCACAACCACATATACCGTAACATTATCTCATCCACAGCCCTTCTCACCGGGATTAGCAAATCTAGATCCAGAAGCTAACGGCAAACATACCAAAGCGTGAATCAAGCCAACACAAACACATATTTACACCGACTCTTAATGACTCAGTTTGAAGAAACCAGATCTTTCCTCACTTTTAAATGTGAAAATTCTATTTCTGCCTCGCCAAATTCACCTTTGGAGAGAAGATCGGAATTTTTCCATCATGTTCTGGATCAAAACAAGTGAAAAAAATATATAAAAGCAGATAAGATGAGTTGACTGACCGCGCAGCCAAGGCCACGGCGCAACAAAACAGGTCCACAGGCCTGCCAGTGTGTGCACACTGAGGTGAAAAGCTTACAGTGTGTACACAAGAGCGGACCGGCAGCGACATTCCCTCACAAATCCCATTCTCGCTACGCTAACGCCACCTCGACATTCCTGGTTCCCTTCCCCACGGCCACAAGCTCTGTAAAAGATCTGTAAGGGGAAGTGTTCTGCTTGTTTGGAGGCCAAATAAACTGAAAAAGGCAGCACAAAAGGCTGGCATTGTTTTCCGCGGGGACAATGATCCAGGATGCCTCTGCTCTCATGTGAAACTTAACACACCTGAGTCACGGCAAAGCCCACATCCACAATGGTCAACTGTTGTGGCAATAAGTCATTAACAGGTTACTTCCACTGAAAATTTATTGGCAGAAAGAATACTAATAATAGACTGCTAAATCATAACAAAATAGCAAAAACAGTGAAAAGCAGACATTTTTTAAAAATAAAAAGGCGGTGTTTAGAATAGAATAGAATTAAACTTTATTGACATCTCTAGTTTTTGCCTACCTTTGGAGTTGAAGACCTCTTTGAGCTGCAGAAGTACGTCGGCAAATTTGCGTACATCGCTGACCAGCTGCATGATGTAGTTTGGATCAGAGGCGGGCACATCTGGAGTGTCTCCGCTTTTGGCGACCCTGGAGGAACTCCCCGAACCCAAGCTGGAGCTGGATAGCCGAGAGATGCCCAGAGAGAGCTTGGCTCCACCGACGCCACTGCCTCCACTACCACCAGAGCTCTGGCGCAGCATGGCTGCCAGCATACCCTTCTCAGTCCTGTCTCCTGGAATCCTGGGATGTGTCCGTTCAATCCAAAGAAAGGGCCATAGGGATGAGGAGCGCTGACAGACAGAAATGAGGAGATGAAAAAAATCAACATTTAATTCCTAAAAGATCAAAGCTGATACTTTTCCCAAAATCATGACAATTTTAACTCTAAAAATTGACCTTTAACCTCAAAAAGTCAACAACTAGCATGTGTTGTGTGGGTGGACAGCTCCCTAACTGCTATGCTTTAAAAAATACCTGTCATTTTTGTCACATATTTACTAGAGTTGAAGGCAATTATACAACAAAGGCGTTGTGTTGACACAATAGGATGGTGACATCATGTACAAGCTGAAACACATTTTTCACTTGTTGATGGACCGTTAAGGAGACATGTACAACGTGACTCATGAATCCCACTCTGACTGAATTTAGCTTTTAGCCTTTAAACGTTTAAGCTCACAGCCAGCTTCAACATCCGTAAATTCGCTGAAACAAATTGGGGGAAAACTATCACATTTAGTTTAATTTGATAAATTTTGCTTAAAATAATAATTAAAAAAAAAAATAAGTAAGAACTCGTAATGCTTTTTTGTTAAAGTTATTAGAAGTGGGGTATTTTATGTTTCGGTGCGTAAAATCCTGTTTTTGCTAAACGCGGTAACGTTAATTTATTATTAGCAACTTTTTTTAATGTGGGGAGAAAATATCTTTATTAGAAAGCCGGATGACATACCTGCTGTTGGATTCATGTCAAAGTAGCAGGAAAGTAAAGCGAGGAAAAAAATTAAACAGATAAAATAATATTAAAAAAATAAATCCCGATGATGAAAACCCAGAGAGATGGATTAATCCGCGGAAAACAAACTATCCTCGTCAGTCACAAAAACTTCTCTCTTGTCCCGTAAAGCCTCCCTCTGTTGAATCGAGCCCTCGCTCCATGTGATCCAGACTGTAACTTGTGATTGGTGAGTCTGGGCTCGTGCGCGCTGTGGTTTGCTGCCTCAACAACAGGTGTCTGCCGTCTAGTTCCGCCAAGCCTATCACAATAAAATAATTCATTTCCTGTCTTACTTTACAAATAAAATATGATTCGGTTGATAATCAAATTCCCGAATAACGACTAAGCTCACTTTAATTCACATTTTATATTAATACTTTGTACTATTAAAGTTATTCTTTAAGGTTAAATTCTTTGTCTGTTATCTGTTTTTCAGTAACTACCATGTTAAATTAAAAAAAAAAAAAAAAAGTTGGAAATGAATTAGAATTTTAATTGACAACTTTTGCAAAAAAAAAAAAAAAAATTGTATGCTTATATGGACGACTTTTCCTGTTCTGAAAAAGGCAAGGTCTGTATTACGGAGACTGCCTGTGACAAAAGGGCGACATCTGTTGGCACATATGGCTTGCTGCAGTTTTACGATCCCAGTCTTTCAAACATAAATATTTCAAAATTATAATATTTTAAGTGTTTAAGCTATGTCTTTGTTTTTCCATTCTGTTTTTATTTTTATTGCAATACTTTTGTTAATTACCTAATAACATGATGAGGTTCTTAAAGTCATGTTCACTTTAATCCTTTAGGGGTTGCCACAGCAAATCAGCTTCACTGATCTACACGTTTGGTTTGGCAGAGATTTTTATGACGAATACTCTTTCTGACACATACCTGTATTTTATTCGGGCTTGGTGACTGGTAGAGGGTCCCCTTGTGGTTACATAGGAAGGCAGCTAGGAAGTACCTTGCCGAAAGACCCACACTGGATTCAGCTCCTGGGAAATAAACCCTTCACCTGCAGTAGTCTTACTCAAGTCATCAAACTGCTAATGACGAGGTTCTTTAGCCATAATAACCACTATTCAGCTTTAAAGTATAAACTAGGTCTTAAAATGTAGATCTGTATGACCATAATACATTACGTACCTACTCTGTTCTTCATGTTTTGTATAACTATCCATGCTCTAATCTTATTTTGTGCTGTGTACGGTCACGAGGGCTGCTAAAGTCTACTGCAACTACTGAAGGGCCAAGATGATACCCAGGGCAGGTCACCAGAGCCACACACGAACATAAATACACTCACAATTCAGTCACTAATTAAATCATGAAGTTTTTATTTTTGGACTAAAAAAAACACTAATGCATAGAGAAAAAGCAAACTCATTACAGGAAGGCCTTAGACCCCTCTCTAAACTTGTACAGCATACAATGACAAAAAAGGCAATGAATTCTAATACTTAGTTTTAGTCATCGCCATATGTGATATTGATTGATTCAAAAAACTTGAATTGTCTGAATTATCTTAACAGTTATTAGTTTTAAAAAATAATGATAGTAGAAAAAAATAGAATTGAGTTTTTGTTTTTTCAAAATTTCAAATAAATCCAAAACATAAATTCAACAATACCTTTATTGTTCACTTGTAACTATTACCTTTGAAATCTAATTTAACTTATTTTAACATTGATTCCCTTTGTATGTTAAAATCAGTCACACATCAAAAAATGCTTTATTGTCACACCGTTGTTAAAATATCAGTAGCTCATACTCACCACTAGAGGGCAGTATATCAAATTGTTGAATTTGGCAACACTGGCAGAAGATGTTAATGAGTAAAAGCCTGGTAAACTTATTTATTGTAGTTACTTATTTACTTACTTACTGCTAGAGCAACACAAAGTGCTCTGACTGAAAGATTTAAGAAAAGAAATAGCCCCACTAAATTATTGCCAATGATATCATCAATATTCAATTTAGTGTTACTCACTGCTAAATAAAGCCAACAAATGACATGTAAACATTAAAATTAAACGGTATCTATGAATCCTCACATAAGTCATATACTCAACCACTGATACATCTATCTGTTTTTGTACGGGGGGCGTCTTACCCTTGGATTCATACCTGACTGCTGACTGTCTTTTGCTGAGAGCCGTGAGAAACCAGTTAAAAGACAGTGGTTGGGGTTTAAACAAAGAACAAACAAGCAACATTTTTATATTGGTATTGTATATTTATGTTTTTGCTTTTGTCTAGCCAAAAAAGGTAGTATACATGAAACAAATAAATAAAAAACGTAAAGGCAAAATCAACTTTTTAAGACGGTGCACTGCCAAGACTTTTATTTTGAAACAAACAAGTGACTTCCTGTTTCGTCGCTCGAAGGCGGGATTTAAGATAGAATGACTGTGCACGAGCCCTTTGACATGCTGTTGTTGTTGTCCCGTGCACCTCGGAGCTCCTTCACCACTCTGCTTGTTAGCTAAAGTGTAGAGTTTGTGATGCCGGGATAAGCTTCAGTGTAGCTGCAGTCATGTCGAGCCCGAGCGGCAGCGCTTCAGGCGTTCAGGGTCTGCTCCTGAAACTTCACCAGTCTCTCTCAGACGAAGATGCGCGAGCACTCGCTTTGAAATGTCACGACGTTTTCGGTGTTTTGGGGCAGGAGTGCATGCTAACATCCACAGAGAATGAGCTTGGTAAGAGGATGAGGTTTTTCTAAAGATACTTTCTATGTCACAATAAAACGGCACCAAACTCCGTTAGCAAAAAGCATTTTTTTACATTTCAAATACTACTACTGTTTACTTAAAGTATTTTTCCTTTAATTACAACATTTTGCATGCATTTGTACGCTATTTAGCACTTCGGCATACAGGAAACACATAAACAATAAGATAAAGTTTTATTATTTGTTGCTTTTGTTTGACACTTCCGGTTGAATTTCCAATGGTGTTGATTCCTTTGTGCACAGTGGAGCAGAAAAACACGTGACTCTCTTGTATAGAATAAGACAACCTGAACACAGATGCTGAAAATCTGCAAAAGTATTCTGTTCTAAGTACTTTTCTTAATATAAATCAAGTCTGTAAATAAATTCTACTTTTTGTTTTTATTCTTGCATCTTTTTAAAGTGATAGAAGCATGAAATAGCCACATCATGATGGTGCCACCACTGTACTTGACTATAATAATTCTGCTTTTCTGATAAAAGATGCAACAAACATTCTTGCTTATGCTATCTCATGCTAAACCAACAAGTAACTGCAGTTTTAGGACTCACTCCTAACATCTTTGGTGTATTTTAACCGTTTACGATTGTATTTTAATTATGATTACACAGTTATTAGCCTTTTTTTTAAGTGTCATTTTCTAGTAGTTCATCAGAAATGTTCCCCTGTGTTGTGGGGAAGAGCAAGCCCGCCCCTCTGAAAGCTCTGTTTACACCCCCTCAGGCTAGCTTACAGCCCCTCACACTCCCATCCTAACATTACTGCTGCAACAAGAATGGCGAGCAATATTGGAGCTAGATGTCAGGTCAGATGAATACAAAAAAGGACGAACATAAATCTATTTCTCTACAAGTGGATGCATCAGAATAGAGCTGAGTCAGTATATTTCATATGTAACAAATGCGATCTCTTTTAAACAGTATTTTTTGTCTGCTCCTAATTCACAATTTGAATAAATAAATACTCAATACAATAATTTTTAGCTTAATTTATTCTATTTACGTCCTCCATCATCAGTAAAATGCTGCAAGAACATGTGTTAAAAACAGTATTTTTTATAGTGGGGCTTTAAAGGCTAAAATATGCTACTTCCATTAGCCAGCACCCAGTGAAGTCAGTTTAACCAAAACATTTCCATCTGATCCAGCTCTACAGGCGTCCTTGTTGTTCTCCAAAGACCACGGATTGCTCAGCTTCCTGAGAAAATCGTTGGTTTTTGACGAGGTAAATTATTTGTTGAAACATATTTTTTAAATGACTTTGCCATAAATTAAAGACAATTTTTTTTTCCAGCTGAGGGACACACGAGTGGAGATCTTGGTGTTTTTAGAAAAGTTTCTGGACAAAGTCTCACCGAAGGTCAAAGGCTGGGAAAAAACGTACGCCATTGATATCAGAGTAAGTGTTTTTGAAGTTCTTGTTTAGCAATGCAGAATTTTTGTTGTGAGAACTACATCAATTTAACTTGTATCATAATTTGTGTGCTTTTTAAGGACATGTGCATAGGTGTGTACACAAAGGAGAAAGTTGCCAAATGTCGAACTCCGGTCCTTGAACTACTTATAAAGGTTGGTAATTGAGGCTGAAAACAACAGATACATCGGGCATCTTTCTTCTTCTTCTTAGTGTCTTTCTGTGGGCAATGTGAACATAGCAAAACTTATGATGTGCGATATTGGCGATCAATATTGCAATCACGATATGACTTGCGATATACGAAAAAGTAGCAAAACAAAAAGGGATTAATCTATCATTTTTGTTGCACTGCAACAGTGATTTTAATAAAAGTCAACATATTTTAAATTATACTCCACATTGGAGGTGGCCATCTAACATCAAAGGGCTTCATTTGATTGGTCGACGACGTAAAGGGGTCCATCCAATTGGTTAAATGCCTAATTGGCTTTGTTTGATTCGTTACTTCAAGCTACTGTGAGATAGTTAGTAAATCTTTAATGATTTATCTCAGTTTTTGCCTGAAATTGCAAAGACAATACATTTTCAGTTTCTTGGTCTCTGAATGACACATCGCAACCCGATCTGTACTGGTATCCCGCATGCACAAATCTTATGTCACTAACTCTCGTTGCGACTGATATAGCTGAAATTGCGATGATGATACATTTTTAATTTATAGTGCAGGCCTTTTGGTAGCATTGACTCAGATCACAACAATCATCTGATCGTTGATGACTTAATAAAACTTAGTCGTTCACCTTTAAAAACACGGGTGACGTTTCTGCAGGTTCTTCAAACAACAAAGGCTTCCAGTGTTTCGGCAGACTTCAGAATCGGTGACATTTTCAACCGGTTCTACGGCGAGCTCTGTCACAAGTCTAAACTACCCGATTCAGGTGAGTGCGAGTTCAGCTTTGCCATCAAAGGGTTTCAAAAATCTAATTTGTGTCCATTTCTTGCTCTTTCTGTGTTAGTTCTCGGTAAAATCTACGAGTTGCTGGGAGTTCTTGCAGAAGTTCATCCCAGCGAGATGGTCAACCACTCAGACAAACTCTTCAAGGCCATCCTGGGCGAGCTAAAGGACCAGGTCTGCGAAGGAGATTACAGATGATCTTTAAAGATTGTTGTTAAAGTCAGACGCGTATAGGGAGTGTTGTTTTGGTTTTTCTGCACAGATGACATCTGCAACGCGAGAACCAAAACTTTTTGTTGTTGCTGGATGTTTGAGGGGAATCACGGCGCTTATGGTCAACTTCACAAAAACCGCTAAAGAGGGTAGGTGGAGAACAGATGGAGGAACGGGAAAAACTCTTTACCACAAAAGCAGAGTTTTAAAACTAGAATGTAACATTTTTTTTCTGGTATTTTTATTCCTAATAGTTGTTTTAGGGCCATGTCACATAGCTGCTATATGCATTTTATGCATTTTCCATGTATGAAATGTTGGTGTTTTGTGATACATGTGTCACGAGTGTTTCTTGCATTCGTCATTCGTCGATGTGCGCAGATATCTTGGAGGATTTTGACTGACGAATTTTTATTTGAATTCATTTTTGAGCTAGATGAAATCCTCAAAGTAGTTATCTTTGTTTTTTTTTTTGCAATAATTATAGATGCTTTAAAGCTGTAAAACTCTTCACTTTTAACACTTTGCTCTTGTTTAAACTCTCAAATTTAAAACATTTATAATGTATCTTTTGAAAGTTGAATAATCAAGAATGTAGTCTAAAAACTTTATTTAAAAGGCAAACTTTTTATTTTTTGTTTTTTTGCTTCCCATCAAACTTTTTAATTTCTCTGATAGTTAATTACTGTAAAATAGTTATTTTTTTTAACAAAAATAAAATGTTTTAGGCTTAAATGTTTTCACTCTTCCAGGCTGCTTTAATATCTGAAAATTGTGCTCTAAGTGTTGCTGTTTTCTCCTATTAGGTGTTTTTACTTGAGTCATACAGCTGTCTTCAACTCAACTCTAGTTTTATCCTGTCAAAACAAAACAAGAGTTTGTTTTTGATTTGCAGACCCGGAAACATCCAGGGAGATTTTCCAGTATGCCTTGAAAGCCATCAGTCCACAGGTAAACCGAGTATCTTAAGGTATTCTACTCCTCTGTACGGCCGTTTAGAGTGATGCTGTTGTTTCTCCTGCAGACAGAAATGACCCGCTATGCTGTCACGTTTGGTAAGATGATCGTTTGCTGCTTTTCCTTTGGTTGACGTCAAAGTTTTAGAAGGAACAGTGTGTTTGTTGCTGCTTCTCAAACAGCGGGGCTAAGGCTGATCGGCAGACATGCGGCACAGTTCAGCAGCTGCCTCATGGAGTACCACAGGGCTTTGTTTGAGACCATGTGCAGGTTGTGCGGTCACATCAACGGCGAGATGAAGAAGACCAGCTACTATGCTCTGGAAGCCTTTCTAAAGCAGGTAGAGATAGTAGTTGTTCCAAATCTTCTAATCTGTAAATGTGATTTGTTTCCTGAAACTCCGCCCCTTTGTTTGCTTCTTTGTTCCAGGTCGCAATTTTGGTGGCTGAAAATATTGAAGAGCACAAAAGCAAGCTGAAGTTCTTCATGCAGAAGTTCTGCGGCATCATCAAAACCATGGAATCCACACACAAAGAGCTGTCCATCGCAATACGAGGATATGGATTCTTCGCAGGCGTGCGTTTCTGTGCCTTCTCTCATCTCTTCTACGCTTTCTACTCCAAGTTCTGCACTACATTTTTTGAAGACTCCAATTTTTCCTCCTGTAGCCATGCAAGAAAGTGTGCCCACAAGATGTGGACCTGATGTACACGGAGCTCATCCAGCGCTGTAAGCAGATGTACCTGACGGAGTCAGACGGGGAGGACGACAGCTTCTATCAACTGCCCAGCTTCCTGGACTCCATAGCCAGTGTCATCATCCACCTGGACAAGGTATCAGATGGAGGGATTCCTCACTGGAGAATTTAGGACTACCAGATTTTACGCACAGATTATAAAACGCACTGTCAATAAATGGCCAATTTTACTGCCGTGCTAGCACCCAATCTTGTTGGTAACACGTAAAAAAAAAAACAAATTTCGACAACGCTACACGTTAGCCACGTTAGCATTTGACAGTAGCACTCAACCTTGTTTACAACTTGTCAAAAAAAAGCTAACTGACCAAAACGCATTACTGTGACTACGTTAACTCCCAACTTTGTTAATAACATATAAAAAAAAACAGTCCAACACTGCTACTTGTTAGCGTACTCACAATAACACCCAACCTCTTTTGAAAAAAAAAAACGCAGACTGACAATTTGACAGAGCACCATTCACTACTCAGAACTGCTTCAAGCACAACTAAAATGAATCCTTACATAAGATGCTCTAGATTATGAGATATTTTTAAAAAATTCAAGACCTTTAAGTGCCTAAAATGTAGTACTTAAAGTGTGTCTCCTGTGCCTAACTTTAGATTCCAGAGGTGTACACTCCTCTCCTGGAGCGGCTGCTTGTTGTGCAGATTGACAGCTTCCCTCAGTACAGTGAGAAGATGCAGTTCAGCTGCAGCAGGTCCATCATTAAGGTTCTGGTGGCCATGGCCTCCAAAGGGCCGGTTCTGTGGAGTTTCATCAGCTCCGTGGGTACGTTGATGATGATAACTTATTCCTCTATTGTGACCATCTACTTGTAGTGTATATTTATTATTGATTAGGATCTGAATTATAGCTCGTGAATGAGCGTTTTTATGGTGAACAGTTGGGGCATAGTAAAAAAAATAAATAAAATATAAGCAGCTTAATAAAGCTATTTGATCTGAAACAAGTTTCTGGAATCAAATTTAGAAGATTTCTGTAACAAAACTCCCAACTGAACAGTTTTCAATACTCATATTCATGATAAAACAAAGAGAAACAAAGACTGGATATAACAGCCAAATTCCTAACATTTTCCATTCCCAAACCAGCTTTGCTTAATTTTTTAAATATAGTTTGTATAAATTATTACATAAATTAATTAACACAGCATCTGTATGAAACTGGAATGTTTTTTTGTATTAGACAGATTTTGTTTGATCTTATTCTGCATAAAATCTGTGATTTCTTTTGTTTTTGATTTCAGTGCATCAAGGCTTGATTCGAGTTTGTTCCAAACCTGTTGTAGCTTCTGAGGTCAGATGTCATCTTAAAAATATGTTGTATTTTTTTCTTTTTAACTTTTTAGTAACTTAACTCATTTTGTGTACAAAATGTTATTTTTTTTCTTTTTTTGCCAAAAAAAGACGAATTTGATATTGTTTTTTGCAGGATGCTGAGTCTTCTCAAGTTAGAACCGGAAACTGGAAAATTCCATTAAGTCAAAACTACCTTCCTCTTTACAAAGGGCTCTTAGACTGCGATCAGTTAAAGGTGCTGTTTTTTTTCATCTTTTTCTTTCTTGTTGTTTACCTTACCTTAAGAAGCGTTTTAATATTCCTTTTAAAACATCAGTTTTATCAGTAAAACAGGATCAGTAAAAACTAAATCTTTCAGTAGTTTGACGTAGTCTTTGTTGTGTTGCCCTGTAGGATTCTGGGTTCTTGGAGGGGGCTTTTGAAAGTCAGAACGCTGCTCTGGGGTCTTTAAGTCACCTTCTATACGACGAGCTAGTGAAGTCCATCCTTCGTATTGTGGAAAAGCTGGACCTGTCTGTGCAGAAAATACAAGGGGAGGAGGTGAGACGTCTGCCTGCATGGATCCATTTTTTTATATAAAAAATGACAGTTCCTAGTTGTCACAACCTTAGTGTAAAATTACAATCTGTAATCCTTTAATTAATATATGATTTATGGATATAAATGTAAATTTCAGTGGCCTGTAAGTCTGTTAAAAGAATAGTGAGGAAACCTGCTCTTGTTCTTTCTTAGAGTCCAGATGACGCAGCCCACATCCTGCCTTCCTCTGACCCCACAGCTCACCTCCTACCCAACAAAGTCAAAGACTTCACTGCCTTTATCAACCTGGTGGATTTTTGCAGGTATTCATCTAAAGTAGCAGAACAAACCTGGAGGGTTTAGATTTGTCCTTCTTGTGTGATGCTTTCTGGCATAACCAGCAGATCACAGCCTTTGGCCTTAAAGCTATGAAGATAGAAGAATGCGAGAAACGCAGGTTCTGAAATGCCTGTTTAGCCTCTGGTGTTCACACTGCACAAGCAGGGTTGGCTTCTTCTTATTTCACTTTCTATTCCGAAATACATTCTATCATATAATGTTAGCTTAAACCACATTTATTAATGTTTCCTTTATTAAAAATTTTCAGACGGTATGCACTTTTGTGAATGAAAAAGGACGCCATCCATACGACACTACTAAATCTGAGTCTCTGATTGGTCAAAAATCAACCTGGTTTATTTTTTCATCGTGTGTTTAGTGGTCATTTGTTCATAGAACTCAAAAACAGTCATAGAAACGTGCGTCGCTACACACAAACACAAGATTTTTTAACACAGAAACGCACTATGTGTGTTCACATAGGTGAATGGTGGCTTAGGCGTGTTTTTCCAAAAATTAAGCTTTAAAAGAGCCTGATATCAAGGATATTTATTTGATGTTAATACAGGGTAATACAGGGTATTTGATATACATGACCTTTAAAAATTATTTTATTTAACATGAAGAAACTTGTAGGAACCCTGTAATAAGACTTTCCAAAGTAGAGCGAAAAAGGTTCTTCCACATTTGTTTGTATGGGCATGCTGCAAGCAACAGGTGGTAACAAAAACTTAAACAACATGCTCAGATAAGTAAGAAAATAGATGAGGCACAGGCATTGTGTATGAGTTATTCATTTTTGACGCTCTGTAGTGTAGACGAACTGTTAAAAATGAGGAAATTAGACTATAGTTTGTGTGGTCATCCTGTGGGCATTTACCACACGCATGATGATGGTACGCTCCATTTTTGTGCCGCCTTGAGGTTGATGAACGAGCTTCAAGACACACCTGCGCTCACGCTAAGATGTAGCCACATCCAACACCGTATACAGGTTCATTACTAGCTCATCTAACAAACAAAATCTGTTTAAAACAGAATTAACATCACATTGCAAAAGCAAAAACCCACCAGTAATGGATGTAATTGCAGTTATTATTTTTCTCCCTCTGCAGTGAGCTGCTGCTGAATAAGCACACAGAGTATTTCCATTCCTGGGTGTTTCCTTTGAGCCATGAGCTGATCCTCCACTCCATTCGAAATCCTCTCATCAGTGGATTTTACAAGCTACTCTCTGTTACCATGAAAATCACCAAGAGAATAAAGTACTTTCAGGTAAAACAACACAGAATCAGTTCACTCCTGTGCAGTAAATCCTACATTTGAATGCAAAATAAGAGGAAATCCAATATTAAAAACATACTTTGTGCTTCTATATAATGTACAGTGTAATGTATTTGTTTTGCAGGGAGTTGGTCTGAGATCAAGCTCACGTTCTCACGATGATCCAGTGAAAAGTGCTTGCTTTGCTCTCTTCTCAAAGTTTGGAAAAGAGGTCGCTTCTCGTTGCTTGTTTGGAAGAATAAACTGAAATCGTGTTTTGGGCTGAGAACTTGTTTTTCCCGACCCCTCCAGGTGTGTGTCAGAATGAAGCAGTACAAAGATGAGCTGCTGGCGTCCTGCTTGTTCTTTGTGCTTTCGCTGCACCCCAATATCGTGGCTCTGGACATAAAGGCCTACACCCCCGCCCTGGAGGTGGGCTTCCTCCTTTCACACGCCCGTTTGTTGAATAAAGTTTGATCAAAAAAAGAGAGCTATTTTTGTATTACCTAAAATTCATCTTATTGGAACATTTTTTAAACCTAATAGAAATGTTGTTTTGCTTGTGAAAATCTGCTTTTAAACTGAAAATCATAACTTATTCATGTTATTTGATGTTTTAGGCTAAATGTATACAATCTAAGGAAACTAGATTTTGTTTTTAATCAAAATATAATCATTTTAGTTCTTTAAAAAGATAATTGTGTTTTTTTTGTGTGTGTGCAGACGGCTCTAAAGTTGGGTCTGAGCCACGTCCCTCTGGCCGGTGCAGCCATCGATGCTCTGGAGGACTGGTCCCTACGTCTTCCTCTGGAGACGATGCAGCCCGTCTACACAACCGTCCTGCCGCTCCTGGACTGGTACCTAAAAACCTCCTGCACTGACGGTAAGACTGACCACAACTCCTTTCAGCTTTGCAATTTATTTCCTGGGCAAACTAAACACGCCGTTCACTTTAGACAAAGATGAGAACAAATGGGAGGTGATGTCGTCTCTCTCCTCAAGAAGTGACAGAGGATACAGCAAAGTGATGACGAGGCTCCTGAAGAAGTCCAGCCAGCTGTCTGTGGTAATGCTAAAATAAATCTTTCTTGATGTTCTTCTTAAAAGCTAATTATTATTGATTTCTATTGATCCGGCAAAGGTGAAATTACATTGTTGCCATAACTCTATTATTACAAACTCAAAATAGATGATAAAAAACACTTAAAAAATAACAATAATTATTGTTTATAAGGTTTTTTAGAGTCTAACCGTTAACAGGAAGAAAGATCTATTAAAGCGTTCTTTCCTGCAGTGAGGTGTTAAAGACTGAAAGAGCTCCCTGAGAGGACGATGATGATGAAGAGGATTACCCATAATCTCTTCACATACTCTAGTGCAGTGGGCTGTGGTACCAAGCCACAGAGAAACAATTTTTTTAATGCTAATTTTATTCAAAATCTGAAGTTTTATTTTGGAAAACTTACAGATTCTCTCCACCACATCCAGCTCATTCTCAGAAATTCCTCAACTACTTTCTTTAAACAGCAGCTCTGGTTACTGAATTGAAACCCTGAAGCTAAAGTTAATAGAAAAATATATGTATTTGGAAAGTTTCTTTTCACAGAGAGTCAGTTAGAGAACAGAAGAGTTTTTAAATTCAAAATCAAAGAAAACTTAATTTAACAGACAAAAAACAGGAGTTTTTACTCCAAGTAGCATTTATTACAACATCCCATAATAATCATGCATATTTATTTTTATAATTTTTATTTTTATTTAAAAGTTATTTTACCAGGAAATCCCATTGAAATTAATCTCTTTTTCAAGGGAGGCCTGGGTCGAAAGGCATCAACATAAGAAAACAAATACAGTTAAAACAATAAAGTAGAAATAAAACACAATTAAAATCAACAGTATGACAATTAATCAAAGGTTCATCAAGATTAATACAGTCAGGTCAAGAGTAACATGTATATGTCTAATAAATATTTCAGCAAGTGGCTGTCTAATGTTATGAAGAGGCTGCTAATAAAGTTAATCCAACAATCGGTTAATGTTCATTATTACATTTAGAAAATACAAGTTTTATTTTTGTATTTATCTGTCGTACTTTAAAAGTTGCATGAGGCTGAAGTTGTTTGATTGATCAAGTGTTTGATTTTTTTATCTTCCACTTTGATAGTTATGTGTTAAGGGAAAAATGATATATTTTAGTGGTTGCTACACAAAATCTAGTTAACAAATAAAGTTTAATCAGCTGCAGATATTTTATAGAAGATAAAGATAAACTTTGCCTTAAAAATATAAAGGTAACTACCGGTAAGCTTAAAAAAATAAAATAAAATAAAATATAATCCTCAGCCTAGTACTTTTACATTGACTTTTGTTGTGTATGTAAACATTGAATTACATTTGCTAATCCCTGCAGAAATCCTGAGTTATTTTAAAGTGTGTGATTGAACAAAAAAAGTGAATATATTGATTTAGAAGTGCTTGAATTTTGTGTCTGCTTGCAGGAAGACTCTCCCCTCACCAAGGTCAGACTCCGAGTGGTGAAGCTGCTCGGCCATCTGGGAGGGAAGCTCAACCGGAACCTTGTGACCGGTACGTCTCCAGACAAATACTTGATCTGCTGGATTTGTCAACACTAGTGAAACTGGATGCATCTCATTGTTTGTTCGTAGTCGTTTCCTCTGAAGAAAAGATGAAGAGGTTTGTTGCCTGGGACTCTGAGAAAAGACTCAGCTTTGCTGTTCCTTTCACGGATATGAAGCCGGTCATCTACCTCGATCCGTTTCTGCCTCGCATCAGCGAGCTGGCCCTGTCAACCAGCGATCGACAAACCAAAGTATGTCATCCAGACGTCACTCCTGTAGCTCTCATCATCCGTGTGGTTCATGTTCAGTGTTCTCGTCTCTCCAGGTGGCGGCCTGTGAGCTGCTCCACAGCTTGGTGGTCTACATGGTTGGGAAGAGCGCTCAGATGGTGGAAGGAGAGAACAAACTACCGCCGATGTACAAGCTGCACAAAAGACTGTTTCCTGTGCTGCTGCGGCTGGCATGCGATGTCGATCAGGTCTGTCCGTCGAGCTGGATCAGATCTCAAACTCCCACACGACCCTAACAGTTTTAGACAAAATCAGACTTTAGAGGACTTGCAGTGTAGTTTAGTAGCAGAATATTTTGAACTTTTTTTGCTAGGTGCTTTGATTTCCTCCCTTTCACAATAAAAGCATCTATAGCAGTTGAAGAGTATATAACAGTTAATAAAAATATTGACGAAATTGAACTAAATATTTAACAAACGTGTTGGAAGTATCTTTATTATAATTTTATTTGTTTTATTGTATTCTTATTGATCTTTTTTGTATTTTACTGCAGACTACTTTTGTAATTTTATGCTGTTTTTATTTATCTTTTTGTTCTTAATTTGTCTAATTTAAACTTTCTTCTTTCTTTTATTGTGAAGCACTTTGGTAAGCTATAAACAGATGTAAATTGCTATATAAATAAAGTTCATTCATTAATTCATTAAAATTGAATTTTAGCAGTGCAGCTTTATAAAACTTTAACTATATCCTAACCTGCAAGCATATTTAGTGTAAGACTCCACTAGCTGACTTTTATTCTGATAGATAACTTGATGTCTTCAAAACGATAAACAATCCTGACAGACATTGGAATTCGCCCAGTCAGCTGTAGTAGAGCTGATGGTTCTTTATTTAACGTGTCTTCCAGGTAACCCGGCAGCTTTTTGAGCCCCTGGTCATGCAGCTGATTCACTGGTTCACCAACAACAAGAAGTTTGAGAGTCAAGACACAGTCGCTGTTCTGGAGGCCATTGTGGTCAGTGTTTAGGCTCCATGATCGTCTCAATTGTCGTAACAACAGCTTCACAAGCTACATTTATTGTTCAGGACGGCGTGGTCGACCCCATGGACAGCACGCTGAGAGACTTTTGCGCCCGCTGCATCGAGGAGTTCGTCAAGTGGTCCATCAAACAGACCACCCCTAAGCAGCAGGAGAAGAGTCCTACCAACATGAAGTCTCTGTTTAAGCGCATCTACAGTCTGGCTCTTCACCCCAGTGGCTTCAAGAGGCTGGGGGCTTCTTTAGCATTCAACAGTATCTACAGGCAGTTCAGGTCTGCCGTTGCTCACAGTGCATGCTCAGTTCAGAAACAGTTGCCCACACGTTGTTGGTTTAATTCAGATGTTTTTGATGTCGCAGGGAGGAAAACTCGCTGGTGGAGCAGTTTATTTTTGAAGTTCTGGTTGTTTTTGTGGAAAGTTTGGCTCTGGCTCACTCGGACGAACGATCGCTGGGTAAATATTCTTTAAAATCTACTTTTTAGATCAAACATTCAGGTTTTCATTGTGCTGTAAAAATGCCATCCTATTGTAAAATAAGAGAACACAAGTGAAAATGGTAAAGATTATTTTTCTGCACAAAAGTAATCCAAAACACTTTTTACTAAATGGGCTTCTGTGTTTCAAACTTTCACATTCACATAAGTTTCTACAACTGTTCCACGTGCAAAAGAGGTATCCATTTAAAGTGAACTGAAAATCAAAATCAAGTTGAGCTTTGACCTGTCAAGAACTCGAGTTTATAACTGGTATATGGATAGCATCCTTTTTAATTCTTCGGAATGGCCAATCGTTTTAAAATTGACCATGGAGGATAAATTTAAAAAATTAATTATAACCGTGATTAAATCGCACCAAGTCTTTCTTACATTGGAAAAGAACTGTGAAAGAAAAGCAAGACACCACTTTAACATTTTACACTTAGCGTTTTCCAGCTGAAAATGGTGGAGATGTGCTAGTGAATAGTAGAAAAAGAAGAAACCCCTCCCTGTACGTTCAAGAACCCGAGTTTACCGTGTTCTTGAACGTGTTCGACACACTCTGTGAACGTAGCTTCATAGCCGTTAATGTTGACGGATGCAGCTCCTTTTTGAATTGCAGGTACACTGCAGCAGTGTGGCGCTGCCATCGATCATCTAAAGAGAATCATTAAACACAAGGCTCCCAGTCTCAACCAGCACAATGCAAAGAGACGCATTCCAAGGTTGGTATTTATTAAGATGTTTACACATTAGATAAAAGACCCACTCCAATGAAAATTGTGTTATTAACATGTTCTTTTGGTGTTTTTATCATGATGAAAGATGGGTATAAAATAATTTAAGATTTAAATGGAATTTTTGATGCAGTTTTGCATGCTTTCCGTGTTAAAAAAAAAAAAAAGGATGATGGGATATCAGCCAAGACTTACTTCTGCGTCAGCAGTCCCACACATGACTCAGAGGCAAAAATATGCTAAAAAATGTAATCATCAAGAAAAATTTGCTAAAAACTGCAAAATAATAATTAAAAGACCACTTGGAACACTTTTACAGTTGATAAAAATATATTTGGAGTGAGACTTTAAGCTGCAAAAGAACTCAATATTTTAAGTTTTTTTTTTTCTTGGGCATTTTTTATTCCTTTATTTATTTAAAATTAATTTAAGTTCTGAGGAGGATGATGATGTTGCAGCGAATAAACATGGTATCTGCTTTGGATTTTAAAAAGTTTTCTGGTAAACATTAAACAATTAAGTATAAACTGAGAGATATTAAAAAAGCATAAAATTTAATAATTTTATACCCATTTTATTTTAGAGCTATCTTTATTAGTGATAACCTTCAAAAATAGTATCAGTCATGACTTTTATCAGTCTGTTATGTTATCAGGAGCAACTCATTTCAGTTTTCTTTGGTTCATTAGGTGCTCCAGGTGTTGACAGAGCCTTTGACACACCTTTATTTTATCTAATTCTTTTACCACTTTTCTACTGTTTCATCCCACAGCTTCAAAATAGATCCTTGACAGGTGGCTTTATTATAAGTAGAATAGTTTATTATCAACTCATGCCTTAGTCACATTAATTCATACGGGTGCATGTGACTAAAGCATTACGTTTCCACCCACCTCCCACTGACTCCACTATACACTGTTATGAGTTCTTAGTGTTTCTAGAGGAGCTTCATAGATCCAGATTTCAGGCTGTGGGTCATCTTAACAGGCCTCCTCCACGAGGAGAAGGAGACGTAAAAACAACTGTAATCCACAGGAAGTCTCATTTTGATCTGGTTACTGTTTCTTTCAGGGGTTTTCCCTCAGATGTAAAGCTGTGTCTGTCAGACATGGTGGAATGGCTTCTAGAACAATGTGGTCGACCCCAAACGGAGTGTCGCCACAAATGCATGGAGCTCCTCTACGAATTCATTCCCCTTCTTCCAGGTCAGAACGCAACAATTTAATCAACACAAGTTTTCATGTTCTGTGGACTTCATTTTACTCTCTGATGATGTTTCTGATGTTTGCGGGTCAGGGAAGAGATCTCCCCCTCAGTGGCTGGACGACATGCTGAAGGATCGTGGCGATGACCTTCTAGTTTCATGTTTCGAGGGCGGCGGCCTCCTCTTTCAGCCCACTCTCAGGGATTTGACGAGTCCGTTCAGCATCCGTGCCACCCTGCAGTGGATGGACCTGCTGCTGGCTGTTTTGGACTGCTACAACACCTTCATCAGCCTACACATCATCAAACCTCAGCATATTCTTAGTAAGTTCTGTCTAGAATATTTTCATCTCTGCTACTTCCAGTGTTCCATATGAAAGTCATTTCAAAAGTGTTCCCAATGATCTTTGAATTGTGATTATGTCGTTTTTGATCAAAAATCTGTGTTGTAATGCCGAACGATATGAGAAAAACTTGCAATGTACAAGTTAAGTGATTATTATTGCGATGACCATATGACTTGTGATAGAAATAAAAAATAAAACAACTAATTCATCATTTGAACTTAATTTTCTTTATATATATCCTTCATCATCAAAAAAAAAACCTGGAAAGCACCAAAAACTTGATTTTCATCAGTCTTTAAAGCCTCTTTGCTTTGTTTTCTAGGCTGTAAGGATAAGTCGAGCTTCCTGAAGGCAACACATTTCTTCCTGACTGAGCTGGCCACTCGGGAGCTCGCAGCAGCAGAGAGCTGCTTCCTCTTTGGAGAGAGAACCTCTCACTTCAGTCCAAGGGAAGTGGATCAGTACAACTACAGCAAGTGCACCATCATCGTCCGGTTGCTGGAGTTTACCTCCATGATCCTCGTCAAAGGAGATCAGAAGTTTTGGGAGGTATCTCCGCTTTACAGACGAACAAGAGAGCCTTTGAACGTTTCTGCTTCTAATCTCCAGACTTTCTCTGCAGCTTCTGGAGCCCGAGATGTTTTGTGCGGTTTTCTTTGAGCTGACCGCTGCTGTGGTGTGTGAGCCTTCATCTGTGGGCTTCAACATTGCTGATGTGGAGGTGATGAAGAATCTTCCGGAGGTGTGCGTTCCTCTTCTTAAGGCCTTAATGGCCTCTCCCTTCCGGAGTCGCCTGGAAAGCAGTTTACGTATGAAAATTTCCCGCAAAAGGTAGCGTTCATTTTGACCTCGTTTTACTCCATGTAATCATTCATGTTATACTTAATACACACATCTATGACTCATATTTCACAAACAAAACTTTCTTAAACCCTACATAGTCCATGTTTTCTTCCCGGTAGTTCATCATCCTTCCACTAGGGGCCGTAGAAGAGCTTTTTCTGCTAATTTCAAAATAGCTGCCTTCATGAACACTTTTGGTGGGAAAATGTTTGGTTAACTTTTTAAAACTTTATTACTTCCATTGTTATTCATTTTTCTAAACGACCCTTTGCTACACTAAAAAAAATTATACATTTCTTTATAACACAATTACACCATATTAAAATGTGTGGATCAAATTTGAGACAGAGGGTAAATAAGAGGCTTTTTTCTTGACCTCTCATGTCAATATTTTAGGTTCCAAAACTTAGATTGTTGTGTAAAAATTCACTAATTCTCCCAACGTATCATAACTGATCAGAATAATTTTATTGTCATTTCGCAAGGAGCTTATGACACAAGAAAATCTTAGTGCTCTCCAGAAAATACAACTGATCTAGATCTTATTAAAAAATGATTTTGCAAAGTTTTTGTGGATTATATTAAAGGGTTTAACCCTAGAACACTTACTATAAAAAGTTACACCTTAACTTTGCCGGGTAATTTTTACCTGATATAATATACCCAATAAAAAGCATTTGTCATAAAAATAGGTCAAAATATGACAACACATGATAAATTAGAGCAGCTTTAATTTATTTTCAACTGTGGTTAATGTAAAAAAAAAAAAAAAAAATAGAGGAAAATATTATTTTTGAAAATGAATGAACAATTATGAATTTAAGAACAAAAAATCCCTTAAAAAATGATTCTGGAGACTTGGTATTTGGTTCACCCATATCTTGGACATGTGAGACTTTATCCAGGCACCCATGACACTCAGAAATATGCAACATATTGAAAATCATGTTATTTTGTGTTTTTGCTCGGGTGAAAATTACCCGCCGATAATGCTCTAGGGATAATTAATATCCTAAAAAAAAAAAAATCTGTCAATTCATAATGGTGGGTGCTACACACTTTTTTTTCCCTTTTTATGCAATTTTTTTTTCCAATTATCATTACAGTGTGGAGGACCTGTGTACTGTAGATCTTTATCATCCAGACACGCTGAGCCGCCATGGCCAAATGGAAATGGTGCTCTCCTCTTGTAAACAGATTCACAAAGCTGGATTCCTCAGCTCCATTCTACACAGTCAGGTTTGAGCTTCAACTCCACATGATCTGATGTCGCATCACAACACTTCTCTGCTTCCTTCCTAATCAACATCTCATGTTTGTGTCTTTATCTTTCTCTTTGAAAGGATTCAGACTGTGCCAAATCCCTTGCATCCCAGCTTCTGATGACCGTGTATAAAGGCATCGCTCCAGGGGAAGAAAGGAAAGCTCTCCCATCCTTAGATGTTAATACCAGAAGGATAGCAGACAGTTTACTTCAGCTCTCATTTTCCTTCAGCCAGCAGGTAAGCTGAGAGTCATTGGGTGTTCTCAGCTTGGACACATTTGGTTCTCTTAAAGTGATCTGGAACAAATTTCAGTCTGAATACATCCTTAAGCTATAATTTCAACAACCATGCCAAATATTTACAATACCGTCTGCTTTGGAGACCATTGAGTGGATGATGCAAAAAACAAAAAAAAACATTTGTTTTCAGTGACTGTCATGTGGTGAACTGCCTTTTTCTTGTCTTGAATACTTTTCTCATGTAGAGCGAGCAGCTGGTGGATTTGCTCCTGAACACCATCATGCTTTCTGTACCGATCTCCGGCGGCCGGAGCCACAACTTCCTGAGCTTCTCCCACGGCGAGTACTTCTACAGCCTCTTCCAGGCCACCATCAACGCCGAGCTATTGAAAAGCCTGGAGTCCACCGTCCCACGCCTTATGAAGGCCTCCACCCAAAACCTCACCATGGTAGTTCAGCACGAGCGGAAGAACTTCTGCTTTAGACGTCTCGATTTTGAGGTGGGCATTCTGTGTTCAGGTTAGCATGCTGCTGAACGGCATGCTGGACCACAGCTTCAGAGAGCGCTCTGTGAGGAAGACTCAGGGGAAGAAGCTGGTTGAAGAGGTGTTGGGACGATGGATCAGCCTGCAGCCGTGGTGGGAGGGACCTTCATCTACACCAGAGAGCAAGACTGCCATTCTGCTCCTGCTCTCCAAGCTGCTGCAGGTCCAGTGTTGTGGAGTATAAATAAAACTAATAAAACTCAAAAGAGATGAAATTGCTCTAATATTTTTCTGGATAATACTGGATAATTCTGGAAATTTTTGAAGTTGAAATGTTTTTTTCATTTGAGTTGCAACTATAATTAAATATAATTTTCACTTGATAATTAATTAATTTATTTTTAAAACACGAGAATTTGATCTAAAAAAAAAAAAAACTATTCTCTTAATTTTTGGTGTCATTAAAGACCAAATCTTGATCTATTTTATGAAGTCCCAGTGGTCTTGTAATTATAAATATGCTATTTTTAGCTCAAATAAAAAAAAAAAGTGTTTTCAAGGACATAGTTTCTGATGTAGTTCGTTAGAAATTAACCTCTGAGTTGTGGGTGGGACTATTGGCGCAGAGCAACCCCATTTCCCCTCCCTGTAACTTAGTATTTTTACCAAAATCAATTATCTAGGACTTTTTAATCTTATTTTTATGATAAATGTAATATAAAACTTATATTCTTGTAATTTCAAATTATATTTAATCAAATAATGCAGTTTTAGGACAAAAGTCTCAGTTTTTTTTTCATTATTTCTTCTTACAGCAATTATTCATCCTCAGCTCTTTTTCTTCTAACTCCAGATCGATTCTTCTGTGTGCTCTGACATAAACCATGAAGCCTTCACTCTGGTGTTCTCCACTTTCACCACGCTGCTGGTAGACATGAATCTGCCCCTGAATCTGAAGGTAAGGAGGCAAAGACACATTATTTTGAGTCTGTATTGTGGCATCTATACACTTTCATACTTCGGTGTTACGGCTTCATGCTTCGCTGTACCTCTTGCTCAGAGTCAGGCCCTCCTGGTTCTGCCTTTTTTCACCACCCTGCCGGAGAAACCCCTGGATGAGCTGCAGAAAGCCCTCGACTCTTTGGTGGCGTCCCACTTTCCAATGCAGTCGGACGAGTTTGCCAAAGGCTCGCTTCATCGGAACAACTACATGGACTGCATCCGCAAGGTTAGCATCAAACGGGACTGAATTTAGTGGACAAAAACCGATCCTTCAGCCTACTGACTGTATAGATGTATCTGGCTTTCAGCTGTTGGATGCTCTGGAACTCTCGCAGAGCCCAGTCCTGCTCAGGCTGCTCGCTCTGGTTCTGTGTCGAGACAGTAAACACATCATGGAAGAACAGTTTCAAACCTGTTTCCAAAGGGTTGCAAAGAGGTGGGTGAAAAGTCTTCATCTGCAGAAGAATTTTACATTTTGGTTACAACTATAGAGCCCACCTTTTATGAGTAACTTTCCTAATTGCTTCTTTGCACTGAAAAACTTATTTACTTATTTCCTAATTTAGGAAACAGTTTGAAATTGCACTTATTGACCTCTCAATTAACTGTTTTTTTGCAATTATAAAGGCCTAAACTAAAATGACTCATTCCTATTCAACTGTCAAAACTGAGTTTTAAATAAAACAAAATCATTTTCCTCCAGTCTCATGCCAATCATCTTTTGATTTATTGTAAATTATGATGTTTTAATTATGATGATGTATTTTTAGACAAAAGCACAAACCCTGTAATTTTCAAGGACATAGTTTCTGCAGAGCAGCAGTAGTTTGTTAGAAATTTGCCTCTGAGTTGTGGGCGGGACTGTTGGCACAGAGTAACTCTGTCCCCACTTCCCATCACCTTTGCAGAGCAGAGTGGAGCGGGGAGCTTGTGGCCTTCCCAGCATACTTTCTAAGTCATACATTGCTTCTTTTCCAAACGGATTTTTTTTTTATCTGTCCTCACTTCTGACATTTGTTTGAATAAAAATTTCACAGAAATAAGATTTTGAACCTAATTGTCTTTATATATGTCTTCTATTCCGAAAAATACACCAACAACCTGTTAAAAACACCACTTTCGTCAGAGTGGGTCTTTATGAGTTTTCAAACAATTCATTCAGTATTAAGGGACGCAAATTTAGCAGAGGTTAACATTATAAGTTAACCTTTTAAAACAGGTGTCAACTTGTTTTCTGACTACTTTTATGAATAAAAGAGGTGAGTATTTAAAAAAATATTTAAGATTTTCTTTCAGGCTCAGAAACACAACCGTAGCAGTGAATTGTGGTGCTTGTGTTGGTGCTTTAAAAGGACCTCCCTGTTCCTCCTGGTTAGGTCCAGCAGTGATCGGCAGCTGAAGCTGCTGAGCGCGGCGTACGAAGTGATTCAGCAGGGTGACGTTCCTGTCAGCTCCATGCTGCAGGCCATGATGGAGCGGGTTCTGCTGCCTCTGGCCTCCAACTGCGGCACCAAGGCCCTGACCGATTTCTTTGTGGCGAATGTCTGTGATATAATCGCTCTCGTGCTCAGTCGTTTCACTAAGGTTTGAATCTCAACACAAAAAATACGCTATTTCAATCTTCTTACATTACCTATATAGCTTCTTCTTCTTCTTTTACAAATGATTGTTTCAGTCAAGCGAATCAGCTTTTGAGGTGCAGTTACTGAAGAAGACTGGGTGCTTTAAGCTCATGGAGCTTCTGTATTCCCGCCTTTCCAAAGAAGAGCTGTACTCCAAAGAGTCCCGGATCAACCAAGCTTACTGCCGCCTCGACAAAACTGAGGGAAATGAGATGTCCAAGACTTTAGTCAAGTGAGTTTTGCAAAAATATTTGTGGGTTTTTTTGGGGGGGGTTACTTTGATTTATACATAGAAAGTATGGATTCTGTTTCACGTCTCTCAGGTCATGTTTTGAAGCCTTCACTGAAAATATGGCGGGTGAGACTCAGCTGCTTCCACTGAGGAGGATTTATCACTGCGCGGCTTATAACTGCGCCATCGCTGTCGTCAGCTGCTGCTTCAACGAGCCCAAGTTCTACCAGGGCTTCCTCTTCAGCGAGAAACCGGAGAAGGTACAGCCTGCATTAATATCATCACTTTACATTCCAGCATGTTGTTATTGAGAAATGTTTTAATTTCCCTCTCATGATATGAGACGTATATAAATAATATATATATATATATATATATATATATATACGTGCCGTGGTGCAGTGGTAGGGCAGTTGTCTCATGATCGGAAGATGGTGAGTTCGATTCCCTGCCCGCCCATGTGTCGAAGTGTCCTTGGGCAAGACACTGAACCCTAAATTGCCCCTGGTGGGAGGTTGGCGCCGGTGTTTGGCAGCGGAGCCACCACCAGTGTGTGAATGTGTGTGTGAATGGGTCTGTGACTGTGAAGCGCTTTGGGCCCTCGAAGGAGGGTAGAAAGCGCTATACAAGTATACGCCATTTACCATTTACCATATATAATTATTTCTTTTTTGAGGATTTCTTTACTCAAATTGTTGTTGATTAGGAGCAGACAAAAAAATGCAGTTTGAAAGAGATTTTTATGATGTAGATCTTTACCGACAATTAAATCCATGTATAACTTCATTTTCATCGTCTAAACTGGCAACAGCTGCATTTTGCTCACCGTTTATGTTGCATTGCTAATGTTAGGTTGCAGGAGAAAGTCTAAACAGATGGATGATGGGAAATTCCCACAGTATTAGAGGTGATTTTTGATTGAACTACTCCCACTCTGCAGAAAATATGTACTACTAAATGATTGTTTAAAAACTTTTTGCTAAAAACAGCATATTTATAATTAAAAAAAAAAAAGGTAAGGCTTCTACAAAAGCTCAATAGAGTATCGGATTGGGACTTTGAAGATTGCATCAGTATGGTGTTATCATAAAGCTTGTACGGTAACACAAATATTCAGACCAAACGTACTTTAATTATTAATTCATCAAATAGAAAACTAATCAGAGCACTTAAATTTAGCAAAAGCAGATATGTAGCTTATCAGTTATATGTGCAAGTTTTTACTTTGAAGCCATTATTAAACTTAAATATTGTTGAAATGCAATGGCACTAGTTGGCAGATTTCTCTCTCTTTTTTTACACCTATTGCCGTTCTTTCATCATTTTCCCATTATATTTTTAACGATCACATATGGAATTTCAAACATTTACTTTGTTTTCCTTTGAAAACATTTGTTATAAAATTAGGTTGTTTATTCAAATGCAAATGTATTCATCACATTCATTGTTTTTTGATTATTGTGTTACATATCTCTTTTGGAAAAAAACCCTGCTGTTTCTGATAGAATCAAACTTTTGTGAACATTTTGTGTGTTTTTTTTGGTTTAGCATCAGTTCATTCTGGAAAACATCATTGACGTTGAAAGGACGTACAACTTCCCCATTGAAATTGAGGTATTTGTTAAAACTGTTATTGCTTGTTGACCTCTTGAAAAAAATTCCACTTTTTTGCTTTCAAGTAGATACTAAATTAAGGTAAAAGTGAAGTGGTTTGATGCAAGTTTACATCAATAGCCATTAAAAGGTTAAGTTTTTGGAATCATACTTCTTCCTTTCTTTTTGTCTTTTTAATTATTTTAGGTCCCTCTTGAACGGAAGAAGAAATACATCATGATTCGAAAAGAAGTTAACGAGGAGAACGCAGGTCAGAGCTGATGAACATAATTTTAACTTTTTTAACTAATAATCTGATGGTTATTTAGAAATGTAATGTCAAGCATTTTTGTAGCTAATAAACGATCACACAGGCTGGTGGTGGAGTGGGTAGCACTCACAGTGAGAAGTTCCTGGTTCCATTCCTTACTGGGATCTTTCTGTGTGGAGTTTGCATGTTCTCCTTCTCTGTGTTTTTTTTTGTCCAAAAACATGTTTTCATAGGTTAATTTGTGATTCTTCGTTGTCTCTAGTTATGCATGTGTGGCCCTGCAACAGACTAGCGAGCTGTTCAGGGTTACACCGCTTGGATAGGCTCCAGCAACTCTGTGATCTCAAAAGGTTCTGAAGATGGATGACTAGAAATATCTTATTAGTGTTTGTTTTTGTGGTCTCCACAGAGGCGCCTGTGTATCTGTCCTCACAGTCCTACATGGCCGACAGCAGCCTCAGCGAGGAGATGAGCCAATTTGACTTCTCCACGGGCGTCCAGAGCTTTTCCCTCGGCTCCCAAAACCCAGAGGGGAGGAAGCGCACTGGTGCTAAAAGAGTTGGTTGTTTTTTTTGATCAGATCGTCTCTGATGTTGACGCCATTTATTGGGTGAAAGATGACTTTTTAACATCTTGATGTGTGAATTTGTGTTTATTTATTTGGCTGCCTGTAGGAGACAGAGGAGACGCCTGCCTCCCAAGATTCATTGGTGGATCTAGAAATGGATGATCTAAACCAGCATGAATGCATGACCACCATGGTTGCTCTGATTGGACACATGCAAAGGAACAGCATAACCCCCCAAATCCAAAAGGTCACTGCCAGATTTTAGAACGCAAATACAATTATTTTACTACAGAAGACTGTTAAGACGTATCTGTTGTTTGAATGCAGGAATTTTCAGATCATCTTCTCTTTGTCAAACAGGGAAATCTGCCTAACGAGCTTCCGCCGTGGATGAAGTTTCTGCATGGAAAACTGGCAAATTCATCGACTCCCCTCAACATTCGACTTTTCATCTCGAAGCTGATCATCAACACTGAAGAGGTGGGAGTATCAATGCATCGTTTTTTTTTTTGTTTTGTTTTGATAGCTTTAAATGTTGTTGCATCCCTGCACTTGTTAAAGAATCTCATCTTCGAGCTTCATTCTTTTGCAGGTTTTTCGACCGTATGCCAAGCACTGGCTTGGGCCACTCCTGCAGCTGGTCGTCTGCGGAAACAACGGCGGCGCTGGGATCCATTTTATGGTTGTGGACATTGTGGTGACGGTGCTGTCGTGGACGAGCCTTACAACTCCAAAGGTCAATCATTTTACTTTGATTTTGGAATTCATAGAATTTAATTTAATTTAATAACATTTGTTTTAGAATATTTTGTTGCACACTCACTGGCAGAGTGGTTGCTACAGCCCCATCACTTCCCCCTCAGCCAGCCTGGTCAAAGCTGCATGTGACAAATCCAACTTTTTTCGAAATGATGGCTTTTCTGTTGGTTTATCTCCATAGCAAACATTTTATGTTTTGTTCTTCTGAGGGGGATTAACAGACTTGTGTAATTTTTATAAGAATTGGTAAAAATAAGTGTTTCGGATTTACCTGGCAACCAAGGTTTTTGTTAACCACACCCACATTTCTTATATAGTCGTATTGTATGTTATATCGTCTCGTTATTCAGCAATTTACAGCATTTAATTTCATAATACTCTGGTAAAAACTGCCACGTTTGTGAGCTCGCCACCCTAACGCCGTTCAAAATTTGCAACATTAAAACCAAAATTTTTTTTTTTTAAAGTAGCTCCCCAAAAATCTTCAATGAGTTAGGAGTTAATAAATGAAATCCTTTGGAGGAGTTGACATTTATAGAAGGTGCTAAAAAGTGTTTTTTTGCTGGAAAATTCAAGACCTCTTCCAGAGGTCAAAGGTCAACAAAACTACATATTGTGCGAAAATGCGAAAATTGCCAAATTTCACACTTTGCCAAAACATGGCTGCCAAACCTTAAATTTCAAAGCTTCGTTTGGATGTCACAGACACACATTTCATTTTGAAATACTTTTTGATGTTTTTTGTCCGATATTATGTCATTTTTTTTTTTTTTTTAGACATTCACTATGTCTAGAATTCATTTTCACCGGTTACTAGATGTGTGCAGATTTGGGGGAGTTTTTTAATGTGTGGCATTGGGGAAATTTTTTGCTCGAGGGCGCAGTAATACAGAAGAATTCTGATAACAAGACCAACTTCTTTTTGCCATACTAACTGTTTCCTCAGTATTGAACCAAATGGTTCCAGTAGTTTTTCTTTAGTTCCACTAGAAGTACAAGTATTTTTTGCAAAAACATTTGTTTTGTACCAAATTTCACAACATTCATTTCAGGGAAACCCCAGAGATGAAGTCCTCGCCAACCGACTGTTGGAGTTCTTGATGAAGAACAGCTTTCACCCCAAACGGGCCGTTTTCCGCCACAACCTGGAGATCATTCGCACTCTGGTGGAGTGCTGGAAAGAGACGCTGCTGGTGCCTTACAGGTGCCGCTAACACTCTTTTAGCGGTTTCAAGTAGCTTGACTGTCATCCATTAGTAACGGAGGGATTCTGTTTGGGTATGGTTTAAAAGAAGGTGTTTTGTTGATAAATTCCTGACAGCTTGGACACTACCTGGCCCAAAAAATTAACAAAAACTTGCCAAATTTACTTAAGCAAATAGATACAAGCCTCCTATCAGATCATTTCTGCATAGGCAATTATCTTTCAGCTGACCACAAATGATTAAACTGCCGTCTTGAGTTCCTTCTTCATTCCTAAACAACCATGTTTAAAGACTCATTGCATGGTCCTGTTTGAGAAGGGTCAAATCATTAGCATGCTAAAGCAGTGAACCATCTAAGGAGATTCCAGAAATGACTAAAATTGCATTTAGAATTGTCCATCGCTTTGTTAAAAACTGGAAGGATTGTGGGGAACAATTGTCTTCGAAGATTGACGATCACTTAACCGTTTTCTGGCATGAAATTGAAGAGAAACAAGAGTAGAACTCAAGACCATGTTGTGAAAGTAAAAACATTTCCACTTGCATTATTTAAAGGGAAATTCAAGGGATTGGGACTGGACAGCTGCGTAGCCTAAAGAAAACCAGTAATCATTGAGGGTAATAGAAAAAATGGTTTCAATTTGCTAAATTGGACAGTTTGGAGCAATGGAAGAAGGTCAAATCGTCTGAGTTCTTGACTGTATAAGAGAACTGGAGTGAATGAGTGTGCCTTCACCCATAAATGAATGTCTTGCTTCCAGTTCCAATAAAATTATGTCAATTCAGCTGCCATTTTTTACAGATGTTGCCATGTTAGAACCAGAAATCGTCAGTAATTCGTCCAAGTCTGTTGCTGAAAGCTTGTTGGAAGTCAAACCTGCGTCGGGTCAGACCTGCAGAGTCGGTGTCATGATCTGGGGTTGCAGCAGGTGGTCAGGTTTAGGTTCAATGACAGCATGACCTCGAAGAATGTCAGTGACTTACTGAATGAACTGGTTTTTCCAGTGGATTTTTTTCCTTCCCTAATGACATGGGTATATCACAAGATGACAATGCCAAAATTCATCTAGCTCAAATTGTGAAAGAGTTCATGAAAAATACAATTTTACATATTTTATTTTTTACGGTATGTTTTTTTTTTTTCGAGAATCTTTGGATGTGAGGGCCAAGGCACCGCAGTGGTTGGACTCTACCATCATTAGGGGTTGATCTTGGTGAAAAAAGAATGCAACCCTGGATGGAAATAAGTTTTGTGGCCTTGCAGTAGCTTAATGGACACAGCAGACCCCAGAGATGGCTCATCATACATGTTGTCATCAAAGCTAAAGGCAATCTATCGAAATATTAGACCTTTTATTTGAGTGATGAGTTTTTCAATGGTCAGGCAGTGTCTTTATTTGTTTTTTGATTACATAGCATTAGGGACGCAGCAATACTGCTTAATCACTGTTCGATACGTACTTCGATGTGAGCGTCACAGTTCAATACATGTTGAAAAGAAAATAACCCTGAAAGCCTACTATTCCACAGATGATGATTTATCTTGCAAAAAGAAATACAAAAAATCACTTTTTTTCAAGTGCACATTTTTTGGCACTTATTGTAGAATCCTAAATCTAAATATGTATACTTGTAAACATTACAACTTATAATTGAATATAAAAGTGTCTTACTCTTCAATACTTGTAAACATCAACATAATGAACTGCAGCAATTTAAGCAGTTGACAATTTTTTGCAGCAGTCAGGCTTAGCCACAAAGATATGAATATGCCGACACGATGAAGATACCCCTCAGTGGTGCTGTATAAATAAAATCCGTATTCTGAGAAATGTCGTATTGAACCGTCAAACATGTATTGAACGGTTCGGTTTTATATTGAATATTGTTGCATCCCTACATACCATGTTAACTTTGATCCAACCTATAAAAAAAAAAAGTGATCTGGTTTATATTTATCTGCTTATTTATTTAAATGAAAATCAAAAATATCCCTTTTTGAATGTATATACATGAAGCCTAGCTTCAAATACAAAAGGGGTTTATTCAAAAATACACCTCTTGTGTCAGACGATTGTAACAATAAAGTCTGTCCAACCACAAGAGGCCTTTCTTTTTTAACACTTGTCTATTTAAGTTATGTTTTCTGATAAAAAATTATTTTTTGCATTACTCATTCAGAGTAAAAACCAAAATAAAACAAAGGATTTTTCTTCTCTCTGCAGTTTGATATACGAGCGATTTTGTGGCACCGACCAGAACAGCAAAGACAACTCTGTGGGGCTCCAGCTGCTGGGAATCATCCTGGCCAACAACCTCCCCGCCTATGAGGCTTCATGTGAAATCGAATACGACAGGTAGAAAATCATAAATGGGGCCTTTTACTGTAAAGTTTTTAAGCTACCTTAGTAAAATAAAATTTGTGTCCTACAGTGGTGAGCTGCAGACACAGCCGCGCTCGGGAACTATTTGGTGGCTTAACCCCCTAATGCAACCCTTTATGATGAGTGTCAAGCAGGTTGCCATTTTTATGACTTGGACTGGATTTGAACTCACGATGTTTCAGACTTAGGGTGGACACTCTACCATGAGGCCACCTCCAATGAAAAGTCTAAAAGCTCTTCTGCATTCAAAACTCTCACGGTTACGCGTAGCTACATACGTTTTTAAGACTGTTTGTGGACTTTATGTATTCATTCTTGAATACACATGCCTAGTGTATTTGCATTTTTTCTTTATTTTACAACACAGATGCCACTATTTTGTATCACACATATTAAGCTGTATTAAAGCATCAACGCGGAAGTGAGTTGAAGTTCCTGCTTCCCTCTGTGTCTCAGGTACATCGAGTCTCTGACGCAGAACTTGTCCTTCGTGAGATACAAAGACGTTTACTCAGCGGCTGCAGAAATCATCGGCCTCACACTGAAGAACATGTCTGCTATGGGCAATGTATGCACTTCTTTTAAACACTTTTCAAGAATGCAATTGCATGACCAAAAATAAACTTTGTTTTATTGTTTCAGGAGCTACAAGAGCTTCTCAATCTGGCGGCAACTAAGATAACGAATCTAAAGAAGAAGGATCTGGATGACAAGTTCATCATCTGCCTGAACAAAGTTTCCAAACACTTTCCTCCGTTCATGGATCGGTGAGTGTGAGCAGCATTTTTATCTCAAATCTGAAGGACTTCTCCCGTCACTGAGGTGCACGTTTGTCTGGTTCCTCCTCAGGTTCGTCAATCATGTGTTCTTCCTGCTGCCGAAATTGCACGGCCTCCTGAAGACCAGCTGTTTGGAGTGCGTGCTGAGCCGGGCCGACGTCATCCCGGACATCTTTCTGCAGCTAAAAACCAGCGGCTTTATTCAGACGCTGGGCCGCAGGTGAGTCGACCCCCACTTCCTGTTTGTGCTCTGGTAGGCCAAAAACATAAACCCCCTCATATGTTTTCTTTGCCAGAGATGAAGCAACGCAGAGAGTCTGTCTGGACATCATCCACAAAGTGACGGCTCGCCTGGCGCCGGCTGAGCTCCAGGAGCTCCTGGGCGGCGTGGTTGCCTTCGTCTCTCATCCTTCACCTGTTTGCAGGGAGAGGATGTACGACATCCTCATGTGGATTCTGGACAACTACGGGTCAGTCTTTTACTATTAGTTTTCTTTTTTTTGACATTCAAGTGGCAGCAGTGTTTGATCTAAGACAAGATATTGGTCTGTATGTTTTTCTTCATCGTGTCTCTGCAGTGATGAGGAGAGCATGCAAGACGACACTTCTGTAGAGGTTTTGAAAACAGCCAAAGAAACTCTACTTCAGGGATTGTCCGAAGAAAACCAAGGCCTTCAGTAAGAGCCTAATTTCCCCAAAGGATGTACTTTCTGTGAATTGTTAATTAGAATTTTGACTATTTCTGACTTTTATTTTGTTTCTGATTTGTTCAACACACAATCTGCCAAAAAGTTCATGCATCTTGATTTAAATTGGAAAAAAATCAAGAAAAAAAATTATTCAGGCAAAATGTGGGACTTTTACTTAAAAAGCGTATAAATACTTATAAAGCTTTCAAAATGACACAAAAAAAACTGCAAAACAGTGAGACCGTATTGTAATAACATGTTTTTACTGAATATTTTTTAAGAATCTCCAACCTCTTTGGAGCACATCGGTGCAGATCGCTTTTGTTTTTTTTTGTCTTCAAAGGCTGTTTATGTTTCTAGACTTTATGTCCGTAACTTCTGGAGTCAGGAGAAGCGCCTTCCCACTGCAACCGTCGAGCGAATGCTGATGGTGCTCCGATCCCTCTACTCCCGACAAATAGAGAGGTGTTTTCTGAGTCTGGCTACAAACCTGCTTCTGGAGATGACCAGCCAGAGTCCCGACTTCCAAAGAAACATGTTCGAATACCCTCTGTCAGAGTGCACCTTCCAGGTCTGTACATTTTGTTTATCATTAAAACAAAAGCACAAAACAAATAAGTTTTATTGGGTTTTTTTGTCTTTTTGTTAGGATTATGTGATTGATTCCAACTGGCGCTTCAGGAACACAGTAATGACCCCCATGTTTGTGGAAACCCAAAGCTCTCAGGGTCCAGAGAGTGTGGTTTCAGCCTCCCTGTCTGAAACCATGAGAGGGAAGCTTAGGGCCACTCAGACTTCCCTGGAGTTTTCTCAAACCCAAGCTCCAGGTGTGAAAACAAACAAAAACAATTTAAAGTATTACGTTTTTTTATGTTTTCTTGATTTCAAAGTTTTTACTTCAAGCTATGTCTTTTGCTCCTCAGGTCGACGTAGTGCGTATAACTGGCTGACGGGCAGCAGCGTGGATACGCTCGCCGATTACTCCCTCAGCTCCGAGTCTCTGTCATCGTTGCTGGTATTTGAGAAGAGAGCGGAGAGGCGGACAGCGGCGAGGAAGCCGGTAGGAGAAGGTTTTGGTCTGAGGCGTTTGACCGCGTCGACAGATGAGGTGGACAGACGTACAAAAGGTCAGCCTTAAGGCAAAATGGAAAAAAATACAACCGTGTTTTGGTTGGAAAGAGGGAATTCATGTTTGAATGATGGTTTTTTTATGAATCCATAGCTGAAAATGAGCAGCGCAGTAACATCCTGAGACTGAGACGGCGATTTCTCAAGGACCAGGAGAAAGTCAGCTTGAGTTTCGCACAAAAGGAGATTCAACAACAGAGGCAGAAGAAGGTATTTAACAAGCTGAGGTCAAAACAACTCGATTCCTCTCTGATGCTTTAAAAAGGGTTCCCTCAACAGGAGGAGAAAGCTGATCAGAGGCTACGAAAAGAAGCTCAGGTGACTCTGTATCGTAGCTACAGAGTCGGCGACTTCCCAGACATCCAGATCCCGTTCAGCAGCCTCATCACTCCACTTCAAGCACTTGCTCAGGTGATTTTTAGTTTATTTATGCCTGTGACAGAGTTCTGCAACCTGTAACACTAAAAGAGCCGTTTGGTTCAGGTTTTTATGGAATGAAACTCAGAAAGAGCCGCAAAGTTTAACCTTACAGTTAGAAAAATACACTTTATTTATGTTTTTCTGGACATTAAGCCATTCATTTATAAGATATACATTTAATTTTTTTCTACAATTGAGTTTTTCCAAATATATAAAAAATTAGCTTCTTCACTTTTGACAATGGCACGTTCAACTTCCTTTCAAAATAAAACTCATCCTGTGTTGTGATGAAACAAGAAACAGGAGATTTTCTTTTGTGTTCCTAGTGACTAAAAACATGAAAACATTAGTGCAGAATCCAAATTATATTAAATTCTATACATTTAAATTCAATAAGATAATGTCACTCTGATTATAAGACATTCTGACAGCAGATTAAACATTTTACTAACATTTTAATTAGTCAGACCTATCTGAAATGTAAAAATTCTAAACATTAATTGATTGATTAATTAAATTAATTAATTAAGTCTGACGTTTTCTTCAAAGCCAAAGAGCCACAATGGAGGAATAAAAGAGTCTCATGTGGCTCCGGAGCCTATAGGCAGATCCCTGGCCTAAAGGAATGCAGACGCTGTCTTAAAATCCAACTTTTTTTTCCTTTTTCTGCTTTAGAGAGATCCGATTTTAGCCAAAAATCTCTTCAGCTCGCTGTTCGCTGGGATCCTCAAAGAAATGGAAAAACAGCGCGATCCGGGAGAGACGAGGAGGATCAAAGAGGAGCTGCGCCTCAACATGAACTCCTTCCTGAGCGAGAGTACGCTCTGCTTCCCTCCATTCATAGCATGCGTGCAGGTAAGAGGCACATTGAGGTTTGTTTAACCTCTTTGAACGTCTCCCTTAAGGCTGCTTTATTTTTTTTTTCGATTTTATTAGGAAATGTGTTATCAGCATAAAGAGCTGCAACACATCAACCCATCAGCCATCAGCACCACATGCCTCATGAGCCTCCAGCAGCCATCCGGCATCCTGCTCCTGGAGGAGGGCTTGCTGCACGGCGACGAGCCGGATGAGCGTCCCGCCAAACGCTCACGAGGTCGCCGGGAAATCCCTCCGGACACAAACAAATGGATCCAACTTGCAAGGTGGAAACTCAAAACACGTGTGGTCAGAATTCTTCACTGAATAACCAAGAAGTCCTGATTCTAGATCATGTTAGTAAGAAGTTGATCTGCTTTTTGGATATGCTGGATTATAAAGTACTCAAACATGCGTGAACGTGTTACATTCAGTTTTAGATTGATAATCCATTTTAAGGTGTTAGACAGTAGACTAAAGCAGATGCAGCACACCAACAGGTGTGGTCAGGCGATGGCGGTCAGGGTTATCTAATGTAAAAATTGCTATTTTGTCTTTAAATCGTCCTAATAATTGATCATTTAATGAAATAAAAACCGATTTCTACCTAAATCTGAGCAACATGTCCATATATTCTGAGCTATTCTGGACTAAAAAATAATTAATCCTTACGTAAAAATGTAAGAACTTCAAAATAATAATAAAAAAATATAACTAACAGATAAACAAATAAAAACAACTTGGTGGATTGTTGATGTGTACAAAGTCTGTCAGCTCTGAAAAACCGTTAAATAGATCTAGCAAAAATGTCAGTAAATATATTTCAGAATCAGAATCCTTTATTGTCGTTGTTGCACAAGGAGCTTGTGACACAACGAAAAAACAGGTGCTCTCTAGCCAATTAAATAGGACAAATTAAAATAAAATAGACAGAAAACTATATTTATATGTATGTATAAAGAAGACATAGTAGAAGACACCGTTAGATATATACATGTATTGCACAATTAAACAAAAGTAAAACGTGATATGTACAACATAATTGCACTTCCATGTTTCTAAGCAGCTGAATATTGCACTTTTTTTTAAAAATATAAATAGTATTGGGGTTTATGTTTTATTTGCCATGTACACTGCTCTTGGGAAAAAACTGTTTTTGAGTCTGTTGGTGCGAGCCTTGTGTGCTCTGTAGCGCCGGCCTGAGGGCCGCAGTTGAAAGAGATGGTGGTTGGGTTGATGGGAGTCCTTTATTATGCAGTGTGCTCTGCTTTTGTAACGGGAACTGGAGACGTCCTCTAGGCTGGGCAGGGGAGACCCGGTGATCTTCTTGGCCGAGTCGATCACTCTCTGCAGTGCTTTCCTGTCGGCGGCCGAGCATCCTGCGTACCACATTCCGATGCAGTACGTCAGGATGCTCTCTGTGGTGGCTCTGTAGAAAGTCACCTGCAGATGCTTCTCCAGGTTGCTCCTCCTGAGAATTCTCAGGAAGTGAAGACGCTGCTGGGCCTTCCCTACCTCCGCTGTTGTGTTTACCGTCTAGGAAAGGGCCTCGCTGATCTGCAGTCCCAGGTAGCGAATGGACTGAACCCTGTCCACGCTGTCCCCATTTATGTGCAGGGAAGGGGGGATGTCCAAAAGGATATCCTTTGTTTTTGTAGTGTTCAGATGGAGGTTATTGCCTGACCACCAGCGCTCTAGTTTGCTGACCTCATCCCTGTTGTCCGATTCATACCCCCTGAGATGAGTCCAACCACCGTGGTGTTATCAGCAAATTTGACAATGGAGTCGGATGGGTGGGTTTATGTTAGGGATGTTAATTTTTACAAGGACTCATGATTCAATTCGATCCCTATTCTTGAGGTGCCGATATCAATTCTAAATCGATTCTCGATTCAAAAATTTAGAAAAGAAAAAGTCTAAGAGCTATAGAGCAATGATTAAAGAGAGCACGGTTCCCGGGAAGGAGTGGGAAGGCAAACAGTCACGTGGTCATCCATGACTGTTGTCACAGTAGATTTGTCAAAGTTACAGTTAAGTTGCGGTGAAAATTAACAGCTGCAAGTTTCGCAACAAATCCCGGGGTTGAATTGGATTTGCATTAATAGCTGCAATTGAAACATCACCAAATCCTGGAGGGACGGATGATTTCAACAGTACAAAGGCAGAGAAACTTTAGACTCCGGGTGATGGGACGAGATATGAGCGCGAGCATTTGAAGTGTTCCCATAATATTTGATTTAGCAGATTTTGCACATGTCATGTCAAGCTCCTTACTGCGGGATTTGTAGAACCCGAAGTGCGCCCAAACATTTGCCTTCATTGACGATGGGACAGGAGGAATCTCTTTTTCTTCTCCCATGTTGTAGCGTAGCACGCACTCTCAGTATGTTCGTTCGCCTCCACAGAAACCAAACTACGGTAGCCGTTTCATGACAAACATTACAGCTTGCAAGTAAGATAGCAGGTTCGAGCAATTAAATGGAACATAAGTGCAGGAATATGGGAAAGAAAAAAAGATTCTGAATCGTTAAAAATGAGAATTTTCGACACCCCCTGTTGATGTGCAGTCAGATGTGTGGAGGGTGAAGAGGAGTGGGCTCAGTACGCACACTCAGTTACCTTGTGGTGATCCAGTGCTGAGGGTGATGGTGGAGGAGAGGTGGGGTCCGAGTCTGACTGACCTGTGGGCGTTCTGTCAGAAAGTCTTTGACCCATGTGCAGATGGGGCGGGGAGGCCCAGGTGTAGAAGTTTTTCTTTTAGGATGTCAGGGATGATGTTTTTGAAGGCTGAGCTGAAATCCAGGAGGAGCAGCCTTACGTAGTTTCCTGAGTGGTCCAGATGACTCAGGGCGGAGTTTAGATTCTATAATAACGGTTACATAATGGTAGCTCTGATATTGCTTGCCATTTTAGTTAGGTTAGAGATGTGGGGAGGTGTGCGCTAGTGGAAGAGGATGTGAACAGAGAGCTGTCAGCAATGGGGAGGGGAAGAGGAGGCGGAGTTGCTCCATGCTCACAGTTTTGTCCACAACTTGGAGGCAAATTTCGAATGCACTCCTGCCGCTCTGCAAAAAAATATTTCCTCAAAAATTACAACTTTTTTAAATTTTTGGCTAAAACCGGCATCATCGTAATTAAAAAGAAATCAAAAGATGATCAGAATGAGTCATCAGCTGTTCTTCTGCTACCCAGGCTTTACCGCTCTTTGGAGGATTATGACGTTGTTCGCGGCATCTTCGGTGGAAAAGTTGGAACCAAATCCATCACATGTTCTGCACTTCAAGCTGAGGCCAACACTGACTTTGCAGAAGCTGTGAAGCTTTATAATGAGGTACGCAGCTCTAGCTGGGCACCGAGTCTCATTTAGTGTTGAGCTGTAATCTGTGCGTCTACTCCAACAGGCTTTAAACACAGAAGACTGGCCAGACGGAGAACCCACCGACTCTGAGAAGGACTTCTGGGAAATAGCAGCCATGGAGGCTTACAACCAGCTGACGGAGTGGAAGTCACTGCATTACTGCTCCACTGTTTCCATAGACGACAACGCTCCACCCAACCTGGAGAAGATGTGGTCAGAGCCTCTTCATCAGGTACCAAAATGACTATTTTATGTTGGATTTGTGTTCATATTTTGTACTAAATGTGGGTTTTCTACGTTTGGGTAAGGACATGTATCTGCAGTACATGATTCGAAGCATGCTGAAGCAGCTGCAGCTGGGCGAGAGGAGCCAAACCCTTCTCACATTCATCGACAGCGCCATGCGGGTTGAGGAGCGCAAGAGGCTCCTGGAAAGCCGTTACAGCCAGGAGCTCAGCCTGCTCTACATCCTGCAGGAGGACTACGACCGCTCCAAATACTACACCAACTACAGCGCTCATGCAGCTCTTCATGGAGGCACGCTCCACTTTCTCCTTCAATGAGCACTTGGTTATCTGTAAAATCTACAAAACTTTATCCGTTCTTACAGAGTTACTCCAGTGTGGACACGCTGCTGACTCAAAGTCGGCTCACCCTGCTGCAGTCGGTGCAGGCTCTGACGGAGATCCAGGACTTTCTGATGTTTGTGAAAGGAGAAGGTGACCTGACTTTACATCTAAAACTATAAATATCGAAAATCAGTTGTTACACTAAAATTCATTTGTTGTTTTAGTGTCTGTGGGCTCCGTTAAGCAGCTTGTCAGATCGTGGACTGATCGGTACCCTGATGCAAAAGTGGACCCAGTGAATGTTTGGGATGACATCATTACATCTCGGTAAATAAAGGAAACATTTTTTGAGTTTTTGTGAACTCCACACCTTCAGTTTCAGTCGTTTTTGTTCAGGTGTTTCTTCTTGGACAAAATCATGGAGAAGCTGAGAGGCCACGCCCCCAGTGACAGTATGGAGGTGGGTGATTCACAAGACCCAACGGGCAACATCGAGGCCGTGGTCAGAGAGTGCAAGTTCAGCATGAAGCTGCACATGGCTGACAGCGCCTGGAAGCAGGTGAGGGCTTTCAGTTGGACCTTCGGTTCTGACGGATCTTCTTGAGCTCACCGTGTGCTGCAAACTTTTCTAGAAAAACTTCCCCGTTGCCACTAAGCTGCTGAAGGAGCTTCACAGAGAAGCCAAAGCGAACAGAAGCTGGCTGCTGCAGTGGGTCCACTGCTATAGCCGCTACAGCCACAAGCGCAGCCAGACTCAGGGTCCTGTGGAGCAGATCAGTACTATGCTGAAGGCCATCCCACTGCTCGGTAAGAAGGAAGGATTCCATTAAGGGAATTTTGATGAAATGTGTCCTAACGTTTCTCCCCCTTAACAGAGGACCTTGAGTCCGACTGTCAGAGTGCAGCTTCTAAAGTGTTCAGAGACCAGAAAATACTTCAGGGAACGTCGCTCCACATCTTGGCTGCAGCTGTAGGCAGAAGTCCATCAGTTCTGGAAGCTCTGGAACCTGAAAAAACAGAGAAAGTCGTCCGGCTTTCAGGAAGTACTTCCTCACCTGTGTGTCCAAAGGTACATCGCATCGATTTAGATTGTTAGAATTCTTGTTATAAGACATTAATAAGTAATGTGTTTATAAGCCTTTATAATGGGGGCCACCAGGTTGTGGAAAAAGTATTTAATTCTACCTGTTTTTTTTTTCTTATGCGTCTCAACAATCTTTTATTTTGAAAAATAACCAAATTCTTAGCTACACCTTCAATCCCCTTGACCAAAGTTTAGTCAGGGGAGCAAAATGACTAAACCTGAACGATCTTCTATTTGTAAAAATGTTTCTCGGTTACATTTCAGTCACTAAAAGCTGTTCCACATACTGCTTCTGCTGCTAACCTCCTGTGGCTGCCTGATGAACTGCACTCAGCTCCAAACTCCTCTTCCTGCAGGAGGTGGAGGTCTCTTTGCAGCTGAAAGCCCTGAAGCTGCTGCGGGACGCCTCCAGAAAGGCGGACGAGGAGCTGCAGTCTTACTCGCAGGACTTTGTGGACACCAGCAGCATCACAGAGACGTACATGACCTTGGCTAACTTCTGTGACAAACTGCTGAGGGAAGAAGAGCAGAGCGGCAAAGGTGAAGAGCACAGTTCATTGTTTACATTTATCAAAGAACTCTGCAGACATTGAGCCGTTCATGAACAAAAAATACTTTTTCTGACACTACTTTTGGATCCTGAGATCCATCTGTCTTCAGAACCTGCTGAATTCCCTTTAATAGGTCAGAGACTGCTGGAGCCTATGCCAACCACAGTTGAACAAAGATAGATGGATCTTGAACCTTTAAACTATTCGTAGCCTGGCATTTGCTACAATTAGTGCTATGATTAGATGGGTCAGAGGAGACCCTTTAGATGATGGTTTCGTTTGTTCTGTTTGCAGTGAGCGAGTTTCCGGAGCTTCTGCATCTGCCGGTTCATGTTGTGGAGAGCATGCTGAAAGCCCTGAGGCTGAGCTCGGAGGACGCTCGCCTCAGGTTTCCACGTCTGCTGCAGATCATAGAACTGTATCGCTCGGAGACTCTGGACCTCATGACCAAAGAGGTGAGCACCAGATTTTGCTCAATTGTTTTTTAACTTTAAAAAACATACTTTAAATGTATGTTAGCATTTATATCTACAACAAAATGTGACCATTAATCCGACCTTGCATTCCAAACAGGAAGTACCCGCTGAAAGCCAAAATCCAGTAGACTTTTTTTGCGAAATAAACATTTGTTACTCAGTCATTATATTTGTCAGAATAAACATTCTTGCCCTGATACTTCTTTTTAACATGTTCTTGCAAAACTATTATTTTTATTGTATATTTCTGTATTGCAAGTTATTAAAGATATAAACTGGCCAATTAAATGTCTCAGCAGAAGCATGTGGTCCCCGCTGGCACCACCTGGAGTGTTCAAAATGTTTGATTGATAGATTTTTTGTGTTGCTTTCAAGTGGCAAAGATGAGCTCAAAAGTTATGGTAAACTGAAAGCTACACAAAAATAAAAAACTGATCTTAAGCCAAGAGAGTCTGGCAACGGAGAAAAAGTATGGCGCCCAAAAATTAGCCAGAAGTCCCTCCCCCTGGCATAGCCGGCCACAAAAAAAAATGATCGTTTTAAGCTTTCGACCTCTTTTCCTGTTTCTTCTCTTTTTTATTGAACCTTTTTGACGTTTTTTCTTCATGACTCTTTCACAAAGCAATAAAAGGCATTTCGTGGCTCTGATCAGCTGATTCACAGAGCATCTCGCTGGCTTTTTCTCCAGAGGTCAACGGGCATAGTTATATTAAATTGAACACTTGTTAATATTAACTTGAAAGAACTTAAATGATTAACGTTCTTTGTCCCATTTGAAGCTCATCTTCCAGGCTAAACTGCTAGACAGTTCCCATTTAAAAGCTGATAGTTCTGAAAAGCTTTTAAAATATCATTTTGAAAGGGTTTCCTAAAGCTTAGGAAATTTCCGCTCACACAACTGGCTAAAGTACAATTTCTGCTTTTGGCTACAGATTGATTCTGGCACCCTTCAATTTAACCTGTCCATTAAAATATTGTCTGACAGGTCCATGGTCTAAAAAGGTTAGGGACCACTGATTTAGAGCTCTCATCAGAGTCACCAGCTTAACACCATCTTTGCTGGATGTGATGTCATCAAAGCAGGTTTTTTCCAAAAATAGCCAAATGGGCTGACAGTTGTAACCCCGTAAGGTTACGCTAGAGCTGTAGATTGGACTACCAGCACTCAATCTTGAGATTTTTCCAAATTTTAGCTCGATTTTTAAGTAAATATAAATTGTTAAAAAAAAATCAACAGGTAGGACGGTTTTCATGAGTAAAGAAATCAGACCACATGTGAAATTAGGGTGTTCTTTCTTTGCAGTAGCTTGAGTACAGACTGACTTTCAGTCCGGAAGTTTAGGAGTTGCCATCCTTTATTTATTTTATGTTTTTGTCTTAAGTTTTCTTATCCTCATTTAGGGATGGACGACCAACAGTCAAAACACCAAATCGCTGCCTGTTAATGAGTGTAAATTAAGAGGCCACTATTGACGTTTAAAGTCAATGAGCCGCTGTAACAACCAGAAACTCAAAATTACCCAAGTTTAGCTAAAGGAAATTAAGTTTTTTTTTTTTTATTTTATTAATTCAAAGAAATGTAGCCATGAACATCAACTGGACAGAGATCCTCAACCTCCATGAAAATATATGTTTTTGTTGATTATGACAGTCAAAACAATAAACATCTGTTGTATTAGTCTTAGATGTTGGGGAAAAAAATACAAAAAATATATTGTTTTGTTTTCTGGTGATATAATATATTAAAAACGAACAGTTACCTCAGACTTAGTGCGATCCAAAACGAACATCCTGACTCAGTGCGGCATCCTGTAACCTCTGTGTTTTTCCTTGCAGATGGCCTCCGTTCCTTGCTGGATGCTGATCTGCTGGATCAGTCAAATGGTTGCTCTGCTGGACAAGCTGGAGTCGGTGGCCGTGCAGCACTGCATCAAGCAGATGGCAGAAAGCTACCCCCAGGCTTTGGTCTACGCCCTCATGATCAGCAGTGAAAGTTTCCAGTTTGAGGATTCTGCTGCAGGACACCAGCAGCAGGAATTTGTCAACTGGTTGGTTTTATCAGAACTACAAATCATCTAGAGTTTAAAAAAAAGCCTTTATTCAGTTCTTTTGCCTCCAAAGGCTCAGGAGCAGTCTGGATAAAGGAGGAGCGGTGAAGAACTTGGTGGACGCACTGCAGCAACTGACAAACCCTAACATGATTTTTAAGGTAAATATTAGAGTTTGTCCATCTGCAGTCTTTCAGCGTCATTCACTAATGATGAGCTCATGCAGGACTGGTGGGAAGGTGTGAAGAATGAACTGGAGAAGCCGACCTTTACCAAGAAGCAGATGAGTAGCATGTATGAGGAGATGCACTCTGCTCTGTGCAGGCTCAACACTGACGGGCACGGAATGTTTCGCAAGAAATTCATCCAGGTCTGTTTGTGCTTTTCATTTTTTGCTCTTTCAGCACAAAAATGTGAATTTTTAAAGTCTAGGTGTGTTCATGTTGACCCCTTAAAAAGTATAGCTAAAATATAAAATAAACCCGTTATAACAGGGGTCCCCAAACTAAGGCCTGCGGGCCGAATCCGAAACCCATTGTTATTTTTTTGTCAATCTGGCCACATGATCGAGAACCTCATAGAACGAGACTTTGTATTCCACCGTACAGTGCTTCTAACTGAACACTCCGAAATCCTCGTCAAAGAATACAGTCTTCTCTTTCCACACTGCAGTTCACCTGGTCTCAGTGTGATCATGCTGCTGCTTTTTTTTTTTTTTTTTTAACAGCACACCCTGTTCTGCATCCTGATTGGCTGGAGACCTAGTCAATCAATCTTCTCCATGGCTGTACTGAAACGTGCAGCTTCTGAGACCCTCATAATTCTGTGATGGTGATCAGATCTTTGTTTTCATTCTAAAATCTTGAATTCAAAAATGTCCATGTCTGTCTGAGAAAAGTGGGGAAAGTGTGTAGTGAGGAGTTGAACATCTGTAATCTTAATTTGTGGGTTTCATCTTCACGGGTTAGTTTATAACGCAACTCCCACAATAACCGAGGGGGTATTAATTTTCACTTTCTGTTTGTTTCCCCAGCTGCTCATTTTTAGTTAGCAAGTTGTGTCCCGAATCCTCTTTTGACTATGCATTTCACTATGCCCACAATACATTTTCCCCAGGTTCTGTGTGTGTGTGTGAATTTTTGAGTATGTGGGGAATTGTGTGAAACAGTCTGGTCTCTGCAGTCCAAACTTAATGCGTGACGGAATCATTAGCTGGAGCTACATTCCTCTTTGTTTTGAACTTTTTTCCAGGAATTCTCCAAAAAAGTGGAGAAACTGTTTGGACCTGGTGGCAGCCAGCTGTTTGAGAAGAGGAGAGACAAAAACTTTTTAAATCAGGTGGATAAACTGCTGGAAGCCATGCGTAAATGTGATAAAGAACCGGGGAACCTTAAGGAATACTCCCCGTGGCTGAGCGGCTTTAAAGCCGATGCCTTCAACAATGAGCTGGAGGTCCCGGGTCAATATGATGGCAGATCTAAACCTCTACCGGAGTATCACGCCAAGATAACCGGTTTTGATGAAAGGGTATGTTGTGAATGATTCGTTTAAAATGGCTGCTAAACGTCAAAGTGACCCCAAACCGTGTCGTCAAGGTGATGGTGATGTCGTCGATCCGCCGTCCCAAACGCCTGATCGTCCGTGGGGACGACGAGCGAGATCACCCCTTTCTGGTGAAAGGTGGGGAGGACCTGCGGCAGGATCAGCGCATCGAGCAGCTTTTTTCCATCATGAACATCGTGCTGAGCAACGACACGGCCTGCGTGCAGCGCGGCTTGCAGCTGCACACCTATCAAGTCATTCCCTTAACCACCAGGTACGCCGAGCACACCTGTCCTTTTAGCAAGCAGTAACACATGCCATTTACTGCAGTTTTTATTAAATAAATACACCAAGTATGCTAGTAAACACAAAAAACAGGTGTAGACTCATTTTGTTTATTTGTTTGTTTATTTTCGTAGGGTCGGTCTCATTGAATGGATGGAAAACACTTGTGTTCTGAAGGACTTCATAATGAATACAATGACCAAGGAAGAGCAGAAGATGAAGGACACGTAAGTAGAGAATATCTTTAGATATTTGCTTTAATTTAGTGATTTGTTTTAAATCAATATTTTTGTTTTTACTTCTAGTTTTTTTAGGAAATTGTTTTATTGATTATACAAATCTGTGAGGCTTTTAATATTAAATTCCAAAACTTTATCGATCCTTAAAGATCCACTTCAATGAAAATTGTGTTTTTAACTTGTTTTTGTTTTTTCTGATAATATAGAACTTAACTTTAACTATAAATAATTAAGTGTAAAATTTAATTTCTGTATATTTCTTCATTCAAATGGATGTGAATCACACAAGTATTGGGGCCACAAAAAAGTAATACTACAGTTTTTTTTTCTTGTAAATTTATGACTATTAATCTCGTAAATGCACGACTTTAATCTTATAAATTCTTTTTTTTTTTCTCATAAATTTACGCCTTTAATTTAATAAATTTACTATTTTTTTCCTTGTACATTTGCAACTCTTAATCTAGTAAATTTACTGCTTAAATCATGTAAATTTACTATTTTTTCTCTTGAATTTATGACTTTGAATCTCGTAGATTTACCATTTTTTCGTAACTTTATAACTTTAATCTTGTAAATTAACTACCTTAAATTTCGTAAATTTGCTAGTTTCTCGTAAATTTATTAGACTTTAATTTAGTAAATTTTTGTTTGTTTCTCCAAAATTTGCAACTTTCTATCTTGTTAATGTAGGACTTTTAATCTTGAAAATTTAAGAGTTTATTCTCGTACATTTACAACTTTAAATCGTCTTCATTTTCGACTTTAAATTTAATAAATGTACAACTTTTAATATTGTTAATATACATGTTTTTTTCTCATACAATTACAACTGTAAATCTTGTAAACTTACAAAAAAAATTCATAAATTTAGCCTATCACTTTGAAAGTAATAAATATACAACTTTATTCTTGTAATTTCACAGTAACAAGTTTTGACTTGAAAATGTATGGGATTTAAAGTTGTAATTAAAAAAAATAATTGCTGTTTTTAAGCTGACCCTAATGCTCCATCGTAAAATCAGACCAAAAAAAAAAAAGCTTTTTAAAAAGATCCTATTTGTGAGGTAGAAAATATCCAAGGCACGGCACAAGCTTGTATGTGGTCCAAAACTTTATGCTGGAAAACTTCAACATTGCCCCCTCTTTCTATAATGATGTTAGCTTGAGGGCGTGAGGGGTTGTAACCTAGCAGGAAAGAGTGTAAATGGAGAGTTCTCAGCAATAGAAATGGGAACGGGAAGGGCGGTGGGGTTTCTCAGTAGTCGAGGATCAAAGTGGGACTTTGAAGCGAAGTTTATCATTGTATTGATTTGTTGTTCTGTTGTTCTGAAGTTTGAATGATAACAGGAATCTTTTCTTTTTTCAGGCCTCATCAAGTCTACAATTCATGGCTTTCAACCTTTAAATCAAAGTCAGAGGATCATCCTATTAGACTGTATTCACTTGCATACCAGTAAGTTTGTTCAATGTTGCTTTTTTTAAAATTATTTTTAAAGTTTTAATCACAAACGTTCAAACAGGAAAACCAAGCGTGGCGATGCTGTAAAAAATTTCCTGAAAGTGCTGCAGCACGTACCGCCTGACCTGCTGAAGTAAGTTCTGCCTGCAGAGCCTGTAGGTGTGGACGGAGAACCCAGAGTGACTCTGTTCTGTTCACACCTTAAAGGAGGTCGTTCCTGAGGATGTGCAACAGCCCTGAGGCCTTCCTGTCCCTGCGATCCCACTTCGTCAGCTCTCATGCTCTGCTGTGTGTCAGTCACTGGGTTCTCGGCATCGGAGACCGCCATCTCTCCAACTTCATGATCAACATGGAAACTGGAGGCATGATCGGCATCGACTTTGGTCACGCTTTTGGTTCTGCCACGCAGGTAAATTCAATCCCACATGTGCCAGGGTTTTCTTTGTTGGTCAGATTTCTTTTTCTTTGACATCACACATTGGTTAAAGTAAAAACCTAACAAGTATGAACATTTTATGAATTATAAATCTGATGCGTTCTGATGATGAAAACATGATTTAAAGTTGATTTGAAAATATGATTTTCATAAAAAATACACATACTCACTTTTTTCAAATAAATGGTTCAAATGCAATGCATTGTGGTCTGTATTTTCCAATTTAGAGAGCATTGGTGTACACTGATTTTTCGCTGAATTGTAGAGGGCAGGAAGGGATTTCAGACAGCCTAACGATCCACATTAACCAATCACACAAGAGTAAACTCATCCCGTCCTACTTTCCACAATCTATAACATTTTTAACCTCCAAGAACCCATGGGGTGAAATTTAATTTAAAATCGCATTCATATGTGTTTGACAAGATAAACCAGTTAAGATTGTAAATTAATAAGTAAAGAAAAAATCTTTTTGGTGTCAAATTTCCCTGTTCTGTCCACTCAGTTCCTCCCTGTTCCTGAGCTCATGCCGTTCCGGCTGACTCAGCAGTTTGTGAACCTGATGCAGCCGTTGAAGGAGTCCGGATTGATCCAGAGCATCATGGTTCACTCCCTCCGGGCCTACCGGGCCGAGCCCGACCTTCTGCTCAACACCATGGATGTGTTCATTAAGGAACCCTGTTTGGACTGGAAGGTAACCAATCGCCTCTGCTTAGATTAGACACACCCTCCATGACTATTTTAAATTAGCTGTTGATACTTTAGTTATTACAGTCTTTATAAATAAAGTTTTAGTGCATAAATGTTAATAAGAAGTGCAGTTTTGCAGCTTTTGTTCTTCTTGCAGCAGTTTTACCAGTCTGGGGAATAACATACACACAGAGAGACAGCTGTAGATCAGCATCTCCATCTTAACAATCACTGTGTTCCTAAATGAGGCAATAATCTGTGTGTTTCTGTTGGTTCATTGTCTGATACAGAATTTAGAAGTGAAACAGCTGAGGAAAGGAGGCACATGGACCGACAGCGTCAACACCAAAGAGGTCAACTGGTACCCTCTGCAGAAGGTCAACTTCGCCAGGAGAAAACTCGAAGGAGCGAATCCGGCTATTATCACCTGGTATGAGGAAACCACCACTTCACTATATATATATATATATATATATATATATATATATATATATATATATATATATATATATATATATATAATATATATATATATATATATATATATATATATATATAATATATATATATATATATATATTATATATATATATATATATATATATATATATATGTTGTTTTTTTTATTGTGCTTAGTTTGGAAAATGTGCGTTTATGATGCTTGTTTTCCAGTGAGGAGCTAAAGTTGGGTTTCGAGAAGGACGCCGCCTTCCCGGGGATGCAGGCGGCAGCTCTGGGGTCGGAGGAGCACAACGTCCGTGCGAAGCTTCCAGCCGCAGGTTTGTCAGTGGAGAAGCAGGTGGACTGCCTTCTGGATCAAGCCATGGATCCAAATGTCCTCGGCAGGGTTTGGTCTGGGTGGGAACCCTGGATTTAATTCACATCCAACCTTTTTCTTCCGGTTGTTTTGATGGAAAAAAAACACAAAAGTTTGATTCCAAAATACTGTAAATCATTAAAAAAAATGTTTGTTTGTCAAAAAAGCAAATAAAGGTAAATATGTTCTCTTATGCAGTCGTGTTTAGCTCTTTTTTTTAATTCATGAACTTGAGTCCTTTTAACAAATATTTGTCCTTTTAAATAAATATTTTTTTTTTTAAATGTGTAAAATAAATGATAGGCTCTCTAACCAGCTAAATCTTTTAAGTGAGCATTTCAAAACAGCTGAAATGTTAACCAATTTATAAAACTATACTTTTTTTCTTATAATGATAGTGCTCCGATATAGCTGGACAAAACTTAAATAAAATAGTGATCCTACAATTCTCCTATTAGGTGGGAAATAGTCACTAGAGGGCGCTGTTTTGTCATTACTGCTGTTAGATTCATTTTTAAGCCATATTCACTAAAAACAAATGTCAAAGTTGTAACTTTATGCAATTCATAACTAAATTTAGCACTAATTAAATATACTTTTTAAATTAATCATTATTTTATTTTATTTTTTACTAATAAATGTACTTAGTGGTCAATGCCTCTCATCTTACTCCACATTAGCTAAATAAACCCAGACCATGACACTTCCCCTTTTGAGTCTTTCAAAATAATTTGTTAGTTATGAAAAAAATAAGACTTGAGTTCATTCTAAAAATTTAAATTTTTGGTAAACATTTAGGATTATGAGTCATACAAACAATATAAAGTGTTGCTTTTTATCCATTTTAATCAACTTCCATCAATACTTGTCTCATAAATTAAAGGATCCCCAGTGACAATTTGAAAACTGTTTAACACTATTTACACATTGAAACCGGTTATTGAAATTGTGAATACATGCCATTCAAATTTGAATGTAGTCATTTATGGTTCAAGTGTGAATCATTATCAGAAAAAAGCAGAAGTTAGCGTCACATTTGAACTGTGAAGACTGTCTGTTCGGCCAAAAGCAGCAGCTGGAACTTTCCACAAAGCAGAACTGAGAAAAGAAGAACTTGTTTCTAAGTGACGGCCTTGTTACTCAATTTTTGTATAATCCGGGTTGTAAAGCATACAAAACCGCCAACATAAATCTAATCATGTACATCTCCACCTCAAATGGGACTATCCTTTAACAAGTTACTGAATACAAATACCTAGGCATTTGGCTGGATAAATGTCTTTCACATCACATAGGAAGGTTACAAACACATATCAGGTCTAGACTTGGTTTTCATTATCGCATGCACTCATCCATCACTTTTTCTGCTAGAAAGACTTTGGTCCAAATGACAATCCTATCAATGCTCGACTATGTTGATATCATATATAGATCAGCCTCTAAATCTTCACTTCAGAAACTGGATGTTGTGTATCATTGTGCTTTACAGTAAATTGGTCTTCCTTACAAAATTGAAGACAAACCCACTGGTATCTGTTCATTTATAAATGTTTATTAGATCTGCATCCACCTTATCTTTGTGATTTGCTACAGCCCTTTATGAATCCCTTTAACACAGGCTCAGCTAAGCTTATAATGCTCAAAATCCAAATATGGAGAATTAGCTTTCCAACATGCAGCAGAAAAATATTGGAATGACCTTCAAAAAGTCCTAAAATTAAGCACTTTTGATTCACTCCCAGCCTTTAAATGCATTTTAATCAATGCACTTACTGAAAATTACACATTTTTTTGACTAATTTTTTTTTTTTTTTTTACCTATGTCAGCGTTTTACTGTTGAACTATTTTATGACTGAATTGTTTTATGTAAATTGTTGCATGTACTGTGATGTTTTTACCTATCCAGGTCGTTATTGTAAATAAGAACTTGTTCTTAATAACTTACCTGGTTAAATAAAGGTTTAATAATATCCTTCAAAGGTAATCAAAATACATAAAATTAAAATAGTTTTTTACATTTTTTTTTTTTTTAGAGAGATTACAAATCTGACTTTCTAATGAGTTATATCACATTATTGTTCAATGATCCTAACAAAATAAGTTATATTTTCTAGTCTTTATATAAAGAAAACTTTATTGTACCTTTGTTTTAGACATTTCCAAATGCTCATAAAAGACACAAACACCGGTTAATCCATTTTAATTATCAAAAACAGGAAACAAAAAATTAACTGCAAAATATTAAATAAATGACATTCAATTTCTCAGTAATGCTGCTGGACTAAATGTAACAGGATTTCCCAGACGGTATTGAACACAACTTACCAGCAATTTTAAGGGGTAGAGTTAAAAACATTTGCTGGAAATCATTCAATATGTTATTATAAAAGGATCTATTTCTTTGATTAGTAATTTGTATTTGATGCCTTCATTTATCTTTTCCAAATGTTAGATTTTTACAAAATGAATCAGGATATAAAACACAAGGCTTCTTTGACTTAAAAAATTAAATCTCAACATTAGTACTCAAAGAAAAATCACAAACTTTTTTTTGGTTTTTTTTGTTTTTTTTTAAGAAATGTCAAGTAAAATATGTAACAAACCCTTAAAAATCATGAGAAAGTGGAGGGAACAGTCCAGAACAGAGTTACAGATAAAATCCTCTGAGAAAAGCTGTGCATATTCTGCATCATGTTCATCAAGAAATCACTGCATCAAAAGAGGAAAACAGACTGTTTTTGTTAATAAATATAAGTTTTAGCTTAAATGATGTCAGGTTAAAGTCAATGAAACCTGGTTTTCTTTGCATATCTGCTTTAAAACCGTTACCATGACGAGTTAATGATTTTCAGAGCTTTGGAACAGCCGCTGTGATGGAGAACACCTGCTGAGACATAAAGGTTAACGTACCGTCGCATTTCTACGAAAAAATAAAACCTTTGCAGGTCTGTTCCAAACAAAGCTCAGTTGAACTAACAACTTGTAACAACAAAGATCGGAAATTGGTTTTAAAGTTTAGTGTTTAATTGCTTCTTCTGGGTGTGAAGATGTTCTTTTTTTTTTTTTTTTTTTTTTTAAATCGGTTTTAGTAGAACAATTTAGCAGCAAATGCAGCGCTTTTGCAGCTTGTTCTGATCCGGTGTAGCGGAGACGCTTAAAGGCACATCATGACCAAAAAAAAAAAAAATACATTGCAATTTAGTAGTGTTTAAATTGATTATTTTGAACAAAATAAACAGGTTTTTAAACTATGCTACAAAAAAAGAAAAGTAAAAAACTCTGTTGATCATTACACACTGATCATTTAAAGTTTATCATTTACAGAAGTCTGCAAAAGTGCATGATGCATTCTTAGTTCAACCAACACTGTGGAGGCTTGCTTCTGTCAGGACAAAAGGAAAAAAAAAAAGAAGTTAGGTTTACCAACAATTTTTCACCTTCAGGACTGAAAAACTACCAGTTACTTTACATCGCAACATCACAAAGACTTCAACGTTGTCACGCTGTGTGGAGATATCAGGTTACAACCATTGACTGTATATGAGAACTGAACCGAGTGAGAATGACATCACCCTTAGAAAATGGCTTACTTCTGGCTCCAATGACATGAAGTCGGTTTAGTTGCCACTTTTTCATATTCTGGATGCTGCCTGGTCAGAGTTGTTTTGAGGCACTGTTTCTATAGCAACCACTGTTTGCCAATCAGGAGTAGGCTTGTTGGAAGGCCACACCCCTACCACTTGAAAGCAGGCTACAACGTTTGATGCTAGACCATACTGTTGTTGAGGCACCTGATTGGTCAGTTTATAATTTGAACTACGGAAATAATAATGGTATTAGAAAAGACGTTAAAGGTAGTGGAGCGAGAATGGTTATTCTATCAAATCTAAGATTTTGGCTTCTTGGAGCCAAGGAGGAGGGGTCACTCAGTCCAGTTCTCCTATACAGTCAACAAGGTACAATCATTTTTTAGATTTACTGCTGTCAACAGAAACAGCTTTCATCTAAAGCCGTCTTTCTTTCACCTTATATCCGTTCATTGTTTGACGGCTCTATCAATTATTTTCAAGAGCCTATATCACGTGGATTTTCAAGTGCAAAGTGAAGTGTTACTCGTACAAATCGGTTTAAGCCCTTAAAAAAAAAAAGAAAACAAATATTTTACTGACACTTTTAAAAATAAAGATGGATCTAGACCTGTAGAATGACGTTTTTATGCATCCCTGGCTCCACAAAGAAAATACTGTCACGTCCAGCCTTTGGACTCAACTATAGAAAAGCACGTGAGCTTACTGTTGTCAGAGTTAATGGTTTGTCATCCAGACTGGGTAAAGTAAAGAAACATTTTGCAGGATTTGCAGTTCAAGTCAGACCCGGATTTTAAAGACCCACTCTGATGAAAATTGTGTTTTTCTTATGATGGACATTTATTTTAAAAATTAAGCTTAAAACTGCATTTCTGAGTATCAATTGATTTAAATTGTTGGAAGTGTAAACAGAGAGCTCTCAGTTATGTCCGAAGGGAAAGGGGGGCGATGTTGCTTTGCAACAACAGCAGCTCAAGGTGAATTTCTCATGAACTCCTGCCCCTCTGCAGAAACTATGTCCTAGAAAACGATGCAGATTTCTTAATTTTAACTAGAAACGGCATAATCATAATTAAGAGAGCGGTAGAAACACCATGAAATAGATCAAAGATGATCAGAGTGGGACTTTAACAAAAAGAAAAAAGTTTGTTCTTTGCATCAAAGCAGATTTTAACATATTGCTGAATTTGACAGGAACACATGAAGGCTGACGGTTAATAAAATAAACAAAATAAAGTACTTCGTAATTGACATAAAAATGTCTTCATAAAAGTGCCAGATCCACTTTTCAAAAATTACCCAACTGTCTGACCCCTGAAAAAGAGTAACAAAAAAACTAAAAAGTTCTCTTAGTGTCTTGGTGTGCATAGCGTATCTACTGCAGGCTGTCGGCGCCCCGTCAGGGTTCAGACTCGTGCCGTTAGATCTTGGGTCTCCAGCCGTTGATGAACTGCAGGAGCTTCTTTACCTGCAGTTTGCTCAGCTTGAAGTCCTCAGACAAAATCTCCTCGGTGAGCTGCAGGAGCAGGTTCCCGTCGATCTTCTCGGACACAAACAGAGACACCACCTCGTCCGGGAGGCCGATGAACTTCAGACACTTGGACACCTCCTCGATAGAAATCCCGGCCAAGGAAGAAGGAGGCTGCCACTGCGCGGCGGGGGGACAGGACGGGGAGGTCGAGACTGGCGAGTCTGAGAGGGAGAAGATCTCCTCGTTTTTTACAGATGAAGGGGTTTCTAGCTTACTATCGCATGTGGACTCTGACGGGGTGTCTGTACATTTTGCTGTGGGGTTGGATTTGGGTGTCCTTGGTGGGAGGATGGGGCAGGAGAGGCTCTGCTTGCAGCTGGATTCTTCTATTGGTTTGTCTCTGTGTGCTTCCGAGTTGAAGCTGGAAGATTTGGCGTGCGCCTGAGTCAGAGGGGCTTTCTGCGAGTCCTCGCTGCAGCGTGGCCGCTGCTGAAAGTCCACCAGGCTGGACGTACAAACCTTGGGGGTGCTTGGCGTTCTCTTTCTGGGGTAGCTGTAGTAACTTCTGCACCCGGAGGGGAGAAACTCCTCCAGGCAGCGGGACTCGCCTCCGCTGAAGTTGTTCGGCCAAGACAGGCGGGAGGACAGCGTGTCTGACGGCAGACTGCCGACGGGTGACGTGGTGCTCTGCTCCGTCATGGATTTACTCCAGTTACACGGGTAGCAGGCGGGACTCTGCTCTTGTGGCTCCGCCCCCTCAGCTTCACTCTGCCCACTGCTGACATGCGGGGGGGACATAACATTAGTTCCTAACTTCTAAGAAAGCCTTTGAGAAGATGTGAGCTGCAGATCTTACATGCTGTGGAGACCTGAAGAATAGTAGGAGAGGGTTGGACTTGGAGAGCGGGTGTCCTGCTGCCGCGGTTTGGACAGAGTGGAACCAGGCGGCTGCTTCAGGCTACGCGGGGGGATTGGAGGGGCGTTCAAGAGACGACACTCTTCCTTCACCTGGAATGACATTAACAGAACCAGCACTGATTAACCCTTTAGCACCAGAGATGTTACCAGCAACACCTGGTCAATGTTCTTCGTCTGATGTGGAGACCAGAGGCGTTTCATGTCTGTTTTACAACAATATGACAAGCATCACTACTGTAAAGTGTTGCAAAATGGCTTTTCTCCATATAAGAATCAATTACATTAATTGTGTAAACGGTTTAAGGGTTACGGTAGTTCATAGTGTCAATACAAGAGATAAAGGAACGGTGTTAAAGGGTTAAGGGGTCAAATTCCAAATCCGGATCCGACTAAAGTAATCGAAAAACCAGATCTTAAATTTGACAAAAAATTTGAAAACTGTTTTAAACTCAAAAGTACATGGTAAATATTAAAAGTTTAAATCTTTTAATCTAGTGAATTTACAACTTTTTTCACCGTAAATTTACGACTCTTAGTCTGGTCAATTTAAGACACTTTTTCTCGTAAATGTACAACTTTAAATCTCATGAATTTACAACTTTTTTCTCATAAATTTTCTCTCGCAAATGTAAGACTTTTTCTCAAAAAAAAAAAATCATACCTTTAAATCTTTTAAATTTAAAACTTATAATCTTGTAAATTAACGATTTTTTTTCTCAAGAAACAAATTTACAATAGTCTCATAAACGTACCATTTCTTTTCTTGAGAAATTTACGATTTATTTCTTTTCTGAATTAAATTTTGTTTTCTTGAAAATTCATTACTTTAAATCTCTTAAATTTAAAAGTTTTTTCTCAGGAATTTACAACTCTGAATTTACTAGTAACTAGTAGATTTACTAGTTTTTTTGTTAAAAGTTAAAAATTTAGCTAATTACATAAATAAGTATACAACTTTATTCTCATATTTAACAGTTACAACTTTTCTCTTTTTTTAGATTTAAAGTAATAATTTAAAAAGAAAATGTGTATTTGATAATTGGCCCTAATACTCTATTGTAAAACTCATCGATGGATCTGGCAGAATTCAGAGAATTAAATAAATGTTTATTTGTTTATTTATTAGTTTTGTACTTTCAGTCTTTTCTCTTCCTCTTTATTTTTCTGTCCATATATTACAATTCAGAAATGAGCCACATTTTATGTGGGACCAAGGATTTGTGTCATGATATGACTGACATCGGGTGACAGAGACTGTAGTGAAGTCATTTCCTCTCTAAAACAGCGTCTGTTGTCGGCGCCGCCTGTGTCATCCTTCCTCGAATGAAAAAAACTTTGGGAAAGCTTTATCACTACTGTACCAGAGGAGGGATGACACAGGCGGCGCCGACAACAAACCCTTGTCCCCTGATGTCAATCATCTCCTGGTAGCCTGTTTTTTTCCCCTTCACTTTGAGTTAATCCTGACTAGACCTCCTTCAATGCCGACAAAATCAAGCTAGAAAAAGGTCATGATGAGATCAAACCTCATCGATGTCTAAAGACATTTTTTTCAAGTTCTGGAAAACCTCTACAGCCTCATCAGAGCATCAGACCAGGACATTGCAGCTAGAGTAAAAAAAAAAAAAAAAATCTTCTCAAGAACAGTTTTTATCCATAAATGTTTTAAATATTGATAAAAATGTAAAAATTCAAACTGCAGTTACTGAAACTGTAATGTTAGGTTTTGAAAAATCTGCTGCATTGTGGTATTGAGATTATTAAGCATATTTATTATTACTACACTAGTATAACTATTTTAACACTAATTGTAAAATCTTTTAAATCAAATAGTTGTACTTTTTTGCTTTTAATGACCTCATGATGAACTTGTGATTTATGAGTTGTCTGTTATGTAGATGCATTTTTAAATGACTGAATAATGCATTGTTTATTTATAATTAACTAGAAGTACATTCTTTGTTAATGAATAATGCACTGATCTATGAGCACTTGCAATTTTGAGGTACACAAGACAATGACAAAAAGTGTCCATCCATCTTATTAGATAGATATACTTTCATTAAAACTGGCTACATTCACAAGTAAACTACAAATTAGTTTGGTTGCGTTTTCAGATTTTAAAACCTTCTGAATGACTTTCAGGAATTATTGAATAGTCAGTCATAATGACTCTATGACTGACTATTAGTCACAAATGCTAAAACCCTCCTGGCTAATTTTGGCTCTTTCTCTATAAACAAAAAGAGGAACAGAGGAAGCAGGTGATGAGCAGAACGCTCAAACTTGGGTAAGATTCTGCTCTAATTGCAGAACAACTTAAGCAATGACAGTAACAGAAATCTTATTGTAACTTTTATACTGAAACACTGAGATTCATCTACTCAGAGTAGCATTTTTTTTAAAGTTCGTCTGCAGTAGTCAGCTCCCACTAAGTGCACTTTAAAAGCACGCACATATGTTTTAAAGGCTGCATCTACAAATCAATTTAAGTACAGACGTTAGAGCGTCTTACTTTCTGTCTGGGAAAACCAAACATGATCTGCCTTTTGAAATGATTTAAAAGCCATCTGCATTAAAATGGAGGTTTACGCCAAAATCTGCTTAGACATGAAGAATATCAAAAATGCAAACCTGCTAAATATGATAAACAGTACAAAAACAACATATTGGAAATTTGTTTTTTTCAAACAAACTTAATTGTTTTCTTTAAAGTTCCACTCCATTCATCTTTTGATCAATTTTCAAAGCATTCAAACTCGCCTTTTAATTAAGATTATGACACTTCAAGACAAAATTTAAAAAAAAAATGTTTTGTAGAACATAGTTTGTGCAGAGTTAATCAGAAAGTTGCCTTTGAATTAGTTGTGGGTGGGACTGTTAGCACTAATCAACCCCGCTCCCCTTCCCATCACCAATAACGGAGAGCTTTGTTAACACACAATGACAATAGTGATCAATATTGGAGCTATCAGTTTTTATTCATGTCCTCCAACATAGGAAAAATGCGACCAAAACACAATTTCATTGGATCCAACTGATGGCAGAGAAACCCATTTGAGCAGCAATAACCAGAAATCTGGCAGCAACATTCCTCTCATTTATTTTGGCAGAACAGGACTGTGTGTTTCTCCTTCACTAATTTCAATTATTCTTTACAAATGTTCTGAGAGAAGAACCCGTTTCCCAGCCTGGAGCTGTCAGCAGGACGCTGACGCATCAAACTCGGCGTCAAACACTCCCAGAAGGTTTGATCAGAATGTCACATCTTAAAACTTACTCGTCGCCTCAGACAGACAAATGTGCCACTCTTGTGGAAGAAATAGGACATCTGTTACACTATTAAAGTAGATTTCTTGTTTTTTTTGGTAAGGTATTGTTTTTATAAAGTGTATTGAAACAACAGCAGCAGACAGAGGCACAAACCAGATTCTTTAAGACTGATTTTAGTTTTACTTGTACAATGATTTAATTTCCAACATTCTGCAGTAGTTTTGAAGAATGCATTTATTTATTTTTAACTAAATTGTTTCTGATGTGTCCTTCTGAGAGATGATGACACATTTAGTCAAATATGAAGATTAAAAATCTTAATCCTTTCAATAAAAACTGCTCCTATGACATTCCCAACACTCCAGCTTTTTGCTCTGTAGAGTTTGGAGAAAATCTACAATTGTTCAGTCTGGTGAACTGTACCACAGTACACATACGTCTCATTTCCACGACTACTACAACATGAACTGTAGTGTATTTGTGTGGGATTTTTGCTTTTTTTTTGTGCTCAAACTGCTTACTTCAAAGCTATGTTCACACCTCCCTCCAAGAGGCCATTTTCAACGAAATATGTGCGTTTTGGGCTTCCGCATTTAACACTCTCACTCTCACGTTCAAGTGTAGCTGCACAAGTTTCTACGACTGTTTTCGGGCTCCATATACAAAATTCGAAGCCATTAAATGTGCTCAGCTATTTAAACCACGCTGAACGTGACCAATCAGGGACTCAGATTATGGATGGCGTCCTCTTAAAAGATGCCAAACACCTGTTAGATCAGAGTTCCTACAAGTTAATTCAAGCTAAATTTAAACCTTTAACATTTTCAAAAATTAAGACCAATTTCTCATCTTATTTAAACTTTAACGCCCTTCTTTTTTTTCAGTGTTGGACAGTGTAACAAATGGTGCTGTCACTATTTACATTTTTTGATTAAAAAAAAAAGTGTACAAATGAAAAAATAAATTTTTTTGCCGAGAAGTGTGAAACAAAGTTTCAAACAGCATAGCTCAGATATTAAAATTTAAGACATTTTTAATGCTTTTTACAGTATTATTTCCAAACTCATAAATTTAATACTTTTAAGACCTATTAGAACCCCGCGGGGAACCCTGTAGACCGCGGTTATTGGAGACTGGTCGTCAATGAAAGACCGGCAACAATTGGAAGACATAGGCCTAATCCAAATTCTTCCCTCTCTCCCTTCCCCTCCATTTGAAGGGACAGTTTCAGTGAAGGTGTGTCAGGAAAATTATTTTTTAGATTTTACCCTCCAAACCCTTTTCTTCATGTGGGTGCGCTCTAAGGCACAGAAGTTTACATTTTGATGTAAGTAATGACTTTAGTTGTAGCATGACTTTTTTCTGTTGTGATGTATTTTCATGCGCTAGAAGCTCTGCGCTAACGCTGGTGACGTCATTGGACGAAAGTAACGTCCAAAATATTAGACACTATTTTTTTGATAACTTCGTTTTGAGGGCTAAATGAACGGGAAGGGAGAAGAGCTAGGTAGAAGGGAAACCTTCGGATTAGGCTTTACAGTTTGATATTTCTTCTTTTGGCTGCTGCAATTTAAACCCAAAAAAATACATCAAAACAAGTTTCTGTCAAACATGATAATTGCTTTAAAAACTTGGATCTTGTCTGTACTAATAAGAACTTCAAGTAGGAACATGGGATACTCACGGCTTCAGACTTGGGTGGGACAGGTGGAGGAGTCAGAGGCACATCTAAACTGGTTATGGCACCAACAGGACAAGAGACCGGAAAGGACAGCGGAGCTGGGACGGGACAGCCATTGTTGACACTTCGTATTCCTTCAGTCGAGGAGGGTTTAGGCGTCTGTCCTCTCAGGTGATCCAACCAGAGCTCCTCATACGGACCGTCCAGCTTGCTGAAGGCCGGCTGTTGGGTCGTGCTCTCCAGCGGCTCAGGGAAAAGGTGCTCGTTTTCCCCCGATTCTGAGTAATGGCCATCAGAGGGCAGAAGGGTCCAATCTCCACACAGCGTCATGCATCCCTGTAGGTTCACTTCACTGTTTCCGTGAAGGTTGCTTCCGTAAACGCACACAGACAGCCGATGAAAGGACTGGGTGAGTTCGTCTCGGGCGTACGTTAGTGAGTTGGGGATCTGTATGTGGCTGGTGCAGCCGTTGGAACCGCCGTTGCCTCCACCGCTTCCGGAGCAGCTGCCATTCCCGCTGCTTTTCTTGGGACTTTTTACGTCGTCGCTCCAGTCTGTCCGCACATCCCGGACGGCCCGGGAGTAATCGTCTATGTCAAACTGCTCCTGGCAGAAGGAGAACCAGCGGTGCACCATTGTTTCCAGCCACAGCTCCCCTTGCAAAAGCTCCTCTGGAACGATGAACCTGGGCATGGCCATATGGAAGGGAAAATGGACGGGAATGATTTTGTTGTTGCGCAGAATGCAGCAGACCACCACCGTCTTTGTCTGGATGTTCACCAGCTTGTAACGGTGGCCTTCCCGAATTAGGTGAAGGTCATGCTGGTTCCGGGGTGGACTGCTGGGCACGATGACATTGACGGGGAGCCGGGTTTTTTCCACGATGTTTCTGATGTTGTGCTCGCCGTCCTGCATCTGAAGCTCCAGGGGGCTGCAGGTGCTGAACCTGCCTTTGCACTGAAAGGGGAGGCTGATGCTCTCGTTTGTGCGATGGTTCATGCAAATCAAGCACGGCATCTTGCCCCGGCCGATCTTGCTGATGGAGTGAAGCTTCCCGATCTTCTTGAAAATAGTGTTCAGTCGTGATTTTTCTTTGGAGCTTTTGGCGTAGAGGATCTCTGCCTGACCCATTAAGGTCAGCTCATCCCCGGTGCTTAGTGTAATGTTGTAAACTTCTGTGTCTTCATTGCATTCCCCTGAAGCCATCTATGGACAGAAAAACAATTATACAGCATTAACCTAAAAATATTCAACATCTCCTTACTATTGAGTAATCAATGGTAAAACCACAGAAATACATTGGTATGTTTAAAACCACTTTTATTAAGTCTTTTGTGTACTTTAACATGCAAAATTTTCATTCTTGTAGCTCTCTTCGGGCTTTCCCACCAGGTGCATTGTGGTATTGTGTAGGAAGCAAAGGAATGCAAGCTAGCAGCCGATAAACCAGGTCGGACTTTCACACACAGTTTAATTCATTGATTTTTAACCATGGAGCCGCGGACCAAGAGCCACATGCGGCTCTCTGTCAATAAGTATGCAGCTATTTGCTTCCCATCATATTTTCTTTATATTGTGTCTCTTTGCCTCATTTCATGTGTAATTTTTTTTTTTTTTTAATCTTAAACCACACTCAAATCCATCTGAGGGCATTAAAACCGAATAATAAATAATATTAATATTAATAATAAAATGGTCTCACTAGCTAAGTTTACATGGCCACAAGTAATCGGAATAAACACCTGATCAGAACAGAAATGCGTCATGTAAACACACCGTTTGGAATACTTGGGCCCAATCAGACTCTTTCTGATCCAAATTTCTTTCCGATCAAGGTAGGTGAGTTATACAGATTGTTGATCTGATCGTGGTTTGTGTAAACACACATTCCGATCGTGTGTCATTACTTCGCTGGATTGCACGTCATGCATAGAGGGAATGGCAGTCTTTGGAGCGCGAACAAAACCGATTGGCTGCTCTCCGCGAGCGAACTGTTTCTTTGAGTAGAAAAGCCGGATTCACAGCTTTCATGTATGTGACCGTATGCACGCACGAGCACGGGGGTCCTTTGTTACAGTGTGAGTTTCGGACCGCAGTCCGACCGCCTGCTATGCGCGAGAGACGCGCCGGGTTCTGGAAAACCATGTCTCCCGGAAGAAGTGTTTCTCCGAACGGCTTCAGGATGGTATGAGCCAATGCTGCTCCGCTCACCGAGAAGTCCTGAGAAACAGTGTTAAAAAAAAAAAAAAAAAAAAACATCCAGACAGAATAAAAGCTGATGTTATTCCCATATATTTACATGCAGGAAAAATGCAGATTGCTGCACGGATTTAGAAACTTAAGAGCGAACGGGCACTTAAAAATATGAAAAATAATAATGAAAGCACGCTCAGTGGATCATCTTGCTCTATACATGATCTATGTTTGTTTATTATGGAACTCGTTATCTCTTCTTCTACAACTACTTCCGGTATTTTAGACAGTTCTGCGCATGTCAAAATGATTTATTCTGATCAACTGTGTGGCCCATGGAAGCGTTTGTTACAATCAGATGAAGTTTTACAGGCCTATGTGCACAGTTCTATGCTAATCTGATCTTTGATCTGATCAAGGACATTTTGCACATGTAAACGCAGCTAGTGGGATTTGTAGCATGTTAAAATCAGACTGTTGTCAATTTGTCACAGATTTGGAGAGAAATATTTTGTACAAAAATTAAGACTACTAATTTACTACTAATTTCATCAACAGGTTATAAGGAAATCTTTAATTTGCATTTTATTTAAATGTCATTTACAGTTTATTTAATTTGAAACTTATTTTAAGTGTTCTTGTTTTATTACCACACAATTTTATTTATCAAAATGCCTTATAAATATTTTTGGAATTCTAATTTGTGTTAAGCATGACGACTGTGGTTTACCTGTTCAGTGTGAAAATAAGTGTCTGAGATGATCACATTGAATCATTTTTTCCCCACAAGATTTTACTTCGATAAACCATAAAATGACTTGATTTAATTATTAAATATAAATCAAACAAGATGTGGGTCAATTTACATTTTAATGGGCCTTGAATCACTTTGTACCATGAAAATTGGGCCCCAGTTTCAAAAAGGTTAAGGATCTCTGGTTTAATTAAAAGAACTTTAGCAGAAAACAGAACCAGTTCTACGTTCAGTTAGACAAAGGAAATGGAGGATTGTGCTTCAGAGTTGCTCAAAAACCACGTTTCACAACATCTGCCCACATAGAGTTCAAACATTCATGGAATCAATTTCACAAACTTCCAGCGCACTCTGAAAGGATGAAGACAAAGTGCTTTATTTTTCAAGAAAAAAAAAAACAAGTCAATAGCATCATTTCATGATGATGCTTATGAAAAAAAGAGATCAACTTTTTTATGAACATGTCATACTGCTGGAAGAAAAAACCAAATGTATGTGGAGTAGTTACAGATTAAATCATTTTATGACTAAATCATTGCCATCTTTATGTTTTTTTTACTGGATGTAAACAAAAATTAAAATAATATGTATTTAAATGCCATCATTTATGTCTTTACTTCAAACAGGTGATCAGAATTAACAAAATTTAAATAAAAACTACAAACAAGTTTTATAAACCGACTTTTTTTCATCTTTGGAGAGAAATAAAACGCTTTAGATGAACCGGTAATACGTCTCCATTCACCACGCTAGTAGACAATCATATAACATCACATCATTGATCGCCAGATTTACATACATTTTTAATTTTATTTTCATCATTTTTGTATTCAAATTGTTGACTACTTTATTTAAAACATTGTTTTTCCAGAACTTATTTCAGTAAACTGAACCTCAGTCTCTTCTTTGTATCTACAAAAAACACTCAATAGTTTTATTTTGAAAATAAGAACCTTTATCAACACTTTACTTTGAAGATTTACTTCTTGTGACAGTAGCACCATCAGTTGATTTAGTTTATATACTTAAAAATACAGTAATACTCTGCATTTTATAGGGATATTTACACTGCCTTAAGTGTATTTTTTACTATATTCTACTAGATTTATTTAGATCGCGTATCAGTGACCACACGTCACAATTATTCATACTCAAATTTTTCCGGAATGAGTATTCAGATACTCGTTCATCAAAATGATCATTTTGGAAGGGGAAAAAAACACACCTTAACGTTAAAGGTGATATCCTCCATGACATACACTCTTTCGGGGAAGGCTTTGGCCACCTCCTCCACACTGTTGAAGTATTGCACAGGCTCCTTGACGTCTCTGTCCTGTTCCAGCAACTTAAACTGGCCTAAGCAGAACAAGAATGATGAGAATGATTAGTCCATGCATGCTGCCATTACTTGAAAAGTAAGTAGTTGGTGGTTCTGCAGTTTCTCAAAATAATCACTCAGAAAAGTTTTAAAAGCATATACTATGAATAATTTAGATGAGAGCAGTTTCAAAGCGAGCATCCATCTTCGTGCTTACCTTCATAATGAACTGGGATCTCTATTTTAGGCCCAATCACATAATGTCCCTCCTCCAGACTGTGAGCAGTAATAGTTGTCCACTGACGGCAGGAATGAAGTAAGAGGTAGTCGTTTTCTCTGAGGCCCTCAACCAACTGACCTGCAGAAAAGAAGAGTAACAACAAATCAATCAAAGCATTCAAATAATTTGAGACAATTAGGGAAATCTTGCCAGAATTAAGCTTTTATAAAATATTGTATATAAAAAAAAGGAAAATACTAATTTATTTTCAATTATTAAATAAGGTAAAAGTACAAAAACAAGTACTAGATGCAATCCTTTTAACTTAAACGTATTAGATTACGGACACTATAAACCATGTCATGTTTTTAAAAAAGAAAATGCTATATAATGAATCCCACACTATTCTTGCATTGACTATATGTGGATTTAAACTATTAAATTAAGAAATGAATAGGACAATTATGTTTACTTTAGTGACAGATGCTTCCTAGTAACAGACAGGGTAGACAAAACAAGGGGAGACATGTTGTAAAGGCAGGTTATTTTTTTTTGAGTCAATCTACATTTGAGTTTTCTTAATGAACTGGCAAATTAGGCTTCTTAATATGACATATATTTATATTATCATTGTATGTCAATTAATTAATAGCACTATAGTACTAAAGCAAATCTTTCTTTCCATTAGCTTAAACTCGGAGTTGATAAGCGTGCAATGGCTGGCATGATTGCTAGCTTTAAAACTTGAAATAAGTTACAAACCGTTATCCAGCATGACAATTTGCGGCAACTTGTACGCACTGACCAACTGGTCTAGCGGCAGAGACGTCGTGCTCCACGTTACATCCTTTAAGTTATTGTACAACATCGTTCCAAGGTCCATTTTGCTAGCTTAAGTTAGCCGATTTTCGAGCTAGCCGTGTGTGAACCTGGTGCAAACGCGGTCACAAAAGGCTTTTTCGAGCAAACCAACTAAATAATCACAACTGCTCTTCATCTATGCAGTTGTGTCCTGCAAATGACGTTCCCAAGTTGTAGCTGCATAGTTCCCTCTGTGTTTCCCTACGTATCCAAAAGCTTCGTTTTCCGAAAAAGTAACCAAGCCATGTTTGTTTGGTAGCGATGGCAGTTTCAAGCTAATTCTGCAAACGGAAACACGTCACCAGTTGCACCTTTTAAAATAAAAGCTTTACTTTATTTTTGCATTTTATTTGATTTTAAAACTTAAAAAGTACAAACTTTGAAGGTTTCCTATTAAATTTAGATTTTCAGGTTTTTCTTTTTACTTCTCATACCCCAACCAAAAAAGGAGTTTCTTTAAAAAAAAAAAAAAAAAAAAAAAGCTGCAAAGCTGGGTTCAAACTTCATTTTCTTGTTATCATCAAATTTATTAGCATATCATATTGAAAATTAGGTATCTTTAGAATACAACCAAATATTTTTTTATTTCATATCTTGGACATTTTACATTTCATTTTCTATCTTTGTTTTTGTAAAAATAAGAGTTAGTTTCTACAAATGTGAGACTCGTGTTTTAATGGAATGAAGGAAAATTTCTTTATTTCTATGTTGCATTGAAGAACATAGCTTTTATTAAAGCTATATAACAAAGTAAATAGAATTTAAAAAATACCTTAAAATATATTTTGGTCTCGCTAAATTACTTTCTGGCAAATAATAAAAGATATTTTAAGAACAATATTCAACAAAAAAGCAAACTTTAAAGTGTTTAAATTACTTTCTAATTTTTTATTTAACTATACAACTATCCAAACTCTAGTGAACTTGAGGTCTCATTTTTTTACTTTAATGGTTCTCCATTTTTTTTTACTTTTATTTATGTCTATATGTTGCTTTAAAGCCATATTTAAGCTTCAAATCTTTCTAAATAATGTTTAAAAAAATCTTTTAAGATATAAATGTGAAATTGTTCCCATCATTCATTTTTTACTGCACATAGAACAGAAAGAATATGTGCTCCTATATTTACATGGCCAAAAGAGCATGTGGCATTGATGAATATTCATTAAATGATGTCATCATCAAACTTCCTGTTTTTCATGGTATAAATCAGAGAAGCTTCCTTTATTTGATCAGTGTTGTAGTGGCAGCAAAAATGTCTTTTGTGGACACTCTGCGACAGTGGGATGACGGCGTCACCTGTGCTGACAAACAGGATTATTCGGAAGCTCTTCAGATTCTCTTGGCCATTCGTGAGCCAAACTCCAAAATCTGTTTCAACATTGGCTGCCTCCACCTGCTTAACCAGAACTTGGATGATGCTGAAAAGGTAAAAGTCAAACATTTTCTCAACTAGTTTCCATCTAAAAACATCAGACATTAAAGTAATCTGGATGCAACCGTTAAGGAAAGATGAAGTGCTGTATGAAAGTGTGACTCACTATGAAACAAGAAGTGGAGAAAAAAACATTTTCGTAAAGGAAGTTTCTGCTATTTTAAAGGCATTCGATTGCAGCATACGCAAGGATGAGCATTTGGCGGTGGCTTTCTTTCAAAGAGGAATCACTTTTTATAAAAAGATGAGGTAAGACGGTCTTTAAAGAACAATTTTCTTACTTTTCATTCTGAAATCAGAACAACCAATCATTATTTGCAGCTAAATCCAACATTTTCAGTGGTTTGTAATGTAATTCCATTTATCACCCATTTTAAAGGTATGACGAGAGCATCGGAGACTTCCAGAGAGCCTTTAAAGCACTCAGAGGAAACAACCTGATAGATTACAAGGCCCTTGGTCTCAGATATATTCTATATGCATGTGAGGTGGGTGTTTTCAACCTTAGACAGTCTCTAAAAGGCTTCCAATTCTGTTGTTTTTATGAGAAAACTTCTAAAAATATATATAATTCCTTTCAAAGGTTCTGCACAACATGGCTCTGGCGGAGGCTCAGTTGGGAAACTGGGATAAAGCTGAGCAAAACCTCAGGAAAGCGCTTGACTACAAAACAGAGGCCAAGCTTGGCATCCTCGAAAAAGCTCAGCAGGCAGTTCTGGTCAGTGTTCATGCGATGAAAAATTAGGGTTTCTCCTCATGATCTTAAAATCTGACAGGTTCCTTGGCTTGGATAGGGGTCCAATGTACCTGGGGGTGGCAGGGGGGTCATCTAACCAGCAACTTATTAAAAAAAAAAGTACAAAATGTTAACATTTTAAATGTTTCACCGGAAAGGTTGTTAAAACTGTAAAAGAAACATATAAAATCAGAATAAATGAAAAATTATTTGCCTTGAAAATGGTCATTTAGGGGTGCAAAGGAGTGTAGTGGCTAAAACTCTCACCTTACAGTTTGCATGGGCCGAAATCCTTCATTTTTGTCCTATACATAACTTTAAACGATACTTACAGATACCGATAGTTAAGTGTCAATAACAAGATTAGATTTCCTTATTTTTTTCTTTATTAGAAAAACACACTTGCTTTTTTTATTGTACGAACCATATTTTACTTGGCCTTTTTTTTTTTTTAAACATACAGCAAGTGCATACAAGTACGACTTTGAAAATGTATATGAAAACATTCAGACCATTTATTGAAAAATAGACATAACCGTAAGTTTCCTCTTGCCAGGAATCTATTAGGAACAACATATTGTATTTTAAAAAATGTATCTGAACACAGAACAATAAACTGATTAACTCAAATTATGTAAAAATCTACTGATACAGACACTAGCATCAATATATTGGCCATCCCTACTCCCCGTGCATGAATGGGTTTTCTCTGGGACTCCGTTTTCCTCCCACAGTCTAAGAAACATGCTTCATAGGTTAATTGGTGACTCTAAAGTGCCCCTAGGTGTGTGAGTGCATGGCCCTGCAACAGACTGGTGACACGTTTAGAGTGAGCTCCACCTTCATTCAACAGTAGCTGGGACAGACTCCAGCAACCTCAAAAAGGGATTTAGTGTTCTGAAAAAGGATGGATGGAAAAATATCCAACAAAATCCTCAACAATGTTCAAGGGAGGGAAAATATACATTTAAATGTAAAAAATAATTAAACAAAAACACACATGCAAAGTTTTGCCTCTACTAAGAATTGTGTCAGAGTAAAAAAAGAAAAATCTATTTATTTGTCCAGAAAGTTTGAGTGTAGAAGCCACATGTGACTCAAAATGCTTTTCAACTGTCAGATTTTTATGTATTTCTAATGTTATTTCACTTACAGAAAGAGAAGCTGTTCAAACTAGTGGAGTTCCCATCAAAAATGATGTTTAAACCAAATAAAAATTACGTCGCAGAGCTGGAGAAGAAAGACTACCTGGGAAAAGCCAAAGTAAGAATAAACTTGTTGAGATTAAATAAATGATTTAATTAGATTTTTGTCTGAAATCCCTATTTTTGAGGGTGAACTAAACAATACGTGTATTTTTTGTGTGTGTGTGTTTATCAGGTTGTGGCTTCTTTTAATCCACAAGATGTTTTTTCTGGATTTGCTCCTCTGCAGCCACAGGTGATGTGCATTAATTTTAGCCGTTGCTAAACACTTTGATGAGGCCACAAAATATTAAGAAAAATTGTGAAATGTCCACGCAACCTTACAACATGAAACCGAGGCACTTGGAAGCATGCAACGTTAGTTTCTCCATCTTAAATATTTTATTAAAACTCAAGCTAAGAGCAGTTAAAGTTGCACTACAGCAAAATATCTATCACTTTTCAGAATAAGTCAGCACATTTACAGCAATTTAAGCTGTTCACAAGACAGAGGAGCTCACAAGCCACCCCCTCTCCCCCCTCCCCCCAAGTCATCTCTGAAGTGTTTGTATTTGGTTCAAGTCGCACGTTTTAAAACTTATTGCTAAGATGAATATTTGTATCATCACAGATAGTGTTCACATCTCATATAGACATTAAAACAATCAGTTTATGTTGATATAACGCTTTTTTATTTTTGGGTGAACATAATGTCTAGGAGCTAAAAACTGCAAATAAACATTTTTCAAAAGTCCCAAACCTGGAGTCTAAAATCAAGTCTTGTCTCAGTGAAATTTAAGTCCAAAAACCAGAAATATGAGTCCCAAACTCTGTCACAAGATGCTCCATTTGTTATTCCACCAGAACTAGAACATCAGGAGGTTGATTCATGGTTCAAACACAGTCAGCATTTAAATCAATCTTTTTTGAGGCAGGCTGCTTGTGCAAAAATTCTTCAACCATTAGATGAACATTTAAAGTCCCGCTCCAATCATCTTTAGATCCACTTTTGTCAAAGCGTTCCCAGTGGTCTTTTAGTTAGGATTAAAAGCCAAAATCAAAAACCTATGTCATTTTCTAAGACACAGTTTTAGCAGTGCTGTAGAAGCAAATTAGAAATTCATGTTTGAATTTCGGGCATTGCAGGAATTTCAAAATGAGATTAAGTACAGCAATTTGAGTGTATTTTAATTTGAACAATTAATCTGGAATTACAATACTTTTAATTATTTTTGTAAATGGTGCATTTCCTGTTAACTTATCACAGGTGTGAGAGAAAAAAATAAAAAGATTATAACACTTAAACCAGCAAGAAACGGTAGTCAGTAAATCAGTGACTGACTGGATGCTCTGTTGCCTTACCAATATTTAACAGGTTGAAGATGGTCCAGCTACTCCAAGAGAACCAGAAGTTTTCAGGTAAATCCCATATTTGAAAAAAAAAAAAAAATCTGTAATTCAGCAACTGCAAAAAAGTGTTAAATGTATTTTTTCTTGTACAAATTATGATGCTACATGTGTTTCTAATCTTCCCAGAGCTTTGGAAGGTGAACCCCACACTGTACTGTTTGAGTTTGTCCCTGAGACCTGTGACGAGTTGGCCGTGAAGCCTGGTAATATGGTGTTTGTACTGCAGAAAGGGGCAGACAACTGGGCCTATGTGATCTTCAATGGAAGAGTAAGAATGTTGTGTGCAGAACCTGTGTAACGTTTAGTTACACTTTTCAAACAATTGAAAAGAACTAAGTTCTTATTCCTGGTTATGATTACAGACGGGGCTTGTGCCGTACAATTACCTGGAGCGTCAGGAAATCTCTGTGGCTTCTAAACATAAAAAGGTAGTATTGGTACTAGGGATACACAGATTCATTTTCCCCACAATTCAATTCAAACCTTAACTTTTTGCTTTGGTTCAATGTAGGTTTTTTGCATTATGAAACAACAAAAACAAAAAAACTATATTTATATTTTTGTATTTGCTAATAAGCAAGTACAATAAAGAAAAACCTATCAGATGTCTTATACTAAGCCTGGTGTAATGTAATAAAACAATAGATACTAAAGGTTTCAATGCAAAAATGCTAGTATGCAGAGGAATTCAACAATTCACACACCCTACAACTTAGTTTAATGGTATACCATACTATACTGCTTGGTTTTCCATTAAGAATTGTGGCACCTCATTTGGTACACAATATTTAAAATTTTCTCTTAAAGCTTTTTCTCTCAAAGGCTCAGGATAGACTTGTGGAATACTTTAAACATTCAAGTACTAAGATTTCAAGTAAGATTTCTGCTTGTTCTAAAGTTTGCAAAAGTCTAAACTTGATGGAAATAATTGTCACCAGGGTTTGGTTCCAACTTCCAGTCGAGAAGCACCGAGTATACCTGAGAGGATTCAAGGTAGATTTTCTGTTTTCTAATGCAGAGATTTAAGAACGTTATCGTTTCCTTGGTTTCATAACGTTTGATCTGGTCTGTTCAGGTTACACTCCAGAAAACAACAGCAGTAGAAATGATGATCAGACGGTATGCAAGACTAACCCAACAATCATTGATCAAACATACCATCTACAGCAGTGTTCCTCATTCCAGGTCCTCAAGAGCCACCACCCTGCCTATTTTCCAGATCTTATAATTCTTGCTGCTGATTACCTGGACCAGGTGTGTTCATTCACTCAGAATGTGGAGACATCTGCCTTAACTTATCAGCAGCTTGCAGTGCTTGGAGATCTGGAAAAGAGGCAGGGTGGTGGGCTCTCGAGGACCTGGAATGATGAACACTGATCTACAGTATGATCACTATGCGTTTCCCTTTGAATCCAAGGTTCCAGACAGCTTATACATCGTCAAAGTTCACTTCACATTCACCTTTGCGGTCTCAATCCCACGTGGGGCTTCCTATGAAGTCCTGATAAGAGAAATCAGTAAGAAGGTGAACCTCCCTACACACAAAATCTCCTTGAGGTACGACTTTCATTTCATCACAAAACTACACCTTCTTTTGAGCCTCGTCTTTGAAAGATTATATTTATCGTCATATTTTGACTTCAGCTTAGATTCAAGGGGACAAAGTGAGATCGATGCCAACACGGACATGGAAACTGTGTGGAGCCAGGTCCGTGCCGGGCGCATCACTTTGTGGTGCAACGCGAAGGAGGTAAGGAAGTGGTGGTGGCCAACAGACCTACAAATTTCTGTCAACATCATGGTTAAGCAACGAGATGCAACTGAAGGGAAGTTTGGACATCATATTCCTGTGCACTGACACATTTTTTGCTTCATCAGTGTAAATGAGGACTGCACTTTAGTGTTGTGGTTTGCATTCTCACCTCATAGCAAAAAGGCCCTGGTTCAAGTCCCGGCTGAGTACTCTCCCACAGCCCAAAATCATGCTTCATAGGTCCATTGGCTATTATAAATTACTCCAGATGTGCATTTGTGTCTCTGCAACAGCGTGAACCCTTACCTAATGCTAATTGGGTTGGCTCTAGTAACCCCAAAATGAAGAGAGTAGGGTCTGAAAAATGAATGGAGTAAATGGCATTACTCCAAAAAGCTGCATTGCATTCAGAAACCTGGAAGATTTAGAAATATATTGATAATTTTCTTGAAAAAAAAAAAAAAACAAGCAAAGAATTGTTAGTATTCAGTTCCAGTTATGCCTTACCTTTTACAGGAATACATATACAAATACTTAAACGTCATAGTAGATGTTTGGTTTTGGCATATGTGCACTAAAGTTGCCAAAAAAGCTTTTAGGCAGGATTCAAAGCTCCAGCCTGAACTAAACCTCTTACATTTGATTCCAGCAGAATGAAGAGGAGGAAACTCACTTGGTGGCGCTTCACTCGTACCAGTCTCCCAATCCAGAAGATCTGAGCTTCAAGGAAGGGGATGAAATCACATTCCTTGCTAGAAGTAAAAACTTACTTAAACTTATTTAAACCAATTTAATCATATGAAAATTGAAATGACACTTAATTCTTTTTCCACAGTTAACCAGGACTGGCTGGAGGGACGATGTAATGGGAATACTGGAATATTCCCGGCTTCTTTTGTGAAAGAAGTTCCTGTGAATGGCCAGTAATTTGTGCCATTTTTTTTTTATATTGCAGTTATTCTGTAAATCAATCTATTGTAAAAACATTTAGCATTTGCATATCTTTTAAAGAACTGGTTTAATACAATTGGGCAATTTTTACATGAATAAAAATGCTTTGGAGGAGCTCCGCTGGTACATCATGAAGAAGATCCTTCCTCTTCGTAGGCAATAGCAATGCCTCTCCTGCCCTCTACTGCCTTCACCACCGGTGTCTCTCCCAGCTTCTGCTCCAAACCCCGCCAGCTGCGACTCGCCAGAAAGGATGCTTAAGAAAATAAAATAAACATTTGCTTAAATTTTGAGGGTTTTTTCATCCTTTGAATTCTTTAAAGGAAAAACAAAGCCTTTTGTGCAACAGTGTTATTACTGTGTGCACACACAACCAAACAATAGTTTCTGACATGAACAGCTGAGATTCTGATGCGTACCAGCGGAGTTGGTGTTGGCTACAGTCAGCGTCTCGTTCCTCAGAACCATGGAGGATCCAAACGAGCTCTCTGCAGGCTCGCCGTTCAACACGTTTGAGCTTCGGAGTGCTCCAGAAATCAAAGAGACATCTGTCTCATCGTCGTCTTCCTGCCTCTCAGCAAGCTGCACATGACTGGATCCTCCTGTTTGAGGAATACACAAGTTTAATCTAAAATTAAGCAGGAAAAATGCTTAAAACATAAAATTTTACGTGGAAAACTGATTACAGATATGCAATGCATGATCAATAGTCAATGGAAGGTAAATGTAAAGCACATATGCAATACGATACAATGAACATCTTTATTGTGCGTTTCAGTTTATTTTGAACACTATTTAAAACAATAAAAACAGTCTTATCAAACAACAAAAGAGTAAAAAAAAAAACAAGAAAATGTTTCCAACATTTGGGGAAAATGTCATTTTATTAGAACATTTATGATAATATTTAGTGTTTCCTTTATTTACCAGCTGTTTATTAATAAAGATGTTTTTCTCATAAGGAAAGAATTATAAATAGTAAGAATTTCCCAGTATATTACAAAACTACATTAAAATTAAAGTTATTTCTTCCTGTATTTTTGAAGAATAAAAAGAAGATATCAAACCTGGCAGGAGATGTCGGAAGTCTGTGACATATTCCTCGGACCATTCCCTCTTCTTATTGCAGGCTATCTCCATCTCAAACGGCGTCATCACTGGTTTATAGAACTCACTCGAGTCCAGAAGTGAGTTCTCAGGACACGCGATAAGTACAAATATGTCGATTTCAAGAAAGTTTGCTAGCTTAGGAACGTTCAGCTTCCCCATAGCGAACACATAGCTCTTCTTGCCAGCTCTGTGAATGTTCTCCTTCAGCTGCTGGATGATGGCGAGGTAGTCGGACACCCCCAGGGTGCCCACCAGGATGCCAACCACATTGGCATCCTTGGCTCTTTCAATGGCGTAATACCGCTTCATAAGTGCTCGGTTGATACTTATGGACTCAACTCTCCCCTTCATCGTCTCTGGGTCAAAAGAGCAAAAGGAGCACCGATTCCAGGTCATCATGAAGTTTCGCAGCGTCGCTCCCTCCTGACCGACGTAGAACATACTGTAATCTGTTATTATTAAGCCTGTTTTGAGGCAAAGCTGCCTTCCAAACAGACAGACGGTCTGCTTTTCATCGTGATCAGACGGACAAGAACTTTGTCGATTGATCCGACCGTGACTGAAACACTGCTCGCTTTCAACCACAAGTTTTGAGGCAACAAGGTTTGGATACTCTGGACACAGAATCCTCACAAGATCATCTGAAAATGCAAATAAAAAGAACAAGTTATATATTTGAGCAATTGTATTAACAGAAGTAATATCGTCTGTTTTTTCAGACCCACTGTGATCATCTTTTGATCTGTTGTAAAAGCGTTCCCATTGATCTTTTAAGCAAGATTAATTTTCTTAAGATATGTCCTCCATAATCAATAAAATGCCATATACATATAAAAAAAACACCATTTTGATCAGAATGGGTCTTATGGGAAATCTTACCAATAGCATGATCATAGTTGACATCATAGAGGAGGACGATGTGGCTCTGTTTGTCTGGGTAAAGCTCTCTGAAGGAGCAGGCACACACCTCCACATCGAGTTGTCTTTTTTCAAAAATGTACATTAGAGGCAGCCTTTTCGAGGGACTGAGACAAGCATGGCCATAGTGCACAACGCAGTCTGCTCCAACATGCTCTGCAGCCACCTCATCCACACAGCAACTGCATGAAAGAGGTTAGAAAACACTGCTTGTTTTTACGTTATCTCACACACTAATCAGTAAAAGAAAGTATGTCTACATGTAATAATAATAATGCCTTCCAAATGAAAAAAAACACAGTAAAAAAGTTATGTAAAAAAAAAGGCAAAAAATATGTAAAAATTGCTTAGTTCCAGACCTTATGCATCAATTTATTTCCATCCATCTATTCAATAATAAACTGAGACATTACTTCAGTTTAATCAGGTTTGAGGCACTCATTAGGATATATCTATGTGGTTTAACTAAAACTCAAAACATAAGACAGTTGAAAATTTTTGGGCAGAAACATAAAAATGATTATATTATTTGATGAAAATAAAAAAAGCATTTATAGTATTTTCATTCTCTCCATTACCTGCCATAAGATGTGTCTCCCAAAATGAATGTTTTGGCATTGCAATTTTTCTCAATCTCCTCTGCTACTGCCACTGAATCTCTCAGCAGCTCGTCAGGAAACTGAAGAGCAACCTGTAAATACAAAGCATGGTAGCTACTTCACCAGTTGGGGAAAATACACACTTCTCTGTTCTTACTGATTCATTTATTTGAACATGTGTAGGGCTAAAACGGAAGTGTCCTCACCCTTTGGAAATGATGGTCTGTAATGAACTCGCAACACTTCTTTATCATAAACAAGTCCTCTAGTTTCTCTGCAGGTGTGTTTGCTTTTGAAGTAACTTCCAGCACGCGCTGAATGACAGTTTCCGAGCTGCTACTGAATGCATCAGCCATGACGGCAAGAAAATGTACCTAGAACATGTAAATAAATTGTTAGCAAGCCTAATTTTTCCTTATACTGTTATTCACCGGACCTAAATAAATATGAAACAATAATACCAGAACCTTGTAGTAAAAAAAAAAAAAAAAAACTCTAAATGCAAAGTTATTGAACACCTTTGTGTTGATATAGAATATATATGTAAAAAATAAAATGCAACTTACCGATTGTTGTTAGCTTCAATGCTAACCTCTAAGCCAGTGTTAGACACGGAAGTTTCAGCCTAGCATGTTCTACTATCAACGTAAAACACAGTACATCTAATCTCATTAAGTACAGCTGCTTGAAAACATATCAAAACATCTGGCAAAGTTCAGCACGTGTCTGCTGATCACAACAGTTTCCGCACGTGAGCACTTCCGGTTCAAGTGACTTTCAAAATAAAGGCATTGCACTCGTCAATTGTTTTATTTTTTTGATTACTGTACTTTTATAATAGTGTTCTTCAGTAAATGTAAATTAGCAAATCAATAATAATTTACCACTGTGAAGTGCAGCTTTAAATAGGTACCACATTATTTATTTATATTGCATACAAAAAAACAACTGGACAATAAAACATCTAAAAGTGTTTTTTATTTCTTGATTAAAAAACATTTTTTTAATTAATTTAAACAACACATACAGGTAAAATATAAATTCTGATAGCATATAGAAAAACAGTCTCAAGTATTATATTTATTTGTTTCTTCTTTGATATGTGGTATATTAGGTCAAAAAAGGATTCTACGTGGTTTCAGATGCTTCATCAAATGTGACAACAAATACTTTCATCAACATCTAAAAACATTACATCATAAAATAAACATTTGTTTACATTTTGTTTTTACTAACAGACAACACAAAGCACAAAGCAAACATGTTTTTAAAATTTAGCAATATACATATATTTTTTGGACATTGGGAAATGTTTTATTTAATTCTGGCCATTAGGCAGTGGTTCTAACTGTTTAATGGACAATAACACTGACTTTTAAACAAGACAATACAATACAAGAAAAAAACGTCGATAAATGTATTTAAAATAAGAGGATTTACTCTGAATACTTTTAACTTGAAGGTCAGAAAAGAAAAAGACGCAAGAGAGTTTCAACAATACACTTTTACATCCAAAGTCTGTAAAAACCCAAGACCACAGTGAGACCCGTTAATACTGAACCTAAAAAGAGAAGAAAAAACAGTTTACAGGATTCAGTGAATTTTTAAAATACATTTTATTATATTTTAAAACGTTTTATAAGCAGATTTTAATAATGCTACCACTCATTTAAATTAAATGAAACACAATTACTCCTAAAGCAGAATTGTTTATGCTTAAAAAACTGCTTTCACTTTTTCCTCCCTTCTTGTGTTTTTCTTTGTACTCATAGTTCCACTTCTCACCTGCAAGATACTTTATTGTGTCCAGTTTGTGGGACTCCAGCATGGTTTTCAGGCCAGCAACTTCAGTGTCAATTTTCATGTTTGTCTGAGTCAAATGCCCGTCCTGCTCTGCCGTCTGTGAAAAGACACCAAAAAAGCCTAATCGGTAACTGTAAGCTGAAGACAAAACAAAAAAGGAAAACATTGAACACAGGCATTTGGGATGTCTACAAACCATTTCCATGATCTCGGTTCGGGACTCTAAAAGCTGCTTGTCGTGCTCTACTTTCTGAAATCACAAAATCATATTTTGACATCCTCAATTTCATAATCACAAACTGTATTCACACAGAAACAAATGAAAATTGCATCAGCCTCTGAAAAACAGAAAAGGCTTTGTAATTTATTAAATAAATTGTTCAATTTCTTACTAAACTGTTGGTTCAAAGCAATTAAAAATTTTTTTTGACTAAAATCTAAAAAAAAACTTAAACCATTAGCAAATGTTGATTCAAATTGTAGTATTAAAAAGATAGTTTTTATTCGACATTTCTGATTCCTTATATCCTTTTTTTTTAAGTTTTTCTAAACAAATACTTGGGATGTGTTTGGGCAAATATTTATTATTTATATGCAAATATTTTGTTCACAACTGCTTTGTAATACTTGTATTTAAAATTTGGCTAAAAATTCCAATATCTGATGCTGGTAATGTAGAATTAAATCATCTTGTTAAATATTTAAGTTTGGGGATACTAGAAAAGATTAAACTTTAAGATGTTTCTTGCTAATTTATAGAATTAATTTTTCTTTTTCTTATTAATAAAGACCACAAAGTCAATTCAACAGGATGATTTTATTTCACAAACACTTACTAGTTCTTTGAAGCGGCTTTTCTCCAAATTCATGTCCAACATATTGTCAGAGCGCACTTTTTTCATCACATCCTGCAACCAAAGAGAAGAAAAACTAAATAAAGTAATAAAATAAAGCACCTTTTTAAAGTCTTTGAAGAAACACTGACTTCTATGCTTTTAAATATAGAAAAATGACTTAATATTGAATACAAATAAGAGATAGAAAAAGAACTCACAGCAAGTTGCTCATTGAGTTGTAATAACTGGATCTTTAGTTTCTGGAAGCAAAAAATAAACATATAGAACAATGAAGATGCTTACACAAGAGTAGACTACTATAATAAATGCATTTGATTGAAAATGATGTCCTGAATCTGTAACAATTACCTCAACTTCTCTTAAGGGCCATAAACATTCGACTGTGGTTACATCGTGGAATCAAATAGTTTCTTTACCATTTCCCTAATTTCTTATTGTTTATTTAAAAGGGTTCAGACTCTCTTTGTAACAAAAAATAAGAATATGTCATACATTATGATGTACAATGATAATAGTGTACTTTTTAGTGTTGTTTACTATCTATCTGCTGTTTTTGATAAAGCTATGGTAAAAAGGGAACATTGATTGTGTGATCAATAAAATTCAAATCTATTTGAAACAGCTAGCCTGAGGCTGATAAATATAAATATTGATTTAAGAAGTTGATACATGAGGATATTTTGAAGTATTTTTATTAGCAACTCACATTAACATTGTTGAATTCAACTTTAGTCTGACTATACCTTAATTGGATTTTTAGATCAGACTAACCCAATAAATAGGTGTGATCCTTGACAGAGCTGGGATTTTGTTTTGTTATTCTTGTCTTGACATCCCTAAGTGAGCATAGTCACTAAATGGATTCAACTGTGTTGTCACTATTTAGTGGTGGCAGACTTACATAAAAAACTATGCTCTAGAAACAACACAGGTTTTTTTTATTTTATCCAATACATAATCATAAAAGGTCACCGGGAAAGCTGGGTAATCACAGTTCTCGTGTGTATACTTATTTATTCTTGCTTAAAAAAATCCAGTAAGGTTTAACTTTTCAGATGCTAAATAGAAATAGAATGAAGGCAGCTTGGCCTTTTTATTTTATAAATAGTCGAAAGTGTCTGACTTTACCTCATTCTCAGCCAGCAGGGCAGAGAACTCACTCTTCTCCAGGATGATCATGTCCTTCTTCACTGCAGCAATCTGAGACATCACTTGCTGTAGCATAATCTCCTGTCAAACATGTGAAAGTTAAAACAATCCCATAGACCCTGGAGATGTGTAATATCTGTGAATCTTCAACGTTACGGAATAAATAGATTTATTCCAAGATAATTTATTGACAATAAATCACAAATAAATTATCTTGGAATAAATCTATTTTTGATCACTTTTACACTTAAAGCTACCTTCAATACATTTTAAATGGCCAATGATGGTTAGCAACAAACATTAAGGAATAATTTGATATGATTTTGTTTATTTTTAGAAATTATGTCAGTAAATTTTTCAAGTAGTACTTTAAAAGCTCAATTTACAGTCATTTTAAGTCTGTTGTGTCTTTACAATATGATTAGAGTGCAATCAATGTTTCAGTGAGCCTGAGGATCACCTGTTGCACCTTGGTTACCATGTCACTGTAAACGACATCCATGTTGGAGTTTGTTGTCCTCATGAGGACGTTCACCATCACTTCAGCTTGTTGAGTGGAGAACCCTGTTGATAAGGGAAGAAGAAATTAAAGCAAACAAGTCTTCAGAAGTCGGTCATCATCGACGCAGAGAGAAGGAAGCCCACCGTTTTCTTCAAAGAGACGCACAACAGCGCGGGTATCAAAGAAAAGCTTCCGGCCTTGAGCCTTTGGTATGTCCGGCTTCATGTCATACTGGAGGGTTCTGATGGTGGTACTGAGCTCTGAAAGGAATGGATGCAGTAGATTTTAATTCAGAGTTACACAGGAAAAACTTTTCTACATAAACACAAGTACTCTACTTAGGTTCTTCATTTATTTACTTGAATTATTCAAAGAATGTGCTTATGGAAACTTCAAAAATATAATTTTTTTTATCTCATTTTAATTATATATCAATAAAAGTTATATATTCTGTTAAAATGGTTTGATTTATGGTTTAAACATAGGTGACATAAGTAAATTAAAATGTTGTATTGAATAAAGGTAGCTTGACCTTAACAGGAATTTTATTTTGAAAATCCAAACACCATTATGATCCAGAGTTACAATGTCACAACGCCCTACTTAAAGAAAAAAAATTATATTGATTAACTAAAGTCTTATTGATGTTACACTTGATTGTAACGGAGTTTAAAATACGTGTTATTTTACCTCGTACTGAGAAACGTGACGGAAACCACTCGTTTCTTTTCTTCGCGCGTCTTCCTCTCAAAGGGAACTTAACAAAGTTGCTTGAAGATGCGGAGACGGCTCTTTGAAAGTCTGATAAGTGGTCGACAACTGTCATTCTCAACCTGTGTATTGATAGCAATGACCCCGTGGGGAAAAAACTACAGACTTTATCCTGAACTACGGTGGAGTCCCGCCACTTTTCAGGATAACTAACAACATAACATTTAATTCGCGTCTGACACACTTTTGACACCATCGTGAAAACTTCCGTCTTTCAGGAATTAAACTGGAATTATCAAATCGAGCACTTTCACAATCGCATTGTTACTAGCTTTTCACCTCACCCAGATGTAAATAAAGTTAAGAAATCCACAAACTTCCGGGCATATCTTTCAAAATAAAACACACAGCTCTTGATTTCACACAGCTTCCGCTTTCAGATTTCAGAGATCTGTTTACTTCCGGGCGTAGCTTTCAAATTAAAACACAGAGATTCACACTCACACAGTTAAGCACCACCGTTTTAAAACATTTATATTTTTGTTATAAATATAATATAATTTTATTTTTGATTAAATGAAAAAAGGTATATGTACTTAATTTACTTTATTTTCCAATATACATATGCATAAAATATCTTCAAAAAACATTCTTTAACATTTTTTAAATAATAATAATAATAAAAAAACATTAGCCTTTCAAAAATTCAGAGAATTTTAAAGCTATAAAAACTATAAAAAATATATATAGTTTAATTATAGTAATTTTCCACATTAAACACTGCTTACTGGTATACACTAATTCTTTCAGTACTAACAAAAATCTGCTAAAACACATCTCAGCTTTATACTGCAGATTAATATATTAGCCTTTATTTTTGTTGTTGTTTTGTTTAGTTTTCCCTGGCATTTATTTTAAAAATAGGATGTACAGTTTATTGCAATGTGTTTCTTACTGTACATCTAAATCTAAATTAAATATGAAAAAAAATAATTTATGTCCCTCAAATCATGTAGCAATAAACATTTTTAAATGTCAAACTGTCTATGATATAAATGTAGAAATTATCAGATGAAAAGTCACAAGTGTATTACTTTACTTAGAGTTTTAGGAAAATCAAATGTGTTTGGCAAATAGACACAGAACTTTTGAAAAACTTGCTAGAATTTTTTTACTTCAGTATCAAATTAATATGACTTAAATTTAGATTGCATATTGTTTAATAATATGGTTTTTACAACCAAAATATTTCAATGATACACATCACTAATCAAATCAGCTGTTTTGGTGAAAGAGGGAATATGCTGTAAAGAATTTACAAAACTTCTGACAAAGAAAAAAGTACTTTTGGGGCATATTTTATTGAATGTTTTAAAATTAAAGACATTGATCTACACAAATGCTGAAAATGAAACAATTACAAAAGTTGCATTTTTAATTAATATCAATTTTGTCATCTTACAGATAGCAAATGTTTAAAAAAAATACTTAGAAATTAAATTTTCTATCATAAAAGCAGTAAATTAATTGATTTAAAACTATTATTCTGTAATTCAAGATAAAAAAAAACATCAACTATCGCTCAAGTGTTACTTTGCATTTGGTGATTATATTCCTACAGCATCCATAAGTTTTTTACTTAAATTGATATATTTTGTGATGGAGCAACAGTTTAAAAAGCTGAAACTGTCTCTGGATTTTTCTGGCTCTTTTGGAATATTAATCCTTAACTGTACAATACTTTTCCAGCAATTAAAGCCTAAAAAACAAATAATTTCCTTTGGAATCTTACCTCAGAACTAGAATCCGTATTTACTTTCTGCATCTGAAATAATTCATTGTATTGTAGCTGCACTCAGAGTATTTTAATACTTTACCATTGTGCTTAAGAATAAAACAATGAAGACAATATCATGTCAAAGTTGATACTTTAATAATGCAATGTTTACTATGTAGTTTGTTATTCATACAGCCCAGATTATGTACAAAATACAAATCCAAAAACCAACTACAAAGCATTGTTCAGCACCTATGGCCTCACAGTGGCAATACAAAGAAAAATGTACAGTTCTTTATCAAATGCAAATTTACTTCATTGAGTGAGGAATGTGTGTAAGAAATAGTTGCACTGTTGACGGGTCAAATAATTCACTTTTTCTAGAATGAAAACAGTTTGATGCTTAATTCTCGTCTTTGCTGTCATCGGAATTCATTAAAGGTTTATGGCAGCTTTGGATTCACTGCAAAATAAAGTGACAATTGAAACAAATATTTGACTCTAAAATCCTTCAGAAATCAACTAACAACCCTAAACTAAGTAAGGACTAAGATTCATTAAAAATCTAACCTTTTTTACATTGTTTTTATGAATAATCTGAGGTTGTATGGAGAAGACAGAGATTAATATTTTAAGGTTTGTTCATGAGAAAAGAAAAATACAGATAAATAAAGTGACTTGCATTAGACCAACAGCAAGCAGCAGTGAGAGCGCAAGGATGCAGGGGTGCTGGCGAGGACTCTGGGGCGCAGAGCCGGGTTGCTCTTCGTCTACAGAGAACAGAGCTAAGGAAGTGCTGTCGACGCTGCTGAGTGGGTCTGCGTACTGCGGCCCGTGGGGCTCCACCATCCAGCGCAGCACGTTGACCTTCATCTCCATGTCGTCGATCATGTGGTCGATGCGACTGATCTCCTGCCCCAAGGTGCACTGCTCATCGTTCTCCAGGCTGGCAGGGAGGCTGGGCGTCTGGGCTTGGTTCAAGTCGGTTAAACTGAGCGCACGGGCTGCTACCTCACTGGCTCCTCCTGCATAATCAGAACCAATTTTAGTTTTTAATTCTGTGGATTTATCAATGTGTACACCACTCTCTGCAACATGTGTTCAAGCAAACACGTGAAAAGTCTATGTAAATGCACGTATATGTGAGTTTTAGGGCTCTGTTTTCAAAACTCCTGCATTCACACATCACTACACACGTTTTTAAGTCAACTATTGGTCTCTATGTGTAGCCATTGAACACACGTTGAAAGTTAAACCAACTCAACTTTGATTGATCAGGAACTTGGATTGGAGGGTGTCCTTTTTTAATTCATGGCTGTACCAACCGTTCAAAAAAGGATCATGAAGAGGAAATTAATAATTGTGGTCTATGTCCAGCCAGAATTATATGATACCAAGTAATTGAAATATTGGAATAGAGCTTTCAAAGAAAAAAACTGAAGCATGATTTCCACCTCATCGAAATTTCACACTAAGCCCCTTCCAATTTAATTAAATGGGCAAGTATCAGGTAGCAACAATCCAGTTTGAACAGTGTATGCTGAAAAGCGTGTGAATGAATGCCCATTTAGCGAATTCTTAAACACGCTTTAGTGGCCTAGTGTGATTGTAGCATAGCACTAAAACCAAATCACTCACAAAACAAAAGTCAGATTTAGGTCTAGTCTTTTTTTTTTTTTTTTTTTGTTACTCTATTGCTCCATTTACTTTCCTTGACAAATATAAGGCAAACAATCTTTTAGCTTTCCCATAAACCATGCAAAGAGGATATACCGTACTTTTGCTTAATTTTTGACACGAATTTATCGCCAAATCTACTTCCTGGAGTGCAGTGTACAAGGTTGAATCCAAATAGCTTTCCTACCCCTCTGGCTCCTCCCTATTGTTCCAGTTGTGGAGGCATTTGAAGCTTTAGTAGTGTCCAAAAGGGTTTATTTAAGGGGGAGTCATAGGGACTTGGGGTTTTGTATCCCTTTGGGTATAGGGTGATCCGCGTCACGCTTGTGGCATGGAAGAGAAACACGTTTCTTCATGTGGGTGTGCTCTAAAGCACAGAAGTTTAAATTTGAATGCAAGTACTGATGATGATGTCATCAAGCCGTAAAAATGTTCAAATGGAAGACTCTTTTTAATTTATATTATTATTATATTATACGGGGCCTGTTTTTGCAGTGGCTTTTCCTTACCTTGTACGCCAGTTTGCACCAGGGATGGTTTGTTAGCCACTAAGAAAATGTCACTGATGTTGTGAACCTTGCACATATCAATATGTAGAAGCTCTAGACTGGAGGAGAAGGCCACCCAGAGGAGCTCCATCTCCTTGCGCTGCTCCTCGGGCAGGCTCTTGTCACGGAGGCGCGAGGTCAAGTGATGGCAGATGGTCTCTGCCAGCTTTTGGGCCTTTTCTCGCGTTTGCCGCAACTCATCTCGCAACTGCAAGCTGTCTGTGCATCCACCAATGCAGGAAGCCAAATGCCGATAGCAGGCTACCACCTGTGAAGGGAAAGGGAGTCTTTTTACTTTTTCAAATAGAATCAAACCAAACCGTATTCAATCAATAAAAATCAAACCATATTCAATTAAATAAAATCATATTAAACGAAACCAAACAAAAGTAAATCAAATTAAACCACATTAAATCAAATCAAATCATATTCAATCAAATTAAACCATGTTGAATTAAATACAATAAAATCAAACCATGTTATTAAATCAAACCAAACCATATTAAACGAAAACAAGCTTAAGTAAATCAATCAAACCATATTAAATTAAATCAACTCAAACCGTATGATCATATGAGACCATTTCAAACAAAACCAAACCTAAGTAAATCGAATCAAACCATATCAAATGAAACCAAGCAAAAGTAAATCAATCAAATCTAACCATAGTAAACTAAATCAAATATGACCAAACCACAATATTAACTCAATCAAACCATATAGAATGGAACCAAACCAAAGTAAACCAATCAAATCAAATTAAACTGTATTTCTATAGCACTTTTTCAACTGATGTTCCTTAAAGTGTCTCAACATAAAATGATTTTCCAATTAAAAAACAAACAAACAAAAGAAAGACCAAAAAAATTGCAAAAAGATATACAAGACCCCCGCACCCCACTCCCACAATATAACCATGCATAACATGATTAAATAATACAATGTGGAGTTGAAACTTGGATTAATACTTGAATGGGGGAACTTGTTAGTATTAGTATGACACTAAATATAGATTGCAACTTTTGGAGACTAAAAGAAAGATTTTGAACTTTTCCCATTTGCAGGAGCTGTGTTTCCTTCTATATGTCCTTGAAGTCTGCATCACCTGATCAAGAATTTACTGGACCACTAATCTTAATTACAATTGAGCATATATTAGCCGTCTGAGTAGCTAGCCACTACCAAACAACCCAGCTAAACATGTGCACCAGGATAAAATTCCAAAACAGAAACAAACATTAGTAACATCTAAAACTTATCAAAACATGCTTCAGGAAACCGATAAATGTAGCTACAGATGTGGTTATGTGTTCAAAATCATGTGTTGTATTAACAGCGTAAGGCTTATCCAGGTGGATTAGCAGGTGTGGTTTCATTTATTAAAAATATTATATGTAATCCCATTACTATAGGTCTATTTCTGGATAAGCCAAAACAACCTTGTGCACTCAAGAGCGTGAGTGGCCCATTTTCATGCTGGTAATACTTTGCACAGTCCATTAGGCATATTTTTATGTACATATTAATGACTTATAAACTTTTTTTTTTATATCCCAACAAAAAAATTTATAGCTTCACTTTTATTTGTTTAGATCAAGAAGTTTTTTTTGGTGTAACGTGTCACTAAAAGATGCACCTGAGGGAATCAGTTTTCCTCAACATTTTTCACAAACACAAGTTCTATAATCTCCAAAAATGACAGTCTTAGAAATGCAGCAATTTAATTATCATGCATAAAAAAAAATAATTTTTTTCACTTGGATGACATCAAGCAAAATAGCTTACAGAAATGCATTGTTTTTAGAAAAATATGAAGACAGATGCATGTTAGTGGTATGATCCACTGCTGCATCCTTGTGAAGCAGTGGACCGAGAAATTCTTTTCACTGAGAGTGCTTTTTTTGCTGCAGGGAGAAACTATTTTCCGTCTTGTTTTGTGTTTATTCAGCGTGTAAAAAAAGTGCAAATATTTTTGATGGTAAGGTTTAAAAACGTTGAATTTAATTGACAAATAGATTACCATTTTTATGGAGTTTTCCAAACTTCATTGAATGCCAAAAACAACCAATGAATGAAGAAAGTTGTTTTACCTTTATCAAAGAGTCCACCAAAGCCTTTCCATCAGACAGAGCGTTGCCGTTGCCAACTGTAGAATCATCCCCAACTTTGTTATTTACAAGTGGCATGAGGATGACTCGTCCAGAGTCTCAGACTCTGCCACAGCAGGCAAGACGTTGGCCCGACCGCACTGCACCTCCCTGGCTGCTTCAGCTCCTCTCGTCCTCCCTGGAAGATGCTTCATTCAGCAGCAGAGGATGGAGAAAGCCTCAGTCCCACGGCAGCATGTTGCATCGCAATATTTCCCCCCGGCGACGGTTTTCCAATCAAACGGAGACATTCTTTGGAGGCCGTGAAAGCAATAAAGAAAAAGTATAATAAACTGATGTAACTCTTAAGCAAGGTGTTAATCCTGTGATTGACCCCTTTGCACTGACGCAGACAAACTGCTAATCTCATTAACCATCGCTGAGAGCGCGCAGGAGCCGGCTATACTGCAGAGACCCTTCCACCAGATGAGGCTGGGCTCTGTTACCTTAAGTGCTCCGCAATGACTGCCCCTCTACAAAAGGTCAAAATGCTCCTTAAGATGTCCCACTTGCCCCGGGGAGATTTTTTTTTTTTCCATGCCCTGCTCCGACTGACTGAGATAATTCTAAGTGTGAATACAGGGTACAATGTTAATAGCAAAAACCATAATTGCTTCATAAGAGCTGCAGCTTTTCTTGTGCTGGAAAAAAATATATGGTCTCAATTTAATGATAAATTCAGTTAAGATTTTCTCAAGAAAATCATTTTAAATCATTGATTGATAACCAATGATAGGATTTAAAGCAAACTTTTTGCAAAGACGATCAGATTTGCAGAGGGGGAAAGATGTGAAGCTACGTTTAATGGATACTTCCAATGAAAAGTCCATGGTTGTGTCAGAATTCTTAAGCTACTCACTTTTTGGTTCATTATATAGTGTGTTCACCACTTTGTAATGCTGTCCAACTCTACAGTTCCTAAAGATAGGGCCCAAGAAATTTCCCAGAATTCTCAGCGAAAAATCACTGTGCATTGATGCTCACAAGGATTTGAAAATATGGACCACAATGCCTTGTGTTCGAACAAATTTTCCAAAAATGTATTTAATTTTTTTTTTTTAAACCATCAACAGTTTCATCAGCAGAACACAATAGATATATAAACATTGTAAAATGCTTTTTAAATCCAGGACACTTGATTGTCCTACATTAGTTGTTAGGCTATGTCCAACTTCCCCACCTAATCCCTGTGTAAATTTGTGTTTTGTGCTTTTGCGTTCAAAACTCTTACGTTTATGCGTACGCATGTCTTTTTTTTTTTTAATTTGTGGGATCGACATACAAAACACATGGCCATTGAATGTGCATTGAAAAATAAACCAGGTCAAACTTTGACCGATCGAGGACTTGGATTCAGTAGTGATTTGTGGATGGTGTCCTCTTTAATACTAAGTTCACACCGAATACAATTTGCGTGGCAGAATTTTGATGTTAAGTCAATGGTACAGATGTGAATGGAGGCGATCTGAAATCCTGCAGCACGATTTGAGTGACGGGGATGACGCAGCAGTCTGGCAGCAGCCATACTTGAGTGGTGCGGCCAGAGACCAAATATTTTAATTTCAGCAGGTAGCTGCTCTACATCAACCAATCAGGAGCTCAGCTTTGGGCACATGACATTTTCAGTGACTGGATCAGAATACCAGTCCAATGAGATCGTCTTTGTCCTGAACTTCCATCCGTGTCCTTAATTCGCTGAGGCCGCTTGTCCGGCTACTGTTGACGGACACACTCTGGAAAGATCGCCAGCTCTGAACACGACACTCTCTGGCACTTCTAAGTTTATTTTTCCTCTTCTCTGGTTAATGTGCGACACTGAGCCGTTTAAAGTCAGAGACACAGAAACACCATGGAATCAGCTGTCATTCAAAACATAGAAGGAACTAGCTACCAGAATCTCAAAAATATGAACCCAGACATGTGACCGAAGTTTTTTTGGAGCTCTTCATAATAAATAAACCTGAATTCCCAACATCCCCATCTCCCATACATAAGTGAGATATCCCTAGACACCATTCCATTAAGTGATTATGCTAAAATATTAGCTGGTAGCTTCTGCCACATGCAGCTGTGACATCAAGCTTAAACAGGCGACAAGCAGCGAATCTGCCATGTGGCGAAAAAGGGGTGGATGGTGTGAATGTAGCATCACAGAAGTGCCAACCGTTTGAAAATTAATCAGAAATTATTCATTGTATTTTGGGCCCAGATGGAATCCCATTACAAATTCTTATCGGAATAGAGCTGCAAGAGAAAAAGCCTAGCACAAGATTTGTACCACTTGGACATTTCACAACGAGCCTCTTCCAATGTCTGGTAGTGTAAGAAATCCTACAGTTTTCAGAAAGTGGTGGGGGCCACATATTCATTTTATAAAAAGGAACCTGCGGGCCATTGGAAATTTGAACTCAGGTCGCATTTCATAGCTTCTGTTAAGAGAATAAAATGGCACACAAATTATCCACAAATCAGAATAGATTTATTTAAAAACATGGGATACACACACAAAAAGAAAAAAAGTACAATCAAAAATATTTACTTTCAACAACAAAAAAAAAAAAATTTCTAAAAATTGTTTCACTAGTGAAGTCTAAAATATGGAAAAAGTGACGCTTTAAAAACAAAATGAAACCTCTACAGTTTACTGATGCTGTCCTTCAAGACTTTAGAGTCTGACCAGTTTTCCTCAGACTTCGGCTGCTGGCCCCCTTCCTGGGGGATGTGACCGCTTCCTTGATGTTGGCCAGCAGGCCTCGCTTGGTTTTGACCTGGACCGGGGATTTTTTGGAGACTTTGGCGAGCTCTGCCTTCAAGGAAGCGATCTCTCTGTCTTTTTCTGCATTCATCCGTAACATGTCTTGAATGGATTTTGCCTATTTGAGGGACAAGTGGGGAAATGGGAAACAACAAACTGTGTGGCAAGTTTCGATAAAGGAATTTGAGATTTTTGATTCAGCCGTCTCACCTGATCGTCAGACTTCTTCTGCTGAGCCTCAAGATCGACTGATTTCTCCAAGAATTTCTCTGTGACATCCTTCAGAGTGTTGTTGAGCTCCACCAGTCTTTTCTCCAAGGATAAAATTAACTGAAGTAAATAAAAATTGAACAAAATCATGCAAATAAATCATAACTACATAGGTATAAAGCGGGTCAAGATGTTTAAACTCACTTGCTGTTTCTCTTCACACATTTTCTCCAAGACACATTTCTCTCTGTACAGTCGTTTGCTTCTTTCATCTGTGAAAATATATTAAAAATAAACTACTTTTTTTTTTACTTTGCCCTTTAAAAACAAAAAAAGACTTTTACCTTTTTCCTCTTCTTTAAATGTTTCAGTCTGGCAGGAACGTTCAACTGTTGGAGTGGGAGAAGCCCCTCTTCCACTGGACAACAAACTCTCCAGTTCTGCCACTTTTTGTCTGAGGGCCTGCAAGGTTTTGCAGAGAAATACAACTCTCTCAAAATTAAAACATCTTAGGAGTTAGATTAATAAATGTGTGCAAAAACAATCTCTAAAAACAAAATTTTGTTTTAAACTTTAGTCATTTTTAGGAGTTCATGTCAACTTTTTGGCAAAACATTTAATTTTTCTGATCAAAACATATAGAGTACCTCAACTTTCTCCTGTTCAGCAGTGAACTCATCAAGTGGTACATAATCGTCCTCTAGATTGTTCATCGCACACTGGTAGGCGTGCTCTTTGATGGCCTCTTTGTAAACTTCAAATGTGTCCTCCAGCTTTTCTTCATAGCTCTCTTTCAACTCCTCCAGCTGTCGACTGAAAATGTAATATCTTTATATTTTAAACATCATGTTACAAAAGATTATGCTTGATGGAAAAAAAAAAATCTTTAGTAATTCATTAAGACATTTTTCCTTTAAGTAAATGTTTGGTTCTTTGGTACAACAGAGTATCAAATATTTAAAAAAAAAAAAAAAAAAAAAAAAATTACAAGATTAAAGTCATACATTTTTAAGGAATAAATTATGTATCTGGAAATTCATAATTTTGATTTTAAAGTCCTAAGATGAGATAAACTAAAACATTAACAAGAAGTCAAGAAACTGAGAAATTTTTTAAAAATAAAGTAAAGTTTATATTAAAAGAATAAAGTCATAAAATGGAGGAAAAAATATAAATTAAAGTTGTAGCATACAATTTTTTAAAGTTTTGAAAATAAAATGATACATTTTGAGAAATTCTTAATTATTCGAGTTTAAAGTGGTAACATTAGAAACAAGTTTTAAAAATGTATGAGAATTAATAAAATTAGAGAAAAAAAAGAATTGTATTTAAGTTGTGACATGAGAAAAAAAATGTACAAGAATAAGATCATAAAATTAAGAGAAAAAATGTTCACAATTTTATTAGATTAAAGTTGTTACATGAGAAAATCACAAATTGACAAAGTAATTAAATTTTAAGAAAATAAGTTTTTTCTTAAGTTCTTATTTTAAAATTCAGAAATTAAGAATTTACTAGATTAAAGTCAAATTTATGAAGAATTGTATTGTGCATTGTAAGCTGTTTCTTCAGCATTAGCTTCACAAATAGGGAAATACTAAGTCTTGTAATGAGTCAACATTAACTTACTGTAAATATAAAGACATTGAAAAGAATTAGCAGGAAACTGTTGTCTTTGGATATCCGGTGGATGTGTTGTTGACACCGTCTATAGTACAGCTGCAGAGGCATGCATTTTAGATTCCTATGATAAACTAAAACCTTTTGGCATCACCATAAAGGGCTGCATTGATAATTTAGTTAGCAATTAATGTAGATGGAGGCTTATAAAACTTTGAGTTTATTCTTGTGTTGACTTTTGTACTCATAATTTAACAACTTTTTTCTCTTATATAATTTTGTTTTCTTTCATGGTGGCAATAATACTCCATCATCCATTGGAGAGAGAGAGAAAAAAAAAATCAATGGGGTGATATTAAATATGCAAAGTATCTTTTTGACAAAACATTGCCCAATTTTCCAATTTGAAGGGGAACGTACATGCGCTGCTCTTCACTTTCCATGAGCTGCTCCAACATGGCGTCTCCCATTTCCTTGCGTATTTCCATTTCCTGCACCAAGTTTTTTCGTTGCTCAGCCAGCAGTTTAGTTCTTAGATTGTCAATTACATTCAAAAGTTCCTGAGAAAAATCACAGGAGAATATTAGAAATAAATGAATAAAAGAACGGAACACAACTTGCAAACTCATTCAGATGTTTTACACTCTGTGGAAGCAAAGAAACATCAGCCTCATCATTCTCGTCCAGCAGCTCTTCTTCAGATAAGTAGCTCTCCAGAGTGAGGTTGTCAACAGGGCCGTTCCTCACGAGAGGTTTCCCGTCTCGTCCGACCAGACAAGGCACCAGAGTGTCTGCAGGTTTCTCAGGGATCACCTGCACCACCTAAACAGAAGTGCTGGTGAGACTGAAGCACCACCCCTCCAGTGCTCATTTACCTTCATGAGCTCAGGCAAACCTCTTTGGCAACTGCAGAGAATTTCATAACGTGGAGCGTCTCGTCGTAAGTGGAAGCACACTGGTTAATGTTGACGATCATCGAGGCTTTGCCTTTCCCGCAGAAAAAAGCCTGGAAGAGCTTGGTGAGCTTGCTTTCTCGGAAAGGAATATAACTAGCCTTTGCTCTAGGGGACAAAAGACAACATTTCAAACAAATTTTACATCTGTAGACTCACATTAAAGTCCCACTCTTTCATCTTATCCATTTCTATCTTAATTTTCTTTATATACGTTTTGTTTCATCAAAATGCCACAAAAACATGTTAAAAACACCAAAAACATGATTTAAAAAAAATAGAGGGGTCTTTAAAAACGATCTAACGTACCGGTCGGTCTGATTGTTGCGAAGAGCAGAGATGCACTTCCCCAGAATAAGAAGGGAGTTGTTGATGTTTCCGGCCTCTTTTAGCCTCTCTCCAAAAGTCTTTGTCTTGTTGCATCTTTCGGAGCCCGCCAGGTCACACAGAGAAAACCTGAGGGAAGCTTTTTCACTAACTGGTGTGGTTTAATCTAAAACAAGCGAGTCCAGGCACATACTCACTCTGAGATCCTTTTCACTTCACCTCCATCAATCTTCAGTAACTTCATGGTGAATATGCCGTGGCTGTAGAGAGTTGATAAAAGAACAAAAACATGACACACATCGAGTCAAGTTATCTATTGTAAAAGTCTTGAGTGGTCTTTTAATTATAATTATGCTGTTTTTTTTAAACACATTTTTTATAAAAGTAGTCATTCTCCAACATCATTTCTGCAGAGCGACAAGAGAAATTTGTCTCTGAGTTGTGGGCGGGACTGTTGATGCAAACAAACGATGTTCTCTCATTCATCATCTCGTGGTCTGCAAGTGGATGAATCAGCATATTTTCTGGGCCACAAATACAATCTTTTTTCATCTGCTCCAGATTCACCCTTTAACACCAGAGTTCATGCTTTTGATTTACTGTAAATTACTTTAATTGCGTTAATGGTTGAAAAGTAACAGCATGTCATTTTGTGCTTAAGCATCAGTGCCTCAGGTGTTAAAAGGTTAAAGCAGGGGTGTCAAACATACAGCCCCATCCGGTCCACCAGATGGTTTAATCCGGCCCAGTCATGAAAAAAAAAAAAAAAAAAGTTTCTAGCCCATGCCTTTAGCGGATTATGTTTTTTTTTTTTTTTTTAAATGTCTGCAATGCGCAATTCTGCCACTAGGGGAAGCAAAGGCAACACAAGACTGGCATAACAAGAGATCAAGAAACAAACAAAATAAACAACGTCGCCTTACGTAATTAGGCTACTAGGTTTTTTGAGGCATTTTTTCCAACTAAGAAAAAAGACAAAGCTAAGATAAGAAGTTGAACGGAGGTCATTTTGCCATTATGCTACTGGTCTACCCCACTTGAGATCAAGATGGGTCGAGTGTGACCCCTGAACCAAAACGAGTTTGACACCCCTGAGTTAAAGCTTAGTGTGTTTCAGACAAATCACACAACAACATGTTAAAAACACAATTGTAGTTGAGGCAGGTCTTTAAAAAAACTCAGCAAATCCACTGAGCAGTTTGCCTTCTGCTGGATGACTGGTTCATCTTTGTGGCTGCAGCACTTCTGTTCTTATTTCCAAACTGGATCAGCTTGAAGGCTTCACTCAGACTGTGGATATTAATCCATCTGACATCTGGAAGACAGAAAACAAAAAACTGAATAAGATCCATCCCACCTTAGTCTTTTGTTTTAGATCAGAAGTCTGCAACCTGGGACTCTGGAGCCTCTCATCCCTCCATTAAGAAATTAGATAGTTTTAGTTTAGTTATGGTTAATCATTTGTGCTCAGATTTCCTACATGCCAGTTAACTGAGCAATAGTAAAAGGTTTAATCTATTGTTAGATATTTACTTGTCTTCTGCTACACAACAATGTCTAGGACTAGGTGCTGTTCAGAAGAAAAGTTCTTACATTTTCAAGTATAGATTTTTGTAAGCTGGATTTTTCCCCTATTTTATTTGTATGTTCAATCATAAAAGAAGAAAACAGAGGAATTTGCACCAGTCATAACAGAAAATGCCATGTTTGATTTGACTTTGTTGCTTTTTTAATTCAAGTACAGCAGGAGGAGCCTCAGAGGCAGGATGCATTTTATTTTGAAAGGAACCTGTATGTGCTGCTGTCAAAATAAAAAAAAAAATAATACAGTTAAAAATTGTCAAACCTAACATAATTTAATTATAAATAAATGAATGTCTCAATGGTTTAAAAAAAAAAAAAAAGATGAACAGAGAGTGTTTTTCCGATCTTTTCAGTAAGAAACTGGCCCAAATGGATCGTTTTGTGTTTAGGGTTTAATAGTTTAGATGTTGGCACCTTTGACATAAGCATTTCCAGCTCCATCATCGCACACTCGCAGAGAAGGCCGCTTCTTGGAGAACGAAGGCTGGAGAAGGTCGTACACACACTCATTGTAGATTTCAAAGAATGAAACCCACAAAGCAAACTGCTCACTGTTGGCTGGGCTGCTGGGAATCGCTGCATAAGGAACAAATACTGTTTCAGAGCCAACAATAACATTGTTATTTTTAGCCGTCTAAAATAATGACATGCAACTTGACACTTTATTTTACAGTATTTAGTAACAATACATTTTTAAATTAGTTTATAACCCTTTTTGAAATATGTACAACAAAGTTTCAACATTAATTATTTTTATCCAAGTCTCATTAGGAGTTTTTTCACAAAGTAATCACTGATATCACTTCCAGGGGTCCAGGAAATGTAAAAGTATTTGCATGTATGTAGCATATGACTTACCTGCCTGACAGTTGAAAGGAGGAGGAGATGCCAGACTGTTGTCAGAAAACTCTGAACCACTGCCGGTTCTGAGACGATCAAATTCCTGCAGGGGAAAGATGGATTCATGTTACAGCGCCACTATCAGAGAACACACTCATTAAAATGTCTAAAGTCGTGCTTTTTTTTCCTCTCTCTCACTTCTTTAAACAAAGTGAAAATGGCAGCTTTAGCAGCTCTCTCCTTCTTGACTTTGTCCTGACTCAGATGCTGCACACCACTCCTGAGGTGAGGTTTCAGGTCCATCCCCTCATACTGACGCCCCTGGATGTGGTGGAATGTGGCCTCCATCACTCTGGGAAGAATTCCGGGTTCTTTTGCCGTTCCTGACGGGATTTCGATGCCATATTTCAAAGCGACTTCTTGCAACATTTCAGGACCTGGAAGTTATTTTATTAGCCACCATCTTTACCTTGGATTGTGAAGGTTTTTCCGGCATTGGTTACACCGTAGCTGAATATCAGAGCATTCTTCCCATCCAAGAAGTCAACCAACTGACTTCTGACCGTGTCCTCGAACAACTCAGCTTGTGTCGTTTCTGGGCCAAAGATCTGGGGGTCAAAAAAGATCAATAGAAACACTTTCCAAAAAAAATTAACCATCCTAAATCAGCTGTTACTAACCTGAGAAAAGGCGAACTTAAAGATGGACGTGCCTACTCCTTTCTCACTGCTCTTCATGGTGGCTGAACCTTTAGGTGCATATAGTGTCACCAGCTGTCTGTTTTCAATCACGACACAGTCCTGAACAGACAAAAATCCTCTGAGGGGATGTAAAAGCAATAAAGGTATTTGATGAACTGGTTTGTATTACCAACTTTCCACTTTTTTTGTCTTATTCTCTTCAAATATTGATTTTTAAACTTAAGTGCTCTATATGAATTCACAACCTCTTTTTGATACAGAATCATTTAAATCAGACTCAACAGCTCAGCCTGAATTGAATGGTCTGTCATAGATTTCTATAGCGCTTTCCTGCAGTCCTTGAAGGCACACTGATGGTGGCTCTACTGCTTATAGTTAAGGTCATGCCACCCTCAGCAATCAGCATTCAAGTGATCATTTTAAATAATCAGTCTATGTGAGTGAATCCATACATCAGGCCTCCACATTCAAAATTCTTGAGTTCACATGTAGCTATGCACATTTTAAGACCGTTTTTTGGGCTCCATGTACAAACCACATGTCTATTGAATTAAAGTTTAAAGTTTAACAATCAGGGACCACTTTTATAATTTGCACATTTTCAACTGTTAGGTGGCAGGCATTCACCAGTATCAGGTAGCGACAATGTAAAATGAACTGAAAAAGCAACACCGGACCCATCGGTCAAACAGTTCTGAGCAAGATGGCAGCTCAGCAAGATAAAAAAAGTTGTTAATGTCATTTGTCTGCTAGTGGATACATCAGAAATGGAGTATCACAAACTCGAGCTTTCATGCTTCTGATCCATCACGGTTTGAATAAAGAAATACTGAAAAATGCCATTTCAATCTTAAGTCATTTGTCCACAATTAGAAAAATGCCTCAAGAACATGTTAAAAACACAATTTTCACTGGAGTGGGTCTTTAAAGTCTCGTTGTCACACAGCTAGTAGAAGGAAATTTGTTTGCTGTATTGACCCATCCACTGGAGGGAGCAGTAAGCTACAGACACAGCCGTGCTTGAACTATTTGGCACCCCCTACCCCCACCCAACTCCTTCATACACAGTGTCAAGCAGGGAGACTTTGGGCTTTTAGAGTCTTTGATGAGACTCCAACAAAGACTTGGACCCATTACCCACCATTCTGAGGGCGGACACTCTACCAATAGTTTGTTTAAGCCCTCAATATTAAAACCCTTCCGCTCTCCTTGGCTTGTTTACATTAAAAGTGGGGTCATCTGGACCCCACAAGACAGTGCGCTGAACTTTTATTCTCTTCTATTTTTGACTTTCACTAATGTCCATGGCAGACATAAAATCCTGTCCACCTTTGTTCACATTTGTCATGGAAGGAATCACACATAAATATATGGTTGGAATCATCTGGACCCCAAAGATAGCGATGGGTTAAGGAGATCCAGGTCAGGCACATTCTGATGTCCAATAACCAAAAGAAGGCTGTGTACAGTAAATCTGTGCCAATCAGATAGCCGGTAAATTCACGCTAATCGCTAACCGTTCTCTGACCCATTCCACTGCGTTTACATTCTCCACATTGCTGGTCCAACCGAAGAGCCATGCAATATAATATATTCAACCTACAGTTTCAGTTTGTTTTAAAATCAAAGAGTCTAAAAAATAGAACATCCACAAACCACAGTTACAGAACTGCCCCCTACAGGGCTGTGAGTTGAGCCCCCACTCTACCTAGACATCATCCCGACCTCCACTATAACACCATTGTGAAGTATGTGGACGACACCATGGTGTTTAGACTCTTTAATGACAGGGAATGAGATGGAGCAGGTTGGTGTTAAAAAAACAACCTGTTCCCCAACACCAAAAAACAAAAGAAACTTTCCACACCTGTAACAATGAGCACTGTGTGGAGAGGATGACTGACTTCTGGTTGCTGGGAATCCAGATGGAAGAAGGCCTGACCTGGTCCTCAAACATCCCTGACCTGCTGATAAATTCCCAGCAAAGACTCCACTGTACCAGCTGAGATCATCATTTAGTCTCCTGCTGAGCTTCCACTGCTGGATAGAGCTTCCTGACCTGACCTACTGCACCACAGTGACTCAAAGAAAAGGGCTCAAAAAGGACATAAACTCAGTCCAGAACATTGGCGGCTCCCCCCTGAACTCAAGAACCCTACAGTGATGGTATGAACCCATTCAATAGCTTACTAGAAAACACAAATAAAGAAAAGTCATGTTTTAAATCTCATCAAGTAACTTCACCTTCACAGGAACAACAGGACAAAGGCTACTTTTAAAGTTTTGTCATCAGTAAAACTTTCCACAAGAGCAGGACAAACATGGATAGTAGCCAATTACTTTGTTACAGAACTAAAGCATAGTTTTTAAATAGATTGACTCATGAATTCTGGAGTACCTCACATTTAAGATATAACAATTTTGGAACATATTTTATTTTTTTTGCTTTAAAACTCTCCTGAAGTTGGACACACCATATTTAAGATGGCTTCTACGAGGACTGAACATTTTCCTGATGATTGACCACGCACCAGCTGTTGAAACAAATGCTTTTTTTTGTTTATGCCTCATCTTTTTTTTGATATGACAATCCAGGTCCAGTTTTCTACACCCTCATCTATACATGGCTCTGCTAAGCTCTTTGGTTTTATGACATAAACATGGCTCAGAGACATGCAGAATAAAGGCAATAATGCCCATTTAAAAAGTGAACTGAAGGCAAGGCAAGCTTATTTGTACACCACATTTCACGTACATAGACAATTCAAAGTGCTTTAGATGAAACATGAAAATAAACCATCAAAAGAAACAGGAAAGGTGGGATCATTAGAATAAAATTAAAAGTAAAAGGAACTCGATTTAGTGTAGATCTAAACTTTTGAATACATACTAGTCAAATGCAGCTGAGAACAGGTGAGTCTTTAACCCGGATTTAAATACCCTGAGTGTTTCAGTGGATTTAAGGTTGAATATGACACTTAAATAAAAATACAGAATTTAAGTTTTAAAAAGAATTCAGTGTAGTTTAGGCCAAAGCTTGAGAATAGATTAAGCATGTTGATGCTGAAACTACTTTGATGGTTATATTAATTTTTCTAATTGCAAATATGCATAAAAATAAGAGTTGATACAGATGACGGTTGCACTTGTACAATGTTAAAATACTTTTAGAGGCAGTCTATCTTTGAGTTTTTGTTGAGTACTTGTGGCACCCAAGTAATTTTTAGCCTTTTATGTATATTAGACTCAACACAAAGTCAAACTTTGATTAATGTCATTCAAATCAAGCAAACACAGATTTCTAACTTTAATTCTGACCCACTCTGCTTTGTTCAATTCCTTTCTTCCAATGATTGTGTAAAAAAGTGCTGCATACTAATTTTTTAAAACTGTATATAATGTTCTTTTGCTCTCTATTGAAACTGTGATGCAGCAAACTTGGAAATTTCCTAACTGTGGGTCAAATACAGAATCTTAAACAATTTTTCTTAGAAAAATCACAGAATGCGCCTGTGCTAAAAGTGGAACTCTTTAAAGTTATTAAATATACGTACTACTGTGTGTGTAGAAAGTTAACTAACTGAAAACTTCAGACTAATTAAGAACATTTTAAGGTTAAATTGACAGCATATAAAAAATTAAACTTTAAGTATACTGCCTCACTTTCAGTAAACTATTTTTTGGTTTCTCCTTAGGGGCGTTTTACATAAATGTTCAGAGAAACCATACTACAAGATGGATTACAAATTATTTTTCATGTATTAATACTATAAAATAACTTCTGCAAGTGACAGAAAGATAGTGTGTGAGTGCTGTAGTGTACCTGATCCTCTTCCTCAGACAGCTCCTCTTTAGAAAAAGGTCTGACTCTGAGGTAAACTCTCAGCAGCTGCTGCTGCTCAGCACCAGATAATCCAGTCTAACAAAAACAAAGCCCAGAAGTAAGTGTGAAGACCTGGATGCACATCCTGATGGAGGTTAATGCTTAATGGTAGAGAGGAATTGTGACCTGTTGAAACAAAATGCTGCCAGAAGAAGTGTTGTACTCCAGATCCATGTCAACAGGCTGCATGCACTCACTCTTCCCCCTGGTCAGGTCGATGACTGTACTCATCATAAACGTATCTAGAAATACTTTTCAATAATCAACGTTATACATAAAATAAATGTCTCTATGAAGCTGAAGATTCTTCTCACACAGACAAACCATAGAGGATCCTGTAATCACTTTTTATTGAATGCAGGTGTGACCTCAGGTAATCAAGCCGACTCAGAGCTCTACTCCAGTGTAGCTCAAATTTTACTCTTAAAAAAAGTAAACACACAAATAGTATTAATTTTTTCCCAGTTTTTTTGTAATTAATCAAATTAAAAAGAAAAAATGAGCAGGTTTATGAATCCTTAAAGCCAACATTTTTCTTCAGTATTTGAGAAAAGCTGCCCCCAAATATTAAGCATAAACCTTTAAAAATTAAAGAAAACCACGTACTTCATTGGTCACCTCATTTTACCTGCAGCAGATGAAGTTTAGCTAGCAATGATTCCACATAAAGTATTTTTTTTTAAGTATTTTATTTTTTTTAACTCATTTTTAAGCAATTAAACCTTTTTAAAAATCTTCACAATTGATTCAATGTAGTATCATGTCTTTTTATGATTAAAAATGATGGCATAATTTACATGAGTATAGACTTATATGGATATGTATCTTTTAATTTTATATTCCAAAGAATAACTCATCTTCAGTTGGATATATCCATGTAAAGATCTGCACCTCTTGCTCTTTTTAAATGCTTGAAATAAATTCCAAAAATATTAATCTAATTTGATTGGGGATAAATAATTAAAGCATCCAAGTCAGTCACCTTTACCGCACAAAGCCTGTTCTGTGCACACCACTAGTTCTATCACCTGTAGCAGCTGCAGTGCTTTCCTAAAACCAGACCTTGTAAATTCACACCAATGTAACAAAAGTGTTCAAGATCAAAGTTGATCCATTATTCAGATGCTTGTTTTAAAAAACCTGAATACTTCAATCAATACACAAAACACTGCACTCATTCAGGTTAGTCTTTTATTGAAAATGATGCACAGCTTATGCATCGGCAATAGTGACTTCAACCTCAACACCAGGTTCGATGCTGATGGAGGTGATCTGCTTGACAATTTCGGATGGACTGTGCAGGTCGATCAGGCGCTTGTGGATCCTCATTTGGAAGCGATCCCAGGTTTTGGATCCTTCACCACAGGGAGTCTTTCTGGTTGTAATACGCAGAGTCTAGAGGTGGCAAAACAAAAACTCCAGATAAGTGAAATCATTCAATACATGAAGCCATGATTTAGCCACGGGATTCCCCTGTCAATACCTTAGTTGGCATGCGGACAGGTCCCTTCACCTTCAGGTTCTTCTCCTTAGCACCACGGATCAGGTCTGCACAGACTGAAGCACAAATACATATTCAATACACAAACTGATCAGAAAGAATTGTTTTTGTAGATTCTTTTAAAGCCTTAGCTCAGAATAGCGTATACAAGCATCATGGTTTATCATGATAGAAATTCTTATCCTCATTGCTCTGGTTCATACAAAAAGAAAAAAAACAAACGCATGACTTACCCTTCTCCAGAGATTTGACATTGCGGCTGGTGAGGGTGATGCGGATGCGATGAATGGCAACCTCCGGCTCAACAGGTGCTTTGCCAGTGTCCTTGAAAGCCTGGAGATCAATTCAAAACAGAAAAACAGCTTTAAAGCAGAAACAAAAATCATCCAAGTACTATCACGAGTTTTGTCGTTCTAATGTTTCTGTAGTAACATTAAAAATGTTAGAGCAAATTTCTTAAAAACAAAACGAAAATGTATTACGTTAACTAATATTTGTCTGCTCCTCAAAAACAAATGTATTGGATTATCGTTTCAATGCAATGAGAAACTTTAAGACAACTTAATGCTAAGACATTAGAAAGCTAATATCAAGTTAGCCAACAAATGAATTTAGCAAAAAAGATCAAATAAATGCACACGTAGATCAACAAATGACATATATACGTCTATATCTGTCATTTGTAAGTAAAGGAACTAAGGACAGAAGCGAGCATGTTAAAAGCGCTCGCCCTCTCTATGCTAATGCTAGCAGTCAGGTTTCACATAAACTTCATTTATTAATTCTTTCGTCATTCTAGAAAGACGTCTGCATTAATACACATCTCTAACAGGTGAAACGTAAACGGACGCACCATTTTATGTATTCCTGACCGACTTATTCGGAAGAAATTCAAGCGAACAGCGGTGAGCCAGGAACAGACGCCAACAACGTGGTTAGCTTCGAAAGAAAAGAACGATTTCGAGCCCGTTTCCGTTAAATGTACCCTACATCCGGGCCACTGCTGCTCCTTCTTCTTCTTCGTCGTTTGTAGTTTTATGGAGCTTCCCATACTCACTGTGACATCTAGTGTCGAAACATTGCCTTTCAGTATCAGGTTGTAGTTTTTTGTTTCAATGTTGTGGGATTCATTAGAAAACATTTACATCTGAGCTTTAGATACGTTTGTTTTACTTCATATTGTTCATGAAAGTTAATTGCTTAATTCATTTCTACATAAAAATATAAATAATTGATGAACAAACCCTAAAAATGTTAGCCTTTTTGATGACAACATATTATAGACTGTAGCTATCATATCTAATAATTTTTTGTATAGGGCAAAGGTCATTCAAAACACTTGTTATAAAAAATGCCATCATTTAATGTTAACATGGGAGTTTTAATTGGAATTAATTTTGATTTTGGATGATTGATCGGTTTATTTTGAACAATTAAAATGAACAATTAAAAGTAGAAAAAAAAGTTAGTTATAACATATCTATTATTTTAAACAAAAGGCCCTTGTCAATGCTATTTTTCCCTGGATTTCAAGTGAGATAGAGGTAGAGGTGGGGATTGAGGGAGGCACAAAGATAGTTGATGCTGCATATATGTAGGTTAGGGTGGTGGTTTCTGCATCTGTTACACCAGGGCTGCTCATTCCTGGTCCTCGAGATCTACCACCCTGACTATTTTCCAGATCTCCAAGCCCTGCCACCTGCTGATTGGCTCAGTCAGATGTCTCCACAATCTGATTGAAAGGACACACCTGGTCCAGGTAATCAGCAGCAAGCAGTACAGGGAGAGCTGGAAAACAGGCAGGGTGGTAGATCTTGAGGACCAGGAATGAGCAGCCCTGTGTTACACTCACACATCTTAGCCACTGAAGCAGCTGAAGATACTGGTGGGGCAGAATGTGGATCCATGAGTGTGGAGTCTCCATCAGCATCCTGACGGTCAGCAGAGGGAAGGCTGCGGTCTTCAACAGGACATCCAGAGTTCTGCTTCTCTGTGAGGGTCCTGTCTTCCTTTGGGTGCAGGCAACTAATGATGTTCTTCTGATGGTGACCTATGAAATGTGATTAATGCAAAAAGCACAACAATAATAATACAACTGTTACTTCCTGCAGTGTTTTTCAAAGACAAAGTCTCCATAAAAACATTGTCTTACTGATAAAATGTATAAATCTCTCATTTCCTCATGTGTGAAAGAGCAGCTCCTCTGTGCACAAGCTGGGAAAGGCTGAGGATGGAGCTCCAATGCGGAAGCCACTGGTCTGCAGATGGAGACCTGGTTAGAAACAGAAAAGTCTTCCCTGTCTTTATGTGGAGGTTTCCAGAAGATTTTTCTCAAGGTTTGCTCACATCAGTCAATGTTTAACAATTCCTGAGCTCCATCCTGCAGACGCCTGGATCCACACTCCCCCATAAAAACTCCCCTATAAAAAAAAGCTTAATCATCCTTAATATTTATAAATAAGTTTATTTGTCCATTTTAAAGACAATGGGTGCAAAAAAGTACAATTTTTTAAATATATTTCACACATTTCCGTTTAATTTCAAAATAAGATAAAATCGTCGTGCTTTTTCTAACTTATTATGGTACATTTTGGGAGGACAGATCGGTATAATTTTTTAATTTACAAAATTTTTGTCTAAATTATTTATTTTTGTATGTATTATTTTTTTTTTATAAGTTGCCAGAAAGAGGTCACATGCATGTTTTTTTTTTTTAGATGATCGTCAATAGACTTTTATTTTGAAAGCCGAAGAGAAGGATTTGTTGTGAAAGTTTTAATAGGAGTGAGAATCTTTCAGCAAGAAATAACGGAACCGGGCAATACCGGACCGGCGGGCTTTGGGGAAGTTTCTTTTAGATTAAAATGTTGACAACTGTTTAAATTAAGTTGCTAGAAGTAATATTTGGGACGAAAACAAGTAATTATAACGATGAAGTTAAGTTAAATGTGCGTCAGGATTTTCAAAATAAGGCCAAAGTAACGGAGAAGTCTTCCATCGTATTGTCACTGATGAAACAAATTGAAGTTAAATGGAGGCGGAAAAGCGTCAAAGAAAGACATGAATCTCGGCGTCCCCGCTAATTCTCTGCTTCTTTTTCGCGCCTGCGATGATGGGGACTATGAAACGGCTCGGAGTATCCTGGAGCCCGGAGCCTCCAAGGACTCCGGACGGCAGAGCAGGCTGCGGTCAGAAGCGGGGTCGGAGTGCGCCGCCGCGGACATGTTGTCTCTGGTACCGGTGGACTGCACGGACGAGGAGGGGAACACCGCCCTGCAGTTCGCGGCGGCCAGCGGCCACGAAAACCTCGTCCGGTTTTTGCTGCGGAAGGGCGCTTCGGTGGACAGCCGCAACAACTACGGCTGGACGCCGCTGATGCAGGCGGCGAGGTGAGCAATAACAAACTGAGTTACTGCATTTCTTTTCACATGTTCAATAAGGAGTTTCCCAGAATCCCCTGCGACATAAACATTTCATTTATGATTTGAAAAAGAATTTATTAAAACTCTTAAATAGTAGTAATAATAACAGTAATTGATGCAATACATTAAGAGAAGGCACAACCTTGCTAATAAACATATAAATAATAAAATAAAATTGATTTCAAACAATCTAATGATGACGTAATCTGAAGAAATGTGTTTGCTACCAAAGGAAACAAATATATTGCTCCTATGGGAAAAATAAACACAGACCCTTAAAAAAAAGCAAGTGAAAACTCATTGTAAAGGGTATTAATTTCCTTTTATTCCAACTCAATTGCAAAAAATAAAAAAAAAACAACTTTCAAATAACACAGAATTGGGACCTTTCAAGTATGTAATTTATATAAAGTGAGGTTCATAAAAAACAGGATTTCAAAGACAATTCTTGCATAAAAGATCAAAACAAATTATGATCAAATCAATCAAAATGAAGTATTTTAAAAATTATATGTCTATCAGACTGGGGTGGTGGTTCCCCTTTTCAAGAAGGGGGACCAGAGGGTGTGTTCCATCTACCTGGGAATCACACTCCTCAGCCTTCCTGGGAAAGTCTATACCAGGGTACTAGAGATGACATCTCCCTGGAGAGGTGTTCCGAGCATGTCCCACTAGGCGGAGGCCCCGGGGAATACCCAGGAGACTGGCCTGGGAACACCTCGGGGTTCCCCCAGAGGAGCTGGAGAAAGTGGCTGGGGAGAGGGAACTTTGCTTAGACTGCTGCCCCTGCGACCCGGTCCTGGATGAGCGGAAGAAGATGGATGGATGGATGGATGAATGGATGTCCATCTTCAATAGTCTAGGCAGGGGTATGGCCCTGCTGGAAAATGAAATCTGCATCTTCATTCAGATTCTCAGCTCAAAGAATCATGAAGTTCTCTAGAAGAGTCTGGTTGACTGTTGCAGGAATTTTAGATTGAAGAAAGTGGAGTTTATCAACAGCAGTGCTGGACATTGCAGCCCAAATCATCAGATTTAATTCTGGACCTCAAGCAGCTTAGGTTCTGCTCCTCATCAATCTTCATCATCTTTTGACCTTGCTTCCCAAATGAAAGGCAGACATTACTTTGATAAGAAAACAACTTTTTTGACCACTTGTCAACAGTCCAGCCCTTCTTCTTAGCCCAGTTGATATTTGTCCTCCGTTGACTCAGAAGTGGCTTGGTTTTTGAAGCTGTTCCTCCACCTCATTCCACTCTTTCTGGATGTCTCATGTCCTTTTGAAAATCAGCTGAAGCCCACAGTGTTTTTTTCTTTTTTTTTTTTTTTGCTTATGCATCTTCTTCTTCCACATTTAGCCCTTCTATTAGACTCTTCATTGATCTGCTTGGACACAGCGCTCTGTGGACAGCCATCCTCCTTAGCTATGAACATTTGTAGCTTCCCCTGATTTTGGGGGGGACCAATGATGGTCTTTTGGCTGAAGTCTTTCTCATATTGAATCAACCTGATCCAATTTAATGACGTGGTGAACCTGTGCAGCTGCTTTGAGTTTAGTAGATGAATAGTTTGTGAAACTCAATTTAAAACATAAATGTCCTTAAAAAATGGGCAGATTTCTCCTCAGTATTTACATTTTTTTAGGTTTTTGTTATTTTCATGAGCTGGAGCAGAATCAGTTTACATAAAAGTAAGCAAATCAATCATGCAAATCAATTAAAAAAATAGGCCCTAAATTTAAATTTTTATTAACCTTTTGATGGAATTACGGAAATAAATACACTTTTCCATGATAAATATTTTCTGTTTCTTTCATTTTCTGTTTCTTCGACCTTTCTCTGACAGGTTTGGTCACCTACCTGTGGCCCACATCCTGTTGGAGAACGGAGCAGAGATCAACGGGCGGAACCGGCTGGGAGCCAGCGTCCTGACCATGGCAGCTCGCGGAGGCCACGTTCATGTGGTCAAGCTGCTTCTGGAAAGCGGCGCCTTCGTCGATGACTACGATCACCTCGCTCTTGTGGCAGAAGAAGCCTCCAACGGCAACAACAACAACAGGTTCCCCTTTGCTCTGTCAAAGCTTTTTGTAAGCCACGTGGTTTCGGTTACCGTGTTTCACGTTTGGGTGCCCGTCTCCCCGCAGCGCGGTAACCTTCGGATCTGGCGAGGGCTGTCCTGGAGGTGGAGGAGGTGGCAGAGAGTTCATGGACATCACGGCACTGATGGTGGCGTCGCAGCACGGCCATGAAGCCACCGTGCACCTGCTGCTGGAATGTGGCTCTGACGTCAACTTTTCCCAGAAGGCAACGGGCTGGGGACCGCTGATGTTAGCCACATTGAGTGGAAAGGTGGAGTTAAAGGATGCATGGTTATTAAAGAACCATTCGCATCATCTTATAATCTATTGTAAAAGTGTTTCCACTGTTTTCTAAAATTGGGATTATGTTATTTATTTGCCAAAATAAAGAAAATCTGTAATTTTTTAGGACATAGTTTCTGCAGAACAGTAGTAGTTTATTTGAAATAACCCTGCCTCCCTTCCCATCACTCAACAAATACGATCTTTATCAAATATCATTTTTTCATCAACTCCTAATTCACAACCATTTGAATAAAAAAACAGACAGAAAAACAATTTTTAGCTGAATTTTCTTTATACATGTCCTCATCATCGGAAAATGCTACAAGAACATGCTAAAAACCCATTTTTATTCAGGGGTGTGTCTTTTTAAAGGGAAGTTATGTTCTGTTGGCTGCATTGTAAAAAGCGGTGTGTTTGGAAGGTGGCTGTGGCTCAGCAGCTGGTGGAGCACGGAGCCGACCCGGACCGGATCAACGTTCTGTCCAAGACTGCCTTTGAGCTCGCCATGCAGCTGAAGCAGAGGGACATCAAGGCTTATCTGGACTCCATCACGACTGTCAGGCCTCAGACAGGTGCAGGTTCCTTACTCTGTCCGATGTTTTTAATATGTTTAAAAAAAGTTATTTTTTAATTAACCTCACAATGTATATTTTTTAAAGAGCATTTACTTTTTTGACACCAAAATAAGAATAAAAATAAAGGTCACATTACTGCTAACATGTATCTTAAACATAGGAGATTCGCCTTAGGAATGTACCTGGTGATACTGAGCAGTTTGAACACCCAGAAAATAATTTTTGGACTAAATTTGGTCTCATAACTTGTGATTTCTAACATCATCCATTGAATTTTACACTCAAAAAGTTGTCCTTAGTTTTAAAAACAAACATCAAGGTTATTTATTTAACGATTTCAAATCACAAATATGATTCTGAGGACATATTTGATTATTAGGCAGATTTTTTGGGATGTTCAGGTGTCTCTTTAATGTTTCACAGCTTTTCTCACCAAATCAAAACGCTTAAAAAGTTCTTCTAAACCTCTCTTGCTCTCCTTAATGCTCGTTTCTCCACAGACGACGAGCGGCGGAGGCCCGATGTGTTCAGCGCTCTCAAGCTGGGTGAGTTCCGTCTCTACGGTCCATGAAAATGGATGGAGCTCTCGTTAAGGTCTCATCTGGGTTTTTTTTCAGGAAACTCCCAGCTTGTGAAAGAGATCTTGGAGGAGGACCCGGCTCAGGTGAACTCCTCTAATCAGGAGGGAGCGACGCCTCTCATGATAGCCGCCGTGAGCGGTCAGCTGGAGGTGGTGCAGCTGATGGTGGAGAAGAACGCCGACATAGACAAACAGGACGGCGTTCATGGGTGGACTGCCTTAATGCAGGCCACCTATCACGGGTGAGCTGGAGTTTCTGGGTTATTTAGTCATTATTTCATTGAAGCCCTCACAGGATACGAGTAGAGATGTTTTGCAATGTAATGCTCCAAAGCACAGACACCATCCCCGCTCCTCTGCTGTTCTCTTCTAGCAACAAAGAGGTGGTGAAGTACCTGCTGAGTCAAGGTGCTGACGTCAACCTTCGAGCCAAGAACGGATACACAGCCTTTGATCTGGTCATGCTGCTTAATGATCCAGGTAGGATTCCTCGTCTTTGATCATCTGTCCAACTCTCTTTAAATAAAAGAGCAAAGAAGATTTTCTATTAACTGTCTGTTAATTTTTTATCTAAAGGACTTTATAGTTACATATATGATTTATGACATTTTTAGAGATTCAAATACTCTGATGAGCATCAAAATGTCCTCTAGAAGAACCTTTAGTATAAGTTGAATCCAAATATAAGTTGCTCTGGTGTGACCTATATTGTAATTTTGTTATTTTATGAATATTTTAAAAGTATTTTGGCTTTTGCTACATTTTATTGTGACCTTAAATAGTTCTGTTTGATGCGATCAGCTCATGAAGCTGCATCGATTCGTCTCCATGTTTAACACTTACTCACTTCTTGGTTTTTCCATCTGATTCTCATAGACACTGAGCTGGTGCGTCTCTTAGCGTCGGTGTGCATGCAGGTGGACAAAGACAAGTCAAAGCAGCGCGGCAAGGCGCTCGTTTCGCTCTCCAAAAGCAGACAGCCTTTTGCCGCCGCCCCTGTGCCCCCAGATGACAAGGGGGGACTTAAGGTAAAGAAGATTTTAAGGTTTAGCACACATTTGAAATGCTACCATAAAAGTAGAACTGTTGAGATCTTTAAAGTTCCACTCTGATCATATTTTGATCTATTGTGGAAGTGTTCCCAGTGGTCTTTTAATTAGGATTATAATAATGGAGCAACCCCGCCCCCCTCCCCATTGCCGAGAGCTGTAGCAGGGAATTTGTGACCTGTCCTGGTGTTTTCTAAACTCTTTTTCAAACTGCATTTTTTTGTCAGCTCCTGATTCATAACAACTTGACAAAAAAATGTCAAGAAATGCAATTTAAGTTTATATGTGTCCTCCATCATGAGAAAAATGCCACAAGCACATGTTAAAAACACCAAAAACACTATTTTAATCGTCTTTAAACGTTGTAGGTTTGAGTTTTTCCTCCTTTAGGAAGTCGTCTCCATACATCAACTGTTGTCGTTTCCATTAATTATAGTAAATAAGAAAACAGGTATGCTGGTGACACCTAAATTTATTTTAATCTTTCTTGAAACAAAATATATATATATTTTTTATATGTAACTAAAGCAACTAAATAAATTGATTAAAGGAGAATAAATGAAAATATGTTTAATAAGAAAAGTAAAGAAAAAAAATAGTATTCAAGAAAAAAAGTAAAAAATAGGCATATGCATTAAGATTTAAGTCCTCTCAGTCAAATAATATGAATAAGAAATTGCATCTATTGACAAGATCCAGAAAAAAATGGCCCAGTTTCCTGCCCTTTTTCCAGATCTTATGTTGCTTAATAACCTGAATCAGATTTGTTATAATAAAAATAGTTTTTTGGGGGGAAATCTTCATGCTGACCTCGATGTGTGGAGTTTGATCCTCCTGATCTCTTAACACTAAATAAAAATGCTTTAAACTCCTACAATAAGCAGTAGTCCACATGTTAGAGTGGTACAAAGTCTTCTACTTTTACAGTTAGGATAAAAACATTTTTCTGAAAAGTAAAATTGTGCCCTGAAACTACTCTACATGTGCTCTAAATCCATATTTATCCACATTTTACCTTTTAACTTTTTGCACCTCCTTATTACAATTCCTTAAGCTCTGCAGGGAAAACAAATGTTATTTCAGAATAAGAGATTCTAGCTTTGACAACTTGCTGCCAGACTAGCCTGCAGGCAAGACACTTAACCCTGCGCTGCCCCCATAATGTGCTCAGTGATGTGCGAGTGTAAAAGAAGCACTCCTCTAAAGAGAGAAACACTCTATAGAGGAAGATAGAGCAGGATGCCTGGGATCTGGGTTGGAGCCTAACAAAACTTGAAAGATTTGTAAATAAAATGTTTTTATATTTGACTATTTTCATGCGTTGTTTTAGCTAAATACATTTTACAATGTTTTATTGTCAGTAATTGTTGCAATCTAATTTTTTCTTTTATTTTGAAAGTCCTGTTTGCTGTAAACTAGTGATTATAAACAATAATTTCCTTTTCCTTTAAAAGAAACCCCAGCAGAAATGTCTTTTTATGGCGTCTTTGCTCAAATTCTCTTGCAGTCATGGTGGAGCCGGATGTCCAATCGCTTCCGGCGGCTGAAGCTGACTCACACTTTGAGGAGCGGCCTTTCTGGCAGTCGTCTGGCCCCATTCGCCAATGACGGCGAGGCCGCGCTGGATGCTACCATGAAGGCGGATGCAAAAGCTGCGGCTGGCTCCAATGGCGTGGTGACGCCTCCTTCTCCCTTAGGAGCAAGTGAGGTTGGCGGCGTCTGGGCTGTCAAGACCAAAGATGCTGGTGAGCTTTTTTTGATTACTCGAATAAAGGAATTCAGGTTAAAAGCTGTATGGAAAAAGCTGATTTAGTACTCTGGTTTTTGCAGTCCATTGCAGATCATCTTCAGAAAAGGAAGACCCTCTAATAACCACAATGGTAACTGTCTCTTAAAAGAATGAAAAACATTAAAAAGGTCAGGAAACATTTTTGATAATCTCTCTTTTTCTTAAAGGTAAATCCCACTTTTTATGCCATATGATTCCAAGTTGATTTAGGAATAAATTAAGTTTACTATTCTCTTTCCTTTTTCTGACAGCTAAGAAGCGGGGCGCCACTAACCCGGCTGCCAAATGACAAACTGAAAGCCGTCATTCCTCCTTTTCTACCTCCGTCCAACTTCGAACCGTGGAACTCGGACCGCCCGCGCCTCCTCAGAGAGGGGAAGAGCGAGGCGCCTCGCCTGCCCATGCCGCCGCAGAGGAAACTCACCAGCAGCGGGAATTCTGACATTGTGAGTGTCGATTTGGGAGTCGACGAGTCACGTTTGGCATTTTTTATTTTTTTTATGCTCCTCTTTGATTTAACAGACATCCATCAGCCGTGTGGTGAACAGGTCTTTCAAGTTTCCCAGCATCTCCAAAGGACCCTCCTCCTCTTCTCCCTCCAACTCGGGTCACTACCACTCCCCCCACTCTTCTGGGGGCTCTAATGGAGTGGCGGGTCTCAACCGGGACTCTCACAACCGCTCAGGTTCTTACAGACACAACAGAATTGGGTTTTTAAAAATAAAAAAAGTTTATGCTGCACTACATTCGCTTTTGTCTTCCTGCCACCAGGGGGCAGCGCAGACAATGTTCTGTCCCAGATAGCAGCTCAGCGTAAAAGAGCAGCAGGTCTGATGGAGGGGAAGACTCAACCCGCAGAGAAACAGCAGAGCCAGCCTCCTCCGCCTGCCTCCGGACCTGACATCTGCCTGCCTGACATCCCCACAAACCCCAGCCTGGTGGCTTCAGACATCCACTCCCGCAGGGTCTGTGCTTTGTTGTCTGCCATGTTTTTTTTTCTAGACCCAACATTGACTGTATATGAAGTCTGGACCAGTGAGAGTGACGTCACCCATAAAAAACGGATAACTTCTAGCTCCAATGAAATTAAGTCAAAGCAGTCACTTTTTTTTGTAATATGGACTATGCCATGTTGAAGCCAGTTGATCCAAGTTGATTTTAGTCGCCGTCTCTATGGCAAACACTGTGGTTAACCAGAAGTTGTAAGGCCACACTCCTTCCATTATAAGCCGGCTCAGGCGAATCTGTCAATCAAACATTACAACTTTTATTGAGGCATCTGATTGGTCCATTTATAACTTAAATAACTTGTACTACAGAAAAAAATCTGAAAAATAAACAGATTATCAAGAACATGTAAAAAAAAAAAGGAAGCAGACAATTAGAATGACTGTATTAGCTGCTTAATTCTTTATAGAAGTCTATGGGATTTTAGCTTCTTGAAGCGAGCGAGTACTTCCTGTTTAGATTGTGAAAGGGGAGGGGCCACTAGGTCTTGATCTCCTAAGCTACGTTCATACCACCCTCGAAAATGTGCGTTCAAGCGGCCACTTCTAATGAAAAGTCTATTTAACCATGCATTTGCGTTGAAAAGTCTTGCATTTATGCGTGTCTACTGACATGTTTTAGGCAGTTTTTAGGCTCTACGTACAACTTCAAGTGGCAGAGATATGGTAGTTAACAGTTGGAAAAATTAAAGACGAAGAAGCCCCTCCCTACTTGTCCAGTGTGAACACCATGGGCTAAACACGCCACATGTCTAGTGCTTCCACAACCATATACAGTCAATGAAAACTAACCAAATCCGTTCAGAGTACCTAATCTTTTGACCATCTTCATCCTCACCCTTCTGTAGAAGATAGATCTGAAAAAGAGACCTCAGTCTGGAAATTCCTCCACCTCCAAGAGCACATCGCCCACCTTGACACCGTCTCCCTCGCCGACCCCCAAGATTCACCCCGGCCCGGGCGACTCGCTGTCCTCCACCTCCTCTCACCCTCGCTCCAAGAGCAGCGGTGGCTCGAGCAGTGGGACCATCACAGACGAAGGTGATACTTTATTTGTGGATAAATCACGGGGTTAAAAATGTGGAATGTTATCCTGAATCCACCTGATTTTCTCTGTAGATGAACTGTCCAGTATTTTAAAGAAACTGTCTCTAGAGAAATACCAGCCTATTTTTGAGGAACAAGAGGTAGGTTTTTCTTTCAAAATAAATAATTTGCCTGCAACCATAAACATTTATGTAATTTTTTTTTCATGGGATGTTTTCCTTGGATGGTTTTTCTTGTAGGTTGACATGGAGGCGTTTCTGACTCTGACAGACGGGGACCTGAAGGAGCTGGGCATCAAAACAGACGGTCCCAGACAACAGATCCTCGCTGCTATATCAGAGCTCAATGCTGGAAAGGTCGATTAAACACATTTTTAACCCAACTACACTGCAGAAGCTTGTAAAGGTGTAACAAAAAGTCAATATTCAGGCCTTTTTATTGAATTTCCTACTCTGTTTGGGGTCTGTCTTTAGGGCAGAGAAAGGCAGATCCTTCAAGAAACCATCCATAACTTCCAGTCCTCGTTTGGCAGCAGCGCCAGCAACCCCCGGCAGCCAGGACAGCCTCGCTGTGAGTGCTAAAACCCGCTCTCATAACGTCTTTTTGCATCAAAAGTCTGCAACATCTGCACTTCCTTCTTCTCTCAGCCCCGACCTGGATGAGGCAGCAGGTGCGCTCCTCCAGCAAGAGGTGACCTGGAAGTTCAGCAAAGGTACCAAAGGAAGGAGGATTCCTCCCAAAGACTCTGAATGAGGGAAAACGCTGTCAAATGTTGGCACCCTGATATGCTCACTGGGTCACGATGCGAACTACGATTGTGTCATGTGAAGGGAGCCGTCACATGTGAAGGGAGCACTGGGAGTTTGAGGCGCTGACAGGCGACCTCCCCTGGGGAGAAAACAAGACGGACGGAGGTTTTATTTCTACACGTTTTCACAAAAAAATACAAATTTTGGAAATAATTTTGATTAAAGTCTCACTCTGATCATCTTTTGATCTATTTTAATTACGGTTATGCCGTTTTTAGCCGAAATCAACAAATCTGTCAATTTCTAGGACATAGTTTCTGCTGAGCGGTATTAGAAATTGATCACTGGTGGTGTCAAAACAGATTATATATTACTGAGAAATGTAATTAAAGTGAAAAACTTTGCGAGGATGTCGGATAATTGGATTTAATGAGAAGCATAAATTTGGCTTTAGAAGCATGGATTGAGCAATACTTTCCACTCATCGTTTTCAGTCTTTTTTGGCTTCACTGTATTGATTCTTTGAAGTCCTTTACATGAAAAAAAATCTATTAAAAACAAAACTGATGTTGATTATTTGTGGTCATGTTGTGAGTCTTATAAATAACACAATTACGATCTGTTAGATTAAAAGGAAAACATAAAAAGCCTAAACATATTGTTTTAGTGTTGCTTTTATATGGAAATGAACATTTTTTCCTACTGGAATGATAAGAAGTGAAGGAATTAATGCTCTTCGAGGCACATCAAACTGTCAACGAGGCTCTTAAGAAGTGGATACGAGTTTTAAGAATCCTTTTCAAAAAGAATTGTAGCTGTCAGTCCAATCAGAGGAGTTATAATGACATAGTTATCTTAAAATAATTTAGTCAACTCCACAAACTTCCAAGATTGAATCAGTACACTTTTCTGCCACAAGAGGGTAGAGATGTCTTGTTTTTCCAGGAAATGTTCAGAATTTCAATTCTTCCCAGCAGTAATCTACATGACAGGTCTTAGTACCGGTATGTAAATTTTTTTTTATGGTCAGCTGATCATCTTCCTGCTGTTCATGTTTGTGTAAATATGGTTCAAATGGACCTGTTAGAAATGATCTCACATCATAAACAATGTCGGTGGTTCCCACTGACAACAGTTTTTTCTAAAAAATCAGGAAAATCTGAGTCACCAAATTATGAGACTGGGTATTTTTGGTCACGACAGGATGAAACACTTGTTGAGCTACAGACACGCCGGGCATTTGATACCGTTTACACTGGACAAGCAGGAAGAGGCTCCTTCTTCTCCACCTACAGTTGGAAGACGTTTGGTGCAAAATGTCAAAGCAGTGCAAATCTTGTCAACCTTTATCCAGGCTTTTTCTTTCACAGCTCTATTCCGATATATACTGTATGCACAAACTGCAATTATTAATTGTCCTCCATGAATGATTTTTGAATGAAAAGTGACAGCATTCATACCAAATCCAAGGCTCTGATTGGTCAAAGGTCAACTAGTTTTTTCTTGTTGTTGAAAATTGCATAACGATAAATGAATGGGAGAATTTTGAAGGCCGAAAAGCAGGTTTACATAGACTTTTTTTGGAAGTGGCTGCGTGAACTGCCGAGTACTAAGTGAGAGAAAAATATGTTTGATACCTTCTACAACTTTTATGTTCAACATGTCCAACACGGCTGATGAAAAAATGTCACAGAGTTTCAGGTGTATCTAGTCAATTTCCTATTGGTGGTGAGTCTACGCTTTAGCTTTCTTTACAAAATAAACAGGTGCAAAAAAAGAAAAAAGAAAACAGAAATGAAAAAAAAAGTGTTTTATTGCTGCAGACTTTTAATAATAACTGACATTAAAGCATGTGCTGGTGGTTAGTGCTTTGAATTTATGCTGACATTATGAAGCAAATTAGCTGCTTTTTAATGAAAAAGGCCCTCAGCCACATTTTCCAAAGTTCAAAAGCAAAAAAAAAAAACAAAAAATACATAGCCAGTCAAGACCCGCTGGCAAACATTCAGCCGTTGTTGTCATAGGATATTGACTGGCCCGGCGGGCCGACTGCAGGGTTCCTGGAGTGTTCAATGAAGAGCATCGCTCATGGTGGGACGGCCTGAACGCACAGATGTACGGTCAGATGTGGGTTGCTCGGATCTGGAAGAGATAGAGGGGAACATTTGGAGCATATTAGGACGGCTCTGGCATGCAGGCAGCAAATGAAGTGACTCATTCAATTTCCATGTTTTCCTTTTTTCTCTTCTCCTCCTTTCACATGTGGCTCTGATTGCACCGAATAACATTAATAACAGTGCGTGTAGCTGTCAGTGTACAGTAGTTACGCCTCGGTTCAGAACAACAAATCAATTTCTGACTCAAATTGAAATAAATCTTTGTTTAATAGTTAACAAAACCGTTTTTTAGTTTATTTATATTTTTTTTACTACAATTATTATTAATGTGGCCTTGTTCTGATGAGGAAGGAATTATATATAGAAAATTTAGATTAACACTTTTTTTGTATTTCTTTATTTAAATGAATCAGGAGCAGATGAAGAGAGTGTGTGTGTGGGTGGGGGTGGTGGTGGGGGTGGGGGGGGGGTGGGGGGCAGGCACACAAGCTCCCAGTTTGCCATTTTTCCTGCACCGGTAATATTAGGTTGGGGGGTGTGAGAGACTTTAAGCTAGCAGAGCTAGCAGGAGAACTTGTGAACAGAAAGCTCTCAGCAGTGGGGAGGAGAAGGGGGAGCAGCACGCTAGTTTTCTCCTACAGCCCATAATTATAGGCTAACTAATTATTCTAAAATTGTGAGTGTGTCCTGCAATAGATCTGTTAAGGGTGTACCCCAACTTCACCCAAAAGTTCCTAGGATAGGTTCCAGCAACCCCAGAAGGGATAAATCAGGTTTAGAAGATGGATGGATGATGTTCTAAGAACAGGATTAGGCAGCCTTTATTTAAAGACGTGGTCATAGAATAGAATAGAATAGAATAGAATAGAATAGAACTTCATTGATCCCACAAGGGGCATTGATCCTTGGTTACCAGAGCTCTGTTAGCAGATAGATGCTGAAGATGATGAAGAGGATTGTCCATGATGGATTCCAGGTAAGTACAGGCTGTACAAAAAAAAAAAAAAAAAAAAAAAAAAAACATTATTTGCACAGAATAAACTTTTAACATTTTTAAAATATAAAAAAATTCAAAGACTTCATAACGGCTTGCAAGAATATGGGTGGGATTAGGGTTTAAACTTCAAAATAAAATTCCTTTATGTTCAGGGAGATGTTAGTGAATACATTGAGATTTGCTAGAGAACCTGTTTGGAATTATGGAATACATGACAATAATTCCAAACAGAGCATTGGTTCCATAGCTGATAGTTTTAGGATTTGGGAAATGAGGATAGATTGAAAAAAAAAACATTAATTACTCTGTTTATAAAGATGTTCTGGTCCTAATGAGACCAAAAGCTCAGTCCAAGTTTAATAGCTGGGGTTGTGGTTTGTGCAGTCATGTGGACAGAGTTTCATTAAATATTAATAAAATATTGGGGACATACTTTTGTAAAAAAAAAAATCGACATGGAAAAGGTCAAAATGAATGTTTTTCACTACATGCCAATTCATTTTACAACATTTTCTGCTCTATTTTTAATCCTTACAACAATTCAACAAATGTGAGATAATTGAAATATGAGTAAAAATTGTGTTTTTTTTCTTTAAAATTATTAAAACAAAAAGATACACACAGACAAAAACTCGTTTCATCATATTTGCTGTGTGATGTATAAACAGAGGTCAGTGAAAGGTCTTGGATGAATCCCAGATCCAAGCAGACATGAGGAAACAAAATAAATTCTACATTAGAGTCTTTATTGAAGATAATATAAAAGACAAACATCATTATGGAAATCTTTGGTTTGCCCACAGCCTAACTTAGCTGTACAAGTCACTGCAGTTTCAAAGATGTGATTCACCCAAGGCATTGTGTGTGTGTGTGTTGCCCATGCATCTCTGTAATAATGCGGCCAGCAGTGATTGTCAGCCCTGTGACCTCATATGTCAGCCTTTCCTTTCTGAATAATTTCACTCAAGCAGCTTCCTGCGATGATTTCCTCATTGTCTCTGAAGGTTGTCCAGTTCAAAACAAATGAAAACAGGCCGATGTGCATCCAGTAATCAACATACCAGTTACATCAGAGGGAAAAGCGCCATTCTTTCAGCCCTGAAAATGACCTAAAAGTAGAGATAACACGCCCCCAAAAATGAATGTTTGAGCTGTAAGACTTCATAGCCTCTCTGATGCTGCACCTGAAAACTATAGAATCTGTGACTACAGAGACTTTAAACTCATTTTAAAAACAACGAATGCATCAACCAGAGAAAAAAATCTATTTAATAAAAGTTTGTTTGAAGACCTACTCAGATTAAATTATATTTTTTGAGAAAATTTCTGATGATATAGGAAATTTACACAGAAAATTGAGATTAAAATTGCATCTCTAAGTATTTCTGTAATCTTCTTCTTCTTTTCCCTTCAGGGGTCACCACAGCGAATCAGCTTCCTCCATTTAAGCCTGTCTTCAGCATCCTCTACTCTAACACCAGCCACGTTCATGTCTTCATTCACTGCATTCATAAACCTCCTCTTTGGTCTTCCTCTAGACCTCTTTCCTGGCAGCTCTAAACTCAGCATTCTTCTACAATATCACTGTCTCTCCTCTGAACATGTCCAAACCATCTCAGTCTGGCCTCTCTGACTTTATCTCCAAAACCTCTAACATGTGCTGTCCCTCTGATGGATTCATTCCGGATCCTATCCATCCTGGTCACTCCCAAAGAGAACCTCAGCATCTTCATCTCTGCTACCTCCAGCTCTGCTTCCTGTCTTTTCTTCAGTCTCACTGTTTCTAGTCCGAACAACATGGCTGCTCTCACCACAGTCTTGTACATCTTTCCTTTCATTTTTGCTGAAACTCTTCTATCACACATCACACCTGACACTTTTCTCCACCCATTCCAACCTGCTTGCACTCGCCTCTTCACTTCTTTTCACACTCTCCATTACTCTGTACTGTTGACCCTAAATACTTAAACTCCTCCCCCTTCTTTATCTCTTCTCCCTGTAACCTCACTCTTCCACTTGGGTTCCTCTCATTCACACACATGTACTCTGTCTTACTGCGGCTAATCTTCATTCCTCTCCTTTCCAGGGCAAACCTCCACCTCTCTAGCTCCTCCTCCACCTCTCCAGCTCCTCCAGCTGTTCTCTGCTCTCGCTACAAATCACAATATCATCCACAAACATCATAGTCCATGGTGATTCCTGTCTAACCTCATCAGTCAGTCTGTCCATCACCATTGCAAACAGGAAGGGGCTCAGAGCTGATCCTTGATGTAATCCCATCTCCACCTTGAACTCCTCTGTCACCCCGACAGCACACCTCACCACTGTCTTACAGCCCTCATACATGTCCTGCACTGCTCCAACATACTTCTCTGTCACTCCAGACTTCCTCATACAATCCCATAGTTCCTCTCTGGGCACTATGTCATAAGCTTTCTCCAGAACTACAAAGACACAGTGGAGCTCTCTCTGTACTTCTCTATCAACATCCTCAAAGCAAATGTAGTCTGTAGTGCTCTTTCTTGGCATGAAACCATACTGCTGCTCACAAATGTTCACTTCTGCTCTTAGTCTAGCTTCAACTGCTCTTTCCCATACATTCATTGTATGGCTCATCAGCTTTATTCCTTTGTAGTAGTTACCACAACTCTGCACATCTCCCTTATTCTTAAAAATGGGCACCATCACACTTCTCCTCCATTCCTCAGGCATCTTCTCACCACCTAAGAGCCTTTCCACTCTTCATCCTCTTCAAAGCCCCTCTCACTTCACCTTTACTAATCTTTGTTACTTCCTGCTCCACAACAGTCACCTCTTCTATTCTTTGTTCTCTCACATTCTCTTCATTCATCAACTCTTCAAAGTATTCTTTCCATCTTTCCATTACACCACAGACACCTGTCAACAAATGACCATCTCTATCCTTGATCACCCTAACCTACTCCATTTCTCTTCCCATCTCCACCATGATAGAACAACTTAAACCCTGCTTCTAAGCTTCTAGTCTTGCTACCTTTCCACCTGGTCTCCTGGACACACAGTATGTCTATCTTTCTCCTCTGCATCATGTCAACTAACTCTCTACCTTTTCCTGTCATAGTTCCAAGATTCAAAGTTCCAACTCTCAGTCCAACACTAGTGACTTTCCTCTTCTCTCTCTTCCTACTAACCCTCCTTCCTCCTCTCCTTCTTCGACCAACAGTAGTCCAATTTCCACCAGCACCCTGTCGGTGAACAGCACCGATGGCTGTCGTTGTTAACCCGGGCCTCGACCGATCCAGTATGGATATTGTAGGTCTCTGATTTGCATATTTGATTTGGCAAAGATTTTACGTCGGATGCCCTTCCTGACACAAACCTCTATAGTTATCTGGGCTCGGGACCGGCAGAATGAGACCCTGGCTTGGGCCCCCTCATGGCAACACTTGTATTTCTGTATTCAAATTGTGAATTAAAAGCAGATTTAAAAAATGCAGTTTGAAAAAGAGTGTATTTGCAACATAAAAGCAACAACGGGCAGGCAAAAAACTCCCAGCTCCGCTTCATTCTGATATATCCACTTGAAGACAGATAGATCCACGTACAGTTTTGTTTTCCTTGTCTGAGCTGGAATCTAAATCAAAACTGCGTCTGAAGTGCTCACAATTTTTTATGTTAAGTTGGGGTTGCGAGGGGCTGTCAGCTTGTGGGAGAATGTGTAAACAAATGGATGGTGGGAAAGGGGTGGGCTTACTCCATGCAAATAGTTCCGCCCACAACTCAGAGGGGAATTTCTAACGACTTCCTGCCGCTTTGCAGAAACAGGTTTATTCATTTTACACAAAGACGACATAATCATAAGTAAAAGACCACTAGAAACAATTTGAAAATAGATCAAGGGATGATCAGATTAGAATTTTAAATCCACTAAAACAGGGGTGGGCAAACTACGGCCCGGAGGTCATATGCGGCTTGTTAAACTATGTAATCTAGCCCACCAAACTGGAATAAACGTCAACCAATTGGTGAAAGTGGCACAAAAATTAGAGAAAAAGAACCCACAGTTTTGAAATAAAAACTCTAAAATGTTGTGTTTTCAAGTACCTTAAGGCATGTTTTGCTTTGGACATGTCCAGATCCCGTGTTATTTCTTTCTTTTATGAGGTGAATCACCAAAACACACCACAAATCTGCTTCTGGTCCAGCCCCACTGTCAAAATTTAGAACCCTTTGTGGCTCACGAGTAAGGCAGTTTGCCCATCCCTGCAAAAAAAAACTGCAATTCCCTGAGCCCCACCCCTTCACATTTGGTTTCATTGAAAAGCCTCAAAAGTTCTCTGTAGTAGCCAAAATGAATTAATTTAGAAGTATGATTTGGTTGGGAGAAATGTATTAAGCATTTCCCCTCCTAAGACAAATTTGAATTACTGGTGGTCAGGGTGCCCACACCATGATACAACCTCCACTGTGTGGATTTATTTTTCTGTTCCTGTTTTTTTTAGCATGTGTTACTTAAATATTGTCTTTAAATTCTTGAAGAACTCTATTTGGTATCTGCAGTATTCAAGTCTCAGTTTGTTAAACCAGAAAAATACTTTTCTTTCAGTTTTGATGTCTTTATAAACGTACTTATGTAAAAAAATTGATGAACTTCAACTTCATAATTCTCTTTTTTCTTTCATTTTTCACTCTAATAATTTAGCTAATTTGTTTAAACAATTTCCCAGCACTTTTGTTCAGTCAGGTTTTAGTTATCAACTTCTAGGAGTTTTCAAAATATATTGACAAACCATCCAAGTTGTTTTTGTCTTAATCTGGCAAATAGCTTTGTAACGGACCGGTCATGTGGCAGATAATGGAACCGAGCTCGCTCCAAATGGCAGTGACAGAGGAGCAGCGAGTGTGTGTTTACTACTTTCCAATATTGACCCCGCCATCAATAATAAATGTCCATTACAGTCAGAGTTGTCATGTCACCGCTCTCCTGGAATCCCTCTGTGACGCAGAGGCATCTTAATCAATTAAAGCAAGACTATTGCATTTGGCAGTTGTCGTCTTTCCTGCTAAATGTGCGTTTTGCCTACGTCCATGGGCTCGCCGCACTCGTACAAAAACGGTGGCGTGAGAAGGTCAGCCTCGGCGGGGTTAGCAGAGCTTTAAGCTCGAGCTAATCTGAAGGGCAGCTTGGATAATGTTGCCAGTGGATTTGCATCGATACCACTGCTCTCTGTAGCTTTAATGGCAGCTGCTGACAGTCTTAACGAGACCTCACAGAATCCCCAACTCCACCTGTCACAACAAATAAAAACATCTCCCCTGGCTCTGCTGCTCCTGCAATCTGACTGTTGTGTGCTAATGATTACAACGTCTGGACAGTAGGAAAATGACAAGGCTGGATAACAAACGGATCAGGTTTCTTTGTCACAGAAACCTCAAGCACAAGGCCATTGTTCAGCATGTTCTTTCATGCACTGCATGGTGTTAGTTCTATTTCTGGGGATGACTTGTCAGTTACAGAGAAACTTTGAGCTCGCGATGATTCAAAACATGCAAAAGGTTTACCACACGCTGTCAGCTATTGTGTGAATTTAGGATTCTTCATTTATTACTTATGTAAATCTCAAGCATGTCCTCAGATGTTTCATTAACTCTGGTATAAAACAGTCAACTCCTTGAAAAGTGTTTTAAAGTGTTTTAAAATCCCTCTGTGATCATGTTTTGATTTATTTTTAAAGCGTTCAAGGTGGTCTTTTAATTGTGATTATGTCGTTTTGCTAAAATCAAGAAGTCTGTGTTGTTTTCCAGGACATAGTTTTTGCAGAGTGGCAGGAGTTTATTGGAGATTTGCCTCTAAATTGTGGGTGGGACTGTTGCCGCAGAGTAAGTCCGATTCGACATCCCATCATCCATCTGTTTATGTTCTGCGGCTAGCTTACAGCCCTAACCTAACATTACTAATATAAGAAAAAGGGTGAGCAATATTGGACCCATTCACCCGTACAGTTTTGAGCCAGGTCAGACAAGGAAAATGGAAACGTACATGGATCTATTTTTCTACAAGTGGACGCATCACAATGGAGCAGATCCTGGAGCTAGTGGCACATAACATTTGTTCTATCCCACAAATATTATCTATTGCAAACTGCATTTTTTTAGTCTGCTCTAGATTCACAGCAATTTGGATAAAGAAATACTCAAAAATTAAATTTTAAGTGTAATTTGTTTTTCTACTTGTCTTCCATCATGAGAAAAATGCCACAAAGATATGTTTAAAAAAGATGTTTTAATTGTAGTGAATCTTAGATACCTAGAACATTTACAATTTCAACATTTCATCAACACAGGCTTATACTCATTTTTTTAAAAGCTGCAAATCAAGTTTGACTGATGTTATTCACACAAATTTACATGCAACCAAGCAGAAAAACAGATGGAAATTTATTTTGGTCACACGTAATATGTTTGAAGCCAAATGTTGTTGGTCGTATGTCATGTATCCCCCAACTCTAACCTTTCCTCTGGCAAAGAAAAAAGTTCAGCACTGACTGCACGTATTTAGAAAATTACATACATATAGTAACTTTCGAGTTGTTTTTTTTTCTTTATCTTGGTATGTTTAATATATATTTTTAAAAAAAAGTTCCATTCATGGAGTAAAAATTTGCTCTACTTTTTTTTTTAAATAAAATTTGTTTTTTTTAATTGTAGGCTTACTAAATATTGAAAAAATATTCACTTAAATATTACTAATTATGCTCTACTAGTTTTAAGCAGTTTTAGGTGGTATAGTATAGTTTATATAGTATAGTATAAGAGTAACAGGAAGTTACTACAAACATCAAGATTATGTTCAAAATTATTTTTTAAACGAGTGTATGCAAAGTTTATGCTAATAAAGCTCATTTGTGTAATTAAAAAAAACACATGAAATGAGAATTATGATTTCTCAACGTGATTTTTTATTTTACTTTTTTGAAGTAGTACTACTTCCGGTTAAAGTGAAATTACGTCAAGTAATTTATTCACATTATTTTTAGTTTATATATATATTCTAAATCTGTTTGTATTCAATAAAGTTTAAAAACGTATGTATGTTTTCTATTTAAATCAAAGATACACATAGGGTAAGTTGTGCTTCGATTTAGAGGCTAGAAAAAAAAGAAAGGAAAAATGTCAACAAATGCTTTTATTGTGAAGTCCACATCGCCTCTGCTTCACACTAGGTGTTGTCTCTGTCTAAAACAACGTTTCTGGAAGATTCCTTCTTTGAGTAAACAAACGACGATCATTTTTTTTATATGTACTCCAACGCACAAATGTATTTAAACAAAACACACTTCGTTGTAGGGAATAATTTGATCCGAAATGGTTTAAAACAGGAGAGCAAAGATCCGATGAGCCGCGCGGCCACAGCCTACTCCGTCGCTCTGAATCTGGCTTCTACAGTTAGAGCAGCTGCAGCTCTGATCTTATGATCCCTCCCCTTGATGCGTTCAAGTACAACTCGTAATTTTGATTACCAGGGGAAAAAACTTACACAATGTTATGAGTGATGTGAACCCAATGCATTTTAGCTTGAAAGTAAAATAACAGAAAATGAAACTAAAGTTGTTTTGACCCAAAATATACATTTACTCTACACACTATACATGTAATTATTTGGCATTCACATGAATATGCTACACTGTACAAGTGCTTTGGGCGAAACCCGCTATTTGAGTGTTGAAGATCAACAATCCCAGCACGGACAGCATCTGAAGGCACCGTAAGCCTCCAGAGTGTGTGTGTGGATGTGTGTGTGCGCCGGTGGTATGTTTGTGAGGCAGAGTTGCGTGCGAAGAGCTCGACATGTCATTCAGAGGAATCCGCCACCTGAAACGCGAGGAAGTAAAGGCGACTCAATTGGGTATAAAGAATCAACCAACATCTGCCTCGAGCAGTGCGAAGCTGATGAAAACATCAGCTCAGAGCTCGCGCGCGACCTCAACCATTTTATTTGATTTCCATTGGACCTATCGCTGGAGTCGGTGCACCCTGGGAGACGCATCTTTTATTTTTATTTTCTATTTTTTATTTATTTTTTTATTGCACTTGAGGCGAATGTTACTCATCTACCCAAACTATTGGAAATAACTGAAGATATTTTAGGTTAGTCCTTTAATATGTGAGTACTTTTATTTGTTTTTATGCAATATTATTATTATTTTTCAGTGAAGCAGATTTAATGCTTTAAGGCTGCAATTACACTTTTGTTTATTTGATCTATTTTTCCAAATGACTTAAAAAAAACAATACATATTTATAATTAAGCATTTCCATATCTATAAATTTAGTTAATAAACTTTTTTTTTAAATACTACACATTAATTTATGATAAATACACAAAACTGTGATGTATTTGATTACTTTTTGTGCGTAAATTTGCAGCAGTACGACTGAACTTGCAGCTTTTTGAAAACTCTACTTTACGCATGTGTGGAAGTTTTGTGCAGCCGCGTGCGTAAAGGAGCTATAACGCTGCTGCGTCTTTATCCACAGCGCACCTGTTACCTCCACGGAGCGCAAGATCATGATCCCGCCGGGGGACTGCATGTATGCGGGCAGAAAGAGGAGGAAGCCCATCCAGAAACAGTTAAGCAACACTTTTCTATCAAATTGATTTCTGATTGGAGAAAAAAAAGCTTTTTATCATTAAAAATCTGCATTTATTATACAATTTTTGCAGTTTTGTAATGCTGGATTTGCAGTTTTAGAAGCTAAAATATCACTAAACTAAGCAACTGTGTTTTATACAAATTAATGGTCTTGATTTTATCATTTACACTTTTAATTAATTCATATTCTAATCCATATAGTATTTTTTTAATACTTATTTATTATTAAACCTTTAAGTAGAACCTCTATTTTTAACCCTATAACCCTATGCCATTAGAGACAAATTATGCAACACATTTTTTTATATATATAAATGCTGTTTTAGGACTTTCTCTTTTGCCGATGTCATGAATTGAGGCAAGCAGGTTATATAAGTTACTGAAGATGGAAGTGGTAAATGAACTAGACCTGTGGTGCATAAAGTTTTCATGATTTGCTGAGCTGGAGCTGCCGATTTCACAGGAAACCACAGAAAGCATGGCACGTGTGTGCAGAAGGACTGTCAACCGGGCATTTTTGAAGATCTTTCAGTCGATTTTTGTGACTTGGCAGAAGAAGTGTTTCTGGAAAAGTTGAGACCGTCTGCACTAAAAAGCGCCACAAACTCTGTGTTGGATCAGTTTGTGATCCACACCATGCTGGGACATGAGGATCGTGCCGTCTGTCCACCACTTCTCCAGCTCTAAGACAATTCCAGTCAGGCTGTGAGGAGAAAACTTCACAAAATGCAGAAAAATTGTTTGGTAAAAACACAAAAGAGACACTATTTTCAAAAGAAAATATTCTGGATAAAGGTTCAGTATGTCTAATGTGATTTATTTGTGTTATTCAGTGCTGGTTGCATACATATACATGTCCTGGTGTTTGTGTGAGGTGGTCTGGTGACGTTTTTTTTTTTTAAATTCCTAAACTTATTGCATCTAAAAACCACCTACATGCAAACATGTCAAGATGAATGTTAGTCTTAAAACATGTGAATCATTAAAAAAAATAATGAATGCCTAAACTTAAGATTTGTTTCTAGAGAGACACACATAAACAGTTTAAAGCGGTGTAAGGAAAGCCGGAGACGCGGTCCCTGTTTTTTCAGCTGTTTTTCCGCACGCGCCTGTCAGCGCCTGCTCGGCCTCACCTCTCTGCTCCGTCTCATTGTCAGGAAGCCTTCCTCTGCCAGTGAGAAAACCAACCCATCCAAGCGACACCGGGACAGGCTGAACGCTGAGCTTGACCGACTGGCCAGCCTGCTGCCATTCCCCCCAGATGTCATCTCCAAACTGGACAAGCTATCCGTGCTGCGGCTCGCAGTTTCCTACCTCCGTGTGAAAAGTTTTTTCCAAGGTAAATCAAATCTTTTTTTTTTTTCTAAAAAAAAAAGTAGCTTTTTAAATGGGTCTAAAAGTTTGTAAATTAATCAAACTACCAAATTACAGAATAATTTTTTTTTGTGCTTAAATGACTTACTCCGATCATGTTTTCATCTATTTTAAAGCCTTTTTATGCAGTTTTTAGCCAAAAGTAAAAATCTGAGTCGTACTTCGCAGTCTAGTTTCTGCAGAGTGGCAATAGTTAATCATAAAATCATCTCTAAGTTGTTGATGGAGCAACCCCGCCCCCCTTCCCTTCCCCAATAATAAGAGTTATCTGTTTACACATTTTCCCACTAGCTAGATCCCTTTGTTTACAATCTCCTCCACTAACTTACAGCCTCTCACAACCTCAACTTACCGGCACAACAATTGGGGCGATCAAATCGTTCAGTTTTGTCAGCGAAGACTTAAATAGATCTAGTCATCTACAAGGGGTGGCGAAGGGAGCTTGTGATGTTACAAAAACAATATCTACATTTTTTCCATCTGCTCTTGATTCACAATTTAAATGAAGAAATACTCAGAAATGCAAATTTAAGCATAGTTTTCTCCATACTTTTGCAAGAGAAAGTAAGTGAACCCTTTGGGAGTACCTCAATTTCTGTACGAACACATGATGTGTTTTTTTTTAATCTCAATATAAATCACGATGTAGAAAAACATATCCTGCTTAAATCTCACCAAAATATGTTTTTATTGAACACAATCCCATGTCCAGTTTATGCACGAAACTCAGTAATTCCAAAAGGGTTCACATATTTTTTTACCTATATTTGCTCTCCATCATAAAAAAAAAACTATAAAAAAACAAAATTTCATTGGAGTGGGTCTTCACAAAAATTCTGTGTTTTGTCATTTATGAGACAAAGTTTAGTAATGAACTTTTCAAAGTGGGTAAAAGTTCATTTTTAATATAAAAGTTAAACATTAATCATTTTTATATCTGGAAAACTTTTCCCTATACTTACAACTTTACCTATAATCACAGATAAATTAGGGGAATATGCTCAATCAGAGCCTGTTCCCTCTAATTACATCAAACAAAAATATAACACTTCTGGAAATATTAAAAAAAAAAAATGTTTTTTTTTTTTGTCTGCCCCAAATTCACCCCTTTGTGTAGTGTAGTCACATGAAAGTAAAATGTAGGTTAAACCGAGCCCAAGTCTTGTTTTTCCACACTTCCGCCGTGGACTGAATGCCTCCTCTCTCCTTGTGTTGCTCCATGGTTTCCTTCAAATATTCATGTGCCTCATAAGAGCGTATTTTGTTGCCAGTGGCCTTGGCAGCTGCTGTATCAACACATGGGCTACTGGCACAGCTGGATGTGCCAGCTCTGAACGAATAAAAAAAAAAAAGGCTCTCTTTTAGAGAAAGAAAAGATGAAGAATGAGCATCTTTCCTCTGGTCTTCAAGGGTACATTCATGTGATGAAGCATAAGGGGTAAAAGGGAGGGCAGTGGAGAGGAAGCTGCAGAGGTCCTGTGAGGTTCACTGCCTTCGAAGTCCTGGAGGCAAAAAAGTTCATTTTTTTAACCTCATTTAGTTGGTTTTCACCTAAAAGTTTTACAGCCGTCTCCTGTCTTTGACTTATTGTTATTACCTTACCCATAATCTCAACCGTGCCTTGTTTTTGGCAAGGCGTCCACTTCTGGCATCCTTACAGCCTGGCGTAATCCAACTTTCACACACACTCTGGTTGACCCCTGACAGTGAATTTAGCTTAGCCAGCACGCAAAGTTGCAGGAAGGGTTGCGATCTGAGTCATGAAAGGGTACGTTTGATGGGTATAGGAGGCGTGAAGACGGCCTCCCGCTTCTCCCTCAGTGCGATTTAAAAGCAGGATGGACGTTTGGAGCACAAAATAAAACAGAGGAAGAAAACAGGAGGATTTCTTGATGTCATGCAGCTTAGGCTGTACATTTCTGCTGTGATGTCTCTGAGCTCAGACCTGCTATCATCTCTGGCATTTGTGCGTCAAACATGGTCCGTTTGTTTGCTGTGAACGGCTCATCTGTCTGTTGATGCTTCACAAATGAGATTAATTGAAGTGGAACACAGGGGATATGTCTGTATGTTTGTGTGTACATCTGCAGCCCCCAACCCCCTCCACCACCACCACCACCTCTTCATGGTCATCTCCGATGACCCACATAATGACATTTTCCCGCTTGTGTTTTAACATGGAGCCAGGCCAAAGCCTTTCACTACGAATGTAAAAAAAGAAATGAGCAACAAGTGCACATCCTTCCTGTGGTCTGAAACAATAGAACCGTCTGAGAGTCACAGCTAGAGTATGACATGAAACCATGAAGCCTGCAGCTTTGAGTTTCGTTCGTACTTATGATGTTTCAGATAGCAGAGGCTTTCCATGATGCAGTTTCCTAGTTTGTCCAGCAGGGGGACTGCTCCAAAGTGCTGCATTCAGTGGTGGAACAGCTGATTTTAACCAGCATGATTTGCTCTTTCTATCAGAAGATTAGGAAAAAGTGTACTAGTTTTAGTATGTTAATTGAGTTCTTTTATATATTTTATTAAGTGTACAGAATAGTTACTTGTAAATGTAGGCAGTATAATTGAAGTTTACTTTTATATATATTTATAACTTCAAATGGTCCAATTTTGTCTGAAGAAGTAATCAGTTAGTATACTTCCTATAGTATGTTTACATGGTCAAAAGCACACTTTATACTTATACTTAAGTATACTTAACCCTTAAAGCCCACTACATTGAAGAACTAACAGAATTTTTTTTTAATTAAGGTGTTTTAAACCCTTTCATATAATCCACAAAAGTTTTTATTTTTTATTTTTTGCAGTACATATTTTTAAAGAGATATAGAAAGTATCAGTTATTTTAAATTGGCACATTTTTGCTAATTACAATGTTAGTTAAAAGTATTGTTATGAATGTTCAGGGAAAAAGCACTTTTTTACCCACTGTCTCAAATTTGATCTGCACATTTTTTTTTTATCATACTTTAAGTGTATTATAAAAACATAATTACCATCAAATTTACCATTTTTTTTTTAAATACAGCATGTAGTCATTTTGAAAATTAAATACAAATAGAGGAGTTATTCTCATTGTAAAGTTTAGAAAATTAGCAAAACTTTTTCCCGCCAAAAGATTTTATGGAGTCAGACATTTTTTAAATGAGCAGAAAAATCCCCTTTACTGCCCCTAGTGGCATGATGATGAACTACAGGGCAGAAAACTGACAAAATTACACATGAGTTTTTAAAGAAAGTATTGACTGAGATAAGTGTCACAGAAATGCTTTCATTAAATATGATACAAATAGTTAAATAAAATAATATTCAAGTGTATTGCGTTTTGCAAAGGGTTAGCTTTATGATGTGTTTGCTACTATTGACAGCACTGTCAGACTCGCTAATTATGGGATGTCTTTGTGGGGAATCCCTGTCAGTTGTCTGTTACATGACGACTCAAAGGCGGAGCTTTGTACATTATGTTCTCATGGCTTCTCATGCAAATATACACTCAGGCTGTGTGTTTATCCACCTGTGGATCTTATCTGTTTATCTAGTGGTTGATCATTTTTTTAAGGTTTATTCAATGTTGTCCTGGGTTTATTTTAATGTCAATTTGCATAGAGCTGTTAGTCAAAACCTTAATGTGTATTTTTCACTTGTTGTGTGAACTGGACAAAGCAAACAAATCTCTTTTTATTTTATTTCTAGAAAAATGTAGGTTATTTTTCATGCATTTTAAGGCAGTTGTTTAGGTGTGACTGTGTTGACAGTCAGCATGCTGTAATTCTCTCCTCCGCCAGGTTAGGTCTGTGCAGACTTTGTAAGTGCTAAGCTTGTTAAATATTTACCCTCAGAATTAACTATCCCTCCTTGTTTGCGTTTCTGCTCCAATTGCCCGTCTATTTCACCTCTAGGGTACACGCGCTCTGACATTCTCTGTTGCTCGGACTGGAGTCTGATTGTGTTTGACAGTTTCTAATGCAACAATTTGACAGAAATATGCCTTGTCTTTAAACTTCAATGAAAAAAACAGTTTTTTTTAAAGCTGATATGCATCACTTTGATAGGATTTTCCTATGTCCCTTTTAATATTTTGAATTTATTTTGAGTACAAATTAGATTTCAAAGCTTTCGACATGTCAACAGAGATTTCTGATAAGATTTTAAATCTGACTTTTTATCACTGAGAACCTGAAGAGCTCATAATAATAAAGAGCAAGCCCTCCTCTCTAATGCACGGCCTAATAATGCTAATGAAATCTACCGCCACAAGCTCGGGATCAGTTGATGTAATTCGCGCTAATGCGTTAATATTTGCCACTGGCACGGCATGCATCTCCAAAACTGTCAAACATCATCGCGGTGCTTTTTAGGGCTTTGTGTACTTGTGATGAGCACGCTGGAGTGCAATGTGTTTTTTTTTTTTTTTGTGTGTTTGCTTGTCTGTGTGTGCATCTGAGATAGAGTTTCCAAACATGACCGTGAAGCTCATGTCCTCCAGAAAGATTCTCAACTGGCATTCAGCCTCCTTGAGAAAAATTTGCCCTTAAGCAAGGCACTGGACTGCCACAATTACTCACTGCCAACATATAGGAAGCTTTTTTTTCTCTATTTTAATGGGAGAATCTAGCACATTAGATGTATTTCTCTTTATTTAAGTGATAAACCCTGACAGCTACAGTGGGATATTTTAGGTCTATGTTAGCCGAGGTGGTGTTTTGCTATAATTCTCGCTTCGAGAGGCGCAACTGAAGTTTATTTTGATCAGCACGTCACCGCCTTCAGATTCACTGTCGGAGCTTGACATCAATCCACATATTTTTCTTTTACTCTGGTGAGAAAAGTTTTAGGAAAAAGTATTTTTTTACAACAATTTCCTTTCTTTGCACACAGTAAGTATTGATTTGTTGATAGGAGATGTATGAACTATGAAAACACTTCTTTGTGGAGTTTGTTTTTTTTGCTACTTTTACAATTTTATATCTTTCTTACTTCAAAATAAAAGTATTTTATATAAATTAAACTTGAAGAAAAATATAAACTCAAGACAGATTGTACTTTCTCCTGTCCTCAGCTCAGGGAAGTGGTGAGAAGTTGGTATTACTTAACACTACAGTTTAGGACCACTATGATGCAATATTAGATAAAAATCTATTGTGAGCATAAATGTCAAAATGTGTCTTCAGCTTTTTTGAGAATAATGGATAATTAAACTGAGTCTCTTTGGTTTTGTTGTTTCAGTCGTGATTCTGCGCTTTTCTGAAAACTCAGTCTGTTGTGTTTGAATATGTTTTAGGGATCAGTCTCTATTCATTGCATTTTAGTGATATATTTTCGTGAAAAGTAATAGTCTAGAGAATTCATTTCTGAAGAAAGGTCATAACCACTCATCAGTTTTTTAGTTTTTTGGAGTGACAATGCTTTCATTTTTGCAAGAATTTGTGAATCCGGTTTGGTCGGGATTAAGCAGAAGGGGAGACTCACAAAAACAAGCAGACAGACACACACAGCTGATGTGGGTAAATCACAAGTAAATAAGTTACGTTCATAGCGGTCTCAGCAACAGACTGTTTTTGGACTTTATGTACAAATAGTATGGCCACTGAACACATGTTGACCAATCAAAGATTTAGGTTTGGTAATGAAGCACAGATTTTGTCTATCTGGTGAACCCAGAGACGGAGACGAGCCTGACGACAACAAATACAGACAAACCAAGGCCACTCTCATGACATGAGGGTAATCCATATCTGCCATTGCAGGGCCGCAATGAACCAAAATGTTTTTGTTTTGTGCCGAAATTTGAGCTGGAAAATGAATGGAAGTTTTGTGTTCTTCAAGAAAATTCAATTAACTTTAACTACGTTCACACTGCCTTAAGCATCGTGCGTTCCAGCGACCAATACCAAGCCAAAGTCCATGTGAAAGCATGTAAATGCACGTTTCTGGCTTCTGCGTTCAAAATTCATGTTCACATGTGGTTCAACGAATTTTTACTTTATGTTAAAACGTGTGGCCTTTGAACACACACTGCCACTGAAAGCAGGTTGAATGTTGACCAATCAGGGGTTCAAATTTGATTGTGACATAAATTTCGTTTTCAACCCAGAATCCTGTGAAAAACACAATATTTTGTGTCCACATCTAAAAGCCAATACACTTTGACAATCTGAAATGTACATAAGGTAAACACAAGCCTCATTAAGGACGTCCTCTTTTTGATGGAAGTAGTCTCTCAACCAATAAATGTGCTCCTTCTTCTGCTGCACGGTCAGGCAGGGGTTTCTGGATCATGAAGTCCATGAAGTGCCACACCGGTCTCTACCGACGGAAACCTGACGATGTATGAGTTTGTTTTTAAATAAAGATAAACCGATGCCACTCTTGATAATCCATATCCGCTGTTGCAAGGCCACTAGCAATGAACCAAAACTTTTCAGTTTTGTGGCAGATTTACGCGGCTGCCCCAAGCCTCTTCCACCTGTAGGCGGCAGTATGAACACCATTGGTTCAATAGGGCTTTTAACGCACGTTCAAGAACGCGCTGGCACATCTTCTTCACACATCTTCTGAGATGTTAAACTTCTGAGAGTGTCTCGAGAAGCTCAGTCCCAACTCCACCTTTGGTTGTAGCCGTTGGGTGAGTCAAGGTGTTGACAGCTCCCTAAGACACAGTCAGACATACATAAATGAGTAAAAAAAACATACTAGTGATGTGATGATAGAGGTGCAGTGTCTGGTAAAACCAACAGCCACTAGTGTGCACATCTTGACCATAAAGTGCGTCTGCGCTGCTAACTGTGAAAAGCGTGCACTTCAGTTTCCGTATGTGTGTCATCGGACTCTGCTGGCTGAGCTATAATAAAAGAGGAAGAGAAAGGCCACAGAACCCGCGGCCTCACGCCAGGCAAACACGATATGTGACGTCAGCAAGCAGACAGGAGACAGTTTTGTAACTAAACCACCAATAGAGGAAGGATGAAGCGAGACAAAACAATCCGCTTAATTCCTTATTCTGCCCTCCGCTAATTTTGACAGAACTTTAAGTTGGTAAGCCTCGGCTTTTCCGCGATTGGCCTTTGTTCACAAGTCTCTATCAGGGTTTTTGATTTCCCAAAGCGGGAAGTTCAGCAGCGTGACATCTGTTTGTGAATGGAGTCTCTTTGCTCAGGGGTGAAAATGTGTATCAGCGCAGATCATAGGCAGACTTTTGTGTTTGCTAAACTCTCTGTGACCCCACACTTTTTCCTTTCTTAGTACTCGGACAACGTGATCTGGCGAAAGACGGGATGCGTCTGCAAGATGGTGGATGACGTCTTACATCGTCACCACTACTCCTAGAAACTGCATTTTTTTAGTTTTGAAATCTGGACCTTACAAATATTTGTTCTTCCCCAAATATTCAAATTTAAGCACTGAAATCCTAACGACGGTTAGGGAAAAAATACAGGGTTGTGTCAGGGAGGGCATAAAACTCTCTGCCAAACCAACTGTGCGGATCAGTGACAGATGATTCACTGTGGCGATCTCTTTGGGATATATCGAAGGGTGAAGAACATTATCAGTTAATTTACAGCAAAGTTTTAATCGATATTGACAACTTCACAATAAAAATATGTGATTTGATCTACAAATTCCTAGTGATTTTACTTTAAAAAGATAACAGAAAATTAAAGAAAATATTTAAAAGCACATTTTCTTTGTTAAAAGCATCTGTGAAAAGATTTTTGAATTTTGTTTGAATTATTTCTGTTAAAAGCCCAATATTTAGAGCAAGTAAGGATTGAATGGAATAATTTTAGACACTTCTAATTTTTCATTTTCAAAATCAAATATATTTGAGGATTTCACATTTTTTTGGTTTTTTTAAATAATACATAGTATACAATGCCATATTTTACATAGAAATATGCATTAAACTAAAAAAACTGTAAAAAGTTAGCAAACATATGCACAAATTGGAATTGTACAAGTGAAACAAATCCCACGGTATAATTTCTAAAGAATTCATTTGCATAATGGGCCTGAATATAGATATTTGGTCAATAACAAAAGCTCAGCTCAATACTTTGTAATGTCATCCCAGTTTGTAATGTCATCCCAAACATTTGCCTTTGTAGCCATGACGATGTGTTTGTGATCATTGCCATGCTGGAGGATCCATCCTCAATGCTCCCACTGACAGAATTTTTGTCCAAAATTGATCTTATCTTTCATAAGGATCAGTCGTCCTGTCCCCTTTGAGGTGAAACATCCCAAACCATGATGAATCCACCTCCATGCTTTTCAGTATGTATCGTAGTCTCAGCATGTTTTCCCTTCCAAACAAGGTAAAATGTGTTTGTACCAAAGCGTTTTGTTTTTGGTTCCATTCGACCACATGACCTTCTCCCATTCCTCCTCTGGATCATCTAGATGGTCTCTGGAGAACTTTGGACAAATTAGGGATGGGCGATATATCAGTGTCAGGATCAGTATCGGCCAATATTTGCATAATTTGAGTTATTTGTATTGGACTAATACTAAAAAATTCCACTGATATTGATCTGTTTTCAGATACACTTCATTTTTGACATCATTGATACTTGTTTCTAATAGATCCTTGGCACTGGGAAGCTTATGTTTACAGTCATAGTCAGTAACTGTTCTGACTGTTTTCATGTATATTTTATATTTGATTGAGATACTGCAGCGGCAATGGAAAGCTTATGATTACAGAGACATCTAATAGTGAGTGAGTGGTCTGAAGGCTTTCAAATATATTTTCAAAGTTTCAAAGTATAACGGCCCATCCTTAAGATGAATATTTTCTGTTCTGGTATAAACTGGGGGACCTCTCGATTTTGATACGAGATTGAGTGTCATCCTAAAGTGCCATGCTTCAAAGCCCAGTTTTGCTTCATACCTCCTCACAGAGCTGCTGTTATGACAATAAACTCTTAAATCTCGTTATCCAGTCATTTCATGAGAATCAGGATAAATGCATTTGTTTCATTGAATATACCCCAGTGTGCTCTGTGGAATCCAGAGCTCCCAGGGGCTGTGACTAAACCCTGAATGTGTGCTGTCCAGCTCGTTAACGCATTTGTTACTTGTGTCCGTCGCTTCTTCTGCGAACCTTTTAAGCTTCTGAGGGTCAACGCCTTTGACCTTTCAAATTTATGCCTGCTGTTTGATCCAATTACAGCCTTACAAGGGTCAAGGAGATAAGGATCACTCAGTGAAACGTCTTTGGTAGCGAGCACCAACTCAACTGATCGTGAATCCTAAAAAGTACAGCCTGATTTTTAGGTTGTGTTGGACAGGAGCTCTTAACAGTTCTGTTGATGTTTGTCTCTCAGTATGTCCAGATCTTTCCTAATCTGTTGCATCATGATTCTATCTTAGCCCCAAAATAGTGATGCGAAACATTTTCTATAAAAATTAAAATAAGTAGATAACTCAGAATAATCAGGTTACAGCTGGTAGGGCATATTTTCACTTTCTGCTCCCAACGTTTGATGAAATGATTCAATGTCAAGCTCTCATCAGTTTTCATATTCTGCCTGGGGGTTTGAATTGATTACAAGCTCGCTGAGACATAGCGGTCCACATTCTCTGTCTGCCCGAAGTACATACCCTTGTGCACCAAAAGAATAGTTGTTCTCCGTTCAAGTCTTTTATCACGACCATTCTCCCTTTTCACTTTTTCTTTTTTCAACTCCATGTTTCAACTCTTCGTGTTCTTTGTCAAGGGTGCGTGATCAGGCTAAATGCTGCTAAGGGTTTTCTTTTTCTTCCTCTTTCCTCCACATGTGATGTCTGCATTTCTGTTCTGTAGACATGGCTGCCTGGACTCTTCCTGCAAGAACCCAACCGTACAGTACAGAGTTTTTATTTTTTATATTGTTAGTTTGATTCTATCAACTATTTTGTACAAAAAACAGCATCAGAATAATTCACGAAGTGCATGAAAATTATTAATTATTAAATAAT